>ML675624.1:10487203-10757368 GCA_007922155.1 Mesoclemmys tuberculata | reverse complement strand
CGCGTGACAACCTCTTTAGCAGGAGCTGTGGTAAATTTAGTTTAGGGGTTCTTAATAACTGCTGTGTACAGCACATCTCAGTGTTGTAGCTTTATCTTACTATAGAGTGTAACAGCAAAGACAGGAACATGAATTAGCTAAGAAGATTATCGTTGCAAGGACATTTCAATGAAAAAATGAGTAATTCTTTACTTTATGATGATTAATTCTTTGACGTCAGCAGCCCCTGGCATAGCCATTGGCAGCAACAGATTTCACAAGAGGAAAATCCTGGCTCCCAGAGCCAAGAATGTTAATAGGGAATTTAATTCCAGAAAATAATAATAAAGTAACATTCACAGACGACACACATTTCAGTATTAAACCTTACTGAAAGAGCACACATCCTTTTGGCACTCTAAGAGTTTGTTCTAACACTTAATTATTTTGCATATGAGATATCAATCAAGATCTGCAGCTAGTCACATTGCTCTCGTCCAAGGAATTTACCATGGGAAGATGGATTCACCAGTGGAAATAGCTAGGAAATAACTAATAATGGTTAAGCACATGCTGAACTAGGGCCTAGTTCTGAACTATTACTGATTTCACAATTTAATAATAATAATATAGTAGGAAGGCACTGCCACTGTCCCATTTTCCTTACCTCAGTGTTTCCCAAAACATGGGATGTACTTTCTAATAGGGGTGTGAAAGATTAGCCATGGGGACATGGAAAATGGATAAATTCAGATGGTTTGGTCTTTACTGAATAGCTGAATGGGACCCCAGTTGCTTTCATTTTCTTGAAGGGGACTCTGCTTTCAAAAATTTGGGAAACATTGCCTCGCCTTATCTCCCTGCTGAGGACTGGTCATGGAATATTTGATGTGACTGGTTCAGGTTGTCACACTAGAACATCATCTCACTCACTCATAACCAAGTTGCACTGTGCATCTGTTTATTTTTATCTTAGCGATGTTTTGTTTCTGTACCTCTTAAAGATCTAGGATAAAGAGCGTGTGAAAGGCTCTATTCTAGCTGGTCTAAGCTGGTGAGTAGTACTCACAAAGAAAAAGCCAGTGCTGTAAATTCTCCTCATCTGTCACTACAGTCATGCGTCTTTTGATGCTTTTCAAAACAGTGTATGGAACTTGTGATGCTGTCTGGATTAGGGGTGACCACTTATATTATTGATATCAATATTGCAAAATTACTACCAATCTGGAATAATATGCCATGTAGGGTATGGTGGAAAAGTTATAATTTACTGACTGATAAGCTCGTGTCTATATGTATTGTAAGCGATGAATGTGTCTGATACTTCTGTCTCTAAAACTTGTGCTGTGATGCCCCCAATAGATTAGCCTCAGTACTGTCCAGCCTGATTGAGGGCCAGTCAAGGGCCATCAGTGATACAGTGATCCCAGGGAGAGAAGCAGAGGCTGTGCCTGAGTCACCAGGACAGGTAGAGACAGGCCTGTGAACAGGGAACTCCAAGGGCTTTTCCATGCACATGTGCCGTGGGCTTGTGTTTTGAAACAGGCCATGTGGCAAAAAGACAGACAAGGCAGCTGCACCATCTGGTCTTCATTCCTGCTTCCATTTCTACCTCTGGATCAACATCTCTATAATTGAAGCTGTGACACAAAGGACTGAGATCCATCCTGGTACTAGATGTACTCCAGAGGAACTGTAAAAGTCTGCAAACCCCAATACTGCTAAGAATCTGATATATAAATATGGATTTTGAAGTCATTTGTATGTATCTGATTGCTTTGACCATTTAACATCTCTCATCGTGTTAGTTTTTCTTTTCTTTTATAAATAAACCTTTAGTTTTAGTTACTAAAGGATTGATTGGCAGCGTTGTATTTTGGGTAAGATCCTAACCAATATTGACCTGGTAATGTGGCTGACCCTTTGGGAAACAGGAGAAAAGTTTTGTAAAGGGAATAGAGTTTTAAATAACTTATCTCTTTACTGAAGCTAGTTGCTGATTTGGGGAGCCAGAGACTGAAATGCAATAAAGGGGGCTGTGTCTGTCTGTCTTGTAGTAGCTTCTTGATGACCAGTATGGGGCATCAGGAGCACTGTTTGAGACTGGTTGGTGAATCGAACTTCAACGTTAGCCACCAGTCTGGGAGAATCTGCTCTCCTTTTTGCAGCCTGCCCGGACGTTGGCATTTTCAGGTGGGCTACTCTAGGCACATACGGGTCACAGAACCCCTTTCTGTTGATGAAATAAGCAAGCCATCTCCTAGATGTGTAGCTGAAAGAGAGGGATGTCAGAGCCAAAGTAAAATGGCAAAGGCCGTGGCTGTATTTAAATCATGTTTTGTTAAGAACTATAAATTAGGCAATTCTAGCATCACTATATATGAAGTGTAATTCATAAAAATTATAAAATGGTATTTGGAAATCCTGTTTTCTGCTGGGTCAATAATGATATTGAAGGCCTATTCATCTAGCCACCATTTTTATGGCCCACCATGGCTGTAGAATCTGAGTGCCTAACAATCTTTAATGTATTTATCCTCAGTGTACAGATGGGGGGATGGGGGAAACTGAAACTCAGAGGCCCAGATCCTCAAAGGTATTTAGACACTGCCAGAGAAAGTAAGTGACTTGTGTAAGGCCACACTCGCACCTCCAGTTTCTCTGGTCTTTCAAGCATGAATTATTCAGCTGAATTGCAAACGCATCAGACAGAAAATCACCAGTGCTTCTCTTTTTAATCTATTTGCTCTGTTTGAAGTGTCATGACACTTCAGTGGAGTCCATCAAATCACCTGACTCTGCTGTAAGGTGGCACAATATGGTCAACCTGAATGATGGGGGGAAAGAAAGCAATCGATTAAAAGCTGAGGAAGGTGCACATAGCACGCAAAGCAGGAAGTGTGTGCACACGTGCGCGCACACCGAGTGGTGCTGGATGGAAATTATTACTGAAGAAATGGGCAGGAAAAAGATTTATTTCTAGTTACACCAAGTTCCATTTCCAATTTTTTATTTAAATTATTTAAAGTTGGAAGTGTTTCTTGGAAGCATGAGACTCTCTTTAAAAGCAGCAAACAACTCCTAATATTTTTATTATAAAGTCAGTGTCAGTCAGATATTCCAATGTGTATCTCACCTCTTCTTGTGTGGCTGTGACAGTCTTGTGCGTAACACACTCGAACAGTGTGACATTCCAACAGAACGCAAACGTTCTATTGTCATCTTATTTAAACAAAACTCCTTGTGTGATTGTTATTGAATCTTTGATTTCATCCTGCTGCAATGCAGTGAAGGTTAGATGTAGCAAATAGTTTTACTGCCCTCTTTGCAAACAATGACTGAACTATTCCAAAAGAGAGAAGAGTGATGGATTTTATTGGGTAAGGAGGCTACAATAACATTTTTATTGTGCTAAATAATACTTTTGATCTTATTTATGTAGGTTGCACTGTAGGTGATTGTGCATAACGTCTATGATGAATGTATAATGTTCAAAAAGGCATGGAATGGTTATGTTATGGAGAAATACACAGATCTGCCTTGCCTCCAAAGTTAGTTTAATTTCAGTTTAAATTTGGTTCATGCATGATAGGCCTGCAGCAATCACTTTCCTAGTACTCAGTCCTGATCACTATTCATGAAAACTCACTACAGATTGCTGCTGGACTTTTATTTTGTAGCCAAAAATGAATACAGTCACCTACTTACGCCACTACATATAATTTCTGAAATCTGATTATAGAATTAGTCAAAGTTACTCAAGAAAAATAACTTAATTTCTGATGAACAGATGGAAACAAATCCCTTTACCCACCTACACTCCAACTCGGTGGAGGAGAAGACATTAAGGTATTACACTCAATAACGGCGAGATCAAAACCACTTTGGTTACTTGCACGAATATGGACATTCATCTGTTCTTCTCTCCAAGCCCTCACCTTACATGTATAAATCTCACCTTGCGTTTCTACAGAAGTTCCATGCCCGTCTTCCCTAATAAGCTTGGATGCTTAAGTGCCTGGCAGAGCTATTTTAGTGCAGCGCACACAATTCATAAAGCGCTCATATATTTATACCTTCCAAATGCTATATAGCTCCCCCTTATGTAATCTTAGTCTGCGGGTTCTTCATAGTGGGCATAGCCACTAGCATAGGTCCTTCCTAAATTCAAGTTACTGAATAAATCTGCGGTGTCTGTTTCCGAATCCTTTCCTCCCTCCTCATTGTCGTCTTCATCATCCTCTGCTTCGTACTCCTCACATTCCTCATCACGATCACCCGCGTCTCCATATTTGCCAGATGAGAGGTTCTTCCAATAGGCATCATAGCCAGTAGCTCCATCTGCCTCTTCACCTCCTGTCTGCCGGCCAAACTTCAGAGAGCGTGCTGTGAACAGGCAAACGGTTACACTATTATTCTGCAAGCTCAGTCATAAGACACACCCACACGTCAGGGGAACTTGTGACATTTCTCCATCTACCATCCATCTTCACCACCTACTCAAGAGGACAACATCAGCGAACAGCCCAGAATTATAATCATCAGTCACTTGAGAGACTAACTGGTTGTTTTTTTCCGGTTTAATCCTTCTACACAGCACCTAACTATGCCAAACACTTTTTCTGCTGCTCCCTATCCAAAATATCTTACCTCCAGAGATATTCATACATAGAAGTGTACCAGATACTCTATTTATATCAGAAACTCTTTAGGACCAGAGCTTTGGCTGTAGAGCACGCTTTTGGTGCTGTAATAAATAATATGTATTTTATATATAGACACAGCACCCATAGTCTGTTTTTATGGATAAACTGTGCTGGGTGAGCAGACTCAAAGAGGCATCTTTCAATAAACTGTTTGAATTTCAGCAGGATATTTCTTGATAGTGAAATAAGAAGGGACAGAGTGGAAGTAAACAGGGATCATGGGTGCTTCCCCCTTAGTCCAAAACTTGAAAGTAACACTCAATTCATAACCTTGTTAATATCCAGGGCACAAATATCCAGGTCTTAACGAAGGAATTCTGCAGCTCAGACACAGCAAAAACTGAGACAAAGTACTCAATGCAAATGTCACAAATTCCCCAAAAGTTCTAAAGCTCTTAGACCAAGAGCTCCAACAGTCCCATGCACACAAACCCGCAGACAGCCATCAATGGCATCATATGCTGCTCGTTTAAAAAGATGAACATATTAAGTTTTCAAACACAGAAATAAGACTTCTAGTAAATTGACTTGCTAAGTCATAGAAGCAGCATTTGTTCCACTAGCCCAGGGGTCGGCAACCCGCGGCTCCGGAGCCACGGCTTACCGCGGCTGAAGAGCCGCATGCGGCTCCAGAGCCGCGGGTTGCCGACCCCTGGTAAGGTTGCTGACCCCTGCACTAGCCTTTCAAGGACAGCCTTACTTGACATGCTCAGATCCTTTGTCTCCTGAGTTTCATGCCCACATTTAGGGCAAGGAGGTGCTTTTCCCTTTTCTTGCTTAAAAACCTTGCTTCTCGTGTGATCGTCACAGAAACAAGCCTGCAGGGTGAAAAGATAATGAAAATGACAATTGTTGTAGTCATAACATAATACTCTGGAGCAGGCAAACAAAAGTGAAATTTCTAATAGCACCTGGGTAATCTGGTTGAGATTAAAATTTAATTAGTTTTTTCTACAGTGGGACTGGAGTTCATGTACAATCTACCCACCAACTGCCTGTCATGGAAGTTGCCAGCTAGCAGGCTGGCCCAAAAGGAGTGCTGGCCCCAGTCAGTGCAAGTGCTGTCTGACAGACCTCAGCCATATGGGCATTGGGTTTGTCCAACAATTTAAAAGAAAACAAAACTAAACCTAAAATGTCTCTTTCATGATGCAGTGTGTTCATTGTCCTGCTAAATGGAACCTCTCCCTGCCACATAGTCAGTTTGTAATTAAAAAAAGATCCCAGTGTGAATTAGTACTAATTAAGCACCAATAATGTGCTCAGCACTGTCCAAGACACTTTGATAAAGACAGCTCATGTCCTGAACTAGGAGACACGCACACTCTGTGTCAGAATAGGAGACTGAAAAAAGGGAGTTAAATAGATTTATTGATTTAAACGGGCACCCTAATTAAAAATGCTGGGGGTGGACAGAACCTTTGATTTGTAAAGTAAGACTTTAGGAATGATCCAAAGGAGGAAAATATCGAGGTGTGGAATACTGGCATTGGAGGATCACATAGGAAACAGCATGGAAGAAGATATGGAAATAGGAGCAAGAAACAAATGAGAAGAGCCTGGCTCCACTGACAGAACTAAGGGATTCAGGTGTGGGTGGATGGGTGGGTATATGGGGGTGAGAGGGCAAATTACATACAGAAGGTATGAGTTCTCTAGATATTGTGGAAGGAGATGTAACAAGACTTGGTACAGCAGAACATGTGTGGAGAAGGAGCCAAAGTTCTACCTACTTTAACTATCTGTACTTTTACCTTACAACGCAGGCATGAATGCTGTCCAAGCCGGTTACAGGAAACACCTGACGAAGAAAATGGATAGCATCAGTGTTTGAGAATGAAAGGTAACTTGGCTCTTTACTTCTACTTTATACATCCAGATCAGCTGTCCAGTTTCATCGGTAGCCTAAAATTACCAGTGTCACCATGCAAAATGTAAAGAATAATACAAGAACATACACATTTAGCAAAATATTATATTATATATGAAAGGACCCTTCATTTCTCAGCAACTTTTCCTGATCATCAGTTCCCAAAACTATGCAATTGCAGAGTTGCCTGCCAGTTAAGTTCTCATACACTGAACTTAAGAGTATAAATAACTTGTAGTTTAAGTCCTTACTATAAGTGTACCTTGCTACAATCATTCTCCCTATAGTTAAGGTTGTATTGGGCTATTTTATCTCTGTTTTCAAGAGTTTTATATTCTGAGTCTAATATCTCAGTAATAATTTGGTACAAGTGTGGGAGCAAATGGTCCCTTACCACTAAAGATGGTTTTAAAAAAAGTTAAACTATTTTTGTGTTCTCACATCTTTACAAACATGTTGTTGGAGTTGATTGAAACTATAGTTGGTTCACTGCTGCTTTTTTTCCTCACGGTGTCATAAACAAAAAAACCCCACCAGAGCTGTATGGTAATGTTAAACAGGACATACTGAACACCCTTAGTTTCCTAATTTGAAAAGGATTTGAGTATGTTAGCAACTTGCAAAATTGAGCTGTCTGTGAATAGTTTTGTAAAGAATTGTCATGTCCTCATTAAAATCATGCCTTGTTACATATTTACATACACAATCCCATGTAATTTTATAGCAAATACACAAAGAACAAGGAGGAGACCTGGGCTGATAGTGTCTTTTTAAAATTTAGGTTGCCTTCATATTTTCATGTTGTTACTTTTATCTCCACAAGAGGGAGTACTGAAAACGGAATGAAGTTGTATTTTATACCTTAAATGAGGCTTGTTAGACAAAGACAGGGTTTAGGAGGGAGCACGCACACCTTGTTTTGAATTGTTACAAACGATTTATCATGTGAATTTGTTTATAACCAAACTGCCAACTCATCCAACCGTGAGAGCAAGCTTTTAAAGCTTCAGAAATGGACAGGAGGATTCTTCCTTTTCAGAAAGTTGAGCAGGATTGGAGGATCTGTCATATTTAAAGGAGGGGCACTGTGAATAGCAATTAATACATTAACATATTCTTGTGAGCCTCTACTTTTAAATGTTTTTTTTTTACGGCGATGTTTTATATTTCAGTGGCTTTTCCATCTTATGAAATAGAACTTTTTTCATAGGTGCAAGGGGATTGGCTGTATCTGTTTGACAATGTTTGAATTCAATATAAAACTGTATGTTTTATAATCTCACTATCACAGACACTCCATCTCTCTTCTAGGACTACCCTGCACTGTAGAATGTTAAACATAGTGTAACCCTTGTAAAGTCTTTTCTTCACTTGCTGTCTGACATCACAGCTGTGAATTAAAAAAGTCAACCCATCAAGAGGAAATAATCCCTTTGGAGCAGCAGTTGCTCCAGTGGTGCTTCACAGGAAGGCATTCTGGCAGAACATAAAGGGGAGCTAATCAAGGCTCAAGCAACAGTTGGCAGGGAGGCTAAAAGAGATGAGAGATAAAAAGGAGAGGAAAGATGTGTAGAAAAATAGATTATAAAATTTAAAACAGGAATATTTTCAATCATGAGCTACCATTGAGGCCGAGAGCTTTGTAGGATTCAAAAAAAGACTGGGTATGTATATAGACAACAAGAACATGCAGTTACGATAGCAAGGATTGAAAAGAAAAAGGAAAAAAGCAAAACCAAACACCACCAAGTTTTGAAAGCAGTATAAACCCTCAGGTGTCAGGGCATAAGCCAGCCTCTAATTGACAGGAAGAAATTTACCCTATAGACAGTATATTTCAGACATGCCTTCTACCAGCTTTTTTTCCCTCTTCCTATGAAACTGCTGGAATTGACTATTGCGGGATACTGGACTAGCTAGACCACTGCTCTGAGCTGGAGGCTTTTAAGTTTTTATGTCTGTACCAGATGTGACAGAATCCCCCAGGGATCATGCTCTAGATGTCTCTCAGCACAGCCAGACAGGACTCTAGTGCTTTGGAGCCTGTCCCTCTGGGTCTCCCCACACTAGGGCAGTCGTCTCCTACATCTGGCCTTGGAGGTTTCAACATCCTGGCTCCGCCCGAGTTGCCCCATGAGCCCCCTTGGCCAGGACTCTGGGGAGCCCTGCGCCCCCCAAGGGGCCATGCACCCCACCTCCACTGTCCGAAGTGATTCACAGCCAGCATGGAAGTCAGAAGGGTTTATTAGTTCTCAGGATCACAGCAGAGAAGGACTTTGCTAGCAGCTTAATTAGAAGTTACAGCAGCGACAACCTGGAGAGCCCCATTCCGAGGACTGACTCCCCGCCAGCCCCTCAGGGGGGACTGGCCTCTTTCCCTCAGCCTTCTCTTCCCTCCTTCCCCCCCGACCTGCCACCTACCCCCTCCCCAGTCCTTTGTCTGCTTCCCAGGATAGGTGGCCACTCCTTCCGTCTTCACCTGCCACAACCTGTTCCAGCTGGTCTGGCTGACTCTGGAGGACAAAGGGGTCTGGCTGGTGGATGTGTGGCTGAGGAAGGCCCTTCCGCTTTCCAGTGGCCTCTGATTACAAACCCAGGTCCCATCATTGGAAAACATGAGTAACGTGGGGAAACTGAGGCATGCACACAGCACTCAGAGGAAACCCCTAAAATACCTCCACTTCATCATACCAGATTCCCTTACAAAAATCAAACTTTGATAGCTTGTATTTTCCTGTTCTTTGGTCCATGTATGCATTGCTAAAATAGGAGTTTTGACCCTTTGCTACATATGTAGATCCTGATCTAAAGCCTACTGACTTCGAGCTTTGGATAAAACTACACTTTCCCACTCCTTCTGCATCCTTCTCATTCTCCTCTTCATGCCTTCACCTCTGCTGTATTCTACAGGACAGGCAAAGTGCCCACCCTCTCCACCTGCAAGTCCTCCTCAAAACTCACTTCTTCAGATGCTAACCCACATTGATAAAAAATAATGTCCTCCATTCAAGGAGTACCAACTGAACTACAAGGAATCTGGGGAACTGAAGCCATGTTAGACAGCCAACATTATTTCTAAGGCACAGACAAGAAAAACTTCTGTTACCTAACAAGCTGGGATAACCACACTCCCATACTGAATAAGTGAAATGCCAGGCCATTTTCCACCTAAACAGGTGTTGTTACACAGTAGGAAGAAGTGAATCTGCTTAGTATTGGTGAAAGGGGTTTTAAGTGGATAACTTACATTTAAATGTTTCTGCCTCCAAAACTTGGCAGCTGGCTTGATGCTCAAACTGATCATCTTCGCAGAGGAAATTATGACAAAAAGAGCAGCTGAATATTCTGCCTCCTACAAGATTTATCAAGACAAACAGAAACAATAAGAAGCATGGGTTTAAAAAAAACAAACAAACCTCTTTTACTCATGAAATTTAGGCAGCTTTACATGGGTTTGACGAAGGATAAATTTTCCTTTCTGTCACAAAACACTTAAGAAGAGAATCCTAAATTAAACATTGTCCATCTAGCATTATGCTAAAAAATACTACCTATTATAATGGCACACAATAGTATAAAAGTGAAGTATGAAACACTGCTGGTCATTTTATTTGTATAATGTTTTGGACTGATAATGGCTGAAAGAGATGGTGTTAAGACTCTTTTGGCCAAACTATCCCTTTTTCATGCTTGCCATCCCCTCTACAAAATATAATTTTTGTTGAAATACACAATAGGAACTTGACAATTGGAGACTGGTGTGGTACCAAGAAAAACAAAACATCGCTTCTAGAGCAAGGAAAGGAATGAGAAAACCAAAGACACAGTCTGTGTTTACATAACCGGTTGGAGTGATACAATTACATAAGGCTCTCAGACACTAAGGTGATGAATGCAGTATAAATGTCTGAACAGATTACATAATATTCCTGAGTTGTAATCTCATTTTAGATTACCTATATGATCTTGGGGATGGTATTTAAATTCTGTCTCAGTTTACCCGTTTGTAAAATGGGGATGATGCTTAGCTGGCTTCCAGATGTGCTGAGAAAATTAGTTACTGTGGCATGCCTTGAAGATGTAAAAAGTGACATTAAGTATTGAGTGTTATAATAATCTAGACACAGTAAGCAAAAAATTAGGTTTTTTTAATCCTTCCATTTTAAGTAACTTACCGTGATCCCAGACACCTCTTTCACACTCAATGCATTCTGCATCTGCAAGAGGGCAGATACAAGCATGTGTGCTGAGACACTTCCTACCATGGCAGACCCAAGCTTCACAGAAATCACAGATTGCACCCTGTAAGCACAGAAAAACATTATCTTGGAACATCTATCATATCTAAAGAGAAATTCTGCTTCTGTACTCTAGAATGTGCCCATGTATCCACTCTGGCTAGGGGCATGTGGTTTGAGGGGCAGAGAAGGTAAGGCACAATCTCTCTCTCACCCAATAGCTAGAAATATATCCAAATTCTAATGAAGTCCTTTCAATATTCAGCTCACGTTTTCAGCATTCACTTCTGCAGGACTTAATATAATCAACTGTACTTTGGTTTTGCTGTTTTATTTTTTCCATTAATATCTTGAATCTTATACATGAAAAATAGCTTTCTCCCCTATAATTTATGGATATGATCTTGCAGCCTTGCTGACACATATGAGATAAAGCTCTGGTAAAAATACAATTTATCAAATCAAAGACCACTCAAGCTTTTCTTACAGCTGAAATCAACCATTTGGATTTTAAAATGAACTATACGGCAGAACTCTGAGCGTCTCAAACAGTAAAGGTCATATAATTTATGAAAAACAAATGAAAAATGAAGCAAACCATTTATAAACAATTTAATTTTACAATTAAAATTTCAAAACTACAAACCTCAAGGAACTTCACTTGTAGTGTTTAACAGGCAGAAGATTCCCTACCTCACCTGTACTTTACCTACCTCACCTCAACTTTACAATATACTATATTCATATGGCATTAAGGGGAGTTAATCAACATAAAACTGACATAATGGAATGGAGAATCACACCCACAGAGTTAACAGAGTCAATGAAAAATCCGTTGTGTAAGGCACAGAATGATTTTATTATTGCAAACAGTCTACTACCTAGAGGAGGCAGCTGCAGGGACATATTTACATTAATTTTCCACAGTCACAGTAGTACTTTCCCCCTAAATTTTAAATATTTAAGAATTTTTTTGGCAATTTTTACATTTAAAAAAACTACTTTTGGTATTTTTAGTATTTTACTACTTTTGGTATTTTATCACCTTACTATGTAATGGATGAAAAGGAAAAATAAGTTATTGTCTCATAGAATAATCACTGTCAATAAAATGTATGGTTAAACACTGTTCTCAATGACTGCACTGTAAAATCAGCAGAACTCCATTAGCTTCAGTGGCATTCATTTAGATTTATCCATTTTAATGGAGAGTGGAATATGGCCTTTAATCATTTAGGCGCCCATCCTGTACATATTTGACTTTACTTGCATAAATAATCCCATTGAGCTCATGAAGGATATGTAAAGATATTCAAGTGCATAGGAGTTTGCAGGATATGCACTTAAAACAAAAATGTTTGTTTGAGTTTGTACTCCTATGGAAAAGTATTTTGTTACAGAGCAATGAGAAGAAAAACATTCTGAGGTTTAGTCTGATGTTACCCTGTAAAAAACAAAAGCCAGATTCACACAGTCCAAGACCAGAAGGGACCCCTGTGATCATTTAGTCTGACCTTCTGTGTAACACAGGCCATAGAACAGTGTTTCTCAACCTTTTAGGTAGCAAATACCCCCTAACTTCTGAAAATTTTAATAAGTACCCAACACTCAATTTTCCACTCTGAGAAATACAATCTTTTTCCCCTTTACTGCTGGACAACCATAGTTCTCATAAAGCAGGAGTGTTCTGAGTTCTGCAGTGCTGTGTAGCTGTGGCAGATCACAAAACCCCCTGCTGCTTCTCCCCTTCCTCCATATAGGAGCAAATGTCAATGCCAGCCAATCACTATGGCCTGATGGTCACGTGGTGTTCTCCTCACCCAGGTGGGAACTTGTGAGGTATGAGCAGGCACAAGTGGCCCACCAGACTCGATAGCAGCACTCCCAATGGCTGACCCTAGGAGGGGCAGGCTTGGGTCAAATCACACTGCGGGCCACGTGCCTCACAGCTGGGACTGGGCAGGAAACAGGCAGTTGCCACCTGGCTTCCCCAGAAGTCGACAGCTGCTGCTCGCCTCCCTTCACTGGGTTTTTCACCACATACCCTCTGCCTGTGTCTTGCATAACCCAAGAGGTACGCGTACCACAAGTTGAGAAGCTATGCCATAGAATATCTGAATAAAGCTACACATTGCTCTCTTATTCCAAAAGACAACATGGTTTTGTATACATACCACCATTGCAAGGCCAGTACTATACACTCCAGCATGTTTTATAACACAGTCTGAAGACTTCATCATACATTTTGTTTTTCCTATTAACCCAAAACAAAACATTATGTAGAAGCAAAACAGTTTAGAATGAATGACAACGTAACAGCAGTAAAAAAAAAGAGAATTTAAGCAGTTACTTAGGTACAATGAAGAAAAAAAAAAGGCAACAAAACCACATACAACACATTCTTACAGCGGAATAACCTGTTTAATCATTTTTCTTATCCATTTCATCCCAAATCCTTCACGCCTTACTTCTGAGATTGTAAATTCTACAAGGCAGGGCCCGTGTCTTACAATAGGTTTTGTAGCCTGTTAAGCACATTGTCAACACTTCACAAATCATTATCAAATCACATAAAACTAAAAGAACATTATTTAGATTGCAGAGTCAAGCAATCAAGTTTAACCACTCAGTAATAGTGGCCATAATGTAATTAAATTTAGCATCCTTGTAGTGGGAAAATACCAAAAAAGGCCAGCACTGTAACATTTAACTTTTAAAAAGGGAACTACAAAAGAATGGGGATGCAAGTTAAATGAAAATTAAAAAGAGCACTCAGCAAGGGTAAAATACTAGCAAGCAGCAGACGACCACTTAAAAAACCATAATAAAGGCTCTGACTAAATGAATACCGCTAGTCAAAAAAAACAGGAGGACCAGGACCAAAGAATGCAAACATAGCTTAACAGCAGAGTAATAGAAACCATTAGAGGCAACAACAAAAAAATCCTATAAAATGTGGAAGTCAAATCCTAATCAGGAAAGTAGGAAGGAGCACGAACTCTGGAAAGTGAAATGTAAAAGTATAAATAGGCAGGCAGGCCAAGAAAGAAATTGCAAAGCTAAAGATACAAAAACTAACAGGAAAATTTTTTTAAGTACATCAGAAGCAGGAAACCTCCCTAACAGGCAATGGGGCCACAGACAACAAAAGCATTAAAGGAGCACTCAGGGAAGACAAGGCCATTGCAGAGAATGGATGAATTATTTGCATCAGTCTTCACTGGAAAAGATGTGGGGAAGATATCCACATCAAAGCTATTATTTTTGAGCATCAATCTGAAGTACTGTCCCAACTTGGTGTGTCAATTGGTTTTAGAACAAATTGATATCCTAAACAGTAATAAATAACCAGGACCAGATGCTATTCATCTAATAGTTGTGAAGGAACTCAAATATGAAATTGCAGAACTACTAATTGTACAATGTAACAAAGCACTAAAGCCAGTCTCTGGTCCAGATACTGTAACTGGAAAGTAGCTAATGCAATGCAAATTTTTTAAAAGGGCTCCAGAGGAGATTCTGGCAATTATAGACTGGTAAACCTCATTTCACTACTGGATATACTCGTAGAAAGTATAGTAAAGAACAAAATTATCAGAAACAGAGCCAAACCTGATTTATTGGGGAAGAGTCAGAGCTTTTATAAAGGGAAGTCATGCCTACCAATCTATTAGAATTCTCTGAGAGAGTCAACAAGCATTTGGATAAAGGTGATCCAGTTGATATAGTGTACTTGGATTTTCAGAAAGCCTTAACAAGATCCCTCACCAAAGGCTATTTAAGGAAACCATATAGCCATGGGGTAAGAAGAAAGGTCTTTTCATGGATCAGTAATTTGTTGAAAGACAAGAAACAAAGGATAGGAATAAATGGTTTGTTTTCACAACAGAGGGAGATGAACAGCTGGGTCCCCCAAGGATCTGTACTAGGATCTGTGTTGTTCAACATATTCACTAATGTTCTGCAAAAGGGGGTGAACAGCAAAGTGGCAAAGTTTGTAGACAATACAAAATTATTCAAGACGGTTGAGTCGAAAGCAGACTGAGGAGTTAAAAAATTTTCTCACAAAACTGGGTGACTGAGCAACAAAATGGCAAAGTAATGCAAAAGTAAAAAAAATGAACCCATCTATACACATACAATGATGAGTTCTAAATTAGCTGTTGCCACTCAACAACGAGACTGTGGAGATTGTGTGGTGGGTTCTCTGGAAATCTCCAATCAATGAGCAGCAGCAGTCAAATCTTACAGTACATTAGGAACTGTTTGGAAAGGGATAAAAATAAAACAGAATATCACAATGCCACCATATAAATCCATGGTGTGCCCACAACAAGAATAATGTGTCCAGTTCTGATCACCCCATCTCAAAAAGTATATAGTGAAACTGTAAAAGGTTCAGAGAAGGGCAACAAAGATATTCCAAGGTATAGAATGGCTTCTATACAATGAGAGTAAATGTGTATGGGTAGGGTTTTGTGGCCTGCCTTGTGCGGGAGGTCAGACTAGATGATCATATTGGTCCCTTCTGACCTATGAGTCTATGAGTCTATGAGAGTCTACAAACATTAGGACTCTGTTCATCTTAGAAAAGAGATGACTAACGGGGGATATGACTGAGGTCTATAAAATAATGAATGGTGTGGGAAAAGTGATTAGAGAAGTGTTATTTACCCTTTCACACAATACAAAAACCAGGGGTCGCCTGATGAAATTAGCAGGCAGCAGATTTAATATAAATAAGGGGAAGTACTTTTCACATAGCGCACAACTAGCCTGTGGAATTCGTGGCAATGACATATTGTGATTGCCAAAAGTATAACTGGGTTCAAAAAGGAACTGGATAAGTTCATGGAGGATAGGTCCATCAATAACTATTAGCCAAGATGGTCAGAGATGCAACCTTATGCCCAGGGTGACCCTTAACCTCTGACTACCAGACTGTGGTCGATCATTCCATAATTGCCCTTTTCTATACTCTCCCCTGAATCTCTGGTATGGGCCACTATCAGAGACAGGATACTGAGCAAAATGAACTATGTTCTGATCCAGTATGACAGTTCTTATGTTCTAAAAGTTAAGAAATGCCACATTTAGAGTTGCCCCTGCAACTTTAATTCTGCCTACTTGTGTGTCCACCTTGTGCACTGGAGGAGGCTGGGGTCTGGAAAAAGTAACGTGCAATCATATATCCAAAGACTGTATCATAATAGAAACGCACAAAGGATGTGAATAAATGTTGCACTGGCAAGTGCAAATCCTGCACTTCCTAGCTTTTAAATGCTTGATTTTGCAACCATGGTAATGTTCTTTTAACACAGCTGCCTTGGGACACAATTTCCTAGTTTTTCCTTTTAAAAATGTATTAAAAAATTGTATCATATGGAACTGTAAACTAACAACCCTCCATTATGCAGCTTCAGCAGAGTCTTATGGTACTTTGGCTGCATGACAAATTATGTTAGCTAGCAGCAGGAGGGTTGGGAAAGGACTGCTGGAGTTATTTGTTGGGTATGGAAGGGTGGCTGGGGTCTTACCAACATGGCTCTCCATTCCCCTTCAGGACTTTGGGGGATCTCCTGCCCTAAATGGTGCCCGTAAAGGGGAGGAATATTTTTAACAACTTTATAACTCAGGAGGATTTCATGGGACAAGAAACAAAAGGCATGCTTCTAGCCCTCAGGCTTTTCCCTACCAAATTTCGAAACCCTGCTACAAACAATGGAGGTGTTGGAACTTTTTAACAAAAGAGGCTTAGAATCTTTTTAAATGGAAAGTTTAAGGCAGCCTAAATATAAGAATCACTACCCATTCACCCTATGATACAAGTACCAAACAATTCTGATTGTGTTTACTAGGAAATATTGGAAGCGAACATCTTTTTCTAGGATAGTTTTAGGAACATTTTCTTCTCCCTCTAAACATTTTGCACGTCAAGATAGACAAACTCAACTAGGCTCAATTAAGTTAAAAGACGTATAATGTACCAGAAGAGTAGAAAATGAATGTTTACCACTTTAGGGTAGTGTCTATAATGACAGAAAGAAGGTTTATGAATTATATATAGTGGGATATCATTGCACACTAATGGCTTGATTTTTTTCAGAAATACTCAGCAACTGCAGCTCCCAGTGAAGTCAACAGGAATTGCAGGTGATCCGCACCTCTGAAACTCAAACCACAAATAACCAACATGCTTTATGGCAAGTAGACCGTATGTAAAAATAGGTGAAAACCTATTAAACCAGGAAAGCAACAAAATTCATTTGAAAGTAGAAATCATTTTTAGCCCCCCCCCCCATCATTTCACATTCTAAGCAAGGAACAGCGCAAATAAGAAGATTGAGTACCTGATCTAAAGCCCAGTGTCTTTCCAATGACTTCAAAGGGCTTTGAGCGGACCTTTAATGCATGTAAGCACTCTAGTAACAACTTATACAATATAAACATACAAGGCCAAAAATTTTAACGGATTTAATTTATACTAGGAAATAACCAGTGGTGATAATGCTATCCTAAAAGATGCAATATTTCCTGATTAAAAGCAGCATTTTGGCAGCCTTTTTAACTTTGCTGTCAAGATCAAGCAATCGCACAGCCATTTATTTAAAGAGAGAGCCAGAATGTAGAATCATCTCAGTCATAACCAAGTGCTAAACATGTTTTTTAAACGATAAACATGAGAGACAAACGAAGGGTTCAAACCCTTTTGGAGTTAATGAGGCTACTCATGTACATGAGAGTTCGCACAAATCAATCCTCAAGCAGCAAATTTTTAGCTGTGCAAATTGGCATAGCCCCATGAAGGTGATGGGGTTCTGACAATTGAAACCACCTGAGAAGCATCTTCTAGACAGCCCTCGTTAAAATACTGAGACTTTATTTAACAACACAAAAGGAATGCAGTGTAAGGGGAGCGAAGTGTATTTTCCTTTGTTATTTACACTTACCACAGTGTGCACAAATAGGCAATTTTTGAACAGAACTACAAAAGTAGCAAAAGGCTCTATTCTTCTGTCGTCTTGTCATATGAAAAAAATCAAAACAAAGCATTAAAGAAAATCTTTTAAAGTTAAATTAGGTTAAAATGCTGAAGGAAAAAAAGCATACTTACCTCTGGCATTTATCACATTCCTGTGAAATGCAAATTATTGAATAGTTATTTTTTCTCTACATAAAACAGTCAGTGTACCGTTTTTGTAAAGATTCTGATAATAATTTATTATTAGGTAACGGATATATATTCTTATAAGATTTATTATTAGGTAACAGATCTATATTTACATCGAAACACTCAAATCCTTCTTTAAATCCAGTGTTGTTCATATAAATAAGTTACAGTACAAGTATAAAGAATGTCTTTCTAATTTAATGCAGCCAATGTAACTGTATCACTGGTTTCACAGAAATTTATAAATGGTATCAGAGGTAGTTTTTGTTATTTTACCATTGAAGCATTACAAGGATGTTTAGCTAAATCTATGTTGCCTCTTGAAGCTCTTATCTGCTTTTCTCGTTCTCGACGATTCTCAGCCTTTTTGCGTGCACCTGTCTTCTTTTTAGGCATTTTTCTCTTTCTGTAAGAAACAAAAAATAGTACACACAAATATTTTACACATGCAGTAGCATTAATTAGTCCTTTGAGTTAATGTCCTGTAAAGTTATGTAATATCAGCATCATCTACCTCCACTCATTCACTGAAAGCTCTGTGTCTTCATCTTGAAATGTAATTTAAGGGCCCAATCCCACAAACACTTAATTAGCTGTAATCCCAATGATTTGACTGGGGCTACTCTGTACTGAGCTCTATACTTGGTAGTATTTGCAATATAATCCATCTGTAAAGTGGTGGTGATTGTTTTTTGTTGTCGTTTTAATTTTCCCACTTGTGTAATGGGTCACACAAATTACATGAATTTTCTCTTTCACTTCTCTCTCTTCCCTGAAACCTAGACACCGTCTAGTTATTTCAGTCAAAGAGCATTTGTTCTTCAACTGCAGAAGTCAGAGTATTGCAGCAATGCAAATTTAACTCTTCTATGATGTGACTGGATTATAAGACTGGCCATACTGGATCAGATCAATGGTCTATCTAGCCCAGTATCCTGTCTTCTAACAGGGGCTGGTGTCAGATGCTTAAGAGCAAATGAACAGGACAGGGTAATTATCAAGTGATTCACCCCGTCATCCAGTCCCAGCTTCTGGCAGTCAGAGGCTAAGAGCTTGTCTAAGCTCAAAATGTAACACGGGTGCAGCTGTGTTGCTGTTGCTCTTCAGTATAGACAGTACCTACCCTGACTGGAGGGGTTCTCCCATCAACATAGGTAATCCATCTCCCTGAAAGGTGGTAGCTAGGTTGACAGAAGGTTTCTTTGGTCACACCCCTAACTGACGTAGTTAAACTGACCTAATTTTCTAGTGCAGACCAGGACTTAGAGATACTAAGAGCATGGGTTGCATGTCTGACCATCTTGGCTAATAGCCAATGGGGGACTTATCCTCCATGAAATTATCTAATTCTTTTCTGAACCCGGTTATACTTATTGCCAGGGGATGTTGTGAAGGCCAAGAGTTCCACAGCTTGACTATGCACTGTGTGAAGAAGTACTTCCTTTTGTTTGTTTTAAACCTGCCGCTGATTGATTTCATTGGGTGACCTCTGGTTCTTGTGTTATGTGATCGCGTAAATACACATCCCTCTTCACTTTCTCTACACCATTCATGATTTTATGGATTTTATCACTAGGGTTTAACATGGCCACACTGCTGCACCTGCATGCAGTGAACTGCAGGATCACCGCCCTGAAACAGAAATAAACCCATCACCAACAACCTCTGATTTCTTAAGGTGTAAATCCACATCTCAAATTTTACTCCAAAAATCCCAAACAAAAGGGCGGGGAAAAAAACAAGAAAACAATGACAGTTTTCCTGCTGAAGAAAAGGCACTAGTAGAATGTTGCCACAAATTTCTATGCAGAGGAATAAAGAATTTAGTAACTCCTATACAAAAAAATGTGTTGCCTTGGGGGGCAGAAAGAAAGAAAAGAAAAACATCCTGTCTTCCCCTCCAATAGAGAAAGCAATATATTGTCCTGTCGAGATATTAAAATTTGCTTTTTGATAACCCACATAAATCAGTTTGTTCACCTCTTAGCATTTCATGTCATGTTTAAATTGTATTTGAGTGTCATATTTTATGTTCAAAATTGCATTGCTGAGCTTTCTGCTGGCAACTGTCATTATTCTGAAGAGTGACAGTTATAACACTGGGAGCCTAATATTAGATTGTAAACTAATTTTCATCTGCTTTAGTGGTGATTTAACAATAAGAACTTTAATGTTTAGTATTTATACATAATCTTGTCATTGTTTATTTCATATTCTGAGGCACTGAAATGGCAATTTCACAACTATAAAAAACAGCTCAATACACAGAGGGCCACAAATGCTTAAGAAGGGAATTTTAAGAAAGCTACACTAAACAAAAAACGTGTGGTGTAGGGGTCTTTTAATAAAGCTACCAAATCAAACAATCCTTTCAAACACTATGCAATAATTAATAAACAACACTTTGCAAACCTAGGTCTTTTCAAATGAGGCTCTCAAAACACTTTACAACCATTAATTAATCCTCAGCATTCCTATGTCATCTGTATTACTCTCATTTTACTGAAGAAAAGCTGAGGCTCAGAAAGGTGACCTGTATTGCTGAAAATACACAAAGTTTGTGACAGACCTGGAAGCAGAATGCAGGAGACCTAGCTTCTCTGATCGCTATTTGCTCGTTGTTAATTCTATACTGGCCTAACTTTTCAGTAAAGTTGATCCATGATGTTATTACAGTTATAATGGGAAACTGTAACATCTGAATTAGAGAAATTGGGCACATATATAAGTGTGTGCTTCGCACACAAGAGAAATCAAAGTTCTTATAGTTCATGACTCAAATGTTAACACTTGGAGTAGGCTCTCATTATTATGCAGATCCATAGATATGCATGACAAATTATACGTGCACATTAATAGGATGTCCCATCCAGGGAAGGCAGCTGAAAAGCACACCAGAACCTTTATTATAAGGAGTATTTGATATAAGATGTTACAGATTCTATTAGTCACTTTTAGCAGAACCTGTATGAAATTATATTTTAAATGTTTCCACTGTCTTAACGTTATTTAGTATTTATATTATTCAGTACAATGACTACGCCCATTTTTTATTATTTAACTGCCACGCTGCTTTCTAGCAAGGTAGCTAGCTATCCTCTCTAGTCACAAAATGTGTAATGCCCTACCAACTTCATTTCCTGAATGTCTTGCTCTTAAAGGGCTGAATCCTTGAGGTTTTACTCAGGCAAGACTCCCAAGAGCCAGATTACCTACTGCCTCTCCTTAAAATGAATGGCACAACTCTTGTATGGGGCACTGTCTGCCTATTTCACAACAGTACACCGCGATTAGGTATCCATAAAGAAAATTTTCTACAGCGCCCCCACTTCCTATATTACTATTAAATCAAAATTGCAGGTAACTATTTGGAGCACACATTCAAGTAGTTTTATGGCTTGATTTATGTTACTAATATTCCACCCAACAAAAATTCAGCATATTTTGTTCCTGATTATATTAGGTTTGGCGTTTAATCTATGCACAAACATTAGCAATCTCTTCGAAAGCAGGCGTCAATCACCCTGGAAAATCTTGCTGGATAAAATAGGGCTTAGTGGCTGCTACTAGGATGGTTTAGAAATAGCCATGCTTTCTGGAAGTCTTCCACCACTCCTATAAGACGTTTAGTCTTCAAATTGTAAACTCTCCAGGGAAGGATTTATCAGTATCTTGTTTAATGTCGAGCATCCATTATAGGCGCTAAAATAAATAACTGGTTTATGTGTTCGGTAATAACAGCACCAGGGCAGCCTTTGTGATTTACTGGGCTCCAAGTGAGCCAGGGGCCTACAGCACGAGCTGTCACCCCCTCTCGTGAGCCTGTTTCCAGCAGGAGAGAGGAAGCAGAACTACCTCTCACGCCAGTGGCCCTAAGCCGGGTCAAAGCGGGATCCTCGAATCCCGCGTGCGTGGCGCTGCAGCAGCAAAGCCTGCAAGCAGCGAGGCCCCTGGAGTCGGGCCCGATCGGCGGTTTAAGCCCCGAAAAGCAAATGTCACCGAACCGCCTCCAGCGTCGTTCCTCTCTTGCGGGGCCAGGGCAGGGAGCACAACGTGCGTTTCCCGAGCAGCCAGACCTTCCCTTTCCGGCAGCCGCCGCCCGCCGGGACAAGCCAATGAGAGCGGAGGGGGCCGCCGATCAGCCGCGGCGCCGGGCCCGCTCCCGCCCGCTCGCCCAGCCGGAGGAGCCCGCGGGCGTCTCCCGCACGCCGCCGGCCGGACGCTGGGGCACGAGCAGAACGTGGACGAGCCCCGCGTTCCGCCCGCGCCCGCTCAGCGGGGAGGGGGCCGGGCGCACGTGGCCTCCCGCCAGCGCCGCGCTCCGCGCCGCTCACCTGGCCCAGCTGCTGCGGCGGCCGCCCCGGCTGAGCTCCCCGCTGCGGACGCGGTGGGTGGGTGGGTGAGTGTGTGCGGAAGCCGGAACCGGTCCCTCCTCCGCCGCTCTCGGCTTCACGCGCAGCCGCTCGCTGGGCAGCCTCGGAGGTTCCGGGCGGCGGCGGCTGGGTCCCGGATCCCTGGCGCTCCGGGGCTGATGGGGGCGCCGCCCGTCTGCGAGCGGTCTCGCTGCGCGGGGCGCCCGGCGCCTGGGAGAAGGTTGAGCGGACGCGGGGGGCAAAGCGCTGGCTCGTGGCAGCAGCACATGGGCCAGGGTGCTCAAGCTTGGCTGGTGGGGGCCACCGGGACACTTGATCATGCACCCCCCCCCCAAAAAAAACCCCAAAACACTCGAGCAGAGAGTTCGTTTCCTGTGTGGACGCCAAGTGACGAGCAGCCCTGGGTCAATACTAAATTATGTGCAGGATACAAAAATAATGCGTGTAAATGGGCACATGGGGAGCCCTGTGACCCCCTTCTGAGCAATCGCACCTGGTCAGCGTTGCCCCTGGAAATAAAAGTAGGCTGCAGGATTTGTGCGATGTTTGCTTGTAGGGATTTGAATGGTGGGATAAGGCTTAAGCATAAGCAATGCCAGCATCTGTTTGGGCTCCTAAGGCACATACTTAATCAAAAGGAAAGCTTGATTTATTATATATATTACTAAATAGGTAGCACTTCTTTGGCGATTTAAAGACTGGTAATATCTCTACTGGAAAGAGGGTACCATCTAACCAGACTAGGTATAAATAAAGCGTGGGAGATATGATGTTCTAGAAAGTTAATGTGATTCATCAGAACTTTTTGATGTACATTTTATTTCTAGTTCCATCTTTTTTATGTTCTGCATGTGGTGGGGTATACTGAAGGAGTCACGGTGGGCAGAAAAAGAGATGCCAGCAGAAAAGCAAAGGACAGGATCTGAAAGCATAGGTCAAAACAACAAAGTAGACTTTTTATGACACATACCAGCAAATATTAAATACTATAGCTGGTGTGGGAACTTCTAGGAAGCAACATAGGAACACAGCTTTTAAACGCCTTGAAATATGCTGCACAAGAATTGGAAGAGCAAAATAGAAAATGGTAAATGTATAGTTACCAAACAAAGACTGATCCTCTTAAGCAGAGACAATTGGCATATTGTTGCCCCTTTTGACCCAAATGGCTAGCCAAAAATTCGGGATCTCCTAAGTTTCCGTTAGAAGGAGAAATTGGTGATCATTAGATGTTTGATGCACTTTGTACTTTCTTTGTCAATAAATAACAGTCCCATGTCTCTGAATGTGGAAGGAATCAGATAGCAGGAAACAGCTTCTTTTGCTTACAACACCAAGAGCACTTTTTTCAGTCTGCATCTGTGACCCAAAAACCTCTCCCCAGACTTCTTCCAGAGTCAGCCATAGTGTTTCAGGCTGTCTTAGTCTTCCCCAGTTTTTTCCATCTGTTCTGCCTACATGCACATCTGCCGGGAAAAAAAAAACTCAGCAAAAGCTTCTAGATGGGTTCATATATTTTTTTATGTGAGAGCTTATGTTTACAGTAATGTTAATTGAAGGGTGAGTTCACACCTGTCATTCTCAATTAGCTTTTAACTCGACCCATAATAAGGTTTCACCCAGTTCATAACAACATAAACATAATCATAATATATGTGTTTGTATTGTAGCTTCCTTGACTGAAGACTAGAAATTGCTTGCTGTTTGAGTTCACCAGCAATAATAAACATGCAGTTGTTTAGATTTGTTCTCTGTAGGAAAAGGAGGGCCATAGGCTACATTTGGTCTTGGGCTACTATGCATTGGGTACCTGTGTCCTGGAGAGAAGTCAGAAATCTCAATCCACCTTCATTAGTGTGGGTACTAATTAAGCAGTACATTTTTTCTTCTGATTTAAAATGTACTGCTACTGGTACAGTGCTTGGAAAGTCATTGAAAAAAAGCTTTCTTGTTAACATTAATGGCTATATGTTGTCATGGCTAGCTGCACCTTTGCTGCCATCTCCCCACTGCCCTCCTGGTCTCTCAGAGAGCACCCCTTCAGGTGTGTTATACCTCTTGCCTTCATCTGTCCCTGGTTGAAATCCCATGATTCCCTCTCTTCGGTTGGGTCCTTTGGGTACAATACCCTGTGTCTCAACCATGGTTTCTCAGTTGGCTCAACTGGGCTCATTGCCTCCAAGTCTTCTATTCAGGAGCTGTGAACCAATACAAGTTTTGGTTTAATCTTAACATCAGAAACACAGGAAAGAGAAAAAGGATTTTAACACAATAGAAGGCCTCTGTGCATAGCCATCTCATCTATAGGCTTAGGTAGGCCAATCTTATCCCAGCACTCTTTTCCTCTGGAGCCTGGGCTTCAATCTGTTCCCTTGCAGTCTCTGCCTCTTTCTTCCCTGACCTTCAGGGACTGTACATTTATCCACTCAAAGTTCGTTCTTCCAGTTTTTCCTGCTTGTTACAACCTGCCACTAAGTTGGACTGTTGAGCTTCAAAGCAAATGACACCTGTGTTGTCTTTCAAGTATCACTAGATGGGGGCTATTGGAAGCTATTGTCCCCTTTCCTTCTTACATGTAACTCACCCCTACTTGAATTAACCTGTTATAACCATATAGCAAACTGCACAATAACGAACAAACAGATGGAACATATAATTTTCATAAAATATGACTGGCAGCCCCACCTCATTCATATATGTTCTGACATTTTTCCATGTTTATGCACCATGATTTTGCAGAGTCCTTATAGTAATTAGAAGATGTTTAGTGTGGTTATTAATCTGTTTTACAAAACGGAAGGTGAACAAGGAAAGCTGGTCGTATTTCTATGATATAACTATAAGCCTTTGTGATGAGATTTATATATTTACTCCTCATCTGCTTTGGATAAGAAGGAATGAACAGACGAGACATTTTGTCAGTACTGCTTCACTTAAACAAGTTTTCTTTCAGGACATTTTGTTTTATTCACTGGGTATTTTATTAGTTCTGCTTGTTAGTCCTATAAGATAGTTGTATTATTTAATGTTGGACGTGGTCCTGAACTTCTCACTCAGGCTAAGCTCCCAATGAGGTTAATAGGCATTTGGCCTCGTAGGAATGAAAAATTATGCTCATGGGGAGAATCGTGGCTCCACTGGAGTTGTGGCAAAACTACTGACTTCACTGGGGCCAACATTTAACCCATTGTATTTATCCCTATCAATAATTCAGCTGTCAGTCCTTTTTCTCAAGGGAAAGCCAAGGAAGAAAATTTGATACCATACCAAAAGGAAACATAACTCAATTTCTGGTTTAAACAAAATTCTGGTAATCATCTAGCCAGATACTTCTCCTGTGTGAGTAGAGCGTAAAGAAAAGGGAGCATAAAAGTAAAAAGATTTCATGAAAACTATTTATAATTTGGGTTATGTATGGTTTAAATTAGTAACCTACTCAGAGAGCACATGTCTATGCTCCCACCACAAGAGATAGGTGTCTTTGAGCTTCCTCTAGGTCTGCATCATTCATGTTGTTGTTGTTGTTGTTGTTATCATAACTATTTTGTATTCTGGTTGTGCCCAGAAAAGCAATCAGGATAAATAACAAAATTTGCCAAAAAATGGTCTGGTCTGCCCTGGAAAAAATATACAGATCAAATAATTCACTTTCAGAAACTAACTTTTGATTCCAAATCAAAGCAGGTAGTACCTTCGCCTAGATGTCTTGGCAAAAAAACTATTGTGCTCCCCTCAGATTAGAAAATTTGATGTAAGCAAATACTCTAAAAGATTACAAACTTACAGAGTGGAAAGAGACAAACAATGAATAACAACTGGGCAAATGGGCAGCTGGCTAGATTTGTTTGGCAGTCTCATTTAAAACAGTTGAAGCAAATATTCTCATGTTGAGCCTGTCAGCTGTAGAGGTGTTGCTTAGGTTCCAGGAATCAACCTCTATGTGGCAGTAGTCGGACATCTCAATCTTAGAAACAAACTGCAAAAAGTCGATTCTCCTCCCTCCCCCCCCCCCCAGTAGATAAAGGGTCTGAGAGCTGCAACACAAAACAGAGAATAGTCAAGATAGGACTAAATGATATTTAGCCTTTAAAGTTTCCATTAGCGACATTTCCTGGAGAATTTAAGATGTAAAACAATACCCATGAAAACATCAGATTATCTGCTTCTCTGCAAAGAATCTCCCAAGCGTTGTGCAAAGATAATGCTTATGATCTGCAATGACAAACATTACCACATTTTAAGCAGTTGGGGTGAAACCTCCAGCTCCCTGTCAAAGCTCAATCATCCTCCCTCTTGTGCACTCTCCATAGCCGTGTGCCACAGCCATCATCCTTCCAGCTGAGGAAACCTGGCCAAGATGCCCACTGGAACCTATCAGTACTGCTCTTTAACTGGGCAGAAGGGTTTGTGTTGAGTAACGCCCTCCTGTGTCAGCCACACCCTAGCAGCACTGACTCTGCTGCAACCCGAAGCCATTCTGCCCGGGGACCCAGAGACTGAGGCCAGAAATGAGTGACAATGAGGTACACCTTAGATAAGCTAAGGGATGCATATCATAGGGTAGGCAGTATTTTTATCATATTTTTAGGTTAATTGTAAACCCTGCAGTATGCCTGGCTGCTCCTTTCTCCTCTGCTCAAACACTACATTGCCCTGCATCTTTTGGTATGAGGGAAAGTGCATGGAAAATGGCTACCAAAGCAGAATGCTCGTGTTTTATGCCCAGTCTCCACTAGTGTAAATTGTTGTACAGGTGCAAAACAGTCTCCAGCAGTCTCTTTTCAGTTCAGGTTTCTGGAGCTGGGTAGCTGGACTGAACAGGAGCACTGGGGAGTCAGAGCAGTAGACTGGATATTGGTGAACTGAGGCAGCAAAGAGCCCTGCTGATCAAGCCTTCTCTTCACATCCTGTCTCCCTGACTCCAATTCATCAGCTATCCTCCTTATTGACTAGTATGCCTCCCCGAATGCATGAACACAGCGAAACAAAACAAAAAATCCTAAAGCAGAGTCTCAAAGCTCATATCTGAAGACTCAGGCTTGTGCTGTGACACTAAAAATAACAATATAGACATTCCCCCCGGGGTTGGAGCGCAGGCTCTGAGACCCACCCTCCTCACCTGGCTTCACAGCCCAAACGGGAATGTCCGTGGAGACTCAACGAAACTTTTTCTTAAAATGGGAGGCGGAATAAAAGCGCTGTGGAGGCCAGCTATATTATTTGTGAATAGATTGCATGTTCCGCCAAGCCATTTTCAGATAGTGAATTTGTTTAAAAAATGCGTGCCTAAACCAGCCGATGTAGCATGCCCTGGAAGAAAAGTTTTTTTTTCTAGCATCAGTTTGTCTAGAAACATGGTTGCTGAGTGAATAACAGAAATGGCAGATTGTGTTAAACTGCATCTTAGGAAAAAAGTCAAGGAGTTTTGTGCATTTTCTGTTGCTTTAGTTGAGAGCACAGATATTGTGGACACAGCACATCTTCAATTTTTGTAAGAGGTAAACAAATGACTTTAATATTGAACATCTTTTAAGTTTATCGAGCATGGACAACAACCACAGGATAGGACACTTTTTTTTTTTAAACTTGAGGAAGCCTTGAAAAGTGCAGAGTTACCTTAGGAGAAACTAGCAGGCATTACAACAGATGGGACACCGTCTATGACTGGGAGAATCAATGGATTGGCTGGTGAAGTGATGGCAAAAATTAAAGAAATAAATGCAGAAGCACCAATTTTCTTACACTGCTTTCTGCAGCAGCAGTTGTGTGGAAAAGTTGCAAAATTAGAACATGTAGTGAGCATTGTTGTTGTTAAGTGTGTGAATTTCATCCACAGTTAGTCTTTGCAACACAGGACTTCATGGCAGAAAGGGGGAAGCATCTTGTGGAGCTTAGTAATCCGCAGTGGCTACTGGATCTTGCATTTCGCGGAGCAAATAAATATTTTAAACAAGACACTCCAGAGACCTAAACACATTGTGATGAGAATGGATGAGGAGGTGAGAGCTTTCAAAGCCAAGCTCAATTTGTGGCAGTAACAGGTGTCAATTGGAAATTTTGTTCACTTCAGTGCATGCAGAGAGATTCAAGACTTACACAAAGATACTTTTGGAGATGACGATTACAAGCACTACAGTGAAAATATATCAAACCTGACCAAATAATTCGATTGCCAATTTCAAGACTTTCAGTCTTATCGAGACAGGCTTCAGTGGTTTGCAAACCCCTTTACCTTTGATGTGACAACAGCTCCGCCAGATCTTCAAGTGGAGATGGAGTTGCAGTGCAAACACCACCTTAAGGATAAATTCAGTGAAGTGCCACAGCAAGATTTCTACCGATATGTTTCATTCAAAGAAGTCCCCCAATTGGCCTATCTTTTTGGAAAAGTCCTGAGTTTATTTGGAAGTACTTATATTTGTGAACAGATCTTTTCTGCAATGAACCTAAACAAGTCAACACAGATCAGCAATTACAGATGACCATCTGGCTGCTGCGTTGCAAGTGGCCACCTCTAGGGACTGCAAACCAGCTATAAAAACATCAGTGCGAGAGAAGTGTCAGGGTTCTGGGCAGAGGTCATAAAAGGTTAATTTAATTTGCATTTTCACCCAGTAAAACTTAATTTTAGTTTAAATGTGGTAATGCATTATGTACTCTGAAATCTGTTTTTATATTCGTAGATATTTCAATTGAAAATCAACTCCATTTTGAAATGTTATCAATAATAAAATACAGTATTAAGCGTGTATGGAAAGCGAGTGAGTGAAAGCTGCGCCATTGTGCTGCCCCTTTAATTTTTTTTACAGTGTGGCCCACAAAGTGAACAATTTTGTCTTAAATGGCCCTTGTGGCCAAGTAACTTGGACACTTCTGGTCTACGCAGCTGTTTTGAGCACTATAGTGAAAGCCCCGCAAGCCCGAGTCTGTAGATGGGCTTTAAGACTCTCTGCCATGGGTTAGTTTGTGTGTTTGCAGTGTAGATGTACCCCCGGCTTCTCTACCTGCCAGTTCAGAGGCAGTCACTTATCCCAAAGTTACCTGCAGTCGACACAAATCTGATGTCTCTTCACTCTTCTTGTTGCAAATTATTGACATCAGAAATGAAAATCATGACTCTGAAGTTATAGAAATAGTTATTTACTCTGAGAAGGAATTTGCTGCATGAATAATTTGCGTCTCTCATCTTGTCTTTGATAAACACTTGTGTCTTAGCAGGATGAGAGGTATGTTTAGTTGCTTTTATGCCTCTCCCAAGCCTTTCACATATTTGCTAAGATACACTAGCAATTAAGTCTCTCAAAGCGGCTTTCCGTTCTGTCAAATTTAGGAAGTGTGTCAGACAAAGAAGCTGCTCCTTAGAGGAGAGAGGTTGCAATGAAACACAGGTTGATAGTGTCAGGACTGGATGGATAATGAGACATTAGTAGTGCATTTCACTGTAAGTTCTCACAAATCATTTTGAAAATATAATAAAGCTTGTTAGCTATCACTTTCAAATAGCTGGACCTCAATTGTTTATATTTAATTAAATACATAGCACTTATCTTTTTCTCTAAAATACTATGGCTATTTCTATCTAATTAAGCCCCTGTTACCTTCCTATCTATTACTATAACTACCTTGATTATGGCAATGCCTCTTTACAGCATTCAATATGTCTGGCTCGCAGGGTATTGTATTACAAAATGGGTGCAGTATATATGTTTCTAACTGACCTTTGAAAGCGCATACATCAAACTTAATTTGCTTTTAAATCCTAGCTTGCAGCAAGTGACCTTAAAAGTTATGCCAATATTTGCTTGATGTAAAATCATTTTTGCCCAAAGACACTTATCCCTGCTGATCTATTTACATAAAGAAAAAGAAATAAAGAAAGGAACCTCAGGCAAATGTTTACTGATATATAGTAAAGGGCCATGTTCAGATATCATATTCTGAAATATACCCTCTTACATTAGGAGTGAGAGAGATTGTATATTTGTCCTTTGCTTTTATAACTGATGCTTAGAATTATTATTCATAACATGCATTGCAACTCAATAGGAAATCTCTAACTGGTTATTTTGTCGGTTCATGTGACTGTGAAGCAGACCAGAAGAAAAAGAAGTTTGTTGCTAAGAGATTAGGATTCAGCAAAGCATGTAAGCACATGTTTAGTGGTCCCTTGTGGTCTTAAAAATCTATTAATCTTTTCCGTGAATCTTAAATTGCAGAATTTCCCATTGCTTCCAATAAGAACAGCGAAACCGTCTATTCCATATAATATAAGCCAAACAGTGTAGCCTTCAACTAACATTTATAACTGGTTCTCATACTGGAGATCTGATTCACCCAGGGCTTAACGTCACACTTTTGAAGACTTAAAATGTGGAAATGGATGTCATGGTGGTTTTGTGTGTAAAGGCCTTGCAGTGATGGCTCTGTTATCGTGTTCTAATCTAGCAACGTATATTCTTCTGGTTCATCTGTCTCTCTCAAGGCTTGCATCTTTGCCTGAGGAGCATACTAAAGCATACAGATAGCAATGCAATCTGCAAAAGAAGCCCTTCATCCTGCGGTGACACACCTGCATACTTAACTTTACACACCAGGTATAGGACTTCAATAGGACTACTCACACTGCATGTTAAGCATGTACATAACTCGTTGTAGGGTCCGGGCTTAAGATGTTAACAGCATGATTCAGCATGGTTTTACCCTTGACTTATAAACATGCAATATAACAGTGGAAGAGCTTTTATATTTGACTGTTTCTCTGTGTGGAAAAAATACACATAGGTGAATGCTGTATAAGTCTTACATATGTTATATGACGGGCTTCTATGACTCCTATATAAACTATTTATTTTTAAGAATGGTCCAGTGATTAGCACACTAGCCAAGGATTTAGGAGATCCAGACTCATTCCCCTGCTCTGCCACAGACTCCGTGTGACCCTGAACAAGTAACTTCGTCTCTGTGCCTCATTAACCCCATTTTACAGGTGGGGAACAACTACTTCCCTACCTCAGAGAGATTCTGAGGATAAATACATTAAAGACTGTGAAGTGCTTTGAGATCTACTGATGAAAAGGAATATATAAGAGGTATGTATTATTAAAGTGGTTACACTTGTGAAATATGTATTTCCTTTTACATAGGCAAGGCAATCAGTTTGAGTGGGAAGTTTATTTAGTATGTGATTTATACTTTTCTGATACAATAAAAAACTTGTGCAACTTGATCGGTTAAAGTAACCATAACAAAATTGTGATAAGGTGAATCTGTTTTATCAAACCAGACACTAATTTTTATACCACCAATATCACAGTCATCTAATCTGAGCTAAAATTAGATACGAAAACTGTCCAGTGCACATTTGCATAAGTCTTCTAAAACTGAATGCTATTGAGCAAGGAAAAGCCATAATTAAAAGGGGGGAAATTACCATCTAGTTAAAAAGCCATGTGAAAAAGGTACTGTGTCATGCAGTTCAGTGTTCAGAAATATATGAAACAGCTAAAGTACTGGATATGCTACTGCAATTATTTAAGAAAATAGATAGAAAATTAATATTCTGTCTTATTTCTCTAAGGGCCTGATCTAATGTCAATGGGATTTTTTTCACTGACTTCAATGGATGTTGGATCTACTTACTAGTAGGAGGCACTGTCTTGGTTACTTTTTCAATTATCTTTAAACACAAAAACTTTTCAGAATTCCCCCTTCTCCCTCACTGGTGTTTCTAACTTTCAGGGAACAGTGAAATGGAACTCTGCAGTTAAACTCCAATATTGGCTATAGATAAGAAACAGAATTATTCCCAGAGATTATAATGAAATTGCACAGCAATTTATCAGAGTTTTATATGGCATATTATGTAATACCTATATTACAAATAACATGTCTGAATTATGGGTAATCGAGTATAAAATCATATGCTTATGGAAGTGCAACTGACAGAGCTAGGAACCATTTTATGAGTTTTTCAGCAATCCTAGTCCTGGTTATCAATCCCCAATATTCTGGTTCATTTAGAGAAACTATTTGGTTATGTTCCACTGATGTTTTGGTTGATATTCCTACAGCAGTTCTTATCCATTCACATTTCTGTTTGTTAAATTTCATTTGGAATGTGTTTATAATAACAGTTCCATTGCTTCTCAAGTACCCTGTGTACTCAATGTTAATGAAATGTCACTGTAAATAGTGCATTATGCTGACAATATGCATTAAATTCCTGATTTGTATTTATTGCAAAGTAATGAATCTGTAGTCCTACTTTCAGCAAGAGGTATGTAAATAAGTAATGCATCCTAATAAGTCTTGTGTTGTCAGAAATGTATATTTTTGTGTTTTTAGTTTTGCTTTTAAGAAGCTGAACAAAATCCTTATCGATGTAGAATGAGTCACAGGGTTTATTGAATTATTTACCATATTTATGATCATTTTAATATTATGATTTATCATATCATGTAAACGATGCGAAACTGTACACTACAATAGATAATAGGAACAAACAAAAAGCAAACACTTCACAAAAACCACATCTTGGACATGTATCCCATTTCACCCTTCATGGCATCTTAATCAATTTACAATACATTTCTTGAACATCCCTTTTTTGATAAAAGGGAACCACTTTCTACATTACTTCATGTGAATGCACTGCATTACAGGTGGGTTGAATTTAGTGCTGGTGTGATGTACGAGAAGGACAGACTGCGATTCTGAAGACAACTATTATGACACAGGCAGGGCAGTACCATACCAGCTTTTTACCCTTCTAACATGCTTCAATATGTACTTGGAAGGATCACCTCAAGGAATCAGAGTAGCTTGTTCTGCATATGCGTGCAATTTTTGGCTTCTTGCGGGGAGACTACTAGTGATGACCCCACTTGTAACAGTGGTTTTGGTGGTTTTGTTTTTATCTGGTTCTAGATTTTACCTTTTGGGAGGTAGGTACCTGTCTAAAAACAATGAGGAGAATGCCAGCAGCATATATCACACAAGTCGCTGAGGAGCAGTTGGATGGTAATTGCTTTTGGTCACTACTTGTTCCCTTTGATTTAAAATAGCCTGAATTTGACCCCCTTGGCATTCAGCAACAGCTATTTGTTGAATAGGTATTTTGGGGAAAGGGTTAGGGTATGTTCCTGGCTAGGATTCTCATGGGAGGAGCAGGCTTTTCTGAAATTTTGTCCATTTTTACTGTTGCCTGGCTGAGGTAAATTTTTATTTCCACGTGATTATTTGAAGGTGCTGGCTGATGAAGTTACTTTGTGCATGGTTTGTACTTACGTTGCTGGCTAATTTCTGTTGTAAGTCTAGTTATTGTCAGGGTGCTCTGACCTTCATGCAGCTGTTCCTTTTCTTCAGTGTTGTATGTAAGTAAATATCCTGGAATGCTTTTGAAATAGTGACCAAGAAAAGAAAGGTTTCACATCCCATTACCAGTCTCCTGAGCCATTTGTCCCCTTGGATTGTCGTTTGAATTGGTTTAACATAAAGCCTCCATATAAAAGCCCAGGATGGTAGCTATTCAGCACACTATGGCTTTAAAATATGAAGATATGAAAGGAAATCTCATTTTCTCTGAGTTCATTTGTGATCTCGGGGGTCCATTAGCTTCCAAAGGCTGTCAACAATGGTGTGAAAGGGGTCAACAAAGAGAATAAGGTGAATGAAGAACGTTTGTCATGATGGGCTTATTCTGTTCCATCTGAAATCATTAGAAAGTTTTGCCATTGGCTTCAAGGAAGACAGGGCCCTTTTTGGAAGTCCAGTGAGGATTCCTGCTGAGGCAGTGTTGTGTATGTTAGTAAGGATTTCTTGGTTGGAGTGAGTCAATGTGTGAGTTCCTGAAGGTTTCTGTGCATGCAGAAGCATGTCATTTTGTGAGTCACTGAAGTTTTCTATGCACAAAGTGACTATTTCTGTGCTTGAGTATGAACAAACACAAAATCCAGAGCCTCCAGCCGTTCCAAAAAAGCCTAATCAAGGTTATCAAATAAATAGATTGTCAAAAAGAATATTTAGTTTGATGAATTTATTAATGAAGTTGCAGAAACAAAAGGAAAATTCATAATTCCACGTCCTCCCACCCCTGGCTTCTTTTTCTTGAAGATTTCAGGAAGGGCAAAAAGAAATGCCCATAAATATATTCATGCTTACATATGTAAAATCAAGGGGGCATTTAGTGGTGATTGCACATACTGAATGGTCAGAGTGGTGCACTTTGTGTCATTTGTAGTCAATCAGTTCTGTCTGACGTATCCATCCTGAGGTGGGCTAAGGATTGGAAGCACTTAATGACGGAGGTAACTTCATGTGAGTAACAGACTGCAAATATTTCCTGAAGGAACTTAGTCTGAGAGTTCACTTATTTCACGTATGCTAACATCTATGCTCTAATAGGTTATATAGCCTTTGCATACATTAATATGAAGGAATGTAGACATTGAATCTTTGGAATAGAAGGAATGAAGACATTTGGAACTCATAATAATCAAGCTAGAAACAGGCACCAAACTCAAGGCCAGTATGTGAATATCTGATCCTTGCATGCATATTTTAACTACATCTTAGATCTTTTCTTCTAGTATGTACTGCAGACGGTTTGCAACATCGAAGGAATGCTATGGTACGAAGCATGTTAATCTCCAAAGCGTCTTGTATAACCTCCTCTAAAGTATTTTGCGTATCATGGAATAATGGCTTTTTGACATGATTAAAGAAAGTCTTGCATAATTTTCAAACAAAAGACTGATAACCACAATACAGGGCATCAAAAGTAGGTGATGAGAGAAAGTCGGGGGAAAATGACAGAACCCACAGATCTTTCTCCATGAGCAGGAGATCCTAAAAGGCAGAAATCATGAGAGGAATCATCACAGTGGAATAAATGATTTTACATGTTAAATTAGATTCATATTGTTTACTATAAGCAAAGCCCTTCGGCAAGAGAGCTTTTCTTCAGTCAGGTATCGTCACTAGAGCATTCTAACTAGTAATGGAGAGAGTTTGTTAAATCCAAACGGAGCCGAAGAGTTTATAAAATCCACTGCTGTAGAGCTGCAACTGCAGAGTTTGTAAATTATCTGAGGGCATGATCCAAAACCTGTTAGTCAATTGGAGCTTTTCCAGTGAAGTCAGTGGGCAATGCCCATGCGTCCACTCTGCCATTTGCGATGTCAGTGGCACTAGTACTGTGTAGTCCTTGAGCTTAATGGAAGGCAAGGTCCTCTATGGGAGAGGTTAGGAGAGGGCAGGATTTGTGGCCATCCCCTGTATGGAGGATACAAGGTCGTTCTTTTGGCTCTTTTTCCCCATTGCATTACACTGGGGCCATTCAACGTGAAAATAATAAACAGTTTAATGACGAACATACACTAATTAGCAGTATAACTCTGCACACAGATGGATTACTTGAATCCTTTATTACTTGGATCCTCTTATACAGTTAGTGAAAGATATAAGCTGTGAAACCCTAAATTAAATTGATACTAATCAATATCAGGGGACGGACTATCTGAAATATGTTGTGGTTTTCACAAGCAACGGAGTATACAGATGATGCTTTTCTGAGTAAAGACAATTTCAAATATCTAAGTTACAGCACAGCCAGCAGACAAGTGCAGAAGTCACAGATGTTATGTTTTTATTACATTTCCATCATGCTTCATAAAAATGGATTCTGGAAATTTGGTTGTAATACTGAAACCAGCAGAACTCGACTGAGATTCATGTCATAATAAAAAATATAGGCAAGCTCTTCTAAAAATGGAGTAAACCTCACTTTCTTTGTATAGCTGCTTGGTATTTTATAACTCAGAGATAAACCCACAATACTGTGCTTTGTTCTACAGTCCTCATCTTGTTGTGTAGATTCTCCATTACTTTGCCCCCCTTTTGGATGTTTGTGCTGAGTGTTTGTACTGGTTAGTGGATTTGGGGATTTCTCGGTAGGTTTCACAGATGTTAGTGGAAGTGACATGGTAATACAGACCGAGTGGTACTAGACTCAGCATGGATCTTTGGTAGGATGTCCCTGGGGATCTCACAGAGTGAAAGGATAGCCCATACAACAGTTTTTATCATGCTACTACGATTTTAAATGGGGTAGCACCGTTGGAGTGAAATCCTACCCCCAATGAAGATTGATTTCAGCCAGGTCAAGATTTCACCCCTTGGGACCAGAAGATGAAGTTTGGGAACCAAGTTCCAGAATAATATGTAAGCCTGATCAAGCAGGTCTAGTCTCAGAAAAAGGTTCTGATTTAACACTGTATTATCCTGCTAGAAACCATGTAGATTTTACTGGCACATCAGACCCAGTTCCCAGAGGGATCATGTTGATGTACTAGCCCAATTTTCACAGGTCATGTGGCTCGCGTGGCTAAGCCATGTTATTAATATTGTAGTGCCTAAGCACCTCAGTAATCAATAAGGACCCTATTGTGTGAGGCATGGTACAAACAAAGAGCAAAGAGTTTACAATCCAAATATAAAACAGGAGACAACAGATTGTTTCCTCATATTCCCTCCTCCATCTGTCTGTATCAATGAGACAATATGGATTAGTATCATAGGCTATAGCGTCAGCAGACCAGTTCCCTACCCATTGTCAAGTTTTTTATAGGCATCGTGGCAAAGCTGAGTTTTTAGGAGGAGTCTGAAGGAGAGTGATGAAGTGGGTTTGTGGACATTTTTGATGTACTTCCCTAGCTTGTTTGAGGGTGCTTGTTTGAAAATTTAACAAATGGGTCATGGAGGCAGGCATCATTAGAGCCCTGTGCCGATACTCAAATGTGGATCCGCATCTGCCCCAATTATCTTACCTCTAACCTCCATCCACAATGTAGTCATCTGCACCCACAGCTCTGGGGCACCCAATCAGTTGTTTGGAGGCCATCCCTGCTGCAGCCCCTGATGCTGATCAGCTGTTTGGGAGCCAGACCCTCCAGGCATGCTCAACAGCTGATAGGCGTGCAGAGGAGCCCCATGGAATGGTGGCCAACCCCCCATCCCTAGATCACAAAGGTGGGGAAGCAGCCACAAGGACTCTGGGCTGCATTCAGCTGCTTCCCTGCCTGTGAGATCTGCAGTTGATCCACCATCTGCCCCAAAATGATCTGTGGATATAAAGCGGGTATCTGTGGATCTGCAGGGCTCTAGGCAACCTTGCTCAAATAGACAGGAACTGACTTCTTGATAATGAATGAGAGAGTGGTCGTGAAGTGAAAGTGAAGATGTGATAGAAAAGAAGAAGCCAATGGTGGGATACCTGGAGAGGGGGCTAAGAAGTTAAACTTTGCAGCAGCATTCTGAATGGATAGGAGCAGAGCAAGATTGCATTTGTTGAGGCCAGAGAAAAGAATGTTGCAGCAATCAAGACATGAGATGATCAGAACTTGGATAAGAGTGGTAGCTGTGTAGATGGATGGGAAAGGCGTTATCTTAGAGATGTTATTCAGGAAGAATCAGCAAGATTTTGACATGGCCTTGATGTGAGGACCTAGAGATAAGTCCAAGTCATGAAAATGTTTGCAAAGCTGGTTTGCCTTTATGCTGATGGAACAGCCTCATGTCGTCATAATAGTGGGAAAGGGAGAGAAGTCTCTTTATATGGTTGTTTGGGGTTTTTTTGTAGCAAAGTTAAGAATGGGACAGAAGGACACTTTCAGTTGTAGGAGCCAGAAGATTTTTCTAGCAGAGGACAAACTGTCATCTTTCCTTCTCTTTTAACTAACTACCTATTTTTCCCAGTGTGACTTAATGTTCCAATTAGTCTTCCCTCCTTCATCCTTCAAAAAAACCTCATTGTTAGGAATCTAATAGCAGATGGGAGAGCAAAATGACTTGAAATGTTCAGAAAAACCTACAATATTAAATGGGGGGAGGAGGTTATAAATGTATTGAAGACTTAGGTACAGATTTTTACAAGTCACTTTGATTTATTTCACAAACTTTTAATAAATACTGTGCATAAGATCCCATTGTCAACTACTCTACATATATACCAGTGTAAATGACAGCAGACTGTAGTCTTAGGTTTCTATTAACAAATATTATGAGAGTTTTGTTACTATGGAACAATAGTGACCTCCTGTGGCCAGCTAGGTTAAACGCTGGTTTGTTATGGGAGACCTACTCCATGTTTAAAGGAGTTAGTCTGCATTTTGGTTAGATTAAAATCCATTTTCAGTGCTAACGAGAGTGGCCTAACCATCCTGGAGAGAATCCATTTGATTACAATGGCGAGTTCTGCTTTAAAATTTACTGGCATTATTTGGCATTATATATTCCTCTTGCCCTAGGCAGCTTTAATTATAGCTTGTTTTTGTAACCAAAGATCAATAGAAAATTTTCAATGAAACTTAAGGGAAAAAAATTACAAAACTTCAAGAGAATGTTCAAATCAAACTAAATGTTTGCAACCCAAACATTGTAGAATTGTGCTAGTATATGAGAATCAAACAGGAAGTTGAGTCCTCTATTTTCACTGTCTCTGGTGATTTGAAATACAAACAGTAAACAATCAACACTGATGGTGAAAAGTAAATTATATTTCTAAAATTATTTCATTATAAATAATCTAAGGTTGTGTTAACATTGGTAAGTATTTTTAAAATGATATTTTAACCTGATAGTATTCCTTTAAAACTGTTTTGTAACCTTAATCATAAACTTTCTGATTTCAGATGCTCTTAACTTTCTGAAATACTCATATTTTTGGATGTTTGATCATCATCCAAATGAGAACTTAGTCTTTTCAACTACTTTTGCCATTTGTGTATGTGTTTGGTTAGGAAGGGGTAAATTGCATTTTTCTATAGCAGGAAAATCATTGCCTCTGTCTACTGGATAACTCAGTAAGGGCAATGCTTTGAAACTTGATGTGTAAATAGTCCTGAGTAGATATGTCTGTACTTGAAATTTTTTTGAGTCATTTTTCTATGTGGTGGTAGCAACAGTGTAAACAGTAATGTAAAATGAGTTGCATTGGTGCTAGAAAGTGGGTATACAATTATCCAGTCTAAACACAACTATGGAGGAGCACAGCTACAATTCCAGTTGCTTGGGGGAAGGAGGAGAAGAGGTATAGTTAGAAATATACAAAATCTATTGCCACAGGATGTCATTGAGACCAAGAACTTAAGAAGATTCAAAGAAGGATTGGCTGTTTATATGAATAACAAGAATATACGGTCTTATAACAGTTAATGCTAACAGAAAGACTGTTGGAAGGGATATAAAACCTCATGTTTCATGGTTTAAGGTAATCTTTAATTAGAAGGGATTATGAGGAGACTTTCTTGGCAAGCAGATTACCCTACATCTGTCCCATATTTCCTGTACTTTCCTTTGAAGCATCTTCTGTTCACTACTGTCAGACAAGATGCTGACCTAGATGGACCTCAGGTCTGATCAAATATGCCGGTTCCTGTGAATGTATGAGAAGGTTGAGCCACGTACTGCAGAAAAATTCGCCACATCAAAGCATTCCTATTTCTATCCAAACCACCTCCAAAATGCATCATCAATGCATAGTCAGCCTGGTGTTGTAGAAAGATTGCTATCATTGCATCACCTTAAAGCAATTTTCTGCTGTTTTTCCAGTTGCCCTGATATAGTAAGCCCCTAGTTTGTGCGCACATTAGTGGAATGCTATGGCCATTGCACATAAGACACCATTTTGCTCCCCAATTCTGTAGCAGGCCTGGTAGTGGTTCAATCTTAGACATAATTTTGAGCATCCCTAACATAAACGAGCAGCCCAAAGGCTACTCTAAGTTACACCAACTGCCAGTGGTCCCAAGAGGCTGTTCCAGGGCCAGGAATCAGCTCTCGGAGTAGCAGTTGCAACCGTGATTCGATGCCATCCAAAGATTCCCGTATGAAATAGAAATTTACCAACTTCATGAAAAAGCTCTTCAGTGGCTGGATACCATGTATCAGAGAATTGGGCCAATAACGTGAATAGATTTACAAAAGACGAAAAAAGATTTTTTTTCTTCTGCCATAACACAGAGAAAAAGTCGGATAAAGTGCTAAAGACACTTATATGACTCTGTCCAAGTACTGGTACTCGTGGAAGATACTGCAGCAATATCTACCAGGCCCATGCCACCGGAAAGAGAAAAACACAAGCAGGAACGTTAGAATGAAATAGTATAACACTCAGAAATATATTAAACAAGTAAAAGCTACCCCTCCTCCAAATGAATCTTAAGGGCTTGATTCTCTGGTCTTACACCAGAGAAAAATCAGACATAGAGTTCTGCTCCAGTATGTCTATCCCTTCCTCCTTTTGCCCCCATCCTGCCCCAGGAACACCCTGACCTTCCCTGCATATGGTAATAAGGGATGGTGAGGAAGAGGGGATACAGATGCAGATGATGGCAGAGCCACCTCCACAACCATTATGCTGGCAGAGAGTCTCCTGAGCTGGGACAATTCTCCACTGATCTTTTCTACCCAATTTAGTGGCCTTTAGCAGACCAGAGGTTTTGGCCTTGGATCTCAAACTTACATTTAGTGGTGCTCAACCACCCCCATCCCTTTAGATGAGCAGTCATGGTCCTATGAGAATTGTTGCCATGGGTGAGGAAGAGATATGGGCACATGAACAGACTGGCTGAGGGATTTATATACACCATACAAAATAATTTACTGTATTACTGCTGTTAGACTTACTGAGCTGCAAATCACAACAATGAAAATGTCTACATCACTTTCCAATGAACTTTCCTGTCACAGCCTTAGTGTAATGTGATGTCTGGGAAATTACAGTATAGCAGATCCATTTTGGGGAAGGCCATAGAAATTTGATCTATACTGCTCCTCAAGAAGCTGAATTCTTTATCACCTCTTACTGAAATTCTTAGTTTAAAAAAAAACACCAAATTTCAGAAACTCCATGACCTAGGCCTGGGCTTTCCTAAGACAAAGCCAGTAGTAATACACCCCTAAGAAATGTGTTGTAATTGATGCAAGTCAGCCATTTAAATCAGCTATCTCACATACCTCACAATGTATGTGATGTTTCTGTTCAGGAAAATCTCATGCAAGCTGAGACTGGGAGGGTAGAAGAAAATGTACAGTAGAACCAAAGAAACGTGGTTACTGGAAACCAGAAGAATCTTATCTGGATCACAAGTTATTTTTATGCACCAGGTAGGAACGTGAACTGAAACTTAAAGGCCAGATGCTGCCATCAGTTGTGTACAAGTCAAAGGGATTTATATCACCAATAGCAGAATTTTGCCATAAGGCTATAAAATCGGCTAAACATATTAGACATATCAGATGTCTTTTACTAGAAAACTTAAATAGCCATGGGAGAATAGAACTTTTTCTCCTTATATGGTGAATGAGACAGATTTTGATCTCACTTGCATGGTAGTAGAGCCAGAGTGACTCGACTGAAGTCAGTTATGATTTAATACCCTTTTACACTGGTGTGAAAGACATCAGAATTTTGCTCATTGTGTAACTTCCTGTGAGTATTTTACTCTCAACTGAATGTATGAGAATCAAGCTACTTGATAAAACAATTTGACAGGAAGCTTATTTAAATAAATCTGCAGGACAATTGAGTGCTGATTATAAGTTATTTGTAATTAGTTTTTAATAGTTTAATTTTTAAAAAAAACTCATTTCAGTCATTTGTTCTTAAAAAGATGTCCAAAGGCCACTCTGTCTAATGGCTAGACAATAAAAAACTTGGTATAAGACCATTATAAAATAACTTTATTATATATCTCTTGCAAAACTGCAGATTCTTTAGAAACAAGTTGACCAGGAATTTGGAGAGAAAAATACTTTTTCAGCCTGTTTAGATGACAGATGCCAGACTCACTAATAGATACATATATTGAACTAATGAACAAAGCACTCAGTTTAGGGGCAATCAGAGTATTATGCCAAGATTTGTTTTTAAATGGATGCTTAAAGTTGGATGTCTAAATTGAAATATAGGGGCCTAAATAAGTGCCCTGATTTTCAAAAGTGCTGAGAACACAGCAACTCCATTTAGGTGTCTGTACATGGACTTAGAACCTAACTTTAACTGCTCATTTTTAGAAAATTTTGTTTGATCCAAACAAAGATATTCTGCATGGAAAAGAACTAAGATATGAGAGTTCATGTTTTTTAAAAAAAGACATCCATAATGCCAGTAAAGTCCATGTGTGTTTTTCCATTGGCTTCAATGGATGTTGGATCAAACCTTTAATGCTCCCACTTACAACTTGGTGAAATTAGAAATTTTGATAAATTTTCATTGAAATTTTGGATGGTGATGATGAAGAAAACTAAAGATTTGTGAAAACTTTGTTTTAAAATTGATAGTACTTACTGTGATGCTGTATTAAAAAAGTGACCATTTATATCACTGTTGCTACAGCTGTTGTACAATCGCAATCGATCTTGTACAAAGTATGCCTTGTAAGGTATCAATGGAAATGCTATCGTCTAAGTATTACTATCCTGTTTATATTCATATCTTATAATTGTATACAAAGATACAGATCTTTGCTATGTATTTGTATCTCAAACATGTTGTGTTCCTGGGTAACACCCACAAAACAGATTTACATCAAGATCAGCCAGCCAGAGTTGATGGGCCATTAAGGAGAACCACCTCTTCCAGTGGACCCCTACCATGGACAGCTCAGAGAACATATGGACAGTGGAGGCCCAGTGACACAGCAGGGCATGTAGAACATGTTCTCCCTGACTCCATGTTTGAGACAGTAACTTTCCATGCATATGGGCTGAGGGTATAAATTGGAAACTCTGTGACATCCCTTCTTACCTCTTTCCTGCTCATAATCTCTGGATTATGATTTCTAACAAAGGGAAGCTTTGAACAATGAACTGAGGAGCCCCAATCCCTTGGATGATTCAGAGAGGCTTATTACAAACTGGCTGATTTAACATCACTGCTATTATCTTGATCTACAAACTCTGAAATCAATTGTAATGTATATGATTCACGTTAACCATTTAATAACTTTCTTTTTCAATATTTAAAAAATCTTTAGTTTTTAGTTTACTATAGCATTGCTGCATGCTTTTGGGGTAAAATCTTAAATGTATTTTGACCTGGGGTGTTGTCTGGTTCTTTGGAACTGGAAGGACCTAGTATGTGATTTCTGGTTCTAAAAATCATTTATCACAGAAGTTTGGTTTGTCTGGGTGGTACATGAGGGGCTAAAGGGTCTGAAGGAGATGGAGTCTGTGGCTCCATAATTATTAGTATATTATTTTGGAAGCACGCATTCATTACTGGCTTGGTGAAATCTTATAATAGTTTGGGGTACGTGCCCTGTTTGCTGGCAGTCTGACCTCAGGTTGGTGTGCTTAGCTGTGTGCCTCTTATTGCTGCACAGAGTTCTTGTGAAAGTTGATTAATGCCTGCAAAATATTTTTTTTTAAATCAAGATTAGAAAGTATTATTGAGCAGGTAGAGAGTTTTTTCAGAAATACTTATTTTTATTGTATCTCATAAAAATATAAATATTCAAACAATGGATGATACAGCAAGTAATATTATAAGTGTTAATAACTTTATTAGTGGTGTAAGATAAGAACAGGTGTCGGTCTTAGTGATCACAATGGTCCCTTCTAGGAGAATCATAATTGGATGTTATGACAATCTCTTTAAAAAAAAAACAAACATAAAAACCCTATTGATTGGAGAGAAACTTTTTTGTTTCCTAACACTATGCTATCAGACTGTTATGATGATAGCAAAACTTTCAGTCTCTTCACAGATAAAACATTTTTACAAGATATCAGCAGAAGATATGCCCAATAAATGAAGATAAGCAATAGAGATAAAAGAAATTTTATTTTAGCTATATGTCAGATATACAGAAATGTTACTCTAAACTACTACGTTTCATTCTGTGTAGGAACAAACAGACCAAACAAACCACACCAGACATGAACTAGATAATATTTTTTTAAAACTCTCATTGAGCAAATTTCCTTCAATTATTTCTTCTCTGAATGGTGGTGCTGGTTAGGCTTCATGCCCTCAGTTGAGAGATGTGCCTTGTCTATGGTCTGAAAAAGCAATGCGTTAACATTTTCTAGCTAATCTAGTTCAACTAAGATGATGATTTTAGTGTGGACAAGGTCAGTCATGTTTAACATATGGTGCTTTCCCAGTTATCACCAAGGCAAATGAAATCAAAATGTTTTACTTCAATTACTCTGCTGATGCATTTGCCCAAATGTAATTTGATCCTGTTTTTCCTTGGATCACTAGAGCATGGCAAGTAGATGACATCATGTTCTTCCATGGCACCTCATCTTCAAGAGGTGGCAACCCTATGAAACCTGGGGTTGATCAATAAACTTTTCAAACCATACAGGCTTTTGTGCAAGGGCACTATACCACAAAATACTGCTTCTTTTAGGTCTTTCAGGGGCTGCAGTCGGTGTTTCCTGCTGCTATTTCCACTACTGTCATCAGCAAGTTCACTGAGGCTTTAACAAAGGGGACCCCTCCTTGTTCCCTTTGTAATCAAGGCCCAATGAAAATACAAGCAAGCTTTCACTCCAGTATCTTAGCTGGGAGACAGACATTCTCAGTTTATCCATTCCCAGGTGGGTCCACCATTCCCCTCCAACCAGGGTTCTTTTGGCTGAGGTCCCTTCTCTGTAATCAGGCCTCTTGTCACTTCCTGGGAAGAAACCTTCCCTGGAGTCAAGGGTTTGCAGAGATTTGTCAGTTGCAGCTCTTCTCTGGGACAGCATGACAGGATGTGCTTCTTGCCATTTTTAGGGAGTTCCCTGTCACTCATAGCACACCTTTCAGGCCCCTTGCTCTGGTAAGCTTTCCCCAAGAGCTTCCTGACTCTAGGAACTGGCCCAGCTCAGCCCTGGTAACCTTTTAACAGACTCATTAGCTAATTAGCTGTCCACCAGCCATCTAAGGATTTATTACTTCTAAGTGGGTCTGAGTTAGCTCCTTCTCCCTCACAAGAGCTTTACACAAGTAAGCTGGTCCCTGACTTCCCTAAAAGGGCTAGCCTTCAAGGACAAGTACCTTCACAACTTCTTACAGGATGATGAAATGCTACCACCATTTGTGAGCATACGTTCTTATTGGCTAAGAAACTTCTTCCTCAAGATTCTGCTTCTATATGGCACTTTACCTCAAAAGGTAATATTCTGCAAAACAGGGAGGTTAGGCAAACTATTTGGTTTTATAATTCCCTATTTTAAGCCAAAAAGCAGGATAACATGGAATCATAGAAATGTAGGACTGGAAGGGACCTTGATAGGTCAGCTAGTCAAGTCCCCTGCACTTAGGCAGGATTAAGTATTAGCTAAGTATTGTCTAACCTATTCATAAAAACCTCCCATGATGGAGATTCCACAACCTCCCTAGATAACTTGTTCCAGTACTTAACTACCCTGACGCTTAGTAAGTTTTTCCTACTGTCTAACTTGTATCTCCCTTGCTTCAATTTAAGTCAATTATTGCTTGTCTTAAGAAGAACACTTTATCATCCTACTCTCATAATAACCTTTTACATACTTGAAGATTATCATATCTCCACCCTCAATCTTCTCCAGATTAAACAAAGCCATTTTTTTCCATCTTTTCTCATAGGCCATTTCTCTAGACATTTAACCTTTTTTTTTTTTTTGACTCTACAATGGACTTTCTCCAGTTTCACACTTTTCCCCAAAGTATAATGCTCAGAACTGGACATAGTACTCCAGGTGAGGCTTTATCAGTGCTGAGAAGAATGGAAGAATTACTTCTTGTGTTTTGCTTACAACCTTCCTGCTAATACATCCCAGAATGATATTTGGGTTTGTTTTTGCAAAATTGTTACACTGTTGGCTCATACGTAGCTTGTGATCCACTATGACCCTCAGCTCCTTTTCTGCAGTACTCCGTAGGCAATCTGCTCCCATCTTGTTTGTGTGCAGTTGATTGTTCCTTTATTGAATTTCATCCTATTTACTTCAGGCCATTTCTCCAGTTTGTCCAGATCATTTTGAATTTTCCTTCATGGAGAATTCTGACATTTTTGGGTTTCAGCCTGATTCAGAATGAAGTCAGATCCTTTGTGAAATGGAATTAACTTATTTTTAGAGCTGTAAATTCTTGGAAAGTTGAACCAGATATTCTTTAGGGAGTAAGCATAGAATAAAATAAATTAGTTTCTTTTAAAGTGTTCTTTATTTTAGGTACATAAACCAAAGAAGGTACAGGCAGAATGAAATTCACAGCTGTCTGCATATCTCCCTGAGTACTGGTAGTTTACAAAAACTCTTCTTCACTATATACCAGTGGCAAATGCCATATAAATATTAAAAACCATGGCAATTCTGTCTTTGAGGAAACAATAGTACTTTCTTGTTAAGAATGGTTAACAACATCAAAATAAAGTTAAATATATTGCTCGCATCTCTTTTCACAATTTTTAAATGAAAATGTTATCTTACTCATAATTTTAGGGTTGCATTTGAACCTTTCACATAGCCCCAGTTAGGAGTTTATCTTGGCCAGGACTGACTTTTCTGAAATTTTACTCTGGCTGAAGATTTCTTTGGAACATCAGAACATTATTGAGAATATTAAATTAAACTAAGTAAATTAAACCAGAACTTAATAGATACTGTGAACTAAAGGTTAATTGTAATAATTCATAAGATGCTATCAAGAAATTTGTCTATTTAAGTCTAAGGCAGGATAAAGTCTCTGGAAGCTAATATGGCTATTAATATCTGAATACAAAGGTGAATGGAGTATTAAAGTCACTTGGATTTAGAAAAGATTTACTGCACAATTAACTCTGTTAATGGAAAAAGTTTTTTATCCTTGAAATAGTATTGCTATTGAATGGAAGTAGGATTGTTCACCCTTGTATGATTCTTAGTCTTTTAACATCTGCCTCTATTCTTCTCCTGTTACAAATAGGAATCCGTTTCTGCCACATATCCCTGGGTAGGGATTAGAGCACTAAAGAAGAGAGCACTCACCATTCTCTCCCTGGCTTGGGACACAGTTCTCCCAGCTCCCAACCTTCCTCAGTTGGTGTGGTGAGATCTCCCCCTCCTGTTGCAGTTAACTTTAATCATAGTCCCTATGCACAGAAAAATACTTAAACCTTTGTCCTTTCACCTTCTTGCAGAGATCACTGATGAGCAGAGATGGATTTTGCAGACCTGTGAAAATATGGCTGTGTGATTCCATGTGTCATGCTGTCTGGAGTGGCTCACTGCCATGAGTGCCAACCTCAGGGCAGCCTGTCAAGAAGCAGGGCAGAGACCCCAACCTGGCTGTATGCTCTATAATTAGATTTCACCAACCCAGTAACACTTGTGAACTCCTGAAGAACTAGAACCATCTTACCATGGAGTCACAGACAGTCCCATTGGGCCTTCTAAACTATCTTGCCACACAGGCAAGCTGGACTTAGTGACAGATGGTCACTTTACACAAAAAATCTCAACAATATTCAGGTTACTCCCAGTCCCAAAGGATCAGTCACTTACCCCACGTCTATTTGCACCTTAGCTTTCACACCAAAGACAACTCTTGTAGCCAATCCTATAGTAAACTACCTAAGGATTTACAATACAAACTTACCCCTGGTCTACACTACACAGTTACTGTGATTGTAACTTGTGATTGTATGTTGTTCAGGGGTTGAATAATTCAGGATGCTCCTCGAGGACATAGTTATACCGACGTAGGCACTAGTGTAGACAGGGAGCTTCTCTCTCTGACATGGCTACTGCCTCTTGGTGCAGTGCAGTTGCTAAGGCTATGTCTCCACTAGGGGGCTTACAGCAGTGCAGCTGTACCAATACAGCTGTGTGGCTGTAAGATCTCTAGTGTAGCTGCTCTAAGCCAATGGGAGAGAGCTCTCCTGTTGACATAATTAATGAGCAGCAGTAGCTGTGTTAGTGGGAGAAGTTCTCCTGCCGACAAAGCGCTGTCCACACCAGTGCTTATGTCAGTGTAACTTACGTCTCTCAGGGAGCATCCTTGAGCAACGTGTTACACCAACATAAATTGTAGTGTAGACATAGCCTAATTCAAGGAGGGAGTTCTCTCCCGTCGGCTTAGTGTCTTCACCAGAAGAGCAACAATGCTGGTAAATTTGTACTGTAGACTTGCTGGTAGAAAATAAAATGAGAGTAATTACAAGGTTAAAGCTGGCAAGCATATATACAAAAGAGTTACAGTCTATGGTTTCAAAAGGTGAGAGACTTGTAGTAAGTACTCTGTCAGCTCCGAATGTCTTTTAGGGCTAACCCTGGAGAATCTCTGCTTCTGTTTCGTAGCTCTGGCCCTGTGAAAGTCCAAACAGCAAAAGAAATGGAAAAATTTTCTTGTCAGCTATTTTTATTGCCTTCCAGAATTCAAGCTGATGGGATGAGCCCTTCTGCACATAACTTCTTCAGGGGTGCAAGGGGCAATTAACGAAGTCTTTGTATTGTGATGTCCCACAAATGGCCCAGTTAGTTTTGATAGGCCTTGATGGGCAGGAGATGATCCCTTCTTACTGGGTTCAGAGTTTCAGAGCAAACGTTCTTTAGTTACAACACAAAAACTTTAATATTACCTTATGTGATAAAGAAATTATAAGTGAGACTAACACATGCAGCAATTTACAAGCATTTCATAAAGACTAAACACATTTTTCCAGCAAGGAGTTTGTCAGTGATCAGTTGAGGCCTAAAGCCTTAGCGAGAGCTGGCACCTGGTATGCCACACCATGGTATAGGGGGTTTGGAAATCTAAAGGTGACTTTTACATTTTCTTTTTTTTTTTTTAAAGTAAGTTTGTAGCCACTTTCCTTATGAAGATAACTTCAATTAGTCTTGAAAAAGTAAGTAATAGTTTATAACTGTCAATATTGACTGCTTAAATTAAGGCAATTAAAATCTAGAGGTGCTGAGCTACTGCAGTTCTTGTGGGTTTAATTTGAACCTGTAGGTGCTCAGCACCCCTGAATAAAGGCCACTCTGTATATAGATTTAAGTACCTTACTATATACACCCAAATTTGGATATGCTGGCCTTGACTTCTCGACAAGGTACTGTTAGTAAGTATAATTATTCCCAGTTCACAAATATGAGGCAGAGAGAAGTTATAACAATTAAATAGCTATTGTTAGGAATGTTAAAATGTTGTGCCTTTTTCCTGACTTGAAGCTTTTGGTTCTAGCTTCCAGCCATTGGGTCTTGTTGTTCCTTTCTCTGATAGATTAAAGAGCCTTTGAGTACCTCTTTGTGTTTTTTCCCTTCTGTGAAGTTATTTCAAGTGTACACTGTAATCAAGTCACATCTGAGTCTTATTTATGATTAAACATTTCTGATTGAGCTCCTGAAGCCTTTCACTGTAGGGCATTTTCTCTGATCCTCAAATGTATTTTGTGGCTATTCTCTGCCCTCTCCCCAGTTTTTCAACATCCTTTTAAAAATGAGGACAGTAGAAGTGGGCACAGTATTCCAGTATCATTTTCACCAATGCTGTATAACAGAATTCTTCAATGAAGGGCCCATGGGCCAGACCCAACCTGGTAGGGCCTGCTGTTTGGCCCACTGGGTTTCAGCTGTTCCATCTGTCTCACTGCTGGGAGCTCTGTCATAAGGGCTGCCATCATACCCAGCTCCTGCACCCTAGGCTCCTCATGGTTCTGGCCCCTGCACTCTCCTGATGGTCCTGGCTGCAGTATTCCCACTCTGACCCATCCCTTAGCTCCTCCTTCCCCCCCCCCCCACAGCACCTGCCAGCTCAGAGGATGATCTGCAGCTAGAGAGGGAAAGGGGCTTTTGGGGCCTGGGACAAGCTGGAGCCAGCTAGCAGGGCCCCAAGCAGGAGGGGGAACAACTGATGTGTGGTAGGCAGAAAGGAAGGCCCTAGCAGATGGCTTCAATCATTGAGCTCTTCTGCGGGGTGGTCTCTCCTTCCGTGGTTTCAGAGCATACGCCAAACTAACAATTGCTGGCCTGGGTGGGGTGGAGGTGCTCGGAGGCATGTCAGGGTGGAACCACTACAGCCAGGGGAGTGCAGGGGCCGGAGTTGCTGAGAGCTCAGGGAGCAGCCAGAGCTGAGCAGCTCGGCCATCCTTGCTCAGAGCTACCAGGAGCCGGGGGTGGAGCTAGAGTTGAGTTGGACTGTTCATGGTTGGACCTTGAGCCAGCTGGGAGCAGGAGCCAGAGAGGCAAAAATGGGACAGGGTCTGAGTGGAGTAACCCCCTGCTATCCTGGGTCTCCCCTAGTTACACCTCTGTTCCCTCTTCCTCCCTGCCCTCAAGCAGTACTAAGGAGGCTCGTGTCTTTTGCAGCTACTTCCCCTCCCTCTCTGCCCTTGGGACCAAACATGCTGATTATCCAAATGAGCATGGGAGACACCCTGCTTGTTTGGATAATCAGGATTTTTGGTTAATTGAAATTCGGATAAACAGACATGACCTGTACATGCCATGATGGTAATCAGAGAAGATATACTGAAGTGCATCCCAAAACCTGCCCGATTGGTCTGTGTGCCACTCAAAAATCAGCCACCATGCAATCTCTGGCACATGTGCCATCAGTTGCCAATCCCTGTCACATGGGCAAAGAATTGAGGTGCTTTCACTAGACAGCAAACACTACTCCCTTCTTTGTACCCCTGCTTGAATGTGGGATGGGGGTGTAAAAGCAGGGGCCCCAGGGCCACCCCTTAGCCCTTGACTGGAGCTGGCTGGTATAACAGCAGAGTACCTCTACTGGCATGACAGAGGAGCAGCCAGGCCAAACTTGAATGGTGTTGTGACTTCATGCATGGGATTGCAACACCATTCAAATTAGGGGCAGGTAAATAGGTAATCTGGGCCCCTTCTTTAGCAAAATGCTGGTTGTGCTCATGCATTCAAAGATCAAGGAACAGAACGCTGGCTGTTCATGTTAAGTTGTTTCTACATTATAACTCCTAAATCCTTTTGAGAGTCCTAGCTTTCCAGGATGTAGTTTCCCCGTTCTTTAGCAATAGCTTGAAATCTTTGTTCCAGAATGTCTGCCTTTGCATTTGGCTATATTAAAACAGATTTTGTATGAATGGGGCCAATTTACCAAACATTCCAGATCATATGTGTGACTGCCCTGTGCTCATCATTATTTACCACTACACCACTTTTTGTGTAATCTGCAAATGTTATCCACAATAACTTTATATTTATTTCCAGATCATTGATGAATGTATTGAATACCATCAGGTATGATATTGTTCTCTGCAGATCCCCATTAGAAACACCCCCCATGCAATGATGATTCCTTATTGACATCTACTTCTTGGGATCTGGCAGTTAGCCAGTTATTAATCTAATGTCTGTTTTCTTGATATTACATAATGCTACATTTGTAATGAGACTCGTGGTACAAAGGCAAAATTATAATGTTTTACAAAAGTCTAAGTATATTACAGCTAGGCTGTTACCTTTATCAACTGAAGTTGTGATCTCATCAAAAAATGAAATCAAGTTTGTTTGACAAGACTTATTTTTCATAAATCACGTTGACCTGCAGTAAGTATATTCCCAATCTCTTATTCTTTTCCATTATTTTCCCCAGAACTGATGACAGGCTAACAAGCCTATAATTACTTGGGTCATCCCACTTACCCTTTCTTGAATATTGGATAACACTAGCACACTCTGTCTTCTGAAATTTCCCTGGTATTCCGAGATTTATTAAAAAATTAAAGTCAGAGGACTAGATATCTCAGCCACCCTTTTAGGATTCTTGGGTGAAAATTATCTGGGCCTTCTGATTTAAAAATGTTTATCCCTAGTAGATGTTTAACATCCTCCTTAGTTACTAATGAAATGGAAAGTACTTCATCGTCCACTTGTGATACATGTATATTGTCCTGAATCTTTCCTAATACAGAACATAAATATATATTGAACGCTTTTGCCTTTTCTGCATCATTAACACTCTTACCATCTAGATATAGTAAGAGAGCCTATACCATTGTAAGGATTTCTTTTCTTCCTAATATACTTTTAAAATCTCTGTCTTATTGTGTTTAGTCCTGCCAGGTCTGGATTTTTCCATTAATGCATTTAACTACCCTTATCTATTTTATGTACTTCATAACTTCTGATATGTTGATTGCGATGTAGTTTTCCTTTTTCTATGTTATATACTTCCCCCCATACCCTTTTCCCTTCCCCTAATTACTGCCTTCACTTCCAAACTGAACCAGGATGGGCTTCTACCCAAAATTGTCCTGTTACTTGATTATGGATTTTTGGCCATCTAATAAACTCTTCTGAAACAATTCCCAATTTTGATTCATAGTTTTCTACTTTTTCCTCCCAATCTATTTTGATTATATTCTTCCTTGGCTTTGGGAAATTAGCCTTTCTGAAGTACCACACATACGTTACTGTTACGGACTGGCCTCTTCCCATATTGAATGTAACCACATATCAACATAACTTAAAGGTCAAATACTACTCAGTTTACATGCACAAGTCCCACGTAAGTCAAAGCGCAACAGCAGAGTTTAGCCACAAGGAGACTAAAACTGACCATATATGTTCATCATGTCAGATGTCCTTTTACAATGGAAAAATGTAACTTTTTCTCCTTATATGCAACACTCTACTATCATTTGCAATGGAGTAGATACAGAATGACTCCACTGAAGTTAGATGTGGTTTAATACTTTTTTTATGCTGGTATAATAGATCAGAGTATTGACCATGCAGTTAGTCCCTGTGAGTATTTTAAATCCAATTATTGTACATGATAAAGAATCAAAGTTCCAAAACATTGACTGGGGGGGCGGGGAGGCAGCATTATACCCATTTTTTTTTTTGCACTGCTGTTGGCGCTTAAATGACCTATTTTACATAGATGTTTCCTCAGAAGTGCAGTCCTTTTAAAAAAAGTTTCACACTAAGCCTTTAAATTTGTGTCAATAGTTGACCTACTTGATGTTATGTGTGAAACTGTTTATTATGCATGTCGGTTCTGTTTTGAAATAGAATGCTTGTTTCCTAATGTCTACATACATAAACACACACCTCAGTATAAATATAGACGCACCTACACACATACAGAAACACTTCTCTCCTTTAACAGCGCAGCACACGCTTGGTTATTGTCACAGCCCCATATAATACAACAGAAACTCAGTGGAGAACTGTCCTTTCTTGCTTTCTGTTCTTAGAAACGTAGGGACTGTGGTAGCAGGTCAGAGCAGTGGGCCACCCAATCCGGCCTGGCTCTGAGGGGCTAGCAGCAGCTGCTTCAGAGAAGGTGAAAGCAACCCCATGGCAGGCACTTATGGGACTGGGGAAAATTCTCCTTCATCGCAGGCAGGAAAGCAAGCAAATTAATCAAAATAGAATCCGGGAGGTGCCTTTTAAAGTCCCTGCACTTCAATTTTCTCTCAGGCTTTCCTCTCACGTGTCCAGGGCCTACCCCCTCCACCCGCTGCCAGGCCGGCGCTGGCGCTGTGCGCCTGTCTGCCAGCAGGTGTCGCCGCCGCCCCTCCCAGGCTGCGAGCCGTTCGAGCGTAGCCGCAGGAGCCCCGGCCCTCGCGCCGAGCCCCTCCCGCACGCGCCCTCCCCCGCCCCGAGCCAGCATCTCCTCCGGCGCCCGCGAGCCGCTCGTGCAGCTCCCCGGCGCGGGGAGGCGAGCGGCAGCACCGAGCCTCCAACCCGCCCGCCGGAGCGGCCGTCCAGCGCGTGCGGCCCCCGAACGGGGGGAGGGAAGCGAGGCGGGCGGCTGCGGAGCCGGGAGTGAGGGCAAGGGGAGGGCGAAGGAGCCGGGCCCCCGGTGCAATGCATTACAGCTGAGGCGACCCGGCAAGCGTCTCCTCCCCCCGCCCCCGCCGCCGCGCCCGGAGCAGGCTCCGCTCGCTCGCTCGCTCGCGCGCACCGCATTCGGGCGGCGAGGGGGGAGGCCGCGGACCATGGCAACGTCCCTGATCCAGGCGTGCCGCAGCCTGGCCCTCTCAACATGGCTGCTCTCCTTCTGCTTCGTGCATCTGCTCTGCCTGGACTTCACGGTGGCCGAGAAAGAGGAGTGGTACACGGCCTTCGTGAACATCACCTACGCCGAGCCCGCGCCCGGCGGCCCCGAGCTGCGCAGCGAGAAGAGCGAGTGCGGCCGCTACGGCGAGCACTCGCCCAAGCAGGACGCCCGGGGCCAGGTGGCGATGAGCGCCTCCGCCCACGAGCGGCTGGCCTGCGACCCCCACACCAGGTTCGCCGCCCCGGGCCAGGGCAAGAGCTGGGTGGCGCTGATCCCCAAGGGCAACTGCACCTACCGGGAGAAGATCCGGCACGCGGCCGCCCAGAACGCCTCGGCCGTGGTCATCTTCAACGTGGGCTCGAGCAGCGCCAACGAGACCATCACCATGCCGCACGCAGGTGAGCGCGCCGGGCCGGGCCGGGCCGGGGGACGGGGCCGCGGGGCTGCCTCGCCTCGCCTGCAACCCGCCCGGGGCGAGGGAGGAGCCGCGGAGCTCGCCGCTCGGGGGATAAGGTGCAAACCCGCCCTCCCTCGAGGCCAGGAGAGTGGCCCGCGTTTCCCAAAGATTTGGGGTGGGCTGGACGGGGGGACCCTCCTCTCAGTTATCCCGGCGAGTCCCTCTGCCCGCTTATCCTTTTTGTGTCGTGTTTCATTTCTGCACGGAAGAGAAGTGTTTTTCTGGGCACCTGTACAGGTCGTAAATACTCTTCTGACGGCTGCCATGGAGAGAAATTGACAGGTTGCCAAGACCCTTAAGCAGTAACAGTCCATCTGGTGAAAAAGTTTGAAAGCTGTAAAGTTTTTGACCACTTTTTTGCCCTTTATAGGGCAGTTAGGCAGCTGTAAGCATTTTGTTGGATAATTACGATCCGGTGGCCCTGATCATGCAGGGGCTGTGCGTGAGATTGAGCTCTTCAAGATGTGAAAGATAATGTTTCTTAATTACTGGGAGGTTCAGCAAAGTGGAGAATGCAGTGTCTACCACCATTTTTGCAATTTATTTTCCTCTGTGGGACCAAACAATGTGGAGTATCTGATTTTATGAAATACAGATGCAAACATTTGTCTCTAATTATGATTTCTCATCCTTCCCACGTGTGCCTTTTATGTCATGAGACGGGTGCTCAGGACACAAAGAACTAATCAACTTGTGCTATGAGACAGTGAATGTAAATATAGCCATCAGAAATAACAGCAAAGCCAGAACAAACACTGGGTTTGCTGTATAATGAAAACATGTTTTTTATAAAAAATGTTTGTTTTGAAATTGTTGTTTTAAGGATCAGCTAATCAGATTTTATTTTTAGGGACAAAGTCTTCTGCCAGGGCCACTAGTCTCTTATGCCAGGAGTCTATGCAATGCAAACTAAAATGCCACCTATTAATGGAATCTCTGGTTTGCATCTAGTAACTAGTCATACACGGCTCTTTTATGCTGATTGAATCTTACTGGTGTTGGGGGTAAATTGGAATATGAATAAGTTAGTTTTTGCAACAAGCTAGCCAGGGAGGATGAGAGAGAAAATAATTCCTTGCATTACTAACATTATAATAGTGTGGCTGTTGGATAGTACATTTTGAATCTCTTGCACTTAGTCTCCTGTGAAGAGATTAACAGTTTCCTGCAGCAAATTCATATGGTGGTTGACCAGAGGAAGGTTTTTGTTTATTTAAACCTTGCTATTTCCTAGGATTTTTCCGTGGCTTTAGAGGGTCTATAAAATTAGAAGCTCCTAACCATCTTGAAACTGTTCTTGATAAACTGCATATGGTTTAGTTTCCGTTTGGGTTCTATTCCTTATTATTTTAAGTATTGACGTTTATTTAGCAGGCAGCATAATAGGAGCTTGACATTTAGACATATATGCACTCTTAAAGTTAAACTCAGGCTATTTCAACACAAAATAGGCTGCACCATTTGTTCCTGTCTAATAAGTTCCATTAAAACTGCCAACAGACAATTAATGGCTTGTCTGTTTTTAAAGAATGCACTAAGCGGTTTTCCTGTGCAAATGGTGTTTTGTTTGGAAACACTGATGAGTAAAACAATCTACTAATAATTTAAAGGTTAAAGTCCAAAAGGAATGAAACGATGATTTATTACTGCTTGTGGCCTCTACTTTCAGAAAAACACTAATACTGTATCTGTTAACATTGGGACTGCTCTGCTCCTCTTATGTTACCTGGCACCTTGCAGCTTATCCAGAAACTCCTTTTCATGGACTGAATTGGTTTCCATTAGAAATGCTACTTTCTTAATAAGGAATACCCAACAGTGTGCTTCTGCCATTCTGTAGGCTAAAATGTAATGAAACTTAAAAAAAATTCTTAGACTATGATCAGTCAGACCACTGAGGCCTTGAAGCTAATTTGTTTTTGAAATTAAATTCAGAGTGAGTTCTTTCACATTTTCTTGAAAAAGCAATGAACATTTTAGTTTTGTGAAGTTGAAAAAGAGTTCACATTCTTATCTCAAGAAAATCCTGTTCTCTGCACAACTGAAACAGAGGTATTTTAAGTCCAGGCCTATTAAAACAGAAGACATATTATTATTAATTAAACATAGTTGTAGGGATGGTTTTTTATCTCCTAGGTCCTGCCTAGTTGGTATCTGAGGAACGAGTAGAAACCCAGAGGTCTGATTCATCCTTACTTTGTATCTGGTGAAATGATTAACACCAAGGCAAAGTGAGTGTAAAAAGGGTGTAAAATCATAATTTTTGCCAATTTGAGTAGTTAGCATTTTATACTCACTTTGCAATGGTGTAATTGATGGTGCAAGGTGCAGGGCAAGGTTGAATGGGGCTGTCAGGCCAGCCAGGTCTGCTGTGTGTGTTGCGCACACTAACTTCCCATAGTAGGAAGATGAAAAGTTCCACCATGGAAAAACTTGAAAACAAAGATGGTATTGAAATGCAATCTGCAAGTATTTTAAAAGTCAAAAGAATGATGACACCGCTCTTGTTTGTATTTATTTGCCCTTGTTCTTTTCAGTTTCTGTATATAAAGTCAAGTGAATTCTGGCTTTCCTTATATCTGTTACCATTTCCTGCTATATAATATAATGTGGTTCCTGTCACTCGCTAACAAGAAAGAGCTCTCTTTTCCTAACACATTCTCTTCTCCAGAATGTTTTGACTTCTTCCCCCCTTGTTTTCTATCTCATGTCCTCTGATGATACCAAATTTTCTTATTCTTGCTTCTTTTCTCCTGCCTTCCACACTTCCCCTGTCATTTCTTCACCTCCATTCCCCATTCCACTGTCAATCATTTCCCCTTCACCAACTCCATATCACTTCCTCTTCTCCCAGCTATTCTACCCTGTTATTTCTCAACTCTTCCCCCCCCGAAGCTTTCTATAGTCTCTCCCTCTAAACTATTGACATCATAAGCACATATAAATATAGTTATAATGCCACTGATCCCTCAGTCACTAAAATAACTGTCTCTACTGTGTCTGCAATCTCTACTGTAATTCAAGATAATAGTTCCTTCTGACCTTAACAGCTATGTGTCAAAATCTGTAAGAAACAGCAGAAAGATAACATTCTGATATGTAAGAGAAGATTGGCTATCAGGTGCTTTGAAACTAAACAGGCGTTGAATATGAAACCAGAGCCTGTCATGGAGCTATTCCACAAACCCTGAGAATTGTATCTGAAAGTTTTTCAGTGCCCTGTTGCTCTAGAGACAAGTTTAGATGTGCATCAAATGCAAACTCTACATTAAAATCCTCACTGTCACAGGCCTTATCCAAAGCTCATTGAAGTCACTGGAAATCTTCCCAGTGACTTCAGTAGGCTTTGGATCAGGCCCCACAGGCAATGTGCAGAAAGACATACTCAGGTTTTTTATTTCCTGATATGTGTCTGATATTTAGAAATGAGGGACAAAAACTTAAAAGGCTGTTTAGTAGTATACAGGTATACATTTTAGCAAAAGGTATTGAGTTAATGCTTGTTCTTATATTTTTCAAATAAATGTAGAGTTAGTGAAAAGTGCCAGATTGACGGTCCTGGAGATTCCTGTGTTCGGTTTATTCACAAAATTGGTAATACTCATGCATACCTACTTGATCGCTTTTTAATTTACCTTTAATATTTGCTATTTGTTTTTAAACAAGGGGGGTCCAAAATCCCAGATCCAGACTTAAGATTTATAAAGGGCCAAACCAAAACCCTAAATTCAAACAGCCTTGAATTTGTGTGTTCAAAATTTGCATCCAAATCCGAACTTTCCCAAAAACAGCGAGGATTTGGGTTTGACCCATTAACAAATAAGTTGAGGTGCAAATTCTGATCTGAATCTGGATTTGGGGTTTTGTTTTGTGCCCATCTTCTTCAGTATCTGAAAAATATAAGTGATGATCTGAAGATCTTTAGCCTGTATTAAAATATAAATTGAATTTCATTCAGTTATTCTTAGGTCATTGGCTACATATCCATAAACCAAACCGCAGAGAAACAAGGTATTTTTGCCATGTTTACTTGCAGAAATACAAGCTTTCTTGAGGAAATGTCAGAACTGGTGCTGGCGAGTCTCTCAGTATTTGCATTGTAAATGCTGAAGATTTTATGAATTGGCTGTTTTAATTTGTATTGCTCTGAAGTACAGTATACAAGCTATTCTCTGGAAGGTGCTTACTTTTAATTTAAATGGTGTTTTTTAATTACGGAAGAGCAAAACATATGGAATTTGTAGTAGTCTGAATTCCACTGTATTTTGCATTTACGGTACATGTTGTCTTTAATTTTTAGTGGCATGCTGTATGTGGAAAGGTATATGACGCCCTGCTCTTAACAGTGGAAAGTGCTTTTTGAATGTTTGCACTGGCTGTTGTGTGCTAGTAGTGACTATCAGAAATATTCTGCCTTATAATAAAAGCAAAGTATTATTATGGTTATTATTTTCATTAAGAACCTGGGGTGAAATCTTTATTCCATTGAAGTCAATAGCGAAACTGGCAGTGACTTCAGTGGAGGCAAGATTTAATCTCTAGTCTTCTGTCCTGAGTCCCTTCTTCTAAATGACTTTTTGGAAGCAACAGTGCTTCTGTCCCACATTCCATTAGTTTCTGCCCAGCTATTTCTTTTCACATGTTTCAGAACATACTGGAAGAAGTTCTTTGGGCTAGTAATACACTTTCTCCTGCTTCCACCTATAATCCTGTATCGCATTAAAACTAAATTTTAGGGCTTGGACAGATACGCAAATTAGAATTCACATACATGATCTGTAGAACAAAAGTAGTGTTTGGATTACAATATCTACAAAAGTATCTTTTGCGCTATCATTAACATACTAACAGGGAAACCATGGATGAGTATACCATACTTCAAATAATTTTTGTGAATATCTTTCTGAATACTGTAGTTAAAAGCATGGAATATGCATCTGGAATTCTCAGTGTTCTGACTATAAACAGAATTTTCTTGTCTGTAGATACAGTGAATGCTGAAGAGACAGTTATGTGTATTTATTATTCATAATAAAATAGAATTAAGCACACAAACTATGTGTGTGAAGTCTGTGCTTAAACCAGTAAGATATAGTCAGAGTCAGGGTTTTCATTCCAACTTCATTCTTCCTGTGATATCTGGCATCTGCAGCACATATAATAATGTATAGTGTGTGTAGGACCAAATTTTCAGCCAGCTTCAACCAGTCTCTGATCTCTGTTTTAAAAAAAAAATTCATGTGTCTTTGCCATGCAAATATCAATTTCTCGATGCCAATCAAGTGATGTCCCAACTGCCTGATTTGTGTGCACAAATGCTTGTTTTCACATTCAGAAAATCGTGTGCACATTTTTGTGAGTGCAAACATTTATGGACCTATTTGGGGGGACACAAACTGAGAGACTGCAGTTGAAAATGTATCCCTTCACTAAATTTGAGATTTAATTCAGTACTGTATTTACTTTTATTTGTTGTTTTACAACTAACCTTTAACAATGTAGTAGGATAGTCATTTATGCTTAATATGTGTTTTGGGTTTGGATTTTAGAGTTTCTGCTGGATTTTAGATAGTCTTTTGAACTCAATAAAAATATTTGTGAGATTATTCACATTAAATATATATAAAGTTGAGTTGATTTACGATTGCATTTTCAAAAACACCTGAGTTATAGAGAGAAGTCCCATTGGCTTTCTGTGGGTCTTGTGATTCTAAGTCACTTACGGAGTCTCAGAAATCTTTATTTTGATGAGCACTAAAGGTGGAGTGGGTAATGCCTGGATTGAGTTAAGCATAATGCAGACAGGCACTGTACAACCTTCCATACTCAGTTCTGCCAGTGAGCCTTACTTCTGACTTAGAATTCTGCTAGTATTCAAATTTTGGATTTCCCTTTAGCAGGGACTGTCAGTCATGTCTAATTGTGAGGTGTCTTTGTGATATAGTTACCTAGGGATGGACCTGGCACTAGCTAACCAAAGGGGTTACAACAAGTATGTGTTTGCACTATGGCGGCTAGGAAGAGAACACCAAACTAACTTTAATCACTAATCCTATGTTCCCTGAGGTGAAAAACTATTCTTTTTAATCTACTGCATTTCAGGCCGCTTATGGATAAAATTCATTGTTGGCTTGAGGAATGTTGCTCTCAGTTGCCCCAGCATTGAATTCTTCCCCAAGAAAATGGATTTTTTCCCTGACTTATTGAAAACTTGCCTCTCATTTTAATTTGACTCTTTTATCTTACACTGACGGTCTGAGCACCTGATCCAAAACCCATTGAACTCAGTGAGAAGAGTCCCACTGGGTTAAGTGGGCTTTGGATCGGGCCTGTGAGAGCATCTGGCAGGTCTGTAAAAGCAGTAAGTTCACTGAGGCCTAGTTTGTAACTTTTATTGGACCACACTTTACTAACTGGTTCCAAAAACGGATTGACTTCTTTTCTCCTTTTCACCTGTAGCTATCTGAAGCACTGTGCTAGCTGTTGCTTGGAATGGTGCTTGCACAGCTGCTAAGTTCTGTATATTATATTTATGTGTATTTTATACAAGAGGTAACACTTCCTCTGAAATGAAACTACATTAACTTTTGTTCTAACCTCTAGTTGTTAATTTTGTACTCCATTTTGGTACGCTGTCCTTGAGAGGATGGCAAACAGCAGTAATTCATTATTTGTTTGTTTGTTCTAATCCCATTGGTATTTTGGCATTAAAATGATATTTGCTAATTAGGGTTGTTATGATAATATGGCAATGCAGTCTGTCACTATTGTGTTAACACAGACGTGGTTCATTGACTCATGCAGATATATGTCTGCAGTGACTCCCATTTGCAGTACATCCCTGTGCATTACCACTGGAATGTTTTAAACAGAAGAAGCAAAAATGAAGCTGCATAGAAGCTGGCACTCTGGGGGCTTGCTTTCCTTGTAATAGAAAAGGGATACCATTTTCAAATGTCACAAAAGGACTGAATGAGTCCATTATTTTGCCCAGTTGGTTTGGCAGACAATGTAGCATGTTGTCATGCAAGAAGTCTGAGTTTCAAATGACCTCTATCTCCTTATACCGTGAGCCAGCTTGATGAAAACTCATTATGAGGGGTAGCCCAAATGCTTTTTCACATTCCAATACCTTCTACTTACCTGCACAGAAAGAGTATTCATTTCAGATGAGGCCTATTTCTGTCCTGTCATATATCCAAGTGCTGGGTACTTGGCTGCTTATATGGTACAGGAGGGAGGGGTACAATAAAATCATTGACTCATAGAAATTAGATATAGAAATGAAAGACTTATTACTTCATGTAGTTTGTCCCCTTCCAAATACAGGATTGTTCCTTACAGTACATAGTCTAAGGCTTTTATAATGCTTTACAACTTATTTTTATAGCATCTTTCATAGACAAATATCACAGGACTCCTCAGAACCAGGTATAGTCTATATATAGATAGCTGGATGATATTGAAACGAGATATTAAAAGTAAGAAGCAAGCAATCCAGAAGTAATGTGTGTAGGAATAATATTTCATTCTGGTAACATCCACATATGAGTGCTCTTGACAGATACAGGCTGTGGGAAGAATAAAGAAGCATATAAAGGCCAACAAAACCACTGTGAAGCACAATTTCAGGGGAGATTGGGTGGCTTAAGAAGGCAAATTGCATAAAAGGCAAAGAAATAAAATGGATGATGATAACCCTGGGACTATTGCTACATGAGAACCAGATTTCCCATTTAATGGGAAAATCCACTATTTCAGAACACTTTCCATTGTGAAACAGAACAAAACCAAAAAACTTCAAAATACCCCATGAAACAAAATTATGAAATAAAATTAATTTGAGGTTGAAATGTTTGTTTGATAAAATCAATTAGATTTCAGCTTACGCAGTTTACATAATTTATGTAAATATAATATTTTATAAATGTCATTTTGAAACAGAAAATCATACTATTCCATTCCAAAACATTGTTTCAACCTTATCAAAATTATATTTAAAACAAATTTTCAAGGTGAAATTTGCTGAAATCAACATGTTTCTGTGAAATATTTGGCTTTTGTTGAATTGGCATTTTCTGGTGGCAAAAATGTTCCATCAGAAAATTTTCTGATCAGCTTTCCCTATATCCTATATTTAGATTAACCTAGTACCCTCTACCTTGGGGATATTATTTTATTAGCTGCTCTTATCTCCTTATGACACATGAGGCAACCCCACCTTTCCATCTCTGTTTGTCTATTGCCACATTTCTTGCTCCATTATAATCTGTTTCCATGACAGTGATATCTTTCTCAGTGGTTTCTTAAATGTCATATGCTGTCCTCCTCTCTTCTGTCTTTCACCAGCTGGTATCCAATCAAGGTCCTGTCTAGCAATTTTGATTTTTTGGCATGTGTACAACATATCCAACTCACTTCAGCCTTCTTTCTCAATCATTGTATTTACAGTCTTCTAGTCAGTCCTTTAGAACACATCAGTGTTGGTTACTTTATCCTACCAGTGGACACCAAATATTCTTCACAAATATCTCTTATAGAATGCCTTAAGATTCCTGTTGTGGGTTTCTAGCATTTGCCTAGTTTCAGAAGCATATAACAATGCAGGTATCACAGTGGCATTGAATAACTTTGTATTGACTCTTGTGTGAATCTCCTTAGTTCTCCAGATATTTGCCAGTCTTGAAAATACTCTTACTTGTCTACCAGTTCTTGCTTCCACCTCTTTATGGAGTTTGCCATCAGCCCTGATTGTGCTTCAGATATACACAAACTTGATAACCATGACGTATTCTTCACAGTTGATTACATATGCACTATCATTACTAACTCCTCTTTCAACTACCATGACTTTTGTTTCCTTTTGGCTGATTCTTAGTCCTACTTTTGTGGCCTCACATTTGAGATTAGTGGTGGTCTTTTGGGGGAAAGGCGGTCTTCTATTCTGTACTATTCTTTTCTATACTGGGTGGGGAAATCTGGGAGCAGCTCTCTTGCTCCAGTTATGATAACTTGGAAAAACTTTATAAAGAATCAGTTTTTTATTAGATGACTATATTATGCAGCTATGTTTTACAAAAGAGGTTTAGTAAGTGCATTGTTTATATTTTGGCTTTGCTTCAGAAAATTCCTTTAGTTAAGCTTTTAAAAACTTTATTGGAGAGAACTGAAGGGAAATGGTGAAAAGAATTAACCAGTTTGATGATTTATTGCTGTTTTGCATTTACATATGAAACATTTCTTTTGATTCTCCACCTCTTAAAATACAATACATTTGAAAATGTTTGTCTCTTTCCTCCCAAGTGATTTATTAATATTATTTATAAAATGAAGTACATATACATTTATTTTCTGGTAACAAAACCGAGTGATACTCAATTATACTAGACCTAATGATCTGTCAAAATTTCCATCTCAAAGTTCAATTTTTTTATTTGACAAATTGAACGTTTAGCTGTAATATTTCTTAGGCTATACTTCTCATATTGTACATTGAAAAGATAGCCATAACAAGTTTACTTCAGCCTAAAATATGGTCTTCAAACTCTCTGCCCAAGACACATTTAAATAATTGTTTTTCAGTCACAAATAATAGAAGTGCAAAATCATGAAGGGCTAAACTGGTCCTGAGAGTCAATGGTAGGAGGGCATCTGTTGCACTGTTATGTCAAAGGAGGCATTGTGCCTACCAAACACAATATGTATATCGTTCTCTCTTACAATACTATGTGTCAGCAATATATTAGCCTTTATTTTGCTTGTTTTTTGTTTTTTAAATCCCTTCAGTAGTCTTTGAACAACGTTACTTTAAATCTCTGGCCATTTTTCTATTGCAACTATGTGTCTTTGGCTTGGTCTACACTTACTTCCGCAACTTGGCGAGAGTTATGCAAAGTATGTAAAGAACTTGCGTAATTCCCGTCAGCTTCTGAGCTTCTCTTCTGCATGCTGTCATCACTGCACTACGCCACTTGCAGGGGTGGATTAATAACATCGACTTCTGGATCAACTGAGTAGGTCTTCACTGACCGCTCAGTCGATCCAGGTAAGTCGATCTGACGATGGCTACCTTGCCACCGTCAGTGTAGACATAGCCTTTGTTGCAATACCACCTTTAAATCTGATATAGCTGTCTCATTCTGTACACTCCTTGGATTTATATAGAATGTTTAGCTTTCCCCTCTCATGCTTTTTTAAAAAGTTTGCTTCAATCTCAGTCTCATACTCGGTTATATCTGACTTCATGACCTAAGCAGCCTCCTTTCCCATCAATCCTCTTCTCTCCATATTTGTAATTAATCTGTCATCTCCCTTTAAATGATTCTTGACATGTGCATGGAATTGGAATGTCATCTGCCCAGCACCTTCTGTGGTCCTGGAAACCCACTAGATAAACCATCCTCACCAGATAAACCATCAGGGAAACTCTAGGCATATTCTGTGTAAATCTATCACTCCTAAGGGAGATGGGCCTGGGTGTGATATAGCTCCATGTTTGTAAATTCTTTTTGATCAGTAACTAATATCTTTTAAAACACAACTTTCTGTGTCTTTTCAATTCTCTTTTTATCATTTAATGCAATATGTGATGCTGCACCAGTCTTGTCACAATAGTTTTTATTAACTTGATACATTCTGTCATCAGAAATTTTATGGAAGGGTGAGGATAAAGTTTGTCAGAATAGCAGCAACAGCACAAGGTGGGTGTGAAAGGAGAAAGTGGACTGTCCAGGAACTGGTTCAAATATAGTTCTTCTGCTTTATCACTGAAGCTTTTCATCATTTGCCTATTCTGCACATCATACGTTCTTTGTCTTTACTGTCTTCCATGTCATTTTCTCACTCTCCTTTTTGATATTTTTTCTGTTTCCTTATTTTTTCTTTCTCCTGCTATCCTTACTCTTTGTGCTCTACAGACTTTTTTTCTCCTTTTTAATTCTCATTTCTTCATTGATCTCAGCTGTCATACATCTTTCTTTTTCTCTCTCCCCTTTCTGTCTCTTTCATTTATCCGTGTGTTCTGTACTTCCCTTTCCTCTCTTCTTGTTTCTCTATCTCTCTTCCTCTCTGTCTACCCCACTTCTCCAGCCAGGTTGAGAGCCAGAACCAAAGGATAATGCTTTATACCTGGAGCTGGCTGTAAGCTTAGGCTCACATAATCTTAGTCAGTTTCCCTTTGCATCTGTTTCTAAGTTTAAAGAGCTTCGACGTAGTGGTCATGGTGATGGTGATACTGCTTAATGATTTTCTCTTGGCCATGGACATGAGCCATACATCCATATTCTTGTTACTGAATGTTTCCTCAGCGTCTGATATGGTCAGCCATGGAATCCTGATGCCTCATCTCAGAAATGTGATAAAGGTTAGTGGGATCGTGCTAAGATTACTTCCTTCATTCTTTTCAGAGTATGCTCAGGGAACTGTGATAGAATCTCCTCTGTTGTCAGAATCCTTGTCTGCCTAGGCCCACAAGGGTCCATCTCAGCCTCTATCTTGTTCAAAAGCTGTGTAAAGCCAATAGGGGAAATTGTTACACAGTTCCATATAAAATGCCAGGGGTATCACACTCAGTTCTGAATCGCCTTTCTATCAAATGCAAACAGCACAATCTCCAAGCTGTCAAAGGCCTGGCTAAGATAACAAATAGATGAAGAGCAACTGGATAAAGCTGAATCTTGTAGAGATGAGATGATATTTGTAGGGAGAGGGAAGCAGTTAAAATATCTTTTAATCTCTAACATACCTACAGTAAGAGTACATACATAATATTTGGGTTAGCGAGATATAAAACCTCTCAATCAATCTGCATCATCTCTTCTTTCCATTTTCCTCCTGGCTTTTGTGTCTTGCCTCAATGCCATTGCTCTGTTTCTTTCCCCATATACCTTTCTCCTGCTGTTGTGCCTCTTCTCTCTTGCTCCGTGTCACTTCTTGCCACTTATCAAATAATTGTATAAACTAATGGGAGATGCCTTCCACCAGTAGTGATGCCTGTTGGATTTCCAGCATAGAGTTTTCCAGCTGCACCAGCAGTGTCCGGACTGCTGCTGAAACTCTGCCTCTTTGCTTGTCTTGTGCAGTGGGGAAAGTTGCATTGATCACAGGGTATTGCATGAGTAAATCCAATGGTGGCATGGAAAGCTGTTACCATTGTGTTAAGGGGTGTTCCTACGTGATGTAACTAGAAGGCAAAACAACAACCTATCTTGTCAGAGGGCAGTCAAGGACCTCGTAAGTTTATAGATGTTTCTCCTGGAATTATGCTCATCTGCCCCTCACACAGCCATAGCCTAGCAGCCTTGCTTCTTAGACTAAAACTAATGTGTGCCATCAACAAATCTCTTGCTATCCATTGGTTTTTCTTTCTTCACAAGAACGTCAGTTTGCTGTTATTCATTCTCTTTCCTGTTATCCAACCATGATCCCCAAAAGTCGTCTTTTGCCACTTTAGTTCTTACAACCAGAAATGATTGGGATGCAGTACATAATATGGCTAATAGCCAGTTTTTAAGAAGAGTTGGATTATATTCACTATGTTGAATAAAGGAGGGTGAACTGGGGGTGAAGGACGTTTTTCTGTAAGATGGAATGGGTATTACCTGGCTTCTGAAAGGGCATTACCTCTCCTTTCTTGACTTTCTGGTAGCCAGAGGGCTTTTATTTCTGTTATCCTATCTGCATAACGATATATCATGCTCCTTTAGACTTCGTTAGTAGATTCATAAAAATAATACAGTGACCGCTGAATTTCAGTGTCTAATGCCATTTACTGATGCTTTTGCACATCTGACCTCAAGGTTTTGTGAAATTTATTATCTAGGTTTTGGCCAACATGTTGCTTAATCAGTATAGTGAATTGTGCTGTTAGCCAATTCAGGGTGATTATCCTGAGTCATAGTCCAAAAACATTTTCTACCTGTTCAAGTATAGTTAAAGATAACAGTGCTAACTTTTAACTTTTTATTGAAAGCTGTTGTCTTTGGCCCAGTAAGGTATATACACTAATTAGGCCCGTACATTAACTAGCATGCAAAGCAGAAGTTACAACACACAAATAAAGCAATAGACGTGCTGGGCTGTCCAATAGTGATGATTTATGCCATGAGACATAACATACATCATATCTTACCTGTGTATAAAACATCACTATGACAGTGTCCAAAGTCTCTTACGGGATCTTTAAAATACATTTTAAAAATTAATATTAAAATTGACTCACTTTTTGGTGCTGTGTTAGAGAGTTTCTATGGCACTTTATGTAATTTAGATATTTAAAAATATAATTTAATAATGATAAGCAAGAAGCACCCTCAAGTTAGCTAAAAGTTCCAATTCAGGAGAGTGTTCCTGTTCAGGAGAGTTCTTGCACATATGCTTAACTTGAAGCACATCTGCTTAGTTCCCATTAAGTAAACACACACTTAAAGTTAAGTACAGTATGTACCTGTTTTCCTGAATTGGAACCTAAGTGGTTAAAGATGGTTTTAATAAAGAGGTAGGAGCAGAAGTGTCTATTAGCCCAGAGTATTGCTATTACCAATGTAAACATGGGTGCATAATTAAGTTTTTCCTATAATGTTATAAGGTGGTCAACATCCTCCCTGCACAGTGATCTGCTTGACTCCTTTAAATCATAGAACTATAGGGTTAGAAGAGGCTAGTTTACCCCCCTCCCAAGATGCAGAATTTGTTGTGTCTAAGCCATCCAAGACAGATGGCTATCCAGCTTCCTTTTGAAAACCTCCAGTGAGGAACCTAGGCAGTCTGTTCCATTGTCCTACTGTTCTTACAGTTAGGAAGCTTTCCCTGAGATTTAATCTAAATCTGCTATGCTTAATTTGAACCCATTGCCTCTTGTCCTGCCCTCTGGCAAGAGAGAACAATTTTTCTCCCATCTTTTTTTATGGCAGCCTTTCAAGTATTTGAAGACCACTGTCTTGTTCCTCCTCAATCTTCTCTTTTCCAAACTAAACAAACCTGTTCCTTCAGCCTTTGCTCATATGGCTTGCATTCCGTCCCTTTGATCATTTTCACTGCTCGCCTCTGGATCTTTCCCAGTTTCTCTACATCGTTTTGTACAGCAGTGACCAAATTTATCCAGTTTATCAAGATCCCTCTTGAATTTTAGCTGTGTCCTCCAAAGCATTTTTAACCTCCTCCCTGCCAGCTTTGTGTCAGCTGCAAATTTGATCAGTATGCTCTCTCTTCCTAAATCCAGGTCATGAATAAAGATGTTAAATAACACTGGACTCAGAACCAGTGGAACCCCACTTTAGACCTACTTCCAATCTGACATCATTTGTTTATGGTTACTTTGTTTGCAGTCGTTTAACCAATTATGTATCCACTTAATGGTAGTGCTGCCAAGCCTGCATTTCTCCAGCTTGTTTGAGAGTGTTGTGTGGGACTGTCAGTGATCTGATCTGGCTAATGCTTTCAGAACTCCCTCCTTCTCCACATGCCAATCATAAATAAATATACCTGCCTCATCTTCTTCCTGGCCCATGCTCTGCAGTCTTTTCCGTGCCTGTCACTGCTACTCCTTACCCTTGAGGAATGCTTAACTTCACAGACCCCTGCTCATATGCATGCACAAACATTTATTTTTAACATTAAGTTGTATTTAATATCTGAGGCAAAGGTGCACAGAGTGTAAATCGTAGATGAGGAAAGAAGGGGTAGACCGGATGTTGTGTGCAAGTGGATTTGAGGGCAGTGCCAATCATAAGATTAATTCGAAGTAGCCAGTCAGAATGGAGAAATTTGCATAATTGAGAACTAACCAGATGATGATCTACTCTTATTAACAAGGGAGTTGCATAATTGAGAAATATGCATGTATTTAAGGCTTATCCACTGTACAGCATCCCTACACCTTGAATGGTTGAGCCAATTACATTTTCAGTATAATTCTTTTAAATTTTTGCTGATTCTGCTCTGCTGACAACCCTACCCCTTCCCAGATAGCCATATCAGCATGTCAGCTTTACTTGGTATTGAGAAATTCAACTGCAGGCTACTTAATGTGGTGATTCTATACATAAATTCTGAATGGAACTAACGCTCTAATTTGGCATGGATGATGTAGCTGGGGGGTCTTGGAGGCATGTGGACAGAAGATGCTGATTGGGGTCTGATGGGATGACGAAAAACAGCAGCCAAAAGCGAGGGAAGGAAAATTGACAAATATGCCATACATTAAATATTCATATTCATTGTTTAATTACCATCTGTACTTGCAAAAATTAATCGGGAGCTAAATTACAGGGCACAAGGTTATATTTGCTACTGTGGTATTTTAAGTTTGTCCAAATAATAATTTTATAATCACAGCAAGATATGCCAGTCCAACCAATAGTGCTGATTAATGAACACCTTAGGTGGCTTAAGTCTTGTGCCTCCAGTGCCCTGGAGACCTGTATGTATCAGCTAGATCCAGTACTAAGAAATGCTCAGCCCCCTCAATGCAAATTAACTTCAGTAGGAGGTGAGGGTGGCTAGCACTTCCCTGCAGATACTCAGCACCTTACATCTATTCATGTGTCTCCTTTAATAAAACCTAATTAAAACCCATCCTTCAGAGAATTACTGCAGTTTTGATTAATTTGAAGATTAACCTAGTGTTCATACTGTTACCCTAAAACATTAATACAAACTTGTTTTTAATAGATTCCATTATTTATTGCTGTGTAGTAAAGTCTTTGTTCGAGTGAACAGTATTCTGTTGACGGCAAAAAGTAATTGAAACTTCACTTTTGTTTTCAATCATTATTATTTTAATGTCTCTATCAGAAAAGAAGATAAAATAGGCAGTGCTTACGCACCCTGGATATCCAATAACAAATGGATCGTGCCTTGTACTTGTGAAAAAATTTCACTGTGAAGACTTGACATCATGGAGATTCCAAAAAGATATGACGCTTTAATTGAGGAGGTGGCTTTGGTGCTCCATTGTCACAGATGCTTTGAAGAGGGACATAAGCAAACTGTTCGAGAGGGTTATAGCAAGTTCATAGAAAAACACTCCTTCATAAGTATAGAGAGTCTAGAAAACGTAAGTATCAGTATCAGAAAGTATAGATAAGATGATTTCCACAATTGTATCAAGAATGTTAGGTTCTATATTGCTCCCGCATGCGCACACACACAGAATCTCAAAACTTTTAGGCCAATACCTATGTTGGTTTTATAGCTGTTATTAGTTAGCTAGCAGCACTAACAGTAGGGTGACTCTCTATCCCATGTATTTAAATTTTATAAATTGAATCTTCACTTAACTACACGTGAAAAAAAAAAGTACAAAAACAAACCTGGGAAATTCCAAAATAAAAAAGTCTTTGTTTAAAAAACAAGTTATGTTTGCTAGCTGCCAACAATGTATGTAATTATTTTATAATTTACAAAATCACATGATAAAATCCTGACCCCCCACTGAAGTCTATGACAAAACTCTCCAAGGGTTTCACCCCCCAGTACTTAACAACAAGGAAATAACTGGCTAAGGACATGATATATCTTATGCTACCCACATAGGAAACAAACTCTTTGTTGTTAAAGAAATACCTGATTCATCATAACACAACAACATAAATATTATTTCATCACTTGTGTTAATAAAAGAAACATAAACTTTCTATTTTCAACACTGACTACATATACTGATGAACCACCAATGCAAAACCACATACATAATTTTACCATAAACTGACAAAGCTAAGGTTCTATTCTTATTGAATGACGTTCTCAAGGAATGGCAACAGTAAGTACTGTACCACAGTTCTTGAATTGTCACTTGATACGTTATAATTTTTTCCAGTTAAGTTAAACAGTGGCCATTAGAAGAAAATATTTAGATAACACAATCAAGGTAACAAGCAGACATAAACCAAATAAAAATCAAGGGATCAAATTAAGGTTGTTTTGTTGTGATGATGAAATATACATTTCACTGTATTTGATAAGAATAATGGTCCAGGCTAGGAATGCCTTGCTGCCATTAAGGAGCAGTCATTCACGTGGGTACTCCAGTGAAGGACATGAGTGGGACTGCTTGTGTGAATAGCTTTTGACCCATTGGAATAAGGGGTTCACAATCTGGCCCAAAGTGATCATATTCATTATGTGGCCAGTGTAAAGTTTGAATGTCACGCTGTCTGGAGTAGCTCATGACCGTGAGTGCCAGCTGCAGGGCAGACATCCCAACTGGTGGTCTGTTCTACTATTGGATTTCATTCACCTACTGCCAAATGTGATAGCTCCCAAAGTACTACAACAGTCTTATAATGCAGTCACGGATTCAGGCCCCTTAGGCACTCCAGTCTATCTTGCCACTCAGGCAAAGCTGGCCTATGTGGTAAATGGTCACTTACACCAAAAATCACAACAGTATTCAGGTTATACTCGGTCCCAAGAGCCCAGTTATTCACCCAGGTCAATTTACATCCTAGATCTCACACCAAGGACAATGCTGGTAGCCAATTCTTTGGTAAAACAACTAAAGGTTTATTAGCTAAGGAAAAGGAATGAGAGTTATTGAGAGGTAAAAGCAGGTAAAATACATGTACAGGTGAATTTTGGCCTATAATTTCAAACGGTAGCAGTAATATAGTAATCTTCCAGTTTCCCAAAAGTGTTTTTGGGCTACTCATAATAACTCTGAGGATCTCTGTCGTCTTGTTAAATTATTCTGCCCTGTTAGAATCCAAACAGTCCAGAGATGAAGAGATTTTTCCTTTTGTCCATACTTATAGCTTTTTCTCACAGAAAAACAAGTTGACAGTTTGGCTAACCACATGGGCTCTTTCTTTGATGGAGAGAGAGGAATGGAATTAGAACCTTTGATCTCTGATGATCACCCGCAGTAACCCCTTGCTTTGAAATGTGCAGGAATTATTACCTTGCTGCAATAGAACTTCATTTGCATTAGAGGAGGCTTCTTTCTGTATGATGAGTTACTTGTTAGTTACAGAAGTATATGCAATGAGTAGGTTTGTTGTTACACTATAACATGGGGTATAGTCGAGTGAGAACAATACATGCAATATCCTACAAGCATTTTATAAAACACTACACACATTCTTATCATCTTAACATCTAATATTTATTTTGATAATGCTAATCCACAGGTAAGCAAGACTGATTTCCAGCTATGCATTTGTAAGTATTCCTTGGGGGGCCTTGGCATGAACTGATACCTGGTTTGCCAGCATCACAATTATGACAATGTTAATTTTTTTCCCATATAAGTGCTTGAGTTTTGTAAGTGATACAGTAAGTAAGTACACTGCTGCCACTGGTTTGTGAAACAGTTTTCAGAATTTCTTATATAGCTAACATCTTGTTTGCCAGAGGATCCATGACTATAGCATCAAATGGATTGGATTCAAGCATTGCTGCAGGGGGAATATGAAAAAGTCTTGTTTGCAAGTTGTACAAGTCTGCTAGGTGACCATGATGAACACTGAGCAGACAGCCCTACAAGAGCTGCAAGGAACATTGCTGTCAGCCAAAAGTCATAGTTCAGAAAAATTTCCAAATTTCAAGCAGGCGCTAGCTGAGTACACTGCATAGAAGATATATGCTATATTTAGAGAGAGAGAGCAGTATAGCTTTCACACCATTCCTCACTGACTGATCTACTAAGAAGAAAGGAGAAATGCTTCTGTTGTATGTCACAGGAATGGCTACAAATTAATAGTAGTGGAACACAATGAAAACTTGGAATTGAAATTCTACACTATCTGAATTAATATGAACCATGGTTTCAATGCCTTTTGATTTGAAAAGAGACAAGGAAAGGGGCCATAACCATCATGATTACCTACCTACTTCCAATCTGATCAAATTAAAATGCCATTTAGTACAGTCTTAAACACATTTCAAACAGGTGGTTTAGTAGCTGGTAGTCTTTGGCACATAAATTTGTTTGTTTGGTTTTCTTAATTTTCCTGTAAACACTGTTCAAGTGGAGGGAAAGCAGTACTGTAGCTGTAATACACAGCAATTTAAGTGCCTTTGTTTTAACATGAATATACTGGTCACTATGCTGGGTGATGGTGAACTGTTTGAAAAATTGTGCACTTCTCAAAACCGCTACTCTGTTAATGTCATTTGGTTCCCTATAATAGACTTCACATCACTCATTCTTTGGTATCCTAGGACAAACACTGAATGGTCTGATCAATTAAAAGTTCATGTGTTTTCATTTTCCACTACAGCTGGTGCTTTGGGTTGTTCATTGAATCTGCCTTTGGCTAGAGGTGGGCAGAGTTTTACCTACTATCTTGGAAAGACAAAAGTCTGCTATCAATGACTTTGCAGAATGAATTTTGTTCTAATAGTAGAGCTTGAAATTCTGTTGTAGCTGTTCACGAAGTAATAGAAATAGAAAGAAGCTCCGTTGTTTAGAGTAAATTTTGCTGAGGGCTAAAGGGAGGATGGAGCAGGGTCATTTTACAAGCCTGATGCCCCCAGCAATCCATCACTGTGAATGGATAAATGGATTTGAATGCAGTGTGGATTGATTTAAGTCAAGGTGAATTAAATCAAGTTTCCAACTGATACTTGACATTTTTTAAACAATGGTGCAAATCTGATCACTAAAACATGTTAATTTTCAACTCAGGACAGTATTTTACAACATCTAGGAGAGTATGTTTTGTGTAATTTTTTAGATAACTTGATTCTCGAAAAAATGAGGTGGAGTTAGTGCTTGTTCCATTTGCTTCTTTAGTGCTTGCAGTTTAACTTTCTGGTGAGGTATTTCTTTCTTCAATGTCTCTTGAAGTGCCTTCCAGATTTCGACAGCATCAGCAATGCAGCAACAATTTCTCTGAGGTTTGTTTAAGGCTATGGATGTAGGCTTCAGTATACTGAGTGTATCCTCTACGTTCCTCTTTAACAATCTGATCCAATTCAACAGCAATCCTATCCAGCCTGTGTCTTTCTTTGTACATGTGAGTTTAGTCTGCTGAAAAAAAGAAACTGAAAACCCAGAACTTTCAAGAAGCAAGAGCTGGTAGTTAAGCTGGACAGACTAGAGTCATGAATTCATTTTTAGGAGACTGTAAGTGTAGGTTTAGCATGTTTGTAATGAGATTTAATTGTAACTATTATTTTTTAAATGAGAGAGAAGTTTAGTTTTGATGATTTAAAAAAATTTTTTAAATTCATTTTATTAAAAGAAACCTGATTTTTATCGACCCAGTTTGAATGTAAAAATTAGACATGGCACCTCACAGTTTTTAAAATTAGCTTTTAGAGAACTGAAATGTTTAACATTTCTTGAGGTGTTGTAAGGAAGTAACTTGTTTCTGCCAAATTGCTGCTGTGTATATCTCTTTATATTAGTATTTAAAAAAAAAGTTTACTAGTTTTTGTAAATGTTTAAATAGTGTAAGGTACAATAATATATTATGTTTCTACTATCATAAATACTATGAGCAGTATTTTCTACTGTGGTACATAAGATCCCTTTATATCCACATTGTGAATTGGCTATCCTATAACTGCTCTTCCCATTGAACTATTACTGGTGGCAATGGAAATTCTATACATAATAATAATACTGAACATACAGGTAATGATTTGCATATTCAAAATACCATCCCAGATTTTGTGTAGAGTTTGTAATAGAGCTCCATAACGTGGACAGGAGATAATTTGCCCTATATGTTTTACTAATTTTGATCCCAATTTCAGCAAAGAACTTCCACAAGATTTAGGCATATGCTTAAGTATTTTGCTGACTCCTGGCCTGTACACTCAGGGAGAAATACATAATTTGTTGTCATCTTGCAGTTTGATTGTGCAAATACTTACTATCACCTGTTGTGCTTAGTACTTTGGAGTAGCTCAACTGAAGTCAATACGTTACATGTTTTTATCCTAGTAAACAAATAAGACAAAATTCTTTCCAGCCATACTGCAGACCTCTTGGCTTTTATGGGGCTACTCATACTAGCAAACAATTCATTTGATAGTGTTTACAGAACTGTGCCTTTTATTACTGATAAGAATGTTTTACATATTTCCTATTAATTAAGCGCTGTAGTATTTGACAAGCCTGTCAACCTCTGGAGTCCCAAGTCTAAGTATCACTTAAGTCATTATTAATTTATATATGAACTTGTGTGTGTGCGCGCGTTTTATTTTATATATGTTGTGTTCACAAGAAAATGCAAATACTGTAATTTCAAAGTTCTGGGCATTTTGGCTAAAATTAAGTGTAGCATTAAGATTTTAAAATTAAATTTAAATTTAATTTGGGATATTGCAGATTTTATGTGCATTTTATGACTTTTTTTTTTTTTTTTTAAAGCAAACTTGCTACTTTTGGATAATTTAAGCATTATACCCAGATGCACAGAAACCTTTTCATTAACCTGTGTTTCAGCTTACTTTAATGTAAGCTTTAAAAAAAAATTTAAATCAGTTTAATAACTGGTATATCCCATTAAAGGATACTTGCAGAGGAACAGTCTGTGATTTACTTTAAGTCTATTCTTTCTCAAGTAACTATGGGTCTATGTATTGTGAAAGGAAGCAGTATTTCACCTGACCCTCCTGAGACAATAGAACCAACAATAGGTACTGGGAGTGGTTTGAACGAATGGAGTGGGAAATTGACCCATCCCCTGGAAATTTTTAAAAATAATTTGAGAGTAACCGTCATTAAGATGGCCCTTTGAAGGCATGTGATCACACTTATTTGCAGTTATTTCAGCCAATATATATCAGCAAGCTAGAATCTTAATGTATTACTTATCAAATGATGGTCTGTATTAGATTGCAAAGCCCTGATCTCTTCACTGAAAACGGTACAGCAAGTCAAAATGGATAGCAACACATTTAAAAAAAAAAATCCCAAAGTTTAAAAAATATTTTCACATCAGTAGAAAAACCCTAGACATCAGTTCTTCGTGGGTAAATCCTGCCCCCGTGATCATGGAAGATAGGCACCTCGGGCATGGTGATGCAGCAAGGTCAGGTGATCTGCTTCACCACAGATCCTTCTGGCCTTTTACCCCATGGCATGCAAGAACACGGTGAGGGAATGGCTGTTTCAGTAAATTGAATGAATTAGCCCCCATGACGAGTTTGGAGGAGGGGAATTTTTCTTCTCACATATGCCCAGCATCCACTTTGGCTGGATGCTGCAATGTCTCCTTAAAAAAAAATAAATTTTTTTTTAATCATCTAAAAGGAAGATTAGAGTGTTAATGCTTTATTTAGAAACTGGCAGTGAGAGGAAAAACAGAGATCCGGAATGGGAATATAGGCCATAAAGAAATTAAATTAAGCACTGATTATTTTATGCAATACTAAAAATAAAGCTTTCATTCATCTTTACTTACAATAGTAGTAAAACCCTCAAAGAATACATTATAAGGGATTATGGACTGCTTTGGCAAGGGATATAATTATTTTCCAGTCTGTAATCTCTGGTAGTGCTATATCTAGAGAGTCTATTTGTATCAGTTGTTTTTAGTCACCCTATCCAGGACTGCATTTCATAGGTTTTTAAGGCCAGAAGGGACCATTATGATCATCTAGTCTGACCTCCTGTATAACACAGACCAAAGAACCTGACCCATTAATTTCTGACTCAAATCCATAATTTATTTTTAAACTATATCTTTTTGAAAGGCATCCAGTTTTGATTTAAAGACTGAAAACTGATGGAGAATCTAACATATCCCTAAATTGTTCCAATGGTTAGTTGCCCTCAGTGTTAAAAATGTGTGCCTTGTTTCCAGTCTGAATTTGTCCAGCTTTGGCCTGCAACCGTTGTCATTATGCCTTTTTATGCTAGTTTCAAGAGCTATCTATCAGAAATCTCTGCCTCAGTAGGTGATTGTAGGCCATGATCGAGTCACCTCTTAATCTTCCCTTCAATGAACTAAAAGATTGAGCTTTTTTAGCCTCTCACTGTAGGGCATGTTTTCCAAACTTTGAAATATTCTTGTAGCTTTTTTCTGAACCCTTTTCTGTTTTTCAACATCCTTTTTGAGGTGTTCATACCAAAACTAGACACCATATTCCAGTAACGGTTTCACTGATGCCATATGTAGTGGTAATACCATCTCTCTACTCCTACTTGATATGAATCCAGGGATTACATGTGCTCTTTTAGCTATAGTGTCACTCTGAGAGCCCAAGTTCAATATGTTACGTTCTATGGCCCCTAAATCCTTTTCAGAATCACGGATTTTCTGAAATCAATGTCTGGAAACTCTCAATCACCTCATCCCCCCAATCACTTACATGTATTCTCCAAGAGCCTCATCTGGTCTGTGGGCTTTCTGGGCTTATATTTGGGATAACATGACAGGAAAGGAGGGAGCACAAGCTTAGCAGAGGAATTTCTTAACCACAGAAACTTTTACTCTTACAGCACTCAAGAGTCACAGCTGTTTGAAAACAAAAGGTCTGAGATACATCATCCCCTGGTTTGATTTCATCCTTGCTGTGAGTCTGGGGTTTTCATTGTTTGAGGCTAGGCAGAGTCCCTCCTGCCAGTCTTGCTTCTATGTGGCAATGGCTGCCACCTCCCCAGGCCCCTCTGCTGAGAGCAGTGCCCTGCTGTTAAGTATGACCCCATCATCGTTCCCCACAGGTCTTTGTGTAAAAAAACCCTTGTTCTGTAAGGGTGGGCCATCAGTTGAGAGACCATCAAAATGGAAGACTCCAGATTGCAGTCGTGATGGCTTCTCAGGGATAGTCCTTCAATAAAGTATTAAGCACCTTTCCTGGAAGGGGCAACTCTCTGCAAGGCATTACAGTAGTTTGCCCTTAGACAGATTTAGACATATGTTTAGCACGTAACATAAAATGGAGTTCATAATTTGACAGACATATCCCACTTTCACAAGTGACCTACTTTTTTATTTTATTCCTAGATGTGTGTCATTGCATTTGGCTGTGTTAAAATGCATGTTGCTCAAATGAGCCCACCTTTCCAAGAGATCCTGGCCAGTCTGTATAAATGACCTGTTCCTCTCGTTTTTTATCGCTACACCAATTTTAATGTCAGCTGCAAATTTTACCATCAATGACTTTATATTCCAGGTAGTTGATAAATATCGTGAATGGGCCAAGAACAAATTCCATTGTTCATAACTGTTTTCAGTTTACACTTTTCAAGGACCAAGTGTACATATTATTGTTTAGGACTATAATTTGTTTGCTTCATAGCAAATGAAGTTTGATTATGATCACTTGCACTTACGCAGCCATCAATATTTAGCTCAGTGATCAATTCATCTTTATCCTTCAGAAGGAGGTCGAATGTAGAATTACCCTGAGTTGATTGCAATGCTTTTTGTGTTAGAAAGCTATCATCTGTCATTTCTAGAAACTCAAAGTATGGTTTACTGGGGCAGCGTGAGGCCTCCAGCAGAGGTCGTCATGATGGAAACCCTCAGTGATAGCTAAAGGCTACGATTTTGGCACAGAAACTTTTAGTAAATTTCATGGCAGAGGTGGGGGGAGGGGGAGAATAAGTCATAGAAAGGGACAGGAGCGAGCCTACCCCTCACTTGCCTATGAGGAATCCATCCCAGCTGCAACTTGGCACGTTTACATTCTAGAGTGGTGGCTCTACCTATTGAGCTATGGAAGAATTATCCATTACTTGACACTAGTATTTCATACCTCCATTTACAGAGGGGCGGATGTGCCAAACCTGAGTGACTCTGTGTGCCAGGTTACAACACCTGGAGCAGGGAGCTGAGCCTAGCCCAGCCCACAAGACAGGAGCCACCAATGTTGGGGGGGAGAAGAAGGGGGAAACGTATGGTGAGCTTGTCACAGATTTTATTCAGATTTACAGTTACCATGAACACCATGACCTCTGTGCCAAATCATAGCCTTAATGATAACTGTTCTTCGAGATGTGTTGCTCATGTCCGTTCCAGTGCCTCCATGCACGGGTTCCCGGAACTTTTTTCTCCTTAGCAGACACCATAGGGTCAGCTCAGGCGCCCCCGTAGTGCCGCGTGCATGCCGCGGCACATAAGGCACCACCGACCCTACAGCCCCTCAGTTCCTTCTTTCTGCCCATGACGGTTGCTGGAACTAGCACTTGCTCTCGGCAAGTACCATTCTCCTTTATTTGATCTTTTTGTTCTTCTAAGTACTGGAGTTGGCTTAAGTAGTTGTTAGATAAGAAGTCTCTGAGGGACTTAAGGTGGTCGAGCCATGCCCTGGCCACCTGGATTTAAGATTTCGCCCCCCCCCCCCATTGGTGCCTTAAGTGCTGGGGGGAGGAGCGGGCGGGACAAAACACCAACCTGCAAAGCCTGCAGGGCTTTTAAATCACATCAAAGCCTTGCTCATGGAAGCAGTGCTCTGCCACCGAGCCATTCTACTTTGAGCATTACTTGGTGCAGAGTGCACCGCTGGCACCGAGCAACAGCCCCCGGTGCCAAAGGAGAGGAGGCAGCACACGGATTGCGGACACTTCCCTGCACCGTAGGTACAGGCAGGTTCAAGTGCGGAGATGCACCGGACATGGCCCATCAAGTCTTCTCCGGTGCCTGTATCTCCAGACAGGGAGTCACCCCCAACTCCTGGGAGTGGGAGAGTGCCCCTGCCAACGCTATCGATACCAGAGGCTTTTTGGGCAGCAAGAGCCTTGTTGGCTTGCTTATGCCACCTCCGCCCACTGAGGGAGAAGGGGCTGGTATCCCAGGTCAAGCCCGCGCTGGGTTCCCCCGAAGGGAGGTGGAGACCCCCGGTATGGGGGGCGGGGGAGATCTCCTGCCAGACAGTCATCGGGGGTAGAGCAAGGATGCTCCTCCAGCAGTCGCTCCAGGTCGGCGTCATCGAGCCAGCCTGCTTCAACTCAGGATGCAGAGTCCCCCTCTCGATGCCGACTTCAGTCCCTGGCACCGGAGGCAGCATGGGCCAAGAGGCGGCACCAGTTGAGGGCCGCTAGGTGGTGCTCAGACAGCTCCTATTCTGTATCCCTGGCACCATGGAAGGCCTCGGCACTGAGAGGTCCGTTCGCACCGAGGTGGCGCGGAACCTAGTCACCACGCAAATACCCTGCATTGTTCAGTCCCCATTAGACAGATGTTTAAGGAGCTGCACATCCTGTTCCCTTGTGTGATTTGGTGGTCTGTAACAGTGTCCTACCAGTACCCTGTCCTGTGGTTTGTCAGTTAGCATTCCAAGCCTCATCGTTCTGAATTGTCAGCTGTCAAGCAGCTAATGATTTTATTACTCCTTTTCATCAGAGTGGTTAGTCAAAATTTTGGGTCTCATAGATTGTTCCAGTTCAGAGGAGAAATTCATGATGGAATCTGGTAATTATTTGATGCAATCCTGTTTGTTTATAAAGAATGCCCCAAGTCTTGTTGCCTGAACACAGCAAAAATCAAGTAACAAGAGCCAGTGTCTTTGCTCACAGTTCCAAGCTCCTTCCCCAATCATCACTCAGCTCAAAAAGTGCTCTCTAGGCTTTTCTAAGGTTTGCATCCCAGTGCTTGTTTAGGCTGTGTCTGCTGTTTCCTTACTGCCTTCTCTTGCTGGCTCACTCGCTCTCTCTCCCCTTTGTACCTTTTTGCCTCTCCTTCACAGACACACAAACCTTCACAAAACAGTTGCCAGTGAAACCCATCCATCCCAATATGCCTTTATTTTACATAATGATATGTGTTTGGGGTGGAGACAGCTATTGTTTCAACTATTTGGTTGCATTGAGGAGCTTAGCTGGGTCTTAAATGAAGGGTGATGGTTATACCCAACCCATAACAGTATCTTAGATACTGCGTGCCCCTACCCCCACTTTTCCATCCTTTTCCAGTCTTTCCCAAATAGGGTGTATCCAGTGATTTGTAACGTTCCTGTCATGTGATTCATCCTGTCAGGCTTCAGTTATACCAGTTCCAGATTTCTTTTAATAAATGAGCATCTCTAATTTCTCTTGTTTATCACTTGGACTTCTAGCATTTCATGTTCTGTACTGGCAGGAATTTCCAATAGGCTGAAGACTTCATGGCCAGATATATGGCATTGCTATAGTCCGGATGGGAGGTGACAAATGTGTGTATAACTGAGGCCTGATCATCAACCACATCAGGAGTCTCCTTGTCAACCAGAGATGGCAGAAAGTGTTACTCATGGTTGCTGCTATGTGAGAACTTAGTGTCCGAGAGGAATCCAAGGACACTCCTAAACAATGGAGTGAGTTGATTGGTTGCCCAATACTACCCACTTGCTTTCTGAGTACTTCAGAGAGTATTTCATTTTATTTCTTAGGTAGAAGAATTGAGGGGAGGGGATAGTATTACAAACATGCACCTGTGGAGAAACATTGTGCATTTATTGTAGGATTGCAATCAGGTAAGAGTTTAGCAAATAAATAAAGTTTGATGCTATTTTTACTTCGTATAATTCTCATGAGGAAATTGGAAGTCCATTCTATTTGAGACGTTCAAAAACACTAGTAAATATACTAAGGTAGACCAAATAATCTCTCCTTATTTATGTTTCTGTGAACTGTCTGCTCTTTGAGGTATGAGTTGAGAATGATGGCCCCTCTAACATGCTTATACCTCCTAAATAGAAACAAGAAAGTTTCCCACTCCATCTGTAAACGTGTCCTTTCAGAATTGAGAAAGAAAAATGGTTTGAGTGGTAATCCGAGGCAATGATAAATGGTGTTGTTGCTACCTCAGTAACATTCCTATTTGCAGTCTCCTGTTCATTGCTAGACATATTTATGAATGTCCTATATTTATTATCACCAGAAAGTATATTAAACTAGAAGGAGTTTAGAGAAGGCCAGATAATGATTAAGGAGGCTGAAATGGAAGAACTGTCTTACAGGGAAAGACTAAAAGATCAAACATGTGGACCAAGAATGAAAGTAACTGTGGTGTAAATTTAAGCTCCTAAATTCATATCTAGAAGCCTAATTAATGGAGCTATTAGTGCTCAATGCACTTTTGAAATTCAGGTTATATTTAGGTACCTAAATATAGATTTAGGAGTAAACTTAAATATTTTAAAAATATTTTAGTTGTAGAGTTTGGCTAAACAATAACTATGGGGAACACGACAGCCTCCATATTCCCTTGGTAGGTTGAATATCTGGAAAATATCCTGTCTGAGGTGTTAGGTTGTTAAAAATTTCCCATGGGATGTAATGAATGCCCCATCTCTGTGTACAGTTAAAATTAGACTTGACAATGGACTGAAAATGTGCTGTAGGGAAAAAGCCTGCATTGGCAGGAAAATGGATTGGATGTCTAACGGGCCTTTTCCATCTCTTTCTTCTATGATCTTGTAAACTATTCTTTCCATTCCTGGTCTCTGAAAAGTCAGTGGCAATGGAAACATAGCACTATGATATAATAGACAAGCTGATTACAATTGGTAGCTCAAACAGTGCTGGAAAATCAAACTTTTAAATATTTTCAGTAGCAGTATGTGTAATGTCATACATAAATTAAAACTGACAAACCATAGAAGCAGCATACTCACTGGGCCTGGGAATGCTTCATGGCAAAGCATGCAGTGTTTCTTGTTGCCAACAAAGCTGCCTAACCTCATAATGAACAGATTTGAAAAAAATGTAGCGGCCCTTCTGGTCTTGGAATCTGTGAACTTACATTTTAAATGTTAAGATGCCATTATTGAAGTGTGTTTATATTTTTTGTTTGTGTTTATGTATGACACTGCAGGAAATGTGTTACCACAACAATAATGTTCAGTATGTCATGAGCATTCCAAAAACACCTTACATGGCATACTTTGCATTAGACAATACACAGTTTCACTATAAAGGTGAACATGAACGGTACACAAATCACACTATAAGGATATACATGGGGTACAGCGTGTCACATAAACACTTTGCATAACCCATAAATATTTTATCTTTGGAGCTTTGGTTCATTAAGAATCTATCTCCTATGGTCCAATTAATCACCCAAGGAGATACATAGATGTATAAACACATTGGAACTATTATAATTTGTATAAAAATAACAGATGTTGAAGTGTACATTCTGCTGAGAATAGGTTAGATTTAGTCAGAACAGAGTAAGGTATAGTTGCTGGAATTCATCATTTAGGAAGGTAATGAAGGCTCTTAGCCTGCAAGCACTTACAATGTGAGTAGTTTAGGTGACTAAAAGTCAAATGAAGACAGCATGCTGGTAGGCACCATTATAAGAAACAAGATATAATTACTTCCCTTTGGTGTTCTTTCATGTAACATAGTAGCTAGCCCGTTAAATGAAACTGGGCTCAGTGCTCCTGTTCCAGTCCAGGTGCTGCCAGTTGGGCCGATAGAGAGAGGGCAGGGCAACACCTAGAGGGCTATAAGATTCAATGTATCAGAGCAGATGGAGTCAGTCAAGAGATAAGAGCTGTCAGAGAGAATCTAGAATATGGGAGTGTGCTGAAGGGAGGAGAGCAGCAAGGCATTTGCTGGCTGGCATCCCCAAACCAGAGAGCCAAGACTGGAGAGGGCAGAAGGCAGGATGAGCAACATCAAAGGGAGATGCCTTCTGGCTCTAAACCAGAGATCCACAGCCAGGGGCCAGAGAGGGCAGAAGGAAAGGGAGCAGAGGAGGAGCTAACCCTCCAATATCTCGTTGCCAAAGAGCTGGGCCCCAGAAGAGCCATGAAACTCTCCCTGTGGAGAGTCTGTGGGAGTTCCCACAAGGAAGACCAGGGTTACACCCCAGAAAAAAGGGCTGGGGAGTTATCCTGTTAGAGGAACAGAGGAGGATTGATAAGGAGACTGGGGGTGGTGGAAGGCTCCGGAAAATGGTATATGTTCTGTAAATAGCCAAGAAGATGAGTGATTTTTAAGAACTGTTTGCACAGGGATGATATGGATTTTGCTTTGAGACTTTAGCAAATTATGTTGATGGACATGAGTACATGTTTCCATGGAGTTATTGGGGACTTATGGGGAAAAGTGAGGTGAGGGTCTGCTCTGAAGCCATGGGGGGCTGCCTGAGAGAAGGCAGGTTACTTACACGTCACTCACGAGGGATAATGCTAGGAATATTTCCATTCTAGTTTGGTCATTCTAACTGTGGAGCTACAGAAGAAATCTTTGTTACTTGATGATATTAATATTCCTATTTGAGGATGTTAAGGAAAGACTGTAACACCTTTAAATAACATTGGTCCTTCTTTAAGGAGTAAGACAGAATGGCATAAATAGTGTAAGGAGGACACATTTAGGGAGTAAATGATATATGAAATTACACATGAATTCAAACCAAATCCCTCAATTTGCAGCCTGAATTGTTCTCTGTAATATCTTAACACTGAACTTTGGAAGGTTTGCATTAAGATCAGGATTCTGAACATCTATATTTTAGATGGAAGATCCAAGGTCTTGTTTTGGACCATTATAGAGTTTTGAAATTCACATCAGATCCAGTCTTTTGGTTCAGGCATATGTCTACTTCAGATGGTTGGTTTTCAGTGGGAAATACAACCTCAACCATCCTTGCTCTCTTGAGTCACATCAAAGTGATTACTGGTCGTCTGTTTCCTCTTTGCAACACGCAGCAGAGGGGTTCTTGGGGTCCTTACTGCTTATTAACACTTATATCCAAAAAGAATATTCATTGCATCTGATTCCCAATGCAATTTCATTAGCATTCATCTATTTGTGATTCAGTTTTGTTTGGTCTGTAGGATACCACTTTAAAAGCATATGCGTCTGCATTAAATTCCATGCTCCTTAGCAAAAATCGTGTCCTGAATAATCTATGTTTCTTACAACTGCAAGCTTGGACAGATCTGTTACTCCTAAGAATAAAGATATATAGGATATTAAAACTGTTTGGAGTTTGTAAAGAAAATGACAGTTTAGTTTGACATGAAGTATCTGCTAAACGAGCAGTCGTGATTTTAGAATTAATGTGTGAAATTCTAGCCTTGTTGGAGTGAATGGGAGTTTTGCGGCTGATTGCAGTAGGCCATGATTTCACTCAATATTTATTGGCATTTCAGAATGCAACAAGAAAGAAATTCCATCCAGATACGAGTTCCTTAGATTCTATGCGCAAAGCTGAAATTACTGTTCCCATGTTGTTCTGCTAGTTCAGACAATGGCCTGTGTGTTGCTTTCCATCTGAAAGTTTGTATGCCGTAGAATGATCAAATATGAAAATGCTGATGAAGTATGTATCTTCTCTGCCAAAGAGAGGCTCTTTGGTAGAACTATAGTGATTGGTTCTATTATCTTAGGCACTGGTGATACTCACATACACAGGTACGGTATTTGTAACTTTACTCATGCAGGCATTGAACATCTGCAGTTACTCCAATGTGGTAAGTATTTGCACCTGTGGGGAGTGCCTGAGTATTTAATGGGGTCTTTAAAGGTGCAGGAGTTCATCCAGGCAGATCAAAATGCTGGAATGGGGTCTACGACAGCCAGAGGCATATAATGGATATTTTTATTTAAATTTACTTTCACAACCAATTATTAAACTACCCGTGAGTGGTACTGGTGTCTCGCTCTGTAAGAAGAATGTGCTGTCTGATGTAACGAGACAAAGGAAGCCCAGTTCAGCAATATGTTTAGAATCTCAAAGCACCTTACAAAAGTTGGTGAATATAATATTGCATGTTTTATAAATACAGAGCGGTTAAATGACTTGCCCAGATTCTCACAATGAGCCAACATAAGTCAGGAATAGATCCTGAGTCTCCTGATTCAATATTCCCTTAGCTGAAGAGCACACTAACCCAGTACATTGCCTTTGTTGTCTCCTTTATCTTTATTATTCTCTGTTTGTATTCTTTCCATGTGACTGTACTCCTATCAAAGCTATGTTGGATTCATTTGACTAGTGAGATTTCACAAGACTTTCCTGTATGCTTAGCTAAAATCCATGTATATTACCTCCACTGCATTCCCTTTATTCGCTAGTCTTGTAATTCTGTGAAAAAACATCTTCCCTCACTTTGTATGTGCTGTAATTTTACTAGGGTTTTAAGTTGGATTTACTACGTGGTAATTGCTGGGATCACTCTTTTTTTTTTTTTTTTTTCTTGGGAAATCTTGCTCCAAAACCAATAGGGGGCAGGGGGAGCACCAGTTTAGCATCTTACGGTGATAACCTTGAAATTCAGTACCTAAGAAAGAAATGAGTACTCCAGGTATCAGTGTTTACAGTAAACTATTGTTTTGTTTTTTGGGAGGGGAATATTGAAGTTGACTTTTGAAATTGTCCTCGGGGTGGGTTGGCTTGTTTGTTTGGGGGCTATCCCCTGCCACTTCCATGCATTCATTTTCTGAGCTGTATTTCATGGGCCTGCATACGTTTCAGCCTTTGACCTCTGCTTGGATACATGAAAAATCGTGCATGCACCATCTAATTCTAACACTTGCCCGTGCAGCTGTTAATATTATTCAAGTGCATTTAGGGGTATTTGCACCTAAAAAGCATAGGCACATGCACAAATGGAAGGTAGGTAAAAGCCTGACTGAAAATGTCTCAGCCTGTGTCATCAGATTGCTAGGATGTTGACTGCCCCCCTCCCCTTTTTTAATAGTTAATTATGTTTGGAACAAATTTTTTAAAATTGTTTAATTTACACTCCTTTTATAATTAGATGTAGAGATTTAGAATTTTATATTATATTGCAGCTCTTTAACAGTGAAAAGGTCTGAATTAAGTTTATATTAAAAGAACTACAGTACACTAATTATTAACATGCCAATATTTTCAGTCTGTACCTTGAGAGGAGTAGGGATCTTTCACATAATTCCACTTAAGCATCTTTTAATTCTATTTCTGAAAGAGACCAGATGGTCAAGAGAGAAGCCCATTCTTAGGTTCTGTTGGAGGCATTTTATATGCTGTGTATGACTTAACCTTGTAGGCTGCCAGGTATTATGGAGTATTGCATCCAAGTTATAAACAAATGATGAGTTATTAGCCATGACATTTGAGAAATGAGAAACTACAGTTAACTGATGGAAAAAAATTCTCTCTCTGGTCACAGAAGTAGCTCACCATTTTCCACTTGTAAATGGTAATATCTAACTTCCCCATTGTTTCTATGTATTTGTCAATATAAAAGGTTTTGGGTAGCAGGGGTTAGTTTATTCTTTTCTATAAATAATTTTTTAGGACTATTCTGAAATGACAATGTTCAAATGGAAAAAAGGCCTTGCCATTTTAAAGTTATTGGAAGAGAATTTTAGTGGACTTTTAAATCACTTAAAAGACTTTTCTAACATTCTGATTAACCAAAGAAATGTTATATCTGTCTGTTCAGGCTTCCTTTAATTAATTAATTTATAGCTTTAATGCTTTTAGTATTGCTAATGGCAAACTACCATTTTCCACTGTTTTACCTTAATATACAGCACATGACACGGGTGTGTGATGTAAATTTCTGAAAGTGTCTGTAAATACAGATACCAGAACTCAGTATCAAGGTACTGTTGCATGTGCCAAATTCATCATCTGTGATGCCAAGCGATTGTGTTGTGGTGCTTGGTAACTGTCTGCTTTCCGTACATGATATGAGCGTGGTAACATATCTGTCCAATGGTCACGTATATAAGGTAGCTTGAAGCTATGTGAGATACCCACAGCTGCACTCCAAGAGTAGAGCTAGCAAAGTGTAGGACTTTGTGCAGTGTCTGGGTCTATTATGCCTACTCCACTGCTCACAAAACAGAGGATTGGTGCAGGCACAGTCCAAAACTTCTGGCTCTGCTACCCAACCTTGGGGCACTTAGGAAGGAAGTTCCCCAGTTTCTGGCTGGAACAGATTCTGATTCCCACTTCCATCTTAAAGTAACACTGGGGGAAATGGTTTCCCTTATAATTAGAACAATAGTCACCTACTCTTGGGCATCTATTGGCCTATTGACACACTTCCTCTCCTATGCTGTTCTTTCCCTGTGCATAGTTCTGCTATTGATTGGTTTGTGATTTAACCTCATGGGTTGGGATAGAGAAATGGCTGATCTAGCTGTTAGCCAGACACTCAGATTACCAGATCCTTAATACTGGGGAAATGACATAGATTTTGGATGTCAGACTATCCATTATGTTTGTGCACCCCCACTTCCCCCAGGGTCAGGTGTTGACATCTGCTTGCACTGCCATTCCTTTTCACACTTCACATACTGCTCTTTCAGACACTTTTTTCCTCTCATGCCAGCTGTAGCGTCCTCGATCCAGCTCTTGGATTGACCTGCTGTTTGGCTGCCTCAGTAATATCTGCGGTCCTGGCCCATCCACCTCTTCTTCTAGATCTAGAACATCTACCTGACCCATCTCATCCTTAGTCACCTCATGCCCATCCAGCACTTCATCCTATTTTTCAGCCTCTTTCTTCCACCTCAAACTATGGCTGATTTCCCACTACAGCATGTGTTCCACTGCTACTGGGCATGTATTACACTCTCTTGGCTACCTGTCTGCCTTGTCATTTGAAATATTTTTTGTAAAGTGGTCTTTAATCTTGTCATACATATTCAATAGCTGGGCTTAGAGTAAAATGTTATTTCAACAACATACAGTGGTGCCATTATGAATTGATGCCTCTCTATTCTAAATACAAAGCTTAGAATAATTTTAAAAAAAACCAAACCACGGTTTCTTCTGTTCTGGAAACTCTTCACAGATGGCGATGGGTAGAGCCACACACAAAATAGACAGGTCGTCCTAATCAGATGAAAATGAAGATCCAGATCTTCATCTGTTATGAATTAGCATAGCTCCATTGACTTCAATGGCTATGATCACTTATAGTAGCTGAGGATGTGGCCCATACTCTTTAGACTGAACCATAACATTTTATTTATGCCACATCTTTTTGTCTTGCCTGGTTAGATTTTAGCAGAACTGTTTTTAGGTGGTAGTTTCTACTCTCCCCCTTACCCCAACCCCATCCAATTTGAAAAGCCCTATTTCCACTGCGGATTAGACCATGTGTAACATCAACAGACCCTGGTCATCAATGGGCAGGATAAAACTGAGGACCTCGGGAGCTTAGTGTCTGAGCCTCTACTGCATGAGCTAAAAGCCACATGGCTCTTAGCTAAGGCTGTAGCAGACTTAGCAATCTCTAGTTGAGCTGGGTGCCACTAGAAGGGGACAGAGCACCACATGCACCGCTAAACTAGAGATGAGCAACTGCAAGAAAAGTTGTAACAGCTCACTGATACTAAGACCTCAAACTTCATGCATATCAAAAAACCTTTTCGCAGTGTAATTCCTCAATGGTGTGTATGCTTTTAATATAAAAATATGAAGTCATAAGGGACTCCTGGATTTCGTTTATACCATGAGACTTTACTAAAGAATCTGAAAAAATATTTTGTGGCTATGTGCCCCAGGGCTTTTTTCACATACCATGTCAATTCTACTTACTTCTCTTAGGTTCGGGGAACAATTACATTTTGCCCTTTCCAGCCTCCCATTTTCATTAGTCTCCTTCGTATGAATACACGTTAGACCAGTGAGGGCTTGTTTCTATAGCTGACCTTTGCACACTGTAAACCAAGCCTGCACCCTTGAAAAACTATCCCAAACTCAAACTCACTATGAGTTTTATTTAGCCTAATGGGAAGTGATAGAGTTCTGATATTCTGAGTATAGCTAAATTAATACAACTCTGACTCAATATGATGCTAAAATCATGATAGATCTTTTTATATAGGGTTATGGAGGGGTGGGGGGTACTCTTCAGCCCAGCATGTGGGTATTCAGCTACACAACTTCAATAAACATTAATGAGATGTATGGCTAAATTTCCTCCAAGCACCAGACTAAAAATTAATAGTATCTAACCTTTCTCCTTCTCTCTTCACATTCTAGACATCTCTTTTAGTAAGTCTTGTTATAACCTGATAAAACTGATTAAAAAAAGTTTGAAACAAACACTGTATAATTATAGAGCAATATCCAACACATATTAATCAGTGTGAGCTTTTTGAGTGGATTCTAGCTGTTTTTTTAATGCATTTGAAGTGATAATATTCTTTTATAGACTACATCTTTAATCCTGTGCAGTTTCTTTATCACAGATGTACTATTAATTTGTTAACATGGTTTCCTCTATAATTTTGATAGCAGCCCTGGCAGAATTTAACATTTTAGTGAAAGATTCAGCTTTTTTACAAAAAGAGGGAATACTTGAAAACATTTACCACAATAAAAAGGGAATAAACATTTCTGATCTGGAAGAAGGGGCAATGAAAGGTTAGTTCTTGGTTTTCAGCTCAATTAATTTAGAGGGGTGAGAGATGCTGCTGTATTTTCTACCACATTTAGCGTGGGTAGCAACAGCAAAGCAAGACAACTGTGCAGCATCAGTGTGTTCGGCGTCTATGCTACATAAACACACAGAATTGATTTTTGTGGCTCTCTTGATCTTCCATGGTACAGAATGCTGGATATATTTTACACTGAACTGGGGTCATAGTTTATATCAAGTGGACTTTTTCAAGAAAAAACAGCTTGGGTTTTGGGTTTTGGTTGTTTTATTTTGTTTTCTATCTAATAGTCTCCAGTATTACAAAGAATGACAGCTGCCTTTATTAAATATTGTAATTAATAATATTAAATGTCAATCATATAGACTAAAAAATGTTTAACCTCCTAGGTTCAAGAGAATGGGCAAAGGGGTAATAAAATATACATGGCACTGGACTCCAGTGTCAGTTTGTTTACTGCCAATTTGTGATAGGGAAAAAAAATCTCTTATAACAGAATCTTGGTATGGTCAAAACCACATAGTTTCTTGCAATTAAATCCTAATGCAAAAGAAAAAAAAAGTGCATTAATTGGCACTGGATCAAGAGAAATTAAAAAGGCAAGGAGTGAGCCTTATTAAATCTTATTTCCCTTCTGCTTTCAATAATGCTGGCGTAGTTTCTTGTTGTTTCCTCAGAAGATGTTACGTATAATACTCCTAAATAAATGCTGTTAGCTATTTGCATGCTGACATTTTATCTCTTCCTTGATGCAGTATCTTCTTTTACACATCTGCTTGCAGAGTGGTCAGTAAAGCTAACAGCTGTGTACCCAAGGAGTCCCACGTTAAGGGCCCAGTTCAGCAAGTTACTTACGCATATGCCTCATACACTTAATGTTAATAGTTCTATCTGAAGTCATTAAGACTACCCCAGTGCTTAAAGTTAGGTATGTGCTTAAGTACCTTGTTAAATGAGAGTCTATGTTAGGAAGCCCTATGAAAAGCATAACAGCAAGTTGCCGGTTTGCCGTGTTGTGTAGAACTAAATTACATGTGCTGTGCCATTGTATCACACAGTTTCATTGATTCATTGGAGGCTTTTTGCCAATATTGTGCTTTATCTGTTACTGCCAGGAGAATAATCTAATGAAAAAATGTGTACATGTTGCAGAGCTATTCTGTACTCCAAATGGGGTGAATAGAGAGAAAGAGGGAAGTGAAGAACTGTTGCAGATATGCCAGCCCTACAGAGGCCAGAAGACCAAAACAGGAATTGTTCAAGGAAGAAAAAGGGAGAAGTAATAAACTAAAAGCTCTCATGAAAGGAAAATGGTTGTAAAAATAAAAGAATGCTGTCAAGATGATGATCATGGGTCACATCCTGACCCTTGCTATCTTTTTGTGCCACTCAACAGGGTAAATGGTCTAGGAATCCCCCTTGAGCCAGCTCTATAGCAATCTCTCTCCGTATCCCTGGGTAGGAGGCAGGGAAAGATGGCTGGAGCAGTGCTGCATTTTGATTCCCAGGTGGTCTAATAGCCCTTTGGCAGTGCAAGTGGGAAAGACCTGAGGGTGCTCTGATTTGTGTGCTGGGGGTAAACCCCAGCTGACACTAGAATGTGGGAGGTATAAAGGTAATACTTTTGCCTTGAGAACCGTGGCTCAGATTCTGAAAAATATCTGCTTACCCATGTTACTAACATCACCTTATTAAAACTGAAAGTAACTTTTAAAAATCTAATTAAGATTTGACCAATTTAATATGAAGTTCATTTTTTGTGCGTGTGTTTCGATCAGATTTGACAAACCACAGAGATCAGTTCACTTCCTGTTCCTAGTCATTTTCAGATTTTGGTTCTTACGGACTAGTAAAATGCTGATCTTTGAAGGCTTTCAGCCCCATAGGGTTTTATTTTGTTGTCAGTATTCCATCATGGGGATATTTTTATAAGCAAGTAGTTTTCAGAACACACAAGATCTTTAAACATAAAAGGGAGAAAGTGCTGTCTAAAGTTTATCCCCGTGAGTCAACGATGAAGCCTGACCACAAACCAGCTCTGTAGGTTTTGGTAGTCAGCAATTGTGTTATGCAGGAATTCTGCAGGCTTTTTTTTTTGGGTGCTCAAATGCACTTTAGTCCTTTGACTTTCCTTAAAATCCTTGCTGTGCCTAAGAGTGCCGTCTTCTGGAGGTCACTTATCCTCACATCTTGCATTTTTAACATATTCCTGAGCTGTTCATTCATACTTTTAGGAATCGCTCCAGGTGGTCCGATACTTGCTAGGATCGTCTTTGTTCTAGTTTTCAATCATCATTCCACTTTGTGCCATAGTTCGTCATAATTTGCTATCTTCTTCTTGGAGTGCTTGCTCATGTCGATTCCAAGTAGGTACTTCTCCCCAGCACTGACTAGCATCGCACCACCATTGTCATCGAGGAGCGAATGGAGGCTGAGTCATATACCTTACAGGGAGCCAGCACCACAGCAGGCGAGATGGGAGAAGCAATCTTTCACGATGCCTTGGGCCCCACAGTGGCAGATGCCTTCTCAGTGGCCCTTTTGGACTTCATGGGTGTACAGTCAAGCCCAGGGATCCCTCTTGGCGAGATCTCACTCGCTTGCTTCGGATGCAAGAAACTGGCCCTCCCACTCAGTGGCGAGTGCTCTGCGTAGCACCATGGAAGGCTCCAATCCCAGCACCGGGGCAGACACATACGTAATCCCATCACCGAGGACAAGGAACCAGCACCATGTGACCATTCAGGAGCTCAGGAGTTGGTGGTTAGAGCATCATCTTCCTCGTTCCTTGATGAAGCTGTGGTGGAGGCTTTGCTCGCACCAGTACCGAATGACAGCAGGGCTCATCAAGAGCTGCTCTGCAGGGTGGCATGGAATATGAGTCTCTAGGAGGAAAAGATTGTTGAGGGAGTGGATCCTATAGTGAATATCTTAACTCCAGAAGGACCCTTGAGGGTGCCCCCCCCTCTGATCAAGACTGTCTGCGACAACACTGCTGCCTTATGGCAAACACTTGCCTGTCTGGCCCCCATGGCTACAGGGATTGAGAGGAAGTATTTGGTCTCCTCAAAGGGTCACAAACATTTTTATACCAATCCACTGCATGGATTGCATGTAGTAGCAGCCACCAATGTGAGAGAACATTAAGGTCAATAAGGCCGCACCCTGAAGGCAAAGGAGGCTAAGAAGTTGGACCTCTTCAGCAGGAAAGTATACTCTAGCGCGGAGCTCCAACTTTGGATAACTGATCAGCAGGACATTTTCAGCAGATGTGCGTTTAATTCATGGCTATGCATGGAGAGGTTTTGCAGAGTCGTTATCTTCTGACTCTAAAGCTGAGTTTGCTGGCCTTCTCTGAGAAGGGAAAGTGGTATTGAAGACCCTGCTACCGGTTTCACTGGACAGTGCCAACATGGCTGCCTGGATGATATCATTGGGGGTGGTAATGAGGTGGAGCTCTTGGCTCCAAGCATCGGGCCTTCTGCATGAGGTTCAGATCACCACCCAAGACATCCCATTCAAGGGACAAGCCCTCTTCTTGTCTCAGACTGAGGAAAAGTAACAGCCTGAAAGACTCTCAGGCCACACTGAAATCCCTGGGGTGCCATACACCAGCCCATCAAAGAGACCTTTCAGGTCGCAGCCCATACCCTGCTTCTATCAGAGCTCATCCAGACAGGACACTAGCCAATGATGGGATAGAAGCAATAAGAGGTAAAGGCCTCAACATTCCTTCTTCTTTGAGTGTTGTCCCTGTGGGTGATCCACTTCAAGTGTTGGTGCATCCCGGCACTGTCGATCAAACATTTGTGCCTGTACAGGCTGCGCATATGCGGATGGTATCTCCCAGCGCTCTTGGTGCCCTAACTGCCGCTTGTGCAGCCCGACCCCCTTGGTTCCTTCTCAACCGTCCCCAGCCTGAGATGGAGCTCCACAGCACTCCTTTCTCCTTAAAATAAAACAAAAAAAATTAGCAACTTTAGTCATAGTTTTAGTCATAATAACCATTAGGTAAGATAGATATTGTTTATAGTTAATTTTTTTAACATTCTTTCCTCGCATTAGTATACTTAGTGAGGGAAGACCATCTTCCCACAAAGTTCAAAATGCTGGGATCACCAGGATTCAAGAGGTGCGAATCCCTGCAGAGAAGCTATCCTGATTTCAGATGGGCATGCTGTCTGTGTAAGGTGCTTAGGAGAGGGCCATATCCCGGCTAAGTGTATGCATTGTTCCAAGCTTAAGGCATGACTTGACGGGACAAGGATCTCCTCCTCAAACTTACTTTAATGGAGAGGCCCCTGCAGTCTGCCTCTGAGTCCGAAACCAGAGACACAGGCACCATTCCAGCTCAAACTTTCGACTCGAATGGAAGAGAGCCATGGCCTTGCCTGTTAGAGAAGTGCCAATAGTGAAGCAGTCTCCAGCCAGGTCTTTACCTCACGTACTGTCCACCTCAAGGGCCTATCTCTGCCGGCACTGCCAGAACCAAGGTCTCATCGGCACCGAGCCGAAAAACGCCACCAGCTACAGCACCATCCACACCAGTAAAATCAGTGCTGCCACCTTGCCACTTGACAAAAGAGAAACCCAGAACTGCAGTACTGACAATCATGCAGAGAGAATACTCAACCTTGGCACCAGCAGCCACCTATACACTCTCGGCACTGTGCACAGGAAGACACTCCTTCTCACTCTCCACTCTACGGTACCGATAGAGCGCTTTGCATGCAGGCATCATAATCTTCTATTTCACCCATTCATACCCCACTATCAAGTGATGACAAGGAAGGCTTACATGAGGGAGTTTTCTCTCCTTATCAATCCTCCCTGGACAGAAGAGAGAATCTATAGCTTCACTTAAATCACTGTCCCAAATCACAAAAAACCATGAGAGAATGGATTTAACAGATGAAGATTTTCTCTCTGAGATCTTCCCGCTCATATACCACAAGAGATCAAGGCACATTCCACAGCTTTCAGCAACACATGCCATCAACATCGGCCATAACATCTTACAAGTCTGTTCACAGTCACCTGCCTTGAGTGGAGTCCTTGAAACATCAGATAATGGCATGCAGGAAGACACTTTCCCGGCCCATAATTCGTCCTCGTCACCAGATGAAGCAGTAATGCCTCCTCCTCCTCCGACCACAGCAGACGACTTCAGACTGTTTCAAGACTTACTTTTACAAGAAGTCGAGGAGACTCAACATAATTTACTCCAGGTACTACACACTACTGCCAATACCAAAATAGCTTTGCCAGTTAACAGTGCCATAATGCAACCTGCCGATACAATCTGGCAAACACTAGCACCAGTCCCTCCAACTTACAAGAGGACTGACAGGAAATATTATGTACCATCAAAGACCATGGAGTCTTTATTCACCCACCCTTCTCTCAACTCTGGTGGTGGATGCAGTGCACCACAGGAACAAACAAGCCCAGCCTAAATCTACTCCAGGTGACAGAGACACCAAACGCTTGGACCTATTTGGATGCAAGGTATATTCCTCAGCAACCTTGCAGTTTAAGTAGCCAACCATAACACCTTACTGGCCAAACGCAATCGAGATGTGTCTCCCTGTGGGTGCTCCACTTCAGGTGTTGGTGCGTCCCGGCTCCGTCAATTGGAGATTTGTGCAGCAGTGCCTGTATGGGCTGCGCACGTGCAGATGGGTGTCCATTCAAAGGCCCACCCACCTACCCCTGTGTCAGAGCAAAGCGGCAGAGGGTCAGCAGGACCCTATATAGAGTGCCATGAGGGTGCAACTCCCGGCGACACTAGAGCCGACCCTATAGGTACTTCTGAGGAAAAACTTTCCAACAAACTTTGCACGTGGTGCACACATACCTACTTGAAATGGACATGAGCAACACATCTTGAATAGCGGCAGTTACGGAAAGGGTATGTAGGTAACCATTTTTTCTCTTATTGTTCCTTTGTTTCTGTCTGCTGGTATAACAATATCAATTAACATGGTCTTGTCTGTCTTCTTTTCTACCACATTATTATTTGTTGGGACACCCATAATGTGCAAGTGCTGTACAAACAAAGAAGGAATATCTATAGTGTAATTTTTTATAATGTAACTTTAAATTTAAGTATCTGTTTTCCTTGGTATTTTAAAAAGTAGATTTTCCTCTGCATATTGGCCTTAATTGTGATCTTAGACACACTGCTGAAGCACCATTAAATGTCAGTGATAATGATTTCAAGTTAATTGACATTATTCAGAGTTGCATGGATGAAAGAGGTCATAATTTGCCACATTATGTTGTGCAAAAACCAAACTGCTTTTTTTCTCTTTTCTTGTTAAATAAAACATAGACTAGTTGACGAGGCCCCTTTAAAAAATATCCTACCTGGAATTTTATAGTAAATGAACTCGATAAGGAAAGGACAGAGAAATTAGGAAGATGCATTTTTTTAATAGTCCTGTGCGCGGTGTGGGCAAATGCCATAGAGTTTATGCTGTCATCATTTCCATTGAAATCAATGAGAATTTTCTGTGCAAGAGGGCTAGAAGTATTTGGCAATACTGTAATATAAGTGAATGCTGTTACAATAAACACAATATAGTTTAACTTCTGTTAATGAAATTTTACTCACTGTCTCTAAAGGCTCTTTGCATGTGCTTCATTTGACTAATATGTTGTAAAACCATCCAGGAAAAAAATTTCATTACCCTTGAAACTGAGAACTGTTTGCGTTATAAAGCTTTATGTAACTTGGCAAACACAAATTAAACCTAGACTTCATTACCAGCTGCTCTCTAAATGTGTATTGCAAATTTTCGTCTTGGTTAACAAATACCTTATGATAAAGTGATGTGTTTTATATATGAAAAGCTACAGTAAAGTCATATTAAAAGATTTACTTAAATACAGATGGTTAGGGTTGGTGTTTCTCTCTCCATATGCATCTCCCTTAGTTGTGGCTATCAGAGGAGTTATTTTGAAATAAATTTTGTTTTAAAATAGTCAGTAGTCCACAGTAAATAGAAAGGGCAAGTAATTTAGAAATAATCTAGAATTATTCTGCTGAAGTCAGTTCAATTTCTCTAAATCTAGGTGGTCAGTAGAGCGTAATTTGGCCTGAGCTGCCTGTGAAATTAAATTACTTTTAATTTTGGTCTGATTTAAAAAACAAACAAACAAAAAAACTAAATATTTTTGTAGGATAGATGAACAATCATTAAAAACGATTAAATCTCTGTTAATATGACATTATTGCACACAGGCTGAGAACCAGCCTGCCAAATTGCAGCCCAGTGCAGATAAGAATGGTCAAATAGCAAACTTACCAAAAAAATTGAAACATGAAATATCAGTGTTTTCAGGCACTACTATGGAAACTCCAGGCAATTTATTTTAGAGGAACACTGTCAGGTCGCAGCTAGCTCCAAATATAGATCCTGTAAAAATAAATTTGTATAAAACGGAGCACCAAAAGAAATATTTCTTCTTTAAGTGATTGCATGTGTTCTTTCCATTTCAGGTGTGTGGATGCCGAGTGCACTAGTATTGGAGATATTTTTCCCCAATGCCTACTTGCCCAATGCCCAGTGCATGTACCTGCTGCTGCCTTGTCCTGCTGGGTGGTGATATAAAAGGCAGAGCCACTCCTGTTTCTTCTTACAGTATGTCTACACTGGAATTACACACCCACGACTGGCCTATGCTGGCTGACTCAGGCTCACGGGGCTTGGGTGAAGGGGCTGTTTAATTGCAATGTAGATGTTTGGACTTGGGCTGCAGCCCAAGCTCTTGGACCCTCCCACTTTGTAGGGTCTTAAAGCCGGAGCTCCAGGCTGAGCCTAAATGTCTACATTACAATTAAACAGCCGTAGCCTGAGCCCCATGAGCCCAAGACAGCTGTCACGGGGTGCTGCAGTTTTGTGGGTGCAGTATAGACAGACCCTTACGTCTTACTGCTCATAGTGATTATTGGAACATTCCATCTTGCTTCTGCATGCGTTTAACTTTCTTATTATTGTATATAGTTGCTATTTGTTTAATAGTCTTACTGTTTTTTTAGTAGTAGGTTTCCTTTTTGTGGAATATTTAGTGTACTTTGGGCGTCAGTACCCAAACTATAGGAACCAATGTGGGGGCATGCTTCAATCCCTGGGCTTCAAGCCTTGTGATGGATGCAAGAAACTAATGGTGGTTAATGACCCATACCCTTGGTGCCTCAAGTGCCTAGGAGAAATTCACATCAGCAAGAGTGCCAGATCTGCAGGGACTTTCAGCCCAGAACTAAAAAGGACAAGGAGGTCCAGCTAAAGCACCTTCTGATGGAGGCAACCCTGCACCTACTCTCAGAGCCTCCCATTCCGAGCCTGCACTGAGCACATCTACTTCAGTTAAAAGCACTTCTCCAGTCTTGGCAGAGTCTCAGCACTGTTCTTCTCTGGTATCAAAGAGGAAGCACTGGAAGGTGGCTTTGAGTATCTCAGCATCCAGGTGATCAAGGTTTCCAGCACTGAAGTCCAACAAACAAGCTGGGAAGGAAGGTAGAGTGTGCTCAGTGCTGAGGCACTCCCTGGTGCAAATAACCCCTCAGGCAGGGTCGCTGACTTTGGTTCTGGTCCTGCTCCCGTTGAGACCAACCTCTAAAGTGGCATCATCTGGTTCAGTGGTACCGCTTTGTGGATGGCTGTGTTGTTCCTTGTATGTCCTCTAAAGTTAGGTCTAGAATCAGGAGATGCCAGTGCCAGATATGTACATTCTTTAATTTTAAAAAAATCCATTATAGTTTCCAGCTTAATTTTTTCTTTTATACTTTTGAATACACAAAAATTGTACTGTAGGCCAGCTAAAAACACTTCAGCTTCTAGAAGAGAGTTGTATGATGCCACGTTTTTGGCGATATCAAAAATCGGGATCTTAGAGAGAGAGAGAGAGAGAGAGAGAGAGAGAGAGAGAGAGATGTAAAGTGTGGGTTTTTTAAAAAAAAAATTAAATAATGTCTATAGTAAATTTTTCTAAAAAACTAATTCTTTTCTTATTGACATTTGTGCTTGAATAGGTAGGAGATACTTTTTCCAGAAGGGCATAGCTTTCTGGATACCTTGTTTCCTTACATTACGCATGTCACTTTGTGTTTTGTTTATACTGATGATTGTCTTGAAATGTGATTGCATTTGTTATAACACATGATTGATTTGTTGTTTTATTTGATACTAATGGGATCTGTAACATCAAGGCTTTCTGTGTATCACTGTGGCTTCAATCAACGTAATATGATATTACTTGCATTCCCTTGGGGAGGTCCCTGTAAAAAGAGATATTTCATCAAAGCATGTTTTCCCCAGAAGGAAGAAATAAGATACATTTTACAAAAATACAGTAGTGAATAAGTACTGCCGGTCATCTTGGCTCCATGTCATCTCTGTCCCACAAAGGGATGCTTTTTTTGAGTCTTTCATTTAAGGCTGAGGTTTCTGTAGGAAGACTTTCTTTCTGATTTCTAAACCCATGCAATTTGAGAACCGCTTAGGCAGATATCTTTTCCTATTCTGTCTATCTTTGGGGTGTAAGGCAATGTATGCACCTTTCAGAGTGGTTTGATTGACACATGTCATACTAGACTCTGTAACATCCACAAGGGAAGGGGAAGAAAACATGGTGCTTTGAAGACTGCCTAAATACAGTGTGCTGTACATTTGTTAATGCTAGAAAATGAGTTTGAGTTTCACTGAGCTACGAAAACAACAAAAAACACACACACTAGTTCAGAAATGCAGTACTGTGAAATGCATTCTAACACTACATCTGCCAGCACCCCTGTGCATGCCAATATCAACTATCAGAATTTAATAGTGTGGAATCGGTTTTTATTCTGGATGAACAAGAGCTTCAATTATAACCTATTTCAATTCCAATTACTGTGCTCTGGGTAAGTGTGTTGGGTGGCAATTCGTATAATGGAAAAAATTAGCCTGCTGCATGTTCAATAGAATTTCAGTGCTAATTATAACATCATGCTACTGGTATAGTTATGGTTGAGAAGGTACCTCCACTGAAGCCCCAGTTTTATGGCTCTTACAGCTTTCTATTTTTTTTACCTTTTAGGATTAAATTTATCATGCTTATTCTTAGCCCAGAGGTGAATTTGTTGTGAAAATTTGATAAAAATTCTATTAAGCCATTTTTGAACTATCAGAGCTTCTTTTAAAAATGGATTTTTTTTCACCAGCTAAAAGAAGAATATATCTATTTTTCTCAACCCAAAAGTCTTGGCGTTTGCAAGTCATAAAGCACCTCTCACTACGAATGAACTGTGAAATACATTTTTTTTATCTTTAAGTTTTAAATTTCATTTGGCATTTTTGATCCTAGTTATGGTTTTATTGAAGGAAATTTTTGAACCTAGTTACGGTTTTATTGGCAGTAATGGTTTTATTGAACCGTGATATAATTTATGACATAGAGTTGAAAGATACTATAAACAATCTTCTAACTTGCCTTTTGTTCTTCAGATTGATCAATGCAGGTAAACCTAAGGCCTTTACATATTTCCACTGAAGTTAATGGACTCTGTCCAGGCATAGGAGTCTGACCATACGTCTCTTTTCACATAGTTAATCATGATTTACATATTATAAACAATGCCAGCTTTTAAAATTAAACATTTTAAATTTATCTTGTTTTGAACCATGATTAAAGCTGATTGTGAACTTTGGTTTCCAGTCACTTCTCTGATGCTCTCAGGTTAACTGTCAAAAACAAAACAAAAAACCCCCACAGCCATAATTTTTGGCAAGATTGATATCTTCAGTATTGGTCTCAGAAATGCCAACGCTAGTTAATTTCTTTTTTTAAAATAAAAGCTTTGTTTCTCAGTTTATTCATAGCAATGACAAGTTCTCCTTATCCTGTGAATGGAGACTCAATCCTGGAAACATTTACACATGTGCATAAAATTAAGTATTTGTAGGTCTGGAGCCTATAGGGTTAGGCTGAAGAAAAAAGGTGCCATTTTCCCTATACATTTCTACTTTTGTAGAATCGTAGAACTGGAAAGGACCTCGCAAGGTCATCTAGTCCAGTCCCCTGCACTTATTACAGGACCAAGCATTTAGACCGTGCCTGCCAGGTATATGTTTAACCTACTCTTAAAAATTTCCAATGATGGAGATTCCGCAACCTCTCTGTGCAATTTATTCCCATGTTTAACTACCCTGACAGTTAGGAAGTTTTTCCTAATGTCCAGTCTAAACCTCCCTTGCTGCAATTTAAGCCCATTGCTTGTCCTATCCTCAGAGGTTAAGGAGAAATTTTTTTCTCCCTCCTTCTTGTAACAACCATTTATATACTTGAAAAGTGTTATCATGTCCCCCTTCCATCTTCTCTTCTCCAGACTAAACAGTTTTTCCAATCTTCCCTCAGAGGTCATGTTTTCTAGACCAGTGGCTCTCAATCTTTCCAAACTATTGTACCCCTTTCAAGAGTCTGATTTGTCTTGCATAGCCCAAGTTTCACCTTACTTAAAAATCATTTGCTTACAAAACCAAACAAAAATACAAAAGTGTCACAGCACACTATTATTGAAAAATTGCTTATTTTCTTATTTTTACCATATAATTGTAAAATAAATCAATTGGCACATCAATATTGTACTTACGTTTCAGTTTGTAGTATATAGAGAAGTTACAAATATTTCATTGTATGAAATTTTAATTTGTATTGACTTTGCTAGAGTTTTTTTATGTAGCCTTTTGTAAAACTAGGCAAATACCGAGATGAGTTGATGTACCCTTGGAAGACCTCTGTGTACCCCCAAGGGTACATGTATCCTTGGTTGAGAACCACTGTTCTAGACTTGAAGCATTTCTGTTGCTCTTCTCTGGACTTTCTCAAATTTGTCCACATCTTTCCTGAAATATGGTCCCCAGAACTGGACACAGTGCTCCAGTTGAGGCATAATCACTGTTGGAGTAGAGCAGAAGATTTACTTCTTGTGTCTTGCTTACAGCACATCCCAGAATGATGTTGGCTTTTTTTTGCATCAGTGCTACACTCTTGACTCATATTTAGCTTGTGATCCGCTATTCCCCAGAACCCTTTCTGCAGTATTCCTTCCTAGAAAGTCATTTCCCATTTTGTATTTGTGCACTGATTGTTCCTTCCTAAGTGGAGTTCTCTGCATTTGCCTTATTGAATTTCTGTTTACTTCAGACCATTTCTCCAGTTTGTCTAGATCATTTTGAATTTTAATCCTATCCTCCATAGAACTTGTAACCCCTCCCAGCTTGGTATCATCTGCAAACTTTATAGGTATAATCTCTATGCCATTATCATCTTCGCTGATGAAGATATTTAACAGAACCAAACCCAGAACTGATCCCTGTGGAATCCTACTTGATATGCCCTTCCAACTTGACTGTGAACCACTGATAACTGCTCTTTGGGTTTGGTTTTCTAACCACTTCCTACTCTGATAAGTGACCGTAAACATGGTACCTTCTCACTCCACAGTTCAGCTACTTGTGTGTATTCAAAGTCACATCTGCTCACCTGAGTTACAAAAGTAAGCTTTCTACTGAATTTTCATTCCTGTTGGCCTTGAATAGCTGACATGGTTAATATTAAGTGAGACAATCTTTTCCATATCATCCATCATTAAGCAAATTATTTATCTAATCAAGTATACCTATACAAACCCATTGAAAGCATGGGATTTTACATGTCACTAAGGGCCTAACGTGGAGACAATGGGGTTATGCAGGTATAACTGAATACATAATTTGGCCTCTAGTAGTAATGATTTGAGATGGAAAGAACTACATGTAACTCTTAGTCTACACTTGCATCAATGCTAGCTGGAAAAACATCTTTTTATTTGCAAATTGTAAATTTAATAGGGAAAGTATTGAGCAGCACAAAACATTGGAACTCCGCCATGCCATTTTTCTACCATCACTTTTCAGAACAGAACTGCACCTTAAAAATCCTCACAGGCTGTTACTACTATGACCGAATTGACGGTATCTAGGACAAACCTTATGGAATTAGGTTAAATTTTAATGAATTGAGTTTGGGTATTTTGGGAGCCCATTTTATTGAAAATGTGGGTATTTGTGGGACACTGTGGAACTTCTTTGGGCATAACTAATGAAATTTCTGGGAGATATTAGTAACTTCAAAGGACTTTTGGGGACAACACGTGAAGTAGATGTACTAGAAAAGTAGATGCCACACACCGATCCTTTCGAAGCTGCACTTTGAGCAGAGACCCACTGTCTGGCTAATTACTTATTCATCCTTTCTTTAAAGAACCAACTGGATGAGTGACCCTGAGTCATGAGTTGTTAACATTCTGAGCAAAGAATGTGATGAACTTGAAACCACAGAGAAATGCCTAGGCAGGGTGTTGAAGGACTGCTCCTGCCAGAGCTCATATTGGAAAGGGTGATCTCCAGTAGTATATATGTAAGTTCTTTAATTGTTTTTAATATGTTTTCTCTCTAATGCTTTTACCTTAAGAATAAAAAATGCTTGTTCAGAAAGAGCTGTGCGGGTAGCTTATAACTAGAGCAATTACACCATGTACCAAGAACTGTGTGGCAGTTTATAAGTGGAACAATACACCATGTACTATCTCTGAAAGGAGAAATGAAGCAGGCCTGCTTAGGCAGACTGTGTTTTAGCTGGGGATTACACAGTGAAGGCAGGGGACAGTTCAGCCTGGAAATACCCTGGTCAGAAGGGAGGATGGCATGGGTTTCCATCCAAAAGAGGCAACACATGTAATTCAGAAGCCTATGGTGTCCTTACTTGGCCCACTGAGGGGAAATACTCAGACCTCAACTGCTTTGAACTGTGACAATTACTTCTTTTCCTCAAAGCTAAAAAAAAAAAAAAGTTTGTTTTTAAAAGTTTCTGTCCTCCCATGGATTTGAGTTTTGATGAAGACTAGGCTTTGACATTTTTGTGTTTAAAAAAAAAAAAAAAAAAAGTTTACAGAGATGAAAAACACTTGAATATTGAGCACTACAGTCGTAGTCATCGTCTAACTTTTTAAAAAACACACGGAGATACAGCGCTTCTGAGGTGTGCGTGCATGCTTGGTAACTAAAATACTACTATTGTTTTGATCTTACATACTTTAATCAATCAGCTGTTTTCTCAGTTTTTGACCTGAATAAATAATCTATATCTAGGCCCTGTGAAAATATTGACAGTGAGATATGCAGATTAAAAAAAATAACACTCTGTGAAGATCCTTAATAGATTTTAAAAAAAATTTTAATCTAGAAATTAAATGTGTAGAATCACCTCTTCATTCTTTGATTTAGGTTTAAATAGTCCGTTTTTCAGGTGTGCTAAACACCTACAGCTTGAAATCAAGCCATAAATGTTTTGTATGACTTGGGACTCCTGTTTCAATCAAAAATATTCTTTAACAGATACTTATTGCAAGACCACATTCTACCCTTGTAACCTCTAACTGGTGAGTAGTACAAGGGGCCTAGCATCAATCAAACGTTATCCCGCCAGAAATTCTGCCTCATCTGTTCACCTGTTTCTGGAAGTTCCACACCATCCGTTACCTGACTTCCGGGCCCCGCCCCCAGGAGGACCCTGCCCCTGCCCCTTAACCCCCCGCCCATGTCTTTGGAAGTCCTGTCCCATCTAGTCACCTGATCTCTATTCCCGCCCCTGGGTTATGACTTCCAGATCAAGATGGCCACCAGACCAGAAGCCGGTGGTACGACCCCTCCGAGAATGCCACCTGCCCCCTGTCCACCAATGGGGGAGGGTTTCACCCCGAGAGCGATTGGACCCCGACGGAGCACCTGACCGGAAGCGGGCAGTGCAACCCCATCCTCCAATTGGAGAGGGTTTCACCCCGAGAGTGGGATTGGACAGCGGGCAGTGCAACCCCTCCGCAAATTGGAGCGGGCTTAGGCTGTCCCAGAAGGGAAAGGTGCACCAATCAGGGATGGGGCTCAGCGGTTTGTCGTGTGGTGCCGCCGCCCCCTGGAAGTTTTGGGGCCTTTAAAGCGTCTCGTTTTCAAGACCGCGTGGTTCACAGCTTGTGGAAAAGCTCTGAGAGGAGAACATGAACGCCTTCACCACCCCATGAGGCCTTTGGAATTTGTTTTGACTCCTGAGGTCTTGAACCCAGGCGTAGAAAGCGCTACATTAGTGGCAGTTCCGAGGAGGACAGCCCTTTGTCTCAACCTTTATTTGACATGCCAGAACCCGAAACCCGAGCGCCTGACAGCCTTACGTTGTCCGTCCCCATAGAGGAAGGCGGTTTGCTGGAGTTGCTGGAGGGCCAGGCTGAAGGAAGAAACGAGTCGCAGGTAAAGGAATGAGCATGGTTGGGGTGTGGTGGAGTAGTAAATGATCCGGGTAGTGTAGATCCAAAAACAAAAGCCAAGCTGTAGAGACTTACAGCTATTTTTTCCTGAAAATTTTTTGACAGGTGACCAGAAACAACATTGCATCAGACAGCATAGATGAATCAGGCCGTCTTGTTTCTGCTCAATGCCAATACAAATCGATGAAGAGGATGACCCCAAGGATGATGCCTATATGGAGTCCAAGAGGAGTCTTGGCATGAAATGAGCTGAGCTGGTGCCACGTCGTGAGTGTAAAAAAGTCACACATTCTATTGTATGTGTTGCTGTTAATGCTATCCTTAATCACTGTCTTAGGGAAAAGCTTTTTGAAGATTGTGAGGGTTGCATTATAGATGCACCAGGCCAATGGCACCATGACTGCATGACTTGGACTTCAGAGGATATAAACTGCAGGCTTTGGGACCTGTGTGCTGAACTATGTTTTGTAAACTTGTTGAACTCTGTTATTGCTGTAAGTTACGTTATGCAATGTCTTTGCTTAACTCAAGAACATTTAGCATGAGGGTTGACCTTGGTAAAGGCTGTGCAGTTTGGTCAAGACCCATGCGGCATTTTAAAGAAAATGACCAAACCAGAGGATGCCTGTTTAGAGCGTTATATGGGTTGTTTGGTCCACACAAGAAATTACAGAACCCTACTTAGGAAGCAGACTAGAAACCCAACAGGATTAAGTTAGAGAATGGCGTGGAGCCATATGCGTGGTATTAAGCTTGTTAGCTGTAAATAAAAGTATTGAAAAGGGGCTTTGTGACTATTTGTGTTTCTTTAAGATGGCCTGTGTGGGCCATTTGTAAATATGGTTATCGTAGACGATCTGATGAACTCTGCTTGTGAAAGTGATGAAATTGAAAAGCCTTTACCAGCCTTTATAGTTCAGATCATGTTTTTTCAGGGGGGGAAAGTCTCACAATTAGCCTAAACGCAAAGTACCTGGTTCTGTTTAAAATCCCCAGGGATAAATTACAAATTGCCACCCTTGCCCAGCAAAGGTACCCCAGCAAAATGCAGTTCTTTCTAGAAGCTTTTGAGGATGCTACCAAAAACCTTATGGCTACCTGGTGGTGGATTTAAATGTTTCCATACCAGAGGCTTATATACTAAGAACCGGTCTTTTCCCTCTAGACTGGCTGGCGGTTTACACTTTAAAAAGAACAACAGATAGGTATAAAAAGAGGTGACTTGTCGGGCGACCCTTTTTAACAGTCAGGTCATCCAGCCGAAAACATGTCTAGATGCGTGAAAAGAAACCCGGTCCTTTTAAAATTACTTAGCAAATCGCTTCTGCAGCAACGGAAGGCTTTACTGTGTGTGGCGTCTGACGATTTATTGGCAGCCATCTCAGAAATAGTGCTGAATACTTTAAAAGGAAACATGCCTTTGACACAGAAACAAGTGCACGTGTTGAAAAAGGGACACAAGTTTATAAAAACTCCTTGTGATAAGAGGGTGTTGTTTTAAAATAAAAAATATCTGGTGAAGCAGTCTGGAGGGTTTATTGGACCTCTGTTAAGTTTTGCTATCCCTCTGCTAACTGGACTTTTGACTAATTAATAATGGAGCGTGCTGAAAAAATGTACCTGATGCCCAGCTGCCAGTTGGAGCAATTAAAGGTTCCCACGGAGGAAAATATCAGAAAGACAGCAACCTGTTGGCTGGATGCTGAAATGAAGACTGTTCTTCAGAGGACTGACTTATATGAACATGAAAAGGCTAAACTGTATGCTGCCGTGCTTCAGAGGTACCTAACGTACGTGAAGCAGATCAATATGGGTGAAGAAAAAAATAAGTCTCTTTCTACCAGAACAGGACCAGGAACAGAGCACACCCCTAGAACCACCAAACCCAAAATATTAGCCAGCTCTCTGTCCGTGGAAAACTTATAAGCTGCATAGGCGGTCTTAAATCTAACTTTTCTACGTACGGGGTCATAGTTCATGATCACCTCGGGTGCCCTGGGTTGACAAGCCACAGGTGCTGTTCATATGGTCCAGTAATTCAAGCATGGACGAGTAATAACATTGTCGTAGGACGAAATTCCATTTCTTATCCGCAAAGGAGATTTCGAAAGGTACATCTTCGTTGATGTTGTTCCAGCTGTGCGGGTACTGTAGTTCCACTAACCCGACCTCCCAGGCACTAGGGAGATCCAAGGGTTTAATTAGCTGTACGGTAAAGTTCAAGTTGGTGTTTTGGGGAAAAACCCCAAAGCTGGCATTGCTGGGCAAAGTAATGTAAAAGCCCCCGTTGCTCATTTTCTTCCCCCTCCCTTCACAGGCGTAATTGTTTTCTTCTGCATCTAAATGTCGCAGAGTTGAGAAGCTTCCACCCAGCTGTTAAACTTCATGGGCCACCCCAACCATTTCACCAACAGCTGCTTTTTTTTCTCCTTTTTCTTTTCTCCACTAGAACTTTTTCAATCTTGTAAACCCTGTCCTCTTTGGTGTTCACTTTTTGTAATTCTTCGGGGTAAAAAGATCCAGCAACTGTCTTGCCCGTGTAATCTTTTAATCGATATACAGATCTCTGTCCCTTCATTAAGGCTTCAACCACTATCCATATCTCATCGGTAAACCTTTGTTCATAACCTTTTTCAAAAGCTCCTTTGGTTTTAGATAGTCTCACATGATTGCCCTTTCTAAAAGGGGCAACAACCGGTTTTACTTCTAAACTGTCTCCGTACACTGTTTTCCACACCTTCAAAGAATTTGAGGGGTTAACATTGATCAGTCTGTCACGTATGGTTCTGTGAAAGCTCCAGTTGTAACTCTTTATAAACTTGGGTAACATGTTGATGTAGCAAAAGGTGTTGCGGGACGTAAAATATCTCCACATCCTAGATTTTAAAGTTATGTTAAATCACTCCATGACCCCCATTTTGACTTGGTTATTAGTATCAAAATGGCAAACGCCGTGCCACTTTAACAACCCTCTTAAAGGTTTGTTTAAAAATTATTTTCTCCAATCGGTTTGTAGTTTCTGAGGCATACAACCTTCACTGAAAATAGCTTTAAAGGCCTTGGCCACTTCACTGCCCCTCTTGTTTTTGAGGCCTAAGGCCCTGGCATATTTGGATAGAATGTCTATCACTGTTAAGATGTACTTAAAACTGATGTTGTGTTTGGCAAACCTTTGCATAGCCATCAAATCTGCTTGCCATTGCGCGTTAACGTCTGAAACAACCGTCTTGTTTCTTTTAAAATGTATTCAGTCTGGTTTGTGTAAAGTGTAAGCGTCCTGGTCCAAAAGCCAGGCTTTTACCGCTCCCCTGCTCAAAGTTTTACTATGCTTTTTGGCCACTTGAAAAAGAGATTTCACCCCTCCAAAGCTCCCAGTTTCCCTGCGAGGGGGGTGTAATATATTTGTTTTAAAAGAGCTGCCTGCGTTAACATGGTTGTCACGCATAACACCTGTTTACCAACACAAGTATGGAAAAACACGGTCATGCTGAGAATTTAAACACCTTTTATTAAACACCTGGTTTAACACACCCCTCTTACAGCGTCCCACGAGCTGGTTCATTCTCCCATTTTGCTGTTTCCCTCTCAGATCAGTGTTTCACACATGAGCAAAAACAGCTGACGCATGATAGAGTTACTCCCGCAGGGCTACCAATGCGTAGGTTCTCAAAGGCCTGTAGAAAGGCGTCGTTGACCTGCTGAGAGGTTTTCAGAAACAAAACAGCTGTAAGTCTCTACGGCTTGGCTTTTGTTTTTGTTTTTAGATCTACACAAGCCAGCTCGGTTACTAATCCATCACGCTCCCCACCCATGCTCGTTCCTTTACCTGTGTCATTTCTTTTCCTTTGGCCTAGCCTGCCAGTGACTCCCGTGAGCCGCCTTCCTCCATGGCAGACAACATGAGGCCGTCAGGCTCGTAAGGTGCTTGTGTTTCAGGTTCCAGCATATCCCTCAACATCTGGGCCCAAGGGCTGTCCTCAAACTGTTGCTTACATAGCACTTTCTCCACAGGCAGTTAAAGGCCCCAGGAGCCAAAACAAATTCCAAAAGCCTCATGGTGGTAGTGAAGGCGTCCATTTTCTCCTTTTGGCATTTTTCCATGAGCTGTGAACCACGCGGTCTCAAAAACGAGACACTTTAAAGTTCCCAAAACTTCCAGGGGATGGCAGTGCTGCCCAACCGTCAAGCCCCATCCCTGATTGGTGCACCTTTCCCTTCTGGGATGGCCTAAGCCTGCTCCAACTGGTGGAGGGGTCTAACTGCCTGCTTCCTGGCATGTGGCCATCTGTGGTCCAATCCCACTCTCAGGGCGAAACCCTCTGATGGATGGGGTTGCACCGCCTGCTTCCGGTCAGGTGCTTCACCGGGGTCCAATCCTGCTTTCCGGGTGAAACCCTCTTCCATTGGTGAAGAGTGGGTGGGTGACGTTCTCGGAGGGGTCGTACTACCTGCTTCCAGTCTGCTGGCCATCTTGATCTGGAAGTCATAACCCAGGGGCGGGAACGGAGGTCAGGTGACCAGATGGAACAGGACTTACGGTGATGGGGCGGGGCCTGGAAGTCAGGTGACTGGATAGTGTGGAACTTCCAGAAACAGGTGACCAGATGAGGCGGGACTTCCAGCGGGAAAACGTTTGATGGTAGGCTCATTGTACTACTCTGGTGCTATGACTGCTGCTTTTTTAGGCAGTTTGTTTATTTAACTTCAGAATGTTCAGCACTTATTTGAACAACAACAAAAAAAGTGGCCTCAAACAAAGTAGTTCAGCTCTGAGTACTGTAATTTCTTGATGCTGATAGACTGTTCAAAACCCGTTATATTTGCTTCAGATGAAAAAGCTTTAGAATAAAATATCCTAACCTAAAGAGGAAGTGGCCTTAAATGGACACACACAGGCTATAATTCCAGATTAAGCATTGATGTCTGAACGCCAGTGCACTCACTTCCTCGCCATAAAAAGATCCTGCCTATCTCTTCACTTTAGTTGATTGCCAGAATGTAGAGGAAAGCTTGCTGTGTGAGGGGAGTAGGGGGGGGGAATGAAGTCCTACAGATTAGAGCGATCTGAATTTATAGTGTATGAGATACATGCTTGTGATAAATTAATTCCAATTTTTAATGCATTCAGATAGGTACACAGGGCACCGAGTGTTCTTTTTTTAATTGTGTAACAAGAACATTCTATATTTTAATAAAGGGATATGCTTGAAAGCAGAGTATTTTTTCAGTAGATAGGTGCTTATTTAGCTTGTCCTCCAGTAACCGAGTGTTTCTCTGAACTTTGTTTCAACTCCATGCTGCAATTGTCATGAGGACTGGAAGGTTAGCTGCAAGAGGTAGCTCATGCTGATTTATTCCTCCACAGCTGGGTCTCCTGAGTTAAGGGATGGACACACTTGGATGATATAAATAAGAAATAATATTGAGAAAAGAGTTGAAAGAAGCTGAATGTGCCAAAAAGAATATTTGGGGGGACCTGAAGGTACCTTCTTGAATCAGCTAATCATAATGAATTATCTCAACCTGGGGAGCTTAAGGAAATAAAAGCTGTGCTAGATACAGACCTTTTGGTTAAATGAGGTGCACATGCAGTACTATTTTTATAATAGAATATAGTTTTGGTGTTTGTTCTGATTATCGTCTTTTGTGTTTTATGCATGCCACTCCTTGTCTCCTCCATTCAGGCAGGAAATTCCTGTTAAATCTGATCTCTTGGCTCAGAATTGGGAAGGTATGATGAAGCATGCTCTCTGGAATGGTTGCTAGAGTGCTCTTCAGGGGTAACTTGAGAGGGAAAGACAAAATCACTGTAGCATGCATGCACCACATTTATCTATCTACAGGAATCAAATTGTCAAATTTCTAGGGTTTAACCAGTTTGTGCTGGTTATGGATGCCATTTCTATTCACTGCTTATCTGTTACTTTGAATTGAATAAACATGATGCTTATCTTTTTATTGAACAGCTTTGTTCTTTGAAATAGCATTAGAAGGATCTACTAATAAGAATTTTTTTTATTTTGTTTTTATTTAGTTTTGGTCTAGTCTGGTCTAATAGCCAGAACTATAGGGCCAGAGACTTGCTCTCAGTAATGATGACCTAAGTAAAAACTAGTGTTCCACAAAATTAGATTAAATTCAACTGCATTACTATATCATTAAGGGATTCCTGAAGCGCTCATGCAGCCTTTAAAAATTCCAGGTCCTTCACACAAATGCCATGAAATTAGTGTTTGTTTCTATCAGTGCTTTTAAATCTTTTTGTTGGAGTGTAACTTTTGTTCTTAAAGTGGTTGAGACAAACCCCAATACTGCATGGTAAGATAGTGTTATGTAATCTTGCCTAGATGTGAGGTCTTTAATGCTTAACTGCACATTTCTTCACTTCTTTAGGTCTGCATAAGTATGTTTATTTTAATTTAGTTTGTTTTTTGAATTGCCTTTTTAGAATATAAAAATAAAGTATTGCAAATAACATTTGTCTTGAAAAACTTTTTAGATGTATTTAGGGTAATTGCAGGAAATCTGTTATATCATTGTCATAATTATGGTTTTAGAGCAGGTATAAGTCTTCATTTGCTTGTCTTTAGCTACTCTGACCATTTGTAAGTTGTAACACGTCCCTTTAAATATAATTACTTCAGATGTTTTTCATTTGAAGAATTTGCAGTATTGTGTAATCTGTTTAATTTAATTTGTCATGAAATATTAGATATTTGACAGTAAAATCTTTTAATAGTTGAACTGCCTATACATCAATGGCCTGTTTTCAGACATACTAAGCACTTGCAATTTCCATTGGCTTTAATGGAATGTGTGGATGCTCCGCACCTCTGAAAATGAGACTACCAATGGACTCTAAATTAGCAACATGATCTTTAAAAGTCCATTTCTTAACAGCATTTAAAATTTAACAAAGAATAAAAGCTTGACTATGTAAACACAAGAACTCCCGTTTACAGTGGAAAGCTTACAGGATTTTTATAGCGTTTTTAAATGTACATGGTTTTCCTGCAAAGAGTGGAAGCCCACCCCCCTGCCCCTTCCCAGATAGCTTTTCTACCCAATAAATTTCTCTCTTCAATTTTAAGTTTATCATGTTAAACAACAGAAGATTTTAAAACAAAATCCTTGCTACACCAGTTGGAATGAACTGCTTCCCTCCTCACATTTTCTTCATGCTGTTCATTTATTTTGATGTACATGGTGTCATCGGTGAAATAATGGAGTGTTACTGCGATAGAATAGTTTTCATCTGAGCTACTCAGAAAAGACCACAATTATGGTAAATAAGCACATGAACTTTTTTCATCTAACAGCACAGAAGAGTTTAAAGCCCAAAGGTCCAGACTGGAATGGAAGATATGCAGACAACGAATTGTGATAGGAACAGATTTTCTTTAAATTACTCAAAGATTCCACTCCACAGAAGTAAGAAAATAAAAAGTGTGCAATTAAAAGGAGAGAGAGAGATAATATGAAAGAACAGTAGAAAATAAATGTTTTGTATTGTTTATACATGTTGGAAGGGTGCCCATAATTACAGTTGCTCACATTAGGCCCTGTCCATATTGTGTTTCCTGGACTGTGCCTTGTGTGTGTTTGTTTAATGCAGATGGAACTTCCCTGGGCAGTGTTGCTACCACCACCCTGTTCCTTCTCTCCCTGTTTATGCTTTGTGGAGTTGAGATTTATGGATGAGATGGGTTCACAAGTGTGGATGTTTGGAAACAGACCAGATTGTAACATGATGATTGTATGAGTTGATGTGAGTTCCTCTCACGACGGAGCACACCCCAACAACCTTCCCATGTTGTATTGACTAGGGTCTTGAGGAGTCTCCAGGATTATGTGTAACCCGTGTTTAAACAATATCCTGTTGCACAGCAAGGATTTGACTAACATATGGAAAATCTAAACAAAGTGCTTAACTGATTTCAAGACTGTGGAATTAAAATAAAATTAAAACTTCGTAAATTTAATCTCTTTAAAAACAAAAACAAAAAAAACAAAAATAAACCAAGAGCTTGGGAAATTAATATCAAGTATAATCCTCTGGATGTGATGCCATTTAATATTTAAAGCAAAAGAGACTAGAAATAATCCAAGAGGTACAAAAGCTTATGAGAATTCAGGAATACTATTCTGGGTTCATTAGGGACTTGCATTGATAAATACTTGTGACCTTTTAAAGGGACATAGTGAACAGAGAAATAGATACAAGAGAGGAAAAAAGAACCTTGCCATTTACCTCCTACCCCAAAAGTCCAAAGGACAGAAACCCACCAGGAGGTTTTGCTGATGGATAGTTTGTCCCTACGTTGTGATGATGACGGCAAGCACTCATTTTTCATGTTGATGTTTTGACCACAAGATGAGAGGTAGTATTGCATCCATAGCAAACTGTGAGTAAAAGCCTACATATCACAAACACTTATCCAGGAAAACCAGAGCTAATATTGCATTCAAGGGAGTTAGGGTTTTTAAATGGGTTGTTTTAAAAACAAAAAAGAAAAGTTTAGAGACTGTTGTCCGTTCATTTGTTTTTGTCTTGTTTTACTTTTCCATTTGCAGTGACAATGTACAAACTCCACCAGGGATCATCCATGGTAACTGAACATGGGAACATAAGCAGCAAAAGCACAGGCCTCTCTCTAATACTTGAGCTAAAGAAGTCATTTAGTCACCTGTGTTGTGGAGCTACATGTAGGGTACAGAGGGCCTCTACCTTCTGTTCATTCGAGGGCAGCAAAGTTACTGGGAAGAGGCCTGGAAAAGACAGGATATAGCCAGTGGGTCTGTGAACACACTGCCCAAAAATCCAACTTAGGTCTCATTCCTACATTAGGATGTGCTAGTATGGAGCCCTGCTCCTGTTTGAGGAGTCAAAGATTTCAGTGGGACTCCTCACAAAGGCAGGGTCTTGTGCTAGCAGATCCTGCTGCAGAATTGGGGCTCTAGGCTATAGTGCTGACCATGGAAGAATAGCTATCCCCTGGCTTCTGGTTACAAGAGAATTCTCTCTCCCAGTCCATGTTAGTTGTCCCTCCTCCCACCCCCCATGCCTGTTAGCTCCCTCTTTGACCAGGGTGGGGATTCATTCCAAAGATTCTATTTAAAATCTGCTGCCACCTCCCCCCCCCCAAAAAACCCAAACAGAAATAAAGACAATATACGAAAGCCAATTAAAACTCTCCTGTCAAAAATACATTAACTTATTAAAATGTAGAAATTTTAAAACCGTTGTATGTCATGATGATGACGCAAAGTGAGGAAACCAATCTGATAGCATCATAGAAATTGAGTCCTCTAAGCCTGACTATAGTAGCCATTCCAAATCAGGGTAATTTTCAGAATTTATAAATAACGTGGGTACATACATTTTATAAAGGTAATTTTCAAGTTTAAAAGCCTTACAATGAGCTTGAAAGAAATTTTCATTAAGAAGTGTAAGAAGAAGCTGATTCTATATTCTGTGGGTAATTAAATGGCTGCTTCAATGTCTTTAAGATTGTGGACTACTGTGGGGGTAACTTTTTTTTAATGCTGGTATAAAAGCACAACAGTGTTGTGATTTATGTTTCCTTTCTAGTCAGTCATGCAATTTATAGAGAGATGAGTTTGCTTGTGTGAATATATTGATGAGCAATTACTCTTATTATCTGTGTCCATTTTGTTTCAGGCCTCACTATTAAAGAGCAAATGGTTACATCATTCTGATTAGAGAAGCAACCATACATAATTGCCCATCACAGGTAGGGTTCCTATTAAAGCTAAAATAGTCTGCATTTAATAATACTTTAGATCTAATCTTGTCAATCATAAAGGAAGAATGAGATTAGCAGTGCAACCTGGGATCATTTAAATAAAATTATCTACCCAGCAATAAAATAGGATGGTTACTGGAAGGTCTCTGTAACAGACTTTTTAAAAAAAGAAAAAAAAAATCTGGATTTTTATTCCCTAACTTCCATCACTTCCCTTAAAAAATATTTCATCTATCAGATTGTCAGAGTTTGTAATTTAACTGAAGTATATTTGGACAAGGATGAGATATACTATGTCTTTGTCATAAATGTGTTCCTTACGAGTGAATGTTTTTGTTTTAGATGATGTATGGAATTAGGGTCCATTTAACACAACTTTGAGAACAAAGGTGGATTGGTTGTATAAAAAAGTAAATGTTGTTGATTCATATATGTAAATAACATAACTTACAAGAACCTATATGACAGTTTTCAAAACTGCCTTCCTCCCCCTTCTCTAAGCAATAGCCCTCCTCTGTATCCTGTTGCTTGTCAAATAGTCAAATTTTTGCTTATCTGCTAATATGCCTCCTGTGGACTGGGCAAACCAGTATCAGCACCTGCCAGAAGGGGTGTTACAAAGAAAAGATATGGAGACGCTTCTACAGACTGCATAAACTATTAAGGTTAAATTCTCTACTGAATTGATTGGGTGCAGCATAATGGGGAGTGGGGAGCCACAGGGGACACACATTTGCATTATCCTAGCATAGTTTATAACACATTGTAGGAGGCTCTAATTGATTGGAGCTGGCTAAGGCCTCCAGAGGGCTATCCACTAAGGATTACTAAGCACAGCACATGCCAGACATTCCTTCTTGACCCTGTAGGCCATATGCAAATGGAGGAAGGGGGTAGGATAGAAGCTGGCTGTGCACCCTAAGATCTCCCAGTTTTGGTGGCAGAAAGAGATCCAATGTGTCTAGAGAATCTGGGCTATATTTCTTTTAAGATATGGAAGCCCTCCCAAAGTGAAAGGAGGGGGAGGAAATGGAAAGGAGCAGAATAGTGAGAGGAAGTGAGATATCTCCCAGTGACTTATCTGTTTGGGCTATGAGACAAAGAAATCTATGGTCCATCTTGATCCAAGTAGAGAAAAATCAACAGATCCGGAAAATCTGTTTAATTGTTATATTTAAGACACTTAAAACTCACTGTAAAGGTGATTACCTTTGTTTGTAACTGGATATAGTGATTCTTACATTATCATTTGCCTTCTTACTAGACAGACAAAAGTTACAAGCAAGTTGGAATACTGATAATTTTTCTCTTATTTGTTACTGCACTGTGCTTGGCATGGATGGTAATTTCTTCCTTGCCATAAATAGATGTTTTTCTTTAAGTATTCTGTAAATAATTTTTAAATAAGTATAATTATTTTTAAAAACACAGAAATAATGGGGGCAAGAGAGCTAAAGCTACCACATGGACTCAAGGAATGACTATGCTCAAGAGATGCATAGGTACATACAAAGGAAATGTTTATGTGAACTGGAAATAAATATGTGAAAATAAAGGAGATTTACTAACTTTCAGTGAGAGAACTGTATAATTGACGTGTATGTGTATTAGGGCTGATTTTGGTATGTTTAATAGATCCACTAAAGAAGACTCCTGGGTGGATCCTAATTGTATGGGTTTGGAGATCCTGCTCCATGCTTGTGCTTCAGACAATTTAAGAAATATGTTTGTAGCATGTATAATGTATATATTATTATTCTGTATGTAACATGTATAATTACTCTGAATAATTTTTTTTTTTTTTTACCTGGGGGGCCTAGCCTCCCCGCCCTCCCCCCACCTCACCCCCTAAAGGGAAGGATAGCAATGTGTAAAAGTGGTTAATGTAAACCGAGACAGTGAATTGTGCTGAAATAAGATTCTCTAATTCCATTTCAGGTGGATGTAAACAGAGAGATGATGATTGTTTTCCTGCTTATTTTTTTAACTGATCTGTCATTATGCCATGTTTGTGTGCTAAAATATGTCCATCGTGTGCTAAAATGGCCTTTGTTCCTATAGGCAGATTGCTGTGCCCACATAGAGCTCCGCTAAAGTCAGTCTGGTTATGTGCAGGTTCAACAATGCTCCTACGCAGATCAGTATGCCGGACCAGGGCTGCAGTCTGTCAGGACTCTAGCTGCTGTTTTATACCAAAGAGTTGATACTTTGAAGAGTGTTAACTCCTGGGTGAAAGTACCCTAAATTGAAAGATGTCATTTGTATCCAATGAGATGTCACTGGCAGAACATGGCTTTTACTATGCTATTTAATCTAAAGTTAAATCAGATATCTTTGTTCTCTCTCTTCCTTTTTTCATTAATCATCAACTTCGTATTTTTACTATCATGTTTTCTCCTTCCTTTCCCTGTGAAAAATTGTAACTTTTTGCTTCGTTCTCCCTCACCTTTCATACAGGAAAAGAAAATAGAACTTCTTTGAAAATTCCAGTATTCAAACATTTTATTGTGAAGTGGGGAAGGAGGGAATCTTTAGATTGTTGCCTCCCCTTTCCTCATTTCCAAATTTATATTTTTCTCATTACCACCCTTAAGGGTCCCATATGATAGAATCCCTAGCTCCTAACTTAGAAGAAATAGTCACAAAACATCAGTCAACATCAACACAAAACAACTGCTTGAGGGAGTCAGCACTTCATAGAGCTGTCCACATAAACTAAGCATGATGCCCCTACAGTGGTCCCTGATCCTCCATATTTATTTGATGAGGCTTTTCTACCTGAAGTTCTTAAGACCGTTACAATATGTTAATAGCAGGACTCTAATATGATTTAATTTCCATATGTTGTATCCTTCAACTTACTGTTATGTATTTTGATGACAGGAAGAAGTCAATAGGCTCCATTTGAGAACACTGCACTTTGTTATATGTCCTTGAAATAACAAATATATTGATATTGTCACATGTCAAAGAAAAGAATATGCAAGATTAGTTCTAAAGGAAAAACAAAAGGAATCCAGGTGGTCTGGGACATATATCTCACAGCTATTTACATGTATGAAGCAAACTGGTGCAATATAGCACACAAATATAAAAGCAAAATCATCGGGGACAGCATTTGGCCACTGAACTAAAAAGACATGCTTTTCTAAGCCCCTGCAGCTTCACCTTAAAATCCATAATTATACTGAGATTAAATCATCCTCTTAAAGATGAATTTTCAAGAGTAATTACTCTTGAAGACGGCCACCATGATTTTTGTGGCCCACTAAATGCCTACAGACAGAAGTAAAGTCAGCCAACCAGATTCTTCAGGCCTAGTCAGCCAGTTTACATCATCATCTTCCACACCATCTTCCGACACAGAACCGCTATCTCCTAAGTCCTCTTCAGTGATTAATTCTGTCTGTGTCGTGTACAGCAATGGGGCAGCTTTTCTTCAGTTGTGAGCCCACTAGTGGTGCTCACTGAGCTCCCTGTTTTAGAAACCAGACAGAGCTGTCCTACGTAGCTAGTGAAGGCTGGAATGTCTATATGTACTTAATAAAAATGGTTCTGTGGGAACCACCAGTCCCTCTGGTGTTTCTTAACGATGTTGTCTAAAGAGCAAAAGACACCATCCTGTGAAGTGCTTGAAATTATTATAGTTAAAGTAGAGCATGTGCCAAGGACCCTTTCTTCACTGAGAGAAGATGTAAAGAAAATATTGTTTTATTTATAACATATTGCAGAGGATCCTTTTGATGAAATTGGGAACAATGGATATGACAGAAAACCATGTGCAAGTGTTGGAGGGATGGATATTTCAACCAAAATTATTACATAAAATTTAGGCTAAGAGACACCTATAAAGCCAGATTTGTAAAGAGATCTAGGCAGTTAAAGGTACAGATAGGAGACTACTAAGATTTATAAAGGCATCTTTCTGCCTTACTCCCATTGATTTTAACTGGGAGTTAGGTGCCTATGCACCCTTGTAAATCCCCCTAGATGCCTAAATAACTTTGAAAACCTAGTCTCTACTGGCTAGCTGTTGTACTCTGAAGAACTAGATTGGATCCCAAAATGTTGTAGGCACTTGAGGATTTGAGACATTGTTTTGAATGATGATATGCAGGGATTCTATGTGGAATTTTGACAAATGGGTATTTCTTATTTTCTATGGCTAGTTTAGTGTTGTAAATAACCATACCTGTCCTTTGTCCTTAGATTAGCTATTGGAACATGCACAGCATAAATCCTCGTGATAAAAAACTGAAAAGTGTTAGGGGCTTTTAACATAAACAGTCTCAACAGCATATGTTCAGAGCTGTTTTCCAGCACTTCTAACTTGTATTTCAAAGTTGACATTTAAAGCTCATACTGGAAATACATTTATTTTAGCTTTGATAAGACATAGACCTATCTGTGGAATATTGAAGGTGGCAAGACTCCTGAAAAGTGCATTGTGCCACTATAAAGAATCCATTGTTCTGGATTGCACTCAGCATCTCAGGCTGAGCACATTTCTAAAATGATTTTATGTATTGAGTCTCCAGACTAGTAATGTAAGGTGCCGTTCACCCCGCACTCCCAAAGGAGGAATGCTGTGGCAGGATTCATGGCAGAAGCAGCCAGGGAAGGTTCCACGTTGGCTATTGAAAACAGATGACAGGAGATGTATAAACGAAAAGGGATGCAAACAAGGAAACGGAGGGTAGGTGTGGGAGAGAAGAGGGACAAATAAGAAACATCCATATTCCAGGGTGGCTTGCCTGTGGGCTGAAGAGCCTGTGCCTAAGCCAGCTCTAATTATAGGATGAGCCACTCCTGGGTGAATCAGGTGATGACCTCTCCCCAGCCCCTTTAGAAAGATAACCGTTTTATGGTGGGGAGCCAGGAGACTGAGCTATATCTGGAGGTACTGTAGGATGCAAGAACATTACTACAAGGCACTGAGTCAACAAGGAGAAGCTGAAGAAAGTTCTTCAGGCAAGTGACCTGGGAGAAACGCTCAAGGCTGGGCTGAAAATGAGAGAGGCTGTGTTTTGTTATTTTGGGTTAATCAGAGAGACAGACAGATGTTTCTATGAGTTTGAGGCCTAGAATGCCTGTGTGCACCAAGGGACTGAACAAACCAGTGCCCAAGAGGGGGACTGTGTGAACTACAGCAGAGCCTCAGAGTTACAAACTGACTGGTCACCCACACACCTCCTTTGGAACAGGAAGTATGCAATCAGGCAGCAGCAGAGAAAAAAACAAAACAAAAGCAAATACAGTAGAGTTGTTACCTGCACACTAGAGCATCTCCCCTTTATCCCAATCCGTAGGGCTCAAGGTATAACCCAGTTAAGTCACTCCTACCTTTTCCCAATCCATAGGGTGCTGAGGGAAAGGCACCTACCCTTACCCAATTCACACTCTAGGGTTCAGTGTCCCTTATTCTCATTCTGTAGAGCTCCAGGCATAACCTGGTTAATTTAAGTACCCCTCTTTCCCAATTCATAGGGCTCTGGGTGTAAATTGCAAGTTTGCCGGATCTTTTACCAGTGAAGGGGCCTTACACAGTAATATCCATATTTTCTTTTAATTAACAAAACAGAATATACACGCAGAGCAAACAATGCTCCCCAATCCCAGTAAGGCAGACAAACTTCTTCTGGTGGGCAATCAGAATTAGATCATCTGGGGATTCCAGGTTCTGTAAATATAGTTGGCAGGGAGGGTGTTGAGGTCTGTCAGCTCTGATCTTGGACTGTGTCCTGGAGTTAATTTTCTAAAGAATTTCTTTTTGGACCTCAGTTGATATAGTTAAAACTTGAGTCCTGCTTAGTTATACCTTAACCAGTCGTTTTAAACTGAAGTACTACAAAACATCAATTCTAGCCCATTACGAAACAGTTATTCAGCCAATCATATCCCACCACCTTAGTTGATTTAAATATTTCACAATTAGTTATGCAGCAGACAGAAGCAATCAAAGAACCAGACAGAAATCATTCAGACAAACAATAGAGACATGGGAACAATAAGACAAAACAATAAGAAGTGTAGATTTTACAACCACAACTATTAAGTGATTCCTTGCCAGACAAATGCTATCGAACAAAATTTTCTTGAAACATCTTAAGAGCTGTTTCTTTGACTACCTGCAACTTAGCTCACAGCTGTTCTCTCTCCTAGTATGGCTGCTACTGCTTAGCCCAAAAGACAAGGCCTCAGACCTTATACGGTACTGTTTTAAATGTAACTACTTAAAGTGAAGGTTTAAAAAAATATATATTTGACAAGGTGAGGAAACTGCTTGAGTGCTTGTTTCATTTAAATGAAGATGGTTAAAAGCAGCATTTTTCTTCCACATAGTAAAGTTTCAAAGCTGTATTAAGTCAATGCTCAGTTGTAAACTTTTGAAACAAGAACCCTAACATTTTGTTTTTGCTCAGAGTTATGAATATTTCAGCGTTATGAGCAACCTCCATTCCTGAGGTGTTTACAACACTGAGGCTCCACTGTATGGTTGAGCTGAGCGAGAGTTCTGAAAGGGTTCTGAAGAGGGAGAGAAAATAGGCAGAGTGCTGCAGAGCGACCTTTTACCATGAGGAGACAGGTGACTGAAGTACCATTGGGAGACAGGTGACTGAAGTACGGGCTGGATAAAGTAGAAACACTCAAACAATAAATTGGCAATAATATGTATCGCAGGTCATTAGAAAACCTGAAATTCACTTTCAGAATCTTTACTGCTATTGCAACAAGAGAAAAATAATTCAATTATCTATATCCTTCAGCACCGCATTCCCTTTATCAGTTGCATTTGTTCATCAGTGTATATGGCACTGTGCAATAAGTAAGATGTGCCCAACAAATAAAAATTAACAGCCAAAGAGCTTACAATTTAACCACACAGTGTGCTATACAGAATGACACTCTTCAGCATCAATGTTCGTCGTTGCTGGGACATTTAATAAGACAGAGTCAACATTAGAAACGGTTTTTGATTCATTTTTGTTTTGATTCAAAATGAAGAAAAAAATCAATGCTTCACTTAGTTTTTTGTAAACAAAGCATTTTGAATTTTTTTATTTGAAATGACTTTTAGACATTTACTTCAATTTTACTTTAAAAAAATAAGCTTAAGTTTAAACAAAATATTTTGTTTGACCTGAAATTAATTTTTTTTCTGACTTCTTGCCTTGCCAGATTTTTTTTTTTAAATTTTGTTTCAGGAGGTGACCTTAAACTTTTTTGGAACAGTGAATTGAAAAATCAGTTATTCATTCACACAACTGTACTAGTCAGTAAGTCAGAATTATTGTTTTGGCATTGTACAAAGAAACCATATTAAGGGTGATCCTGTTATGTTGAGGACATTTCTTTTGTGGTAGCAAAAACTGCTTTTTAACTCTTCCATCGGTTTGTATTTAATATCCATGAACAATTTGTTAAATGTTTTTTATTTATTTATAGTGTTTTGGAGGGGGATGTGACTTTTTACAAAAATATAAGGTGATGGATCAGTTTCCTAGTACAGATGGACCTTTTGGTGAAAGGATCTATTACTCATAAACAATAAGCTTTAATAGCTTATTGGAGATTATGTTGAAGTGAGGGAGTGGCTTCTGCGTGCCTTGTTGGTTAGCAACTAGATCCAGGTAATTGGTGACTTTTAATCCTCCTGTGGGCCTGATTTTGCACCAAAACTGTCTTAAAGGAGGTTGATCTGAGAATAAAGCAGGGTTGAAAGAAAGTCTAAAGTCAAGGAGGTAGATTAAAAAATACATGAGGAGTAGTCAGGAGTGGATTGTTATTAACTATTCTGCCAACAACTAGGTAGGCCACACTTAAAGAAATCCAATGTACATGTACTGTAGGGCAGTAAGTGACTGATTTTGTATTTGAATGGTACTTGCAAAATAAAATAACAGGAATTAAAATTTAATTCACATGCCTCAAGTGCCTTTCCTTCCTTTTGGGTGGTGTTCTTCTCTTTGTCATTTATTTATTCCATGCATGCTCTTCCTTTTCAATAGTTAAATTCTTTATCTCTCTCTTTGACAGCTTTTGTCAATATATCAATAAAATTTGGCTGTTTATGTAGAATCTTGTTGGATATCAGACCACAGAATCTTTCACTTCCTATATCTAAATAAGATAGATGGATAAGACACTAACACACTTGAAACAGGAGTTTTGTGAAGTGCCAGTATTTACATAAGTAAGATATCATGTCTGTTGTGATTGGTAAGCCTTTGCCATGAGGGGAAGTGTGGTTGATTAAAACTCTTGCAATTAAGCAGATTAGCTAATCAGCATATCAAATTTTAGATCCAATTGGTATCCACAGAGGCATGTGTCAGCACAATTTTTTATTTGTTGCAGCACACTGAACAGATCACAGGAACAAAACTGCAGATTCTTTCATCTGTGGAAGGAACAGCTTAAATAACTGCTGCTACTCCATCTGGGTCACAGGGTTTTGAACCCTTTTTACTGCATAAAAAAGCTGATATCTAGTGGTGTAATGTTTCCTGTTTCCTCAGCTCAAGACAAAAGAGAGTTTCTCATATCTTCACACTTCTAATTATGATGTTGGGCAAAATTTAAGGGGGGGGGGAGTCTGACTTTATAGCTAAAAGAAAGATATTACTTACTGTAAGGAAAAGAGACATAGTGTTACTGTCACAAGGCTAGCTCATAGAATCATAGAATATTAGAGTTGGAAGGGACCTCAGGAGGTCATCAACCCCCTGCTCAAAGCAGGACTATCCTCAGCTAAATCATCCAAGCGAGGGTTTTGTCAAGCCTCAGCTTAAAAACCTCTACAGATGGAGATGCCACCACATCCCTAGGTAACCCATTCCAATGCTTCACCACCCTCCTAGTGAAAAACTTTTTCCTAATGTCCAACCTAGACCTCCCCCACTGCAACTTGAGACCATTGCTCCTTGTTCTGTCATCTGCCACCACTGAAAACAGCTTAGCTCCATCCTCCCTGGAACCCCCTTTCAGGTAGTTAGAGGCTGCTATCAAATCCTCCCTCATTCTTCTCTTCTGCAGACTAAACAGGCCTAGTTTTTTCTGCCTCTCATAAGTCTTGTGCTCCAGCCCCCTAATCATTTTTGTTGCCCTCTGCTGGACTCTTTCCAGCTTGTCCACATCCTTTTTGTAGTGGGGGCCCAAAACTGGACACAGTACTCCAAATGAGGCCTCACCAATGCCGAATAGAGGGGAATAATCACTTCCCATGATCTGCTGGCAATGTTCTTACTAATGCAGCCGAATATGCCATTAGCCTTCTTGGCAGCCAGGGCACACTGCTGACTCTCATCCACCTTCTTATCCACTGTAACGCCCAGATCCTTTTCTGCAGCACTGCTGCGTAGCTCGTCAGTCCCCAGTCTGTAGCTGTGCATGGGATTCTTCCATCCTAAATGCAGGACTCTGCACTTGTCTTTGTTGAACCTCATCAGATTTCTTTTGGCCCAATCTTCCAATTTGTCTAGGTCCTTCTGTATCCTATCCCTCCCTTCCAGGGTATCTACCACTCCCCCTAGCTTAGTGTCATCTGCAAACTTGCTGAGGGTGCAATCTACCTCCTCTTCCAGATCATTAATGAAGATGTTGAATAAAACCGGCCCCAGGACCAACCCCTGGGACACTCCACTTGTGACCGGCTGCCAGCTAGACATGGAGCCATTGATCACTACTCGTTGAGCCCTTTGCTCTAGCCAGTTCTCCATCCATTTTATAGTCCATTCATCCAACCTATACTTTTTTAATTTGCTAATAAGAATACTGTGGGAGACTGTATCAAAAACTTTGCTAAAGTCAAGGTATATCATGTCCACCGCTTTCCCCACATCCATAGAACCAGTCACCTCTTCATAGAAAGCAATCAGGTTGGTCAGGCATGACTTTCCCTTGATGAATCCATGTTGACTGCTCCTGATCACCTGTCTCTCTTTTAAGTGCCTTAAAATGGATTCCTTGAGGACCTGTTCCATGATTTTGCCAGGGATTGAGGTGAGGCTGACTGGCCTATAGTTCCCTGGATCCTCTTTTTCCCTTTGTTGAAGATGGGCACTATATTTGCGTTTTTCCAGTCATCTGGGATCTCCCCCTGTTGCCACAAGCTTTCAAAGATAATAGCCAATGGCTCTGAAATCACATCAGCTAACTCCCTCAGCACCCTCGGGTGCATTACATCTGGCCCCATGGACTCGTGTATGTCCAATCTTTCTAAATAGTCCTGAACCTGTTCCTTCAGCACTGCAGGATGTTCACCTCGTCCCCATTCTGTGCTGTCCAGTGCAGTAGTCTGGGACCTGACCTTGTCTGTGAAGACAGTGGCAAAAAAGGCATTGAGTACCTCAGCTTTCTCCACATCCTCTGTCACTAGGTTGCCTCCCCCATTTTGTAAGGGGCCCACACTTTCCTTAATCTTCCTCTTGTTGCTAACATACCTGTAGCAACCCTTCTTGTTCCCCTTCACATCCCTTGCTAGCTGCAACTCCAATTGCGCTTTGGCCTTCCTGATTTCATTCCTGCATGTTAGAGCAGTATTTTTATAATCCTCCCTAGTCATCTGACCAAACTTCCACGTCTTGTAAGCTTCTTTTTTGTGTTTAAGCTCACCAGTGGCTTCTTTGTTAAGCCAAGCTGGTCGCCTACCACACTTGCTATTCTTTCTGCACATCGGGATGGTTTGTTCCTGTGCCCTCAATAATGTTTCTTTAAAATACAGCCAGCCCTCTTGGATTCCTCATATTAGCCTCCCAGGGGATCCTGCCCATCAGCTTCATGAGGGAGTCAAAGTCTGCTTTTCTAAAGTCCGTATCCTGCTGTTCTCCTTTCTTCCTTTTGTCAGGATCCTGAACTCGACCATCTCATGGTCACTGCTGCCTAGGTTGTCACCCACTTGTACTTCCCCTACCAAATCTTCTCTGTTTGTGAGCAGCAGGTCAAGAGCAGCACAGCCCCTAGTTGGTTGCTCCAGCACTTTCGCCAGGAAGTTATCTGCGACACAGTCCAAAAACTTCCTGGATTGTTTGTGCTCTGCTGTATTGCTCTTCCAGCAGATGTCAGGGTGATTGAAGCCTCCCATGAGAATCAGATCCTGTGAACTGGAAACTTTCTCTAGTTGACTGAAGAAAGCCTCATCTACCTCATCCTCCTGGTCTGGTGGTCTATAACAGACACCTACCACGACATCACATTTATTGTTCTTGCTTCTAAGCTTAACCCAGAGACTCTCAACTGGCTTGTCTCCAGTTTCATACTGGAGCTCAGAGCAGTCATAGCGCTCTCTTACATACAGTGCAACTCCTCCACCCTTTCGCCCCTGCCTGTCCTTCCTGAATAGCTTATACCCATCCATGACAGTGTTCCAGTCGTGTGAGTTATTCCAGCAAGTCTCAGTTATTCCAATCATGTCATAGTTCCTTGACTGTGCCAGGACTTCCAGTTCCTCCTGCTTGTTTCCCAGGCTTCTTGCGTTTGTGTATAGGCACTTGAGATAACTAGCCGATTGCCCTACTTTCTTAGTACAAATCATGAAGTCTCCCCTGTTGCACCCTCCTCCTCCTGCTTCCTCATGGTGTCCCACTTCCACGCTTACCTTCAGGCTTAGTTCGCCCTCCCCCATCGAACCTAGTTTAAAGCCCTCCTCACTAGGTTAGCCAGCCTGTCTGCAAAGATACTCTTCCCTCTCTTCGTTAGGTGAATCCCATCTCTTCCTAGTAATCCTTCTTCCTGGAACAACAGCCCATGATCGAAGAATCCAAAACCCTCTCTCCGACACCACCTGCGTAACCACACGTTTAATTCCACAATGCGACGGTCCCTACCTGGGCCTTTTCCTTCAACCGGGAGGATGGACGAGAACACCACTAGCGCCTCAGACTCCTTTATCCTTCTTCCCAGAACCACATAGTTCGCAATGATCCACTCAAGGCCGTTCTTTGCAGTGTCATTGGTGCCCACGTGGAGAAGTAGGAAGGGGTAGCTGTCCGAGGGCGTGATGAGTCTTGGCAGTCTCTCCGTCACATCCTGAATCCTAGCTCCAGGCAAGCAGCACACTTCTCTACACTTCCGGAAGGCAGATGGATGATTCCTTCCCCCTTAGGAGGGAGTCCCTGACCACCATCACCTTTCTCTTCCTTTTGGGAGTGGTGATTGTGGAACCCCCATCCCTAGGACAATGCATTCCATGCCTTCTGATCAACAGGGTCTCCTTCTGATCCATTCCCTCAGATGAGTCCTGCAAATCGTTCTCCGCCGTACTACCTGTGTAGAGAGCCTGAAAACGATTCCGCACCTCTATCTGCACTGTGGGCATATGGGTTCTCTTTCTTCGGGAGGTCACATGCTGCCAATTTTCTTCCCCGTTCTTCCGTTTCCCCTCCACTGCTGGCCCTGTCAGCCTTAGCTCACCTCCCCAGGTGGAGGAATGAATACAAGGATCTATGGCTAGAGCCATGTGAGCAAGAATCAAGCCTTCTGGAGGATCTGAGGGCAGTCTGAATTCAGTTAGCCAGTTTTTAACCCACTTATTATGGGCCATGTTAATTTTGTTTAGTGCTTTTTTTAAAAAAAAAACCTAGAACGTTATGCAGGATTAAATCAAATGAATTCCGGAAGGCTAGATATATTATGTCTACACAGCCACTTTTATTAACCAATCTTGAAATGTTATTTAAAAAAAAAATGTCCAGTTTGTTTGACAAGACCTGTTTTCCAAAAAATTGTGCTGATAGGAATTAATTTTTCTAACATTCTTTAATTTGTTGTTGATTACATCCCATATCAGCTTTTCCATGATTTTGCACAGGTTAACTGACTTATGGTTTCTAAATAGGGTCATCCCGTTACCCTATTTAAATAGTCGAAGGTTATGGATTCCCCCTTCCCCCAGTCCTCAGAAACTTCCCCAATGTTCCAAGATTTGCTAAAAATAAACATTAGTTCAGAGAGCTCCTCAGTCAGTTTTTCTTAATATTCTTCCATTCAAGTTATCCATTCCTGCTGGTTTAAAAATGTTTAATAGTTGCTGTTTAACGTCCTCCCTAATTACTGATGAAATAGGAAGTCCTTCCTTACTGCTCTAAGACATAAGTATGTCATTCTGTTGCCCTCTAAATTCAGAACAGAAATATTTATTCACTACATCTGCCTTTTCTGCATCATGATTGTCAATTTTACCATCTTTATTTAGTATTGGACCTATATTTTTAGGATTTTGTTTGTTCCTGATATATTTAAAGAATTCCATCTTATTGTCCTTAACCTTTCTGGCCATAGCAATTTCACAGATAACGATATCAATTAGGAAATGCAAACAGTTAATACAGGAAACTAATTGCTGAGCTGTACTCATTGATTTGAATGGCCTCATTTGTCCATTTAAAAAAAAATCTACTTTCACTTTCTTTTAACCAAGGTGGTTTTAAGAGGGGCCGCAGCTTTGCAGGAAGAATTTCCAAGCCAGAGCTACTGCTTCACTGCCATGTAGTCTGTGAAGCAATGCCCAAGTTTGGTTTGTTGGCTAAATAATGAATGAATGTACTTGAAGATTATGTACCTTCCTTGAGATTTGTTTACAAGCCAAAAGAGGAGATGCCTGGGGATGGAGTCTAGCACTGCAAATGTGTTAGTTCATCTGTCTCCTTGCTACTGATTATTGTTGTCAGGTGAGAATGTCCTGTGATGTATAGTATCCCAGCATTTGAGAATTTATGAACAGAGTTAGTGTTAGTCTGAATTGTGTTATAAGAAACCTATCTAAATTCACATATATTTGGGAAGGTACCCTAGCAATTGTGGATACAAAAAACTGGCATGCAAATATGTAAATAGGTATTTGCGCAATATGTAAATAGGTATTTGCGCAAGCAGAATACATAACAGCAATTTAACTACCCAACTTCCACTTGGACAAATATGAATTTTGCAGATGGGGATTTTGTGTGCAGACTTTTAGAAGCCACTTTTGAAAAAGGAGCCCTCTTTGTTCAATTCATGCTAATTCTCATGTCTTCCTTTTCAGTAGCACACAGAAGCCCTTTCCTTCATCAGATGTCCTTGCTATGGGAAATTGCCATATTGTGAGGAGTGTTGTTGCAGCTGCATTGGTCCCAAGATATTAGAGAGACAAGATGGGTGAGGTAACATTTTTTACTGGACCGACTTCTGTTGGTGAAAGAGACAAGCTTACGCAGAGCTCTTCTTCGGGTCTGAACTCTGTGTAAGCTAGAAAGCTTTTCTCCTTTACCAAGAGAAGATGGTCCACTAAAAAATATTACCTCACCTCTCTTGTCTCTCTAATATTGTGAGGATGACAGCTGGGAAAAATACTCATTGCAAAAGTTTTTTAATTAAATTTACAAGTGTAAATTTAGGGGGGGAAGACTATCATTGAAGGAGAAGATAGTGATAACAATTTACCACAATCCCCCCCCCAAAAAAAATTGCAAACATGGGGCCAAATTAAGAGACGTTGCATAAAGTGGTGTAAATTAGACTCCTCTGTACTTATGGGTATCGCAGTCTAAGGTGGTATACACTTACACCTTCATCCAGCTGCTCAATGTGTAAATTCAAGTATTGTATCTAGAGGTCTAATTCTAGTCATACACTCTTACTGGATGACATTGAGTAAGTCACTGAAATTCACCTCACTGAACCTCCATTTTCTCATTTGTAAAATTGAGATTGTGATATTTACCTATTTCAGTGCTTGTCAGTATTAATTGCTTGTAAATATAATGCTTGTAAACGCTTTCGGTGTCCACCTATATAACTCACCAGAACACATGCCTTTTGAGGGCGTTGCCTTCTTGCTGAATTTTTGTTGTTGTTCTTGCAGACTCAGCTAATTCTCCTCTTTGGAATTTCATGTAAAATGTGCTATTTTTGTAAAAGATTTTTTTTTTATGGAAAAGGTACTTTTAATGTGTTTTCACGTATTTCAATGTTTTAAAACAAGACTGTTCTGTCTCAAAATCATGGGAAAATTGCAAACCACGTTGTTAAAACATTGCAATAATTTTTGCTGGACATTTTCATCAGTTTGGCCAACCCTAGGCAGACCTCTTTATGTAAAAGTTTCCCTTGATCTTTACAACTGTTATAAGTGAGTCAAACCTAGATGCTATCATCTTTTTTTATATTCATTTTATTCTATTAATATTTCAGGCAAGAGGATTAACTACAGTAGCCACATAATCCTGAAAGCCATTACTTGTATTTATAGAGATGTAACATTAGTATGTCTTCAACCTGCCTTTTTCCCTGTGTTATTTCATGTTTCTTTGATGTCTTTCTATTCTAAACCACATCTTCTACTGAAGAAACAGCTAAGCTTCCAAATTAAATGTGGAAATAAATCTTGTCCTTGGGGGTAGGTCTCTTTGTCAACAAACAATTTAGTGAAATCCTGCTGGCATTACAAATGTACAAGTCCCTTGTAAAATGAACTGATCCTCTTTAAGAGCTCATCTACTGGAGAAACTCCACTTTCTAAACAGACAGCATCAGGAAGAATTTTGGCAGTTCTTCTCTAATTAAGTATTTCAGAACTGATTAGAAATTCTCTGCTAAAAGCCTTAGAAATCAAACACTCAAACAAAAAATTGATGCATAAGCTGCCCCCGTGTCTTTAGTTCTTGTAGTGCTTTTCACAGAGAAGAAATCCTAAAATTACAAACGTGTCCAATTCTGCAACAGTCACAACGAAATATAGACCCTGATCCTGGAAAGATTCATATGCATGCTTCATTGTAAGTACATGATAGTCCCTTTGATTTTAATGGCTCTGCTCATCATAATAAACATTACACCTGAGAATATTTAAGCATTGAGCTTCATGGGAGGGTAGCTGCTTTGTTTTCTTTTACTAACCTGGCATATGCCTTTATTTGCTTGATTTTTTGCCTATCGTCTTGTTAAAGAAATAAACTAATAGGCTTCTGCATCTGAATGTATTATGATAGGTAATGATGTTGATGAGAAACCCACAGTCTATGCCTGAAATTGCTTGTCTGCTTTCGGGTACTGATGTGTTAGTTCTAGTCAGTCTGGTATTAGATTCTAAGAAGGGAGGACTTTGTTTCAGAATGGCGAGGCGAGGTTTGTAAGAGTATTGACTTTCTGCCTGTCTGCCTTATGCAGGCGTGTTGATATTTTAATTTATTTTGTTTTAACCAAGAACAGTTTGGAAACCTGACAAAAATAACCATGGAGATTTTTTTCCCCCCTAAGTATCAAATATAACAGGATTTGATTCTTTTCCAGCTTCTATTACTCTTAAAAATTATCTTGGAAATAAAACCAAAACTGCAAATAAAATAGATTGAGATTTGTTTTCATGAAAGCTTTTTGTGCACTCTGGTATAAACTAACTTCAAAGTTCCAGAATTAGGTTTCGGAGTTTTGTCTTCTCCCTCGCTCTCTCCAAATCCTGATCTTTTGTGATTTGCTTCAGAAGGGAAAATTGTTTCACGGAAGATTTTTAGTTCTCTTAAGTAAATTCATATTAGCTTATTGCGTGTGTGCAGCCATTTAGTTTTTAAGGTCAGTAATTATAATTTCCAGGGAAGTGGTAGGAATTTCTAATATGAGTAAGCTACGATCAAGTTATAGTTGTATCCCATTCCATTGCTTTGGGTTTTGTTTATCTCTGCTGAAGAAGGGTTTTACGCATGTAATGTGCTCTCTGGTATATACAAATATGCTGGAGGAGGAAGTGACTCTAGACTGTCCTTTCTTCTCTGTTGATTTATGGCTCATACTTGCTCAGAATTCTCAGAGCGTGCTAGATACCAGATGCAAATATTTCCCACAACTAGAACATGAAGCAATGAAACATTGTAACACTCACGTCTTCCCTAGGGTTGCCAACCCTCCAGGATTGTCTGGAGTCTCCAAGAATTAAAGATTAACCTTTAATTAAAGATTGTCATGTGACACAAACCTCCAGGAATACATCCAACCAAAATTGGCAATCGTGTGTGTGTGTGAGACAGAGCGAGAGATGCATTTTATGTTGTAACAATTGCAGATAGTGACCATCGTTCATAGTAAATGCTGCAGAACTGTTTCCAATAGAGTTCTGTGTTTACATGATCATGATTTTCCAAAGTATGTACTATTTGAGCTGACACTGACCATGCTTTATCTCAGCTCAGGGGCTAATTGATTTTTGGAAAGTTTGAACAATGTCCCTTTAGCTGTTTTTTAGATGTAGAAAACTGAAAAATACTTCCCCCAACATAAAAACACCAATCCTAATAATTTCTAACCATTCTTCTGAGCAAGGCTACAGCAAAACTACTATTGTTTGAAATGTGTCATGTATGTGGTCATCAATCAAAACTAGTGCCTTCGTTGGTCAGAAAAAAATATTTAATTTACCAAAATTATGAATGTTTGAAAACTGCAGATCATGTTCTGTAGAAAAATTCCCTATTTCTGCAATTACACACATTACACATATGTATTCTGCATGTCTGCACAGTCAGCTAAGCGTGTACCAGTAGCTAGGTAAGGATTCGCTTCTTAATTTATTTTACTAGCACAAGGTTGATGCTTCACTTTTTTCAGCTTCCTTTATACGTGTACTATACGGTTACTCTGCACATGACCCTTGACTTATTTATAGACTGGCCAAAAGGATTTTGGGCAGTCAGCCAGGAAGGGCAGAAATGTTCAGTTTGTCCCCTGCTCCAGTGGGGAAACTTGGCCCATTGAATCCCTTGTTAGATAAGAAGCATGGGTAGAAGAAATCAAATGTACACAAATGTTCTTGTCTTAATTGAGTCAATAATGCTCTCAAAAGTAGAATCAAGTTCTGTGTCAGCTGTATGGTAGCCCAAAGAACATAAATCTGCGTGGTACTATCTACAACTGATCAGTTTAAAATATTCTAATAGACTGAACAGTAAGAATGGTGACATCATTTCTGGCGTGTTAGTCATGGAGGGCCTGATTCTGCCACATTCATGCTGAGTAGCACTTTACCCTGCAAACCTACTCAGAGAGCAAGGTGCTGCTCTGCATAAGTACATGATGAAGAATCAGGCCTGGCCTTTGAATTAAAATCTGTGTTCTATCTGGATGTAACTCTATAATTTAAAATGGCGACTAACCATTTGGTAACCTTTCATCCTACATCAAAGGCTTTGCATGAATAGCATTTGTTACTGAAAAGGATAATTAGACCATCTATTCAGACACAATGTTACAGTAGATTGCAAATCAAATATATTGGTAATGTTTGAGGAACCTGTTCAAAGAACAGGTATATTGACCATGATCAAATTATCATGACATCAAGGTCATCCATCTGGAGCATAATCTTATTACAAATCTAGGGATATTTTTCTTTGCCAGGCATGTGAATTGGCTCCTGATAGTCTAGAAGGAGTTCGTATCTAACAAAGTATTATACTTTACATCAAAATCCACAAACTTTATTGTAAGAGGATTAAAAAAGTAAAATAAAAAATTATATTTTAAATGGAGCATTTTAAAAAAGTTTAATATAAAATAATACACAACAATGTGATAGTTTTCTTCATTTCATACCTGTCAAACTCCTTCACAAACAGATGTTTCATGTATATGGCCCCCAATTACCATGGTATCTATAAATAGCTGATATTATCAAAACTTCATCAGTTGTTTTAGACAACCAAAACTTGTGTATGCACCTCTCCCTTTTCTCTCGCCCCATCTGTCATTATTTATAACACAGGGCATGAAAAAAATCACATGAGATTGTGTAGAAAGAAAAAGGGGAAATAATTTGTACTAGCCACTGGGGCCTGGTTTATGATCCATGCAGTACTTCATTCTAGCTGCCAGAATTAATATACAAGGGAAGGATAAGTGATCTGATTTTTTTAGTATCCTCTGCATCTAACACTGGATCATAAATAGATTTTGTATTTCCATTTTATGAACCTGTACATTAACAACTGAAGGTGAAACATAAAATCCTTCACTCACTGTTAAATACAGTAGAACCTCAGAGTTATGAAGAACCTCGTTCCCAAGGTGTTCATAACTCTGAACAAAACATGGTGATGGTTCTTTCAAACATTTATAACTGAATGTTGACTTAATACAGCTTTGAAACTTTACTATGCAGAAGAAAAAGGCTGCCTTTAACCATCTTAATTTAAATGAAACAAGCCCAGAAACAGTTTCATTACCTTGTCAAATCTTTTTTAAAAATTTTCCCTTTGTTTTTTTTAGTGGTTAACGTTTAACACGGTATTGTGCTCTACAGTATTCATTTTTTTTGGTCTCCGCTGCCTGATTACATACTTCCCGTTCCAAATAACGTGTGGTTGACCAGTCAATTCATAACTCTGGTGTTTATAACTCTGAGATTCTGTTGTGTTGTCTTAGAAGTAGGTCTGTTGCTGTCTTTTTTTTTTCCCCCTCTGGCAAGACCCACCATTTTGTTTTTCCTTTCCTGTGATAGTGGCACTCAGCATTTTGCTGTGCCAGAGTACTTCTTATAACTGATGAAATGAGTCAGATTCTCAAAATATGTCACTGGGCATAGAATGGTATTTAAAATCTGTATATTATTAGTGTGTTGAACTATATGTAGTTTTGATCCTGCATTTTGCAAATTGTCAATCACTGCTATTTTCTCAGACTGGCAGGGTAGTGTTGATCTTAAACTGCTGCTGCCCATGCTGTTCTTGTTCTGTCTAACCAGAGAACATCATTCTTACTGTTTAGCAATCTGGTACCTCTCATACTACATTGTTGGGGGTTTTTTGGTTTTTTTTTTGTAGAAAGTGTTAAAAACAATTTTGTCATGTCTTATATAGTAATTAGAAGAAGCTTTAATGGCTGTTTGCAAAGAAAAAGGGACATTGGGAGCCTCAGCAACTGACTGATTTTTACAATGTGTTGTAAATAAAAAGCCACATTATTATATAGGGAGTGAAGAGTTTTATTTAAAGTAACACTTCAGGTTAGGAGAGTAGGGGGTTGCCCTATGTTTAGTGCATCCTTATTGGTATATGTCAGATTATGTGAAGTAAAAAAAGAGAGCATGCATTATTTTGAGCAGATTTGAGTGATTTTTTGACGTTTGTGTGCTGATATTTAAAGATGAGCAATCACAGTAAACCTTGAGAACCTTGAGCCAAAATTCAGGTTGTTGGGGGGTTTTTTGGTTTGTTTTTAAACAATCACATTATTTTGAACTCATTCTTTTAAAAGTTAGTTTATGCCACTCTTGTACATTTGGTCCCTTTGCACAGTTTGTTCTTTCTACTCAAGATGGACCAAAACTTTGAAGTTCTGCAGTGTTCAGCTATAAGGTTTTGTTCAGATCTAAATGTTCTTGTAAGTTTTTACAGGTTCCAAACTCCATGGACATCTGAGGGAGTTTTGCAGGCAGGTATAAGAGACTATATCCATGAGCAAAACAGTCAGGCAAAAGAATATTCTGTAATGGAAGAAACACTGTAGTCAGTGAGTCTGATTCTTCTCCCTTCAAAATCAGTAATTTTATTCCAAGAGGAGTGGAATCTGGCCCAGTGCTGTATAGAACCACTTTTCCCACTAATTTTGTATATAAATATTTGCACTAAAGATGTCACAATGTTTGCAATAGACAAAACACACTCAGTGGATAGTTTTCTATTAGTATGTATCAGCTTTGCTTAAAAGGATTCTTTTTTTTTTTTTTACATGGGATGATCTGTTGTCACAGCTAGAGAAAATATGAAATGGGGTAAGGTGGCATAGGATAACTCTGTGTGTGGGGAGGAGGGAGAGAGTTATAAAATGTTTAAAGTACCATTTTATTGTCTGCAATAATACCAGTAGTACTAAAACTGCATGTCTAAAATACAAAAAGGCTTTAGATTGCAAATGATTTACAGAAACTCAGACAAAGATTACTTATAAAAGGAGACCTTTGTCAGTATGGGACCAGTATAAAAATAAATTATTGTATTTTCAATGCTGCATTTTGTGGCAGTATAATTAAAGTCTCCTTTACGTACAAGTTCTGAAACAGTATAATGTCACTGAGTGTTGTCTGTAATGATTGTAGCAGAAGGCCAGAATTTGCCAAGTGAGTGGAGTGGTTGTGCTCGTTTGTCTTTTGGTGACAATCCATTGGCTAAATCAGGTGGTATTGGCTGACTGATTAAACCATTCAAATGTTTTTATGAGACAGCCAATCCTTCTTAAAGCTGTATAAGAAACATCTGGCTAAATGACTGAACGCCATTTGTAGCCATGAATATCCAGGATTAATGATCAAGGATTCTGACTAATACCCACCACTAATGAATACAAAATGTGTGCCTGCTAGCGTGTTCTATTTTTTTCTTTTTTCACATTACATCAGTGATATTTTGATGGACAATTGCAGATTCCAGTACACTGTATGATTTATTTTGCTATCTGTTCTTCCCTCGTTTCTCAATGCTATGCACATAGTGTACACAGCAGGATGTCAACATTGTATCCATCAGTAAGTAGCATAGTGGGCCCAGATATGCAGTAAATCAACTCTCTACACCTTACCTATAGCTTCCTGGTTTGTGTTTATTTGCTGAAAAATGCACTCTCCGGTTGACTGCAACTATTTGCAATTTTGACATGAATTCACTGAATAGTACCTTCCAAAAATAATTTTAAAAAAAAATCTGGCTAGATACAGAAGGGAATTTTGGTGCCATTTGAGGAGCTGGGACCTTCTTGCACCAAGCCTAAGTCATCAATTCTTCCATAAGGTCTAAAATGTAGTTTGAAGTCCCAAATGTTACTTCTATAATAATCTTTGCAAATACATTCTTGTCTAGATTGCCTTTCTTTTTTTAGGTGTCTGAATGCCAGCATTATCGTTAGGGATAGTTTATCTGTGACTATAAAATATGGGAAGTGTAATGATGATCATCTTGTTTCTAAAGGTTGACTAAAACAAATACAAATTTTAATACCTTTACGAATTAACACAGAAAGAAATTGAGGAGGAGCAAATTCAGGACCTCTGTTTGAAAGGCTAGTGTAATCCTGTGTTTTTCCAACATGCTGCTCTCCAGCAGCTCTGGAAAAGGAGCAGCTGCTGTAGGCATTGTTTCCCGCCTCTTTGCTACAAGGGTGCTTTATAATTTAAATAGCTTCTTTGGAAGAAAAGATCTTTTTAAGTCCACAACTGCCATTTATAGAGACTCAATGCCAAGAAATTAAATAAACTCTTTAAAAGACCAAGAGAAGGGGGTAGAATAAGGTTAACTGATGTGCAGCTGCTCCAGTTAGCAAGGTGAAAAATTCCAGAGATATATTGGAGTCTGTATCATTGTCTTAAAACAAACAGCCCTGTTTTGTTCTTTTGTAAAAATAAAGTTGGGTAGTAGCTTCCATTTTGATTTGTTTAAAAAAAAAAACCCCAAAAACGTGCACTTCCCAGAGCTCTGGAATAACATTTTATCACCATTGTTGATACAGTATATTCTTTCGTGTGCTCTTTGCACCTATTTGACACATATGCTTACAGCGTATGAAACCTGTTTGCATTTTGTGTGCAGCGGTGAGGTCGGGGAAGAGCTTGAGCGCAGGCTGTGAAGACAACAGGGAGGACTTGATATTCAGCCTTCATTCATGACTTACTGGCATGCACTTGTATTAGAATGAAGCGTGGCAGGGGAGGTGGGTTTGGGATGAGGCTGGGGAGTGTTTTTTTTAAATCAGATTCCCTGACAGTTAATCTGTTCTGTTGCTGTGTTCACGGAGTGTGCTGTGTTGCAGCAGCTCATTCAGGAACAGATTCTGAGGAAAGAAAAAAATCGCTTTTGAGAGCAAGCTGTTTCAAACAAATGCCTTCCTTATACTGATTTGTAGGACTACATTTCAGAGGGTTGCCTATGGAACCTGACGTTAACAAGCAATGCATTCATCGCATTAGCTCTTCTCCTGAAATACCTTTTGGAAAAGAAAGTAGAAATGTTAAATAGCCTAGGTAGGCTGCTTGTGACAAACTATGGTTCTGTGATTCCTCCCTCTCAGCACCTTTTCAGTAATGACCTACGATTGTATGACTTAAAAAAAACCCAAACAAACACACACACCTCGTGAGTTTTCCCTCTTACATGTTCTAGATAGTTCCAAAGTGAGCTGGAGCTCATAAATGTTGCTGTTAGCTTCCTGCTTTAAGAAAACAAAAACCAAATAATTACTTCTAATTGTAGCAATGCACCTTCAGGCCACAAAGCAAATCTAGCTGAGATTAACTTCATCCAGCCCAAATTAAAGCACAATACCAAACTTCCATTTAGCACTTTTCGTTGGATTGTCTTCCTCTTATTTCAGTCGAGTCTGTTCTTATCACGTGTTTGAAATAAGGGGTTGATCATGATATGATATAACTTTCACATAGCACATGGTGTTTGAATGTTGATAAGAATGTACCAATAACGCAACTTTGTTGTAGTCATCTTTGGTTACCAAGATAACGGAAGGCAAGGAAGACTCAAGGGCTGTAAATGTTTCCCCTCCCCCCATTTAATTTATTATTTGGGTTGCAGTAGCATCTAGGGGTCCCTGTCAGTTTCAGGGTAACTGCACCTGTATTCCTCTTCCATGCTCTCTCAAGGGTACCCACTTAAGGTTTCTGGCTCTCAGCCATCACTTCTCCTGGCTGGAAACCTTGGTCAGGAGGGAGACACAGGTTTTAAGGTTGCACAGCTCCCTGCCTTACAGTGGGATATCTTCAGCCTAAAGGCACGTGCTTAGCTTTCTCTCAGGGTATGTTTACCCTGCAGTGTAAGCCCGGGCTCGGACTCAGGCTCAAGCCTATCCCCCCTTCTGTCCACACACAGTTGTGCTAACCCCTGAGGAGGGTGCAGGGTCTGAGCCCAGATGCAGCCTTGACCCAGGATTCGAGCCCTATTACCTTGCAGTGTAGATGTAGCCCCACTTGCCTCAAGTCATGAGTCCTCCAAAAAGTATCCCACAATACCATGGCCAATTTCCTTTGTCCTCTCTATCACAGGAATGTTGAATCTACTCTATTGAAAAAGGAAGTAACTGCCCTTGGTGTAGTTGAGCAGCTCAGTGAGTCAGTATAAACCTTCCAGTGTCTTCTCACCCCTGAGCTGGGAACACACCATTGGAGAGCGTTCCGTGTTTGCCATGGAGACGGAACAGAACAAGCCTTTTGCAAAGCCCGTGGCTTCATGGTCATGGGAGTACAGGCTGATTTTGGTAAATCTCTGGTGCAAGCAAGCCAAACTATGGACTTCAGTAAGAGTATCAGGAATGAGTATGCATACCTGCAAATAGTGAAGTAGCAGCTTTGAAAATGTACTGGGCTGGCAACCAGTGCAGGGAACAGATTAAGCAGCTCAAGAGTGAGTTCCGAAACACCAAAACTGCAACTTGAGCAACACACCAAAATCATGCCCATTTTAGGAAGAGTTTTTGACCAGGTGCTGGGCATTGAATCCAACATGGGAGCCAACCATGGTGCATGGTGACAGGGTTGCTGGGATGGCCCCAGAATCCGGGGAGGTGGGGAAGGAGGGGATGGGAGCCAGCAGTAGGCGCTGAGTAGGTACAGTGAAGTTATTCAGTTGCTGAAACGGGTTCCAGAGCAGGATTTGGAGTAGGAGCAGCGGCAGCACATTTTGGTTCATACTTGGAGTAGCTGATGCACCTCTGAAGGAATAAGCCACTGCGGAGCCTGCATCAGACACCGATGGGACAGAAGCCACCCCTGAGATGGTAAGTTTCTAGCTCCATTTGAATGTTTCATAATACAGTAATGGGAGGGATTTCCATTCTGTGAACCAATGCAAGAGTTATGAGAAGCCCTGGCTATCAGTGTGTATCCGCGAATGTAGGATTGCATGCCAGGGGCGTGGCTTCCCCACGCCTCATCACATGGAGTTCAAAAAGGCGACCAGGACGTGCAAATAACAAAGAGCACCTTTAAAATGTATTTTTTTTCACTGAAAAGTCACAGATTTTTGCTATGGCCATTCCTGTTTCTTAAAACTAATAACCTTACGTTGCCATGCCTGTAAGTGTGCTGCTCTATAATTATTCTGTGGTCTGTCGAGCTGCCTGGAAACACTGATTTCTCTGTGTGTTTGGGGAAATGTATTCCATTCACAAATCTAGTCCATTTCAGTCAGAGGCAGTCTACAGGTGACAAAACCATGTGTCCCAAATACAACTACGGTTTGAAATTTTGTCCACAAATATGCCAAGGGTGGGGAGGTGGAAGGCTGTGGAGTTTTGGGTGTTTGTATGCAGCCATAAAAGGCTAAGCCACATTGAAGCTAACACAGCATCTTGTTGCTTCCCTCATGAATGCTGATCCAATCCTGGGTGCTGATAGCTGCAAACTTTTCCTGAAGCAGGAACTCTAGATTAGTAGTCACATTTCGGGGAAGGGCATTTTCCAAGGCCACCTCAATAGCTGATCAGTCCATGCCACTCATAGATGTGCTGTTCGGTCACTATATGTTTGAATGTGTTTGTAGCATAAACTGCAGGTTTCCCATCAGCAGCTTGGAATAATATCTCCCTTTGCCAGTTGGGCACCGTAAGAACTATTATGTCTTCCAAAATCTGGAAGGCCTGAAATCATTATTTTTTTTTTAAAAAAAAAGCTTTTGTAGCACATCCACTGATGGCAATCCCTGCTTCCCTTCCCCCACAGCCCGCCAAAACCCAAGTAGTTTTGCAGTTTTCTACACCCAGAAAAGCATTTTTAACTTGCCATTGTGCCCAGAATTCTTTTGCTGCAATTAAACTGTGATTGGGGAGCGTTTGTGATCTAAAGCATCCTTCTCTCTCAATATCCTGGTGTTCATCTTGAAAAGTATCATTTTATGTCATTGAAATTCCAAAATAATTTTTTTCTTTGTTCTTGCAGTGAGCTATTTGAGACAATAACCTTCTGTATCTAATCCTGCTCCAGGCCCTTTGGCCTCTACTGGCTGAAGTACCTCCACAGCACACCCACACTGCAGCAGAAGCTTGTGCCTCCGTACTTCCTGGACTGTTCCAAGAGGCTATGATTAACTTACAGCCAACAAACAAGTGCAGTGCCAAAGACAGAGGGACTTGGGCTAGAGGAAAGGTGTTGCACAAGGCAAGAGAGAGGCTCAGGCTGATTGCACAGAGCTTTAGCATGGGAGCAGGCACTTGCTTCACAGTTCCTGGAACAAGAATGATGGCTGTGAGGGAGGAGGACAGAGCTCAGCAGAAAGAGTTGTTTGAGTGACTCGTATCACTAATGGCTGCGAGAGTACTGGCCCCTGCTGCATCACCCGCTCCACGACCGGAGTCCCCTGTGGTGCAGTTGAGAAGCAGCTTGGAAGACTCCATGGCTGAGTAGTACACGCAGTCACAACCCTTGAGTAGCTAATCAGGGCAACCATACCCACGCAGCCCTACTTACTGAACTGGATGCCTTTTCCTCTCTCCAACAATACCATGTGCATGGCAAATGGGGAAAGGAGAACAGGTGGCCAAGGGACACGCCATGGTAGGGGGTCTCTACCTTGTATGTAGTTTTGCTGTTTTCACTTGTTCATGTACTTTTTGGTTTTATTTTTATTTTTTTTTTACTGTAAGGTTGTGATGTTATGTGCATGTTGGTATGGTCCTGGAAGCTGGCCTGCCTAAGAGCGGGTAGATGTTGCACTGTTCTAATACATGTTTGTAAATAAACTTTACTGATGAAATAAACTTTATGGCTATCATTGCTTCACATCATAAGATGTGTGTTCAAAATAATAAAGATAAACACATGATCAGGGACGATTAGGAGTTAATGTGCAAAGACTGTCCCTCAGTATAGTTATATACAGCAGTTCATACTTCAGTCGCTTCCTTACATCAATCTATATTGTGAATGACCTCCTCTCCCCATTTCATAAGTGGCCATCTCACTCATAAGTACATTGCATGGCACTAAAACGCCACGCTCCACCCCAAACACTGAACCCCCCATAATCAGTGAGCCCCCATCCCGCCCTGCCTGCCACACGTTCATAAAAGTGTTATTCCCCCTCTTCCATTGAGCCTTGCAAGTCCATAGTGTAGGAGCACAAACATCCCTGACTTCTCTTGCCTGAGTACATTCAGCTCCAGCTGTGGTAGGTGCACATTCCGGCTGAGTGTACTGATTCAGCAGCCCCTTGCTGTCATAGGTCCACGCAGGGGGAAATGGCTCACCTCTGGCTTCATAAAGACTGAAGAGCACAGGGAGCTACAGCAATGCAGACAGTATTGATAACACTAGAACCCAGATGGGTATGGAAAAATGTCTGATATTTCAATCTGCCAAAAGAGCACACTGTTAAGCGACATAAGTTTTGTTGGCATAAGTGCGAGTGTAGACAGCTCTGTGTCGACAGGAGAGCTCTCTCCTGCTGTCATGGTGTGGCTATCCTTGCGCTTACTCTGGCAACTTACATTGTTCAGCATGGTGGTTTTTTCACACTTCTGCATGACAGAAGTTTTGCTGGCATGAGCATGAGTGTAGACAAGCCCTAAATCAGAAGCAGATGGCTGAGGGTGTTTTGATCTTTCAGCCACTTCTCAGACCTGTCCTAGTGAAGCTCACTCCTACATTACTTCAGGGACGTGAGCACAGCTAACAAGCTGTTCTGAAAATCCCATATGACTACAAATATATTCAACCCTATTTGCTTTTAGCAGCAGGTTTCTTACACCGACGTAAGCTTTTGAAAATTCCCGCATCTGTTTGGGGCCAGTCTTGGAAACTCTTAGTCACACAACAAATGACTGAAGTAAGTGGCGCTATTCAGTTGAGGAAATGCTCCTTGCTTAAGAATTGAAGGATTGGCCCTTTTTATTTTAGTTTTCTCACCTGTCAGTGGGGGCAAAAAACCTAACTGGCTTCAAACTGAGCTTGATAAGTATATGGAGGGGATGGTATGATGAGACTGCCTATGATGGCATGTAGTCAATCTGTCACTGCTAGCACCAAATGCCTCCAACGGCCAGTGATGGAACACTAGGTGGAGAGGGCTCTGCATTACTCTAGAGAATTCTTTCCCAAGTGTCTGGCTCCTGGGTCTTGCCCACATACCCATGATCTAACTGATCGCTATATTTGGGGTTGGGAAGAAATACTCCCCCACATCAACCTGGCAGAACCCTTGGGGGTTTTTACCTTCTTCTGCAGTGTGGCGCATGGGTCACTTGCAAGTTTAAACTAGTGTAAATGGTGGATTCTCTGTAACTTGAAGTCTTTAAATCATGATTTGAAGACTTCAGTAACTCAGCCAGAGGTTATGGGTCTATTACAGGAGTGGGTGGGTGAGGTTTTGTGGCCTGTAAGGTGTGGGAGGTCATAATGGTCCCTTCTGGCCTTAAAGATTTTGAGTCACACCAATAGAGAGTTTGGGCCATTTAAGCCAGTTGAATTAGACCAGCAGAGTGTGTGGCCCAGTAATATTTACCACACAGGGATGTTTTAAGGATTAATTATTTACAAACCAGTGCTAAGTGTTTCTTATTTGCTTTTGTTATATTTTATTATTTAAATGGAAACTTCCTATAGTCAGTGATTGTGCTTTGCTGTTTTGGAATCAAAGTAAAGCTCTAACAATGAACTTCTATGACTTGAAACAAGGAGCATTTTGTTCAAGTCAGCAACAGTGAGTACCCTGAAATAGAGTGCTCTGGCACATGTACTTCCAGGACAGTGAGAGAATATGGAGTAGACAGATCAGGTTTGAATAGAAATCCATTATGCTGTAAACATGCAAGCACGCTCTCCTTTATCATCCTGTCTTCTGTTTTCCCCCTTTACCTGTCTCCCTCAGTCTTCTTGACAGTAGATCAGTTTCTTTGTTCTACATTAGGTAACAGAAAAAACATATTAATGTCATAAAAGATCTTGGCACCATATTTTTTTAGCATTAGTTATTTAACAATAAAAATAACCGCAAGGGTTTTACAGGCTTAGAGTATTTGTGTATCTAAGGGATACATCTGTGTTACACTGATATTGCATAATGATCCCAGGACTATATTTTAATCTTACCAAGTTGATTATGGGGGAGCAACCTTCTTTTGAAAGCCCTCTATCTATTGAGTACTAGATAATGAATATGTCTTCAGTGCATGTAATGAAATCAAGTTACACAGCTGACTGTTTTCATGAAAGCAGGCTAATCAATGGATAACAAGTATGTTATGCATTAGATGCCTGATTAGTCCAGGGCACCTCCTTATGGGTTATAGCAAGGTTTTTTGTGTGTGTGTTTTGGTGGGGAGGGTTGTTTGTTTAAATGTTTAAGAATAATTAGACAAAAAAGAGCATTAGGAGTATTTGAATGTAGACAGTGTTAGGAGAAATATACAAAACACATTTTCAAGGAAGCTCAAAACGCCTTAAGTGACATAATTTCAGTTGCCTGCTATTTGCACTAAAAGGGTTTATTCTGGCCAGCATGCTGTTATAAATGTTCGTTCTTTTTATGTGCTGTCATAATCTAACATCTTAATTTAGCATTATTATGTACGAAAACAAATGTAATCATGTATGGCTATTCTGAATAATTTAGTGTAAAAAGAGCAATAACTCAAGTTGGATTGAATGGTGTGTTTTCTATCATCTGCATTTCCAGTCCAAGTGTTTGAAAGGTTTAGAAGCATTGTACATAAACTTAAAGAAAATTAATATATTTTCTGCACTGTTCAGTCATGAAACATATTCTACAGACTTCGATACCCTTATTGTTAGATCAATGCTATCTTTTTAAGAAATAGAGAAACATTATGTTTGAAAGGAACATCAGAGTGAAAATACCATGCCCAAAAGTTGGTCCAATAGAAGATATTACATCACCCACCTTGTCTCTCTAAAATCCTGGGACTGACACAGCATAATACCTTGTCCACAAATGCTGGGCAGTGGCAAATGCACTTTGCAGATGAAAGGTGAATTTCTTTCTCTGCAGGGGAAAGGTTCACAGGAACAAATCATTGGGGACAATCATAACTTCAAATTAAGATTGTGGAGTTGCACCATTTGGTACATACGTGTGTCAGTGGCTCATGTGGACGCTGAGTTTTGAAAGATGCACCATGAACTGCAGAGTTCTGCTTTGTTAGCCACGACGGTCCTTAAAATACTGGGACATAAAGTCATTGTTTAAGACAATGTTTTGCTCTTACACCTGCCAGGATGTTTGAAGCCCTAAACTTCTGCCACAGGATGTGTGTAATTCCCGTACAAATGAATGGGAATTACTCATATCCTGTGGTGAGAAAATAAGGCCTGTAAATCAACATTTAAAAACTGGTATCTGAGCTTAGGCTTCTAAATAGGAGTGGCCTGGTTTCCATAAGATGCTAGGTGTCTTCCCCTCCCCTCCACTTCATTTAGAAATGTGGGTGCTGAGCACTTCTGAAAACTAGGCCACTTCTTTTACATACCTAAATATGGATTTAGGTGCCTAACTCTAGACCTCCAGGAATGAAATTTTTGGCCTTAGAAGATAGGGCCTGATTCTGCACTATTTAGGTAATGGGAGTTTTAATGTTTATTTCAATGAGAGAAGGATCAGACTCCTAGAGATCATATCAATTCTGCATGGATATCCATGTCCCGGCCCCAGTCCCTAATCCCAGAAACCAAGAGTTGTATATATGTTTGAATTTTAATTATTACAAATGGACATTGTAGTGCACAATATTACTGTTTTGCCATCATGTCAATTTACCTGTCATAGTAGGTTTTTGTATAGCTATGATATGTAAGATGTGCACAAATTTTAGAAGCATGAAAGCCCAGAACAAAATTTTCATTTTTCTGTGTTGTACAGAAAAGCCTTCAAAAAGGTGTATGTGTGTATATATATATATATATATATATATATATATATATAAAAAATCAGTTGCGATGAAAATTATGCCTCTACTGAAGTACAGATGATTTTTCTGAGGGATGTAGATAGTCATATACTGTATTTAATTTCCATGAGAAGATTGCATATTCAAAACATTTCGGTCCTGGTAGGCAGTTTTAATTCGGAATGGGTGTACTTTGTGGGGTGTGAGGTTTGGATCGATGCCAACTCTTTTCTGAGTTCCAGTCTGCAAAATTTTCCCCTGTATTTTTAAACTGTGGTGTTTTTTCTCCTTTCAGGGTGGTGTAAAGGGGAGGCCTGCCCTTAAGGGCAGTTGTTTCTAGTGGTCAGCCCACCCTACCTCCTGGCATGGCCCTTTAAGAATTTTGAAAGGCTCAGTAAAGATATACAAGGATCTAAGGTGTAGTAGGGGGACAGAGGAAGTAGTCCCAATAAGAAGTGTGGTTAGGAAGAAAGTAGATGCTGTTTCTATAAAGGCCAGGAGCCTGGCAGAGTGGACAGGGAAAGGTTCCTTTCTTTCCCAACCAAATGGGAGTTGAACTGGAGAAAGGAGCCAGCATAAATGCTGCCTCCTCCCTCATAGTAAGGGCAGATGCTTGCAGGAGAAGGCTGGCCTGCTGAACCCTTCAAACTGGAAGGTTAATTAGATGATGTTCAGCTGAAGGGAGGTGGCGGAAACTTTTGCAGCTGACTATTCCACAGCGAAAGGCCTGAGACACAAAGCCAACTCCAGGAAGAGGGCTGAGGGAGAACTGGTTGGAGGAAGGAGGTATAGACTGCTCTAAAGGCGAGAGATAGAGGACCTCTTGTAACAGAACCCATCTGCTTCAGAGAAGGGCTGGGAATGGTACTGGAGAAAGCATCTTTGTAGCTGGCAAAGAAGAAGCTGTGAGGAACCACAGATGCACTTGGAGACAGTAGAGTCAGAGACCTGGTGAAGGTAAGAGCCTCTCAGGAGTGACCGAAGGAACAAGAAGCACTCATCTGCCATAGGGTCCCTGGGCTATAACGCAAAGGAGAAGGCAGGTCTCGGTTTCCTTATCTCTCTCCCACATAAGAGGGTGTGCATGGGTGTTAAGAGTAAAAGATTTGAAGAGTTCCAGATGGATGGGGAGATGGGCTCGAAGGCTATTAGACTCCAAGACTCCTGTTTTTGAACTTTTCTGATCCCCTTGGAAGAGGAACGGACTGGGCAGTGACCTGGCAGGAGGTCTAGGTCACAGAAAACAGATTGCTATGGAACCAGAACAGCTAATTCAGAAAACTGAAAAGGAAAATACTGCAATGCTGCACCTGACCACTTGGAGGTGATGTGGAGGTGAGAGGTTTGTCTACAAGTTGTTGGTATTTTTACGTTACAGGCATTCTCTCTTTGTCTTGTCCCTGTGGCAAAAGGACTGTAATGAATATTAAATATCTGTTTCTCTCTGGCTTCCTTGTTCACAGGCTAGCTTCCTAGTATTACTAATCTGGGTTACTTTAAATTGAATCCCAGCTGGAAGTTACTGCTGCCGCGGAAAATACTGCTAACTACATTACACATACACAATTCCTTTTTTCACCCAAGGGGTGTAAAAAACACTAATTTGCACATCTGACTCGAATTTCAACACCAGTATATGTGAGTGGGTTTGAAATTGGGCAAAATAAGTTCAGCACCCCTAGTTTTCAGTTCCTTATTAAAAAAGTCAGAATGTACAGTATGAAAATTCATGATTCATGGGTAATTAGATTTTTAAAGCCAGAAGGGAACATTAGATCATCTAGTCTGACCTCGTGTACAATGCTGATTACATTTCAGAATTTCCCCTGTACTGAGCCCAGTAATTTGTGTCTCGCTAAAGCGTATCTTCCAGAAAGGTGTCTAGTTTTGATGTGAAGACTCCAAGAGATGGAGAATCCATCTCTTCTCTTGGTAATATGTACTTGCTGTTTTTTATTTTTTTATCTTTTTAAAAGTGCCTTATTTCTAATCTGAATTTGTCTGGCTTCAGCTTCCAACCATTGGTTCTTGTCATGCCTTTCTCTGCTAGATTAAAGCTCCCTTTAGTACCTGTCACTTTCTTCCCATAAAAGCACTCATACTTTAATCAGTAATCTGTACACTGCAATTTCAGTTTTCTTGTGGCTAGGCTAAACAGACTGAGAGCTTTGTGTCTCGCTATACGGCATGTGTTCAACCCTTAGATCACTTTTATGACTTTTCTTCTACACCTTCTCCAGTTTTTCAACATCCTTTCTAAAATGGACCCCCCGCAGTGTCCACTTTATTCTAATAGTGGTCTCACCAGTGCGGTATACAGAGGCAAAATCGTCTCCATCTTCCTACTCACTACTGCCCTGTTCATATATCTAGGGATTGCATTAGCCCTTCTTGTCCCCATGAGCTCCCAATGTAATGCTGATTTTTTTGTCCGCTATGACCACTTAAATTCTTTGGTCATTGCTTTTCAGGATATAGTCTCCCGTTATGTAGGTATGGCCTTATTGCTTTCTTCTTAGATGTATGGTCTTGCATTTAGTTTTAATGTATTTTATTAGAATGGGCCCAGTTTACCAAGAGAGCTAGATTGCTCTGTATGACTGCCCCGTCTTTCCCATTATTTACTGCTCTGCCAATCTTTGTGTCATCTGCAGTGGTTTAGTATTTTTATACATAATGCAGTTTCTGTTGTATGTATCTTTCCAGGGAACACAACTACATATTTCTGGGAGATTATGGGAATAGAATGTAAGAACTAACATCTTTACATTTTTTTTTTCAGTTTCTTAAGTCATTAGTAAACAGGTTTACGCACAAAACAAGCATCTTATGTGCTGTGCACTGGCCTGTAGTGTAGTAGAAAAAGGAAGCACAAATTTTGGCCAAGAACAAATGGATACAAACTCACCAAAAACAAGTTTAGGCTTGAAATTAGAGGAAAGTTTCTAACTATCAGTAGAGTGAAGTTCTGGATTAGCCTTCCAAGGGGAGCGATGGGGCCAAAAAAACCTAACTGGTGTCAAGACTGAGCTTGAAAGTTTATGGACAGGCTGGTATGATTGCTTACAATGGCAAGTAGCCCATCTGTGACTGCTATTAGCAAATATCCCCAGTAACTAGTAGATGGGGAGGGCTCTGAGTTTCTATGGTGAATTCTTTCATAGTTGTCTGGAACTTGGTGACATGCTCAGGATCTAACTGATCACTATATTTGGAGTTGAGAAGGAATTTTCCCCAAGATCAGATTGGCAGACCCTGGCCTTTTTTTTTGGGGGGGGGGGGTGGCTTCCTCTGCAGCATGGGGCAGGCACTAGGTCATTTGCTGGTTTAAACTAAAGTAAATGGTGGAATCTCTGTAACTTGAAATCATGATTTGAGGACTTCAGTAGCTCAGCCAGAGATTATGGGTGTGCTACAGGAATGGGTGGGTGCCCTGCGATGTGCAGGAGATCTGAGTCTCAGTGAACGTTGCCTGGAGATTAGAGCATAGTTTCTCAACCTGTGGTATGTGTATTTGAAATTGACAACTATGACAACCCCAGATTTCACCAGTTACCCTCTTTTCCTGTCTCTCTCTCTCATCCTCCTTCCCCGTGTCTCTCTCTTGCCCCTTCCTCCTCTCAAATCTATGACAAAAAATTGTCATGGCACTTTATATTCCCCAGCGTTGGCATGGCACTCAAAGCCTCCTTTGGCCTCCTTTGGCCAACATCACCTCTAGCCCAGGTACATACTTAAGTTGCACACCACGTGATATAAAGGTGGTAATCCTACCCACACTTGATCTGACATCTGTCATATCATGGCCATCTATACTCAGTCCTTCTTCCAACATATGACTCACATTAGTCTGTAAATATAAAATCCTGTGGAAAATTGAGTGTTGGGGTACTTATTAACATTTTCAGAAGCGAGGGGGTACTTGCTACTTAAAAGGTTGAGAAGCACTGGATTAGAGCATGAGACAGAGTCAAGAGTCCAGAGTTCTGCTCCTGCCTCTGCTATTGATTTGCTAGGTGACTTTGGGCAAGGCATTTTTCCTCTCTGAAGGGATAATAATATTATTATCAGAATATCATATATTATCTTATAATATTATCTTATATAATCTTATATATCTAATATATAATATATTATATATATTATCATAATATTATCATGTAGAAGAGCAAAGTGTTATGATTGTAAAGAATAACACAGAAGCTTGCTATGGGATCAGAACCAGGCACTTCTAGAGCAAAGCAAATACAGAAAAGTCACATCCATGACACCAATCCCACTAGCTCAGCTCACTAGTGTGTTGTTAGAAGACCAGGACAGGGTGGGCTCAGCAGGCACGGGATCAATAGATAATTTTAACTGCCTTTTATTTCCTCCTACCAGGGATTGTTTTAATTTATGCTGACTAGAAGCAGACAGGATTAAATTAGCCCCACAGCTGAGCCACTCCATCCGATGTGTAGAAGGACCAGCAAAATAGCATAGTTGGAAAAATCCATGGAAAACTATCCATGAGTCACAACTCCCTCATTTAAAAAAGAATCTCCAAGGTATTGTACATCTCTCCATTTAAAAGGCTCTGTCCTCAATTATTTCTCTCGTTTCGGTAATTTGGTGTGTCTGCATCGTAAAAAGTGAACTCATCTGTTACTGAATTTCATCCTTAGAGAAACATGTCACTAAAGATGGTGTGAAAAGAGTGTGGAAGGGCAAGGGAGTAGTTTGTGCCTGATATTTCTTCTTTATGCTATATAAGAAAAGGTCTGAAATCTTTATTATTTTTTTCTCTCCAACCATGTCTATATTAAAAGTTCATCTTTAATCAGTTTATTTAAACCGATGCAAACCCTTATGTAGACTGTCTTAAACTGATTTGAACCTGGTTTCCGTTAACAATAGGGGGTTTGCACTGCACTGGTTTTAATCAATATCTATATCAATATTTAAATCAAAACTAAGGTTAGTTAAACTTGTGCATATTTTAATATAGGCAAGGCCCTAAGACTTCCTTTTCCTGCTTGTTTTTAAATTAGAAATTCAAATTTCATCTACTTTTGGGATTATGAGGACAACCAGAGAACTAGCAAGCTAATGATGTTGAATATACAAATGAAATAAAACCTGCCCTACTGAGGGGGAAAGTGAATTTTATTCAGACTGTAAATGACAGTTTTACTGTTTTGGCTTCCTTCCATCTGAGGAACAGACCCTTTGTTTTATTTAGTTAAAATAATTAGAAGAAAAACTGCCAAAGGTGCACCACTCTTCCCATTTTACATAAGGACAGAAAAGTTCCCATTATCCATATCTGAGTAACCCAAGGATTCTTACAGGAAAGGCAAGACTGATATTTCTAAGTTAAAATCAGGCAGTGAAAAAATCCTTTGTTTTCTGGTTGATTGTTCTTTTCAAGAATCCCCAATAAACTCAAAGCTTTCCAGCTTTTTCTAACATCAGAACCAAATAATATAAATGCTCACCCTACTAGCTGGGACGTGGCTCTGATGAGGCAAGCAGTGGAGAGAGTCAACTGGGAGCATCTGAGGCAGTGTTTCCATGTGCCCCTTCTCCTTTCCTCTCTTCCACTTCCCTTGCTTTCAGCATGCAGGGGCTACTGCTTCGCTCTTTCCTCCGGTGCTGGGTAATTGGCTCCTATTTGATGGTAGGGGAGCATGAAGCTGGAAGATATAAGGTGGTATAGCCGTTGTGAGTCCCTTATTTCAGGCCCACTCTTCTCATTCTTAACCTACTTGCTGGATCTCTAGTGATGCTGGAGCTAGGCAGATCACCAGTTGTGAGGTCTGGAAAGGATAAAACTGGCAAACTGCTGTGTGGGCTCTTTCCCCTTCCACTCAGCATCCCGGAGGTGTGGTTTGGGGGGTCGCAGTTAAATTACGGCTCCTGTATTACCTACTTTGGCAGGTTCCGGTGCAGCTGGTGAATTAGAAGCGATCCAGTTGAAGTCTCTGTAACTCAGTGGGCACAGCACTGCATGATGAGAGGTTGCATCTCTGTGTATGGCATAGCTTGTAGCACCCTCATCTTCCTCCACAGTGGAGGCGGGGAGCAGCTGAGGAGTCTGGCTTCCAGTCAGCGTCGTTTGCATGCCTGAGAAGGGGGCATGGCCTCGATACGCACCCTCAGGTTTATGGTCCACTGGGGCTAGTGATGCCAGATGAGATCCTCACCTGACCATTCCTGCCAGGTAGTTTGGGGTTGATACCCCAGTTAGGAAATAGATTTAAATACATCCTCTAGGTTTATCCATACTAGTGTGTCCGTTTCTCATTGTTTCCATGTTCGCATCAGTGCATATTATCTTTTAGAATGTAGTACAAGTAATTTGAGTGTAATGGGTTATGGTTATAAATCAGGAATCTGGACATTTTAATTTCTTGATAGCCTTGTGAATGATTTTTAACTGGTTAGCGGCAAAGATTAAAGTCCTATTTCTGCACACCAAATGGATGCTAACACTGCGTTAAAGAATAAACACACCTTCTAAGGAAGACACAAAGGCAGGTGGAGGATTTAGAAAGAAGGGGTGGTATTTTTCCAAACTCTGATCACAACCAAAGCTCCGCCTGCATGCTGCTAGAATCCGTATTCTGTCAAAAGTAGATAGTGAAGTCTAACAGTATCAGTTTACATTCTGGTCACACTTTGAAAAATGTCTTCCTGCCCATAACAGCTAGGGCCTTATTATATTTTTTACTGAACATTTCCATCTGACAGCACAAGATGGAAGCCACTAGGAAAACGTGCCAGCTAGCCAAGCCACCATGAGTTGATCCAATCCAGCCCCAGTCTGAAAAAGTATACAACTTTATAACCAGCTTGTTAGGGAATAACTGTCACTTAACTTGCTCACTCACAATTGTAATCGATAACACTGATAAATATTTATCATCTGGGAATGCCCAAAGGTCCCATTTGGGATTGTTAGATCCCTGGATGATTGAATTTAGGCTTGCTTTTGCAAGGTGCTGCTAAATCTTCAGTTCTTATCGGTGGGAGTGAAAGATGATCAGCAACTTGCAGGAGAGAGCACTGTGTCTTCCCCTGCTGTTTTAGAAATTGGAAATGTCAATATGTCCCTTTTTCTCCATCTGATGTCTGACTTCTCCATGTTTTGTTTTTTTCCTTTGTTTTCCTATTTGTTAATATATTTTTAATATAAGATCTCTTTATAAAAAACAGCTCACTCTAGCTATAGACTTCTTTCAATATTTATTCGCAATTCCTGTTTATTTTTAACTTTTCTACTTTGAGTGATTAAGGTGGTCAATGTTTTGAATGTGCTCAAGTGTGAAGCATCTCTTAGCGCACAAGAGAGAGAAGCAGAAATTAATTATAAATGTTCCAGGATTGGGGCAGTGAACTTGTTTCTTGCCTGGCTCTCTAAGTAGTGGATGGTTTGAAATCAAGGTCAGCATCTACCAGTCACCACAGTGTGGTTCAGCCAGTCTAAATGAGTTCTCTAATTTGTTAATGGGTTCCTTGCTGTTGTGTCATCTTTGTTATTTTATATAGCAAATATCTTCCAGCTCACATAAAAATTCCCATGTCCTTAGTATTCAGTTTCATTTAGGATTTTTGAATGATTGTCTGTTTTCATAACCTCAAGATTTTAAACTTTCTGGATTACATGCAGCATGGGTTTATATGTGAGGATTATGGTTTGTGTTGTTTTTGGGAGGGGTTGACCCTCTATATAGAAGAGGGTGCAGTGTTGAGATAGTTTGATTAGTAGACTCTACTCCGCAGAAGTAAACTAAATATCGGGGGAGAACTTTTTTTTTTTTTTTTTTGCTTTCTGGATCAGTCCTTATCGGCTGCTGATGCTTTTACTGCTCTTCTCCCATATTGGCTCCTCTCACCATGACAGCCATGAGGAGGGGAAGGGGCACTCAAAGTGCGCAGCGGGAAGAAAACGGAAGTTGAGGGAGGTTGAAGTTGTGTTGAAGTGCATAGCAGCCATAGTGGCCAGGAGGAAGCTCTGCTGGATGCAATAGATTCCAGCAGGGCTATAGGAATCTATGAATGCTGCAGCAAATGCATGATTGTTACACCAAATGCATCATACTTGGTGAGTATCTCCACAGAAGTTCAGGTGGTTTAGCTTTTCAAAAGCTCTCTGCCTGATGTGATGGAGGGGAGATGGATGTGGGACTAGGGCCAGACAACTATTACTCTCTGGCATTCTACAGCTAGCGTAATGGCCATGTGGAAGCTGTTACAGGCTAATACAAGTTACAGTAGCCATGAGGTTGCTCTAATTTATGCCGGGTGTCAGCTTTGACCCCGTATCCAGGGGCAGGCTGTATGTAACGGTGATTGTCCCCATCTGGATTCTGTGCTGAGCAGATTTCATCCCAGGGGTTTCAGAAGTAGTCTGACTTATGCTATCTATATTGAAAACATTATTTAAAAACTGAATTATTTAATTTTCAAATGAGATTTCTACATATGTATCAACTTTGTATTGCTCAGAAAGTTCCTAATGAGTTTAACAGTCACTAACTTTAGTGGTCCCACTGCTTTCGGTATCATCTTTAATTTCTTCTGAGTGGCATGAGTAAAGTAAACAGGATTTGGCCCCGTAGTAAAAATACATTGATTCTGACTACGTACTGAGCTGGAAAACTGATATTAATTTGCATACTAAGGGATACGTTTTTCTATTTGAATTTTTCTCATCCTTAATAGCTATTTCCCTGTTTTTTGCCATTTTTGGTATTATTTTCATAAAGATCAATCGGAAAAAGACAAATTTAATCATAATAAACAAGATATAATTTTATATAACAGATTTGTTAATACAAAAACACAATAAAGCTGAATATTCCTAGTACTGATTTTTCAGTAGATTGTTGTGTGTCACTGGCTGGACTGGGGGGGCATTTATTATATTTTTAACATCAATACATCAGAATCATCAGAATCCGTGTGAGATATGCCATGTCAGGTACTCTTAGAAAGCTATAATGTGCTAAGATGATAATGTTGACGTTCATGTGTTATGTGTATAATGGAAGTTCTGGATATGTTTGTATCTATATTTCAATTTGTACTGTGTTTCTGGGCGACACCCCAGACAGGATGGCTGCAGCACTAGCCTGCTTAATGGCCCATTGAAGAAATTCACAGGTACAAGGGGCCCAGGGGGAGAAGCCAGGGATATACCTGATGAATTGCCAGGAATTATTCATGTGATTCTGGATTCCATCTTATTCCTGTAAATTTCCACAAGCTGCATGAAAAAGGTCAAAGGCTACACCACATCCATTTTGTCTTCAGTCACCAGTCTACAGTCTTCAGCTACCTACTTCTGAATCAACTCATCTACAGCTGAACTGAAGCTGTGAAACAATAATCCCATCCAGGTACGGGATGTATACCACAGGGACTATACAAGTCTGCAAACTCCACAATTCTGCTAGAAACCTGATATATATATGGACTTTAAAATCAGTTGTATGTGTCTGATTGCTTTAATCCTTTAACATTTCTCTTATAGTTTGTTTCTTTCTTCTTATAATAAACTCTTAGTTTTAGTTACTAAAGTATTGGCTGGCAGCATGGTATTTTGGGTAAGATCCAAACTTATATTGATCTGGTACTGTGGCTGACCCTTTGGGGTCAGGAGAAACCTTTTTGATAATGAGCATAGAATTTTAAATAATTGCTGTCCTTACTGGACCTAGTGGCTGATTGGGAGCCAGTGACTGAAATGCACTAAGTGGGGCTGTGTATATTTTTATTTTGGCTTCTTAATAACCAGTGTGGGGAATCAGAAGCACTGTTTGTGGCTGGTTGGGAAGTCTGACTTTAGTGTCACCCACCAGTTCGGGGAGAATTTGCTCTCCTTTTACAGCCTGCCCTGACGTTGGCATTTTCAGGTGGCTACTCTAGGCACGGACGGATCACATGTTGTACTCATCATGGTTGCATTTTTACTGAATTCAGTCTTATCATATGCACATTTTCAGTGTGTGGATTTGAAAGTTGGAGAGATTTGCAGATGCATGGTCAGAGCTTAACCAATAACTAGCCTAGTATTTGAAGTGACACACCATTTACACTTCTAGAGAAATTTACTCATTTTTTTTCTAATCCTAGTTGACAGTTCCCAATACAATTTAAAAATGTTACTGAAACTTGATTGCTGTCAGTCATTTATTATCTTTGGAAGTTTGTGTGCTTGGCTAAGGCACACAGGTACAGAGTCACATTACATAACACAATGCAAATGGGAACTGGAATATAGAGCCAGATGCATGACTAAGAGTATCCAGAACTCCCTTATGGACACTGCAGGAATTTGCCATTGAACATTTTCACTTAATGGAGAAATGCAGTCAGGTAGCTTTTGTTAGAAAAGGATGTGGAGGGTAATTTGTTGTACCTTAGATGTTGAATAGCACGTGGACTTCAGTTAAGTGATTTTCAGGCAAGTCAAAATGAACAAATGATATGCTGTGCTAAAAATGTTCTTTTTGGGCCAGACCACCATCTGAAAATGCAGTAGAAATGCAGGTCTAGAAATAAATGTTTTTGGGAGTATGGAAGAATCCTGAAGCTGGAATCCTCACAAAAGGCCTCCTGTCAGTCACGTTTCAGAGATAAGCAAGTTTGGGTCTGACAGTAGAATTTTACTATAAAAAATAATCCAAGCATTCCTTTCAGTAAGATAAAAATCTCTATTAAAAGTGTCATAAAACAGCAATGAAAGCAAAACTATGAAGAGTGAAGTGTGTCACAGCAAGATTGAATATCAATTAAAGCAGGTTGGGAGTTTTCCATTTAAAATATTTTTGGGGTGAAAAATATACTTCCCACAAAACCAAAATTTTCCATGAGAAAATTTTAATTCCCCCTCCTCCTCCCAAAAATATTTAATTCCAAGTCAGTTCATCGTGAAACTTCATCTGCCTAAAGTGCTGCGATTCCTCATAGGAGTTGTAGTTTGGGTGTCTCCTGCCCCCATTCTCGTCAATTGGCCAGAATCGTTGGCCTGACTACATCTCTCATGAAGCACTGCAGTCTCTCACCGAGCTACAAGGTGCATCCTGGGAGTCATGTAACTGCCGTAGATCATAGAAGCATTTCTGCCATGTCATCTAAAGTTGTTCACACCAGGTCTGGATGTAAAAATGCCAGAGACCTGTCTACATTAGGGCTCTTGATCTTATTACCATTGGTGGACCAGCAAAAATGTAACACTTCCACTGGGCATGGTGTGGGGTTTGGGTTTTTTTGTGGGGGGGAGGGGTGTTGTGTTTTTGTTTTGTTTTGTTTGTTTTAGGGTTTTTTTTTTGTTTTTTGCCATTGTTTGCACACAGCTAGAGGAAGCCAGTAAGTTCTGAGCTCTAAGGGGCCGTGGCAAGACTAACATTGATTCAAGTAACACAAGCAGAAATATCTGTCTTTCAAACAGTGACTTAGACAGTTCCTCATTGGAAAGTCACAGCCAGCAGTATCTTGTGTCTGTCTAATCATAACGTTGGAAGACATCATAATTAGCCAAGAATGGCTCTACTGGAGTTTTGTATTGTTCATTTAATGACCAAGTAGAAAAATCTCATTTCAGTTGCTTAATATTGTGGCCAGTCATTAAATGACCAGTAAAGAAGAGCTCCATTGATATTAATTATCCTATTAAACACTTATGCGTATGTAGTGAAAAGTGGTTCATGGCAAAAGGATAGAATCCTATAGCAAATAATTTAGGTAATAATTTTTCCCCCTAAAAGAAGGAACTTCCTAAAAATGTATCCCCCAACTGTGCCCAAGATTTTGAGGAGAAAGCAATGGAAGAGGGGAGAGGGACCAAGGAGATAGAAGCTGAAAGGAGGGTCATTGAGGGAGAGATCATAAGTTAAGGGGTTTTTCTTTTTTAGTTTTTTTTTTTTTTTTTTTTTTTTTTTTGAAAATTAAAAATTTTAAATGGAGAAGTCCTTCATCATTGCAAGGCCTTTAAATAAAAAAAAAGTTCTTGTTCTCATAGCAGTATTAGAGCCATATATATATCACATACTTTGGTCGATGCAAGTTATGTCTGCGTTCAGCCACTGAAGTTTGCATATTGCTCGGGCATGTATATGCCTGACTGCTTATGTTAGTGCTGTGTGTACTTACATGGAGTACTTGTGTTGATTCAAAATGCGGTGTGCCATGAGCAGGTATCCCAGTGTGCCACTCTCTGCTGTCCAGCACAATATCTTTGGAAACTTTTGCAATGTGTTGTGGGATAGGAGATTTCTAGGAATAGAGGTCAAGTTCTGAGCATGCAACCTTCTCCATCTCATAGTGTCCTCCATGTCCCAAACTTGTCATGCCTTTTAAAAAAAAAAAAATCTCACAAATCCACCAGCACTTTTCAGTGCTCGCCTTCTCTAACAGAACACAGAGCCCAAACATCTCTGCACTATTTTCATGAACTTTGCAAATACAGGATGCACCATTCTCTTGAATTGACAGATCCTCAAAAAGTCCTGCAACGAGCAGGGACATGACTATTTCTTTGAGGAACATTTGCGAAGGAACACAGTGGAAAAACAATTCAAGCTTGGTGGTGGTATTCACACAGCAGCTGCAGAGAGAGTGCCATTTCTGGGCCTGAGAAATGAGTATTGACTGCTGGGTTCACTTTGTAAAGCAACCAGTGGTGACTGGAGAATATTTGGGTGTGAAAGGCCACATCCCACATCTCTGTGCCAAGCAGGCCCCAGCCCTCTAGCACAGAGACACCAGAATGAGAGCTGCATTGACAGTGGAGAAGCAAATGGCAATCTCACTCTGGAAACTTGCAACACCAGGTCACTACCAGTTGGTGCAAAATCATTTTGGAGTTGAAAGATCAACAGTAGAGGGCAATTGTCATGCAACTGTGCAGGGCCATTAATCATTTCCTGCTATGCAGGGCTGTGACTCTAAGCAATGTGCAGGATATCATGGATAAATTTGTAGCAGTGCGGTTCCCAAAGTGCAGCGAGGCAATAAATGGCCTATTTTGAGCCTGTCCATTTTGGCACCAGCTCACTTGCCGCAGAGTACATCAACAGAAAAGGCTACTTTTCTATGGTTATGCAAGCGTTGATGGGTCATCAGGGATGCTTCACTGACATCAGTGTGGGCTGGTCAGGGAAGATGATTGATGCTTCCATCTTTAAGAACACAAGTCTGTTCAGAAAGCTACTATCAGAGACTTTCTTTCCCAATCAGTTGATTCCATGGATGATACTGAAATAACAGTAATGATTCTGGAGAACATAGCCCCTTGCTCCCCTGACTGATGAACAGAGGAACCAAGTAAAGATTCAGCCAGTGGCTCAGTAGATGCAGAATGACAGTTGAATGTGCTTTGGTAGATTGAAGGTATGCTGGTGGTGTTTACTCACTAAATTGGATTCCAGTGTGAAAATATACCAGTGGTTAAAGCTACTTGTTGTGTCCAGCATAATATCTGTGAGGTAAAGGAAGAAAACATGCCACTCGGATGGAGGGGGAGCAGCTGTCTGCTGACTTTGAACAGCCAGACACAATTCCATTACAAGAATCCAACATGGAGCTATGCTGTTGCAGGAGATTTTGAAAGAGCACAGCCACAGTAGTGTTCTGTGTTGGGCTGTTCTCTGGTCCTGGAGCTTTGAGTTCTGCAAAGAATTGTAGTGCTTGCAGGACATATATAAATATGACAGGGTATTTTCTGGAATCTGTGGATTATGTGGTGCTTGCTGTACATTTTCAAGTATTGTGTGCTTTGAGTATCACTATGCATTCTGCAATGGGTTATAAACTAATAAAGATAATTGCATTCCCCAAAAATAGAACATTATTGAGTGGGAAAAACAGTACAGAAAAACAATTTGGAGAGAACCACAGACAATGTAGTATAAATTTTTAGCATAAATTAATAGAGTGAAACTTTAAAATCGGAAAGGCAGCAAACATTTCTGTCCATTTCAGTGCACAAATGTAGCCTGTTGTGGCTATGCATACATCAACGATAGTTCTTACAGATCAGTGTGTGTGAAGCTGTGGTTTTCGTTGCTGTCCAGTGTGGCGTGTGAGGGGTAAAGGTAAGGCTCATTATACCATGTGGCATATTAGAGAGTGTAGGGAGCAATGACTAGGGATTTCTCCAAGGACTGAAAAGGGTGGGAAGTCTGGGATTCTTGGACCTAGGGCAACCAGGGTCTAGAGCATCTGAATTTACTGCCTGAGAAACCCCATTATATCTGGTGAATTTCTCTCTCTTTGTTCTGTTGGGAATCCTGGTCCTTGTTCCTGTCTTCTCTTTCTTTCACCATGCTATTGGTCATATTGGCCCTCCAAGCCTTTTTTTTTTTTTTGCAGTTGTGTTGCACAGGCTCTAGGTGAACAAGTCCTCCCTCGTCCTCTTCTTTCTCTTCCTTGTCACAGTCAGGTATTCTACAGGTTGGGAGGGGGCACCATTTAAGGCTGCCATGCCAAATGCTGCTGATCAAAAGAGACAGATGTACCATAGGATTTACAGTCACAATAGAAAAGGAGAGAGAACTCCTTCCCTTCTTTCAATAAACACTTTTAATAGGAAATGCTTATTGACATGTCAGTTTTGGAGTGCCTCTTCACAGCGCCTCTCTCTGGCCCCAGCCATGGTGAGTATGGCCTGGGGATGGGATTTTCTGTTGCATATTCTGAAACAATACAATTTTGATCCTTATTCATGGGTACAAGTATAGGGGAATGGCATTGAATATTGTTTTCCATAAGAGGTGGTGGTTTTAGTTGATATCTCACTACTGACTGTAAGACAGGCACAGAGAAATATAGCTGCTGCTACCATCCCAAAGCTGCCAGGCCTATATACCAGTAGCCCATTGTCTGCAATGGTGTCAGCCGGACTCACTGCAGAGTAAAGTGGAAAAGCATCGTATAGCAGAGGAAGAAATAAGGCAGCCATCCCTAGAAACCTTTGGGAGAGGATTGCAGAGTATTTCCATGTAAGTTTTTCACTGACATTTTTCAGGAGGATAAAAAGGATAACTCCATGTACATAAACAAACTACTCTGCATGGACCTCCTACCTAACCCAAGAGGAGAATGAAAAGCTGATCCAACATTACCTTTGTTTGTTATATCTCTGCCTCGTCTTGTATGAGGAAAAAACAAGTGAAAGTTGACATCTGTGTTGTGTTAACTTGGGGATAAGCCAAGCACCCTTACAACTTAAACATCGTAAGGAAAGCTGCATGCCTGCATTTACCTAATGTCCCTTTTCCTTCATTGGAGTCGTCCATGCTCAGCTGGCAGGGCTGGCTAAACTGGGGTAGACTCTAAAAAGGTCTTGGCTCATGGCACAGCTGAAGCCACCCTCCACATCTCCCTCATGCTTCTCCTTCCCATTGTTCATAAGTGGGGTCTCTATTTTACACCTCTCTAAGAGGTCCCCAGTGGCCTTTGTGGTGCTGGTGAGGCCTCTGCCAAATATGGTATGAAGCGTGTTATAAAAGCAGCAGGTCTGAAGCACAGTGCCTCATTGATTGGTGGTCTGCCTGTCGCAGTTCCTTTGCTTTCCCATAGCACTTCTGCTGATTCCATTCTATGCACATTTGCCTGCCTCTCCCAGGCAATCTGTTTGTAGATGTCCACATTTCTACAGCTGATCTGTAGCTGAGCTGGCACAGACTCTTCTCCCCAGAGGCAAAGATGGTCCAATACATTCAGTCTACTTCAGGCAGAAGTGCATCTAGCATGTGTGGAGCTGGCATGGGCAGTTGTATGCAATAAGAGAGAGCTGCTAGGTGTTCTCACCAAGCTGGGGGGTGGGTGTGGAAGGTTAAAAGAGATGGGGAGTAGCTTCTGGTCTGTGTGATCCCTTGGCAGTGGAGTTTTAAAATTTTGACCAGAATGGTCACTGTCTCAGGGAATGAGGCATTGTGGGACAGCTGCTCAAGGACTGTTAGGGTCGACATAGATCACATAGTGTCTATACTTGCACTGCGTCAACGTCGGTAGGTCGACCATGGCCTCTTGCTGTTCAGGGAGGTAGTTTTACTGTGTGGCTGTAATAGCACACTTACGCTGGTGGGAGAGAAACATGAGTGTAGATGCATGTAGAAATAGGTTGATTCAAGATGACTTGCATCAACCTAACTTTGTAGCGTGGTCCAGGCCCTAGGTCTTGCATAGATCTGGCATGTCATATTTAATTTTAATGTCTCCTTTCCTCCACCTTTCAAGTAAAACCCACGACCTAATATTGTATGGCTGCCTTATGGAGAACAGATGGTAAGGCTCCTGCCAATTATTCTCCTCTCCCATTCGTCCTCTGCCTTTAGTCCTAGACCTGAGAGTGTGGAGCCTAAGTCGGTTCCAGCTCCTGCTGCTTCTGATTTGTCTTTCCTATGCAGCGCAGTACTGCGCTGACTCTGGCAAGTTTCTCTGCCTGTGATCTGACCTCATCTTTCATCTGCACATAGGGAAATTCAACTTTCAGTTGTTCAGTTGAGTACTTTTCATAAGTATGGTGTGCCTAAGGTTAATTAGGCACCCCTGTTACAGCTCCCAGGCAACTTATCTATACCCTCTTTCCATTCTGAACTCTTAAATGTAATGTGTCATGGTTGGTATAGATAAAATCTGAGAAGCTATGTACATGATATTATACTGATTCTTCTCTGGAATGGCAGAAGCTCATAAAGTTCAACGCTTGGTGAACTTCTTGAAGTATTGTTTGGGCTTTCAAAACTAGTTTGAGTTCACAAAGCTGTGATTTAAACCCGTTTATTTTTCAAGGATGTTGGTTAAAAATCAGGGGTTATCTGACGTTTTTATAATTTCCTAGTTTAGGGCAAACATTTTGTTAAACAAGGTGAACATGGATTAACGGATTGTCCTAATGACTTTGTACTTCTCATTGCGCTTGTGGAAGTTATAGTGAAGAAGCAGCTTATAAGTTGTTAAACTTCATATTAAAATGCATATAGATGGCAATTTCCAATATAACGTTAATAAGACAGAAAGAGAACAACATGGTTACGAGGAGAGCACTTTTTTTACCAGAGGATTATGATAATAGCATCATCCTTTATGAACAGTAAACTAAAGAATACCAGGTGAAAGATGCCAAATAATTTTTATTCTGTTAGTTTTTAACTTTCTTGTTGAGTCGGAGACTTTTGTTTTAAAGATTTTATCCTGTGATAAAATGTAATATTATATTCTACTATAATTTTGTTCTTAAAATACTGTAAAAATGCCAAATCCCTACTGTAAAAAACCAATCTTACAAATGCGCACAGCAGCAGCAGCTATTGTGAGAAAGAGATCCCAGGATCAGCAAGGTATTAAGTCATTATGTGCAGAACTGGCTCCACTAGACATGTGGAAAATAGAACCATTGAGTTGGCTTCCATTTGATACTTCTCAGGGGGATTCTACTCCATTGCTACAGTAATACTGCTAATAATAGTAAGAACCTGCTTAGGTCTTTATTTGCTTCACTATTTCAAATACTTACCTAAATATCATATTGAAAAAAAAAACTATTTAATCCAGGAGTAATAAAAGATTTGCTACAGTTTCTTGCACCTTTATCTTAAGGATCTGCTGCTGGCCACTGTCAGAGACAGGATACTGGCCCTGACAGACCATTAATCTGATTCATTCGGGCAGCTCCTAAGTCCTAAATACTGTTCAAGGTTTCATTACAAGCTACGTTAGAATTTGAAGAGGAAATATTTTAATACATAGAGCCTGTGTTTGATCATAGGAGAATTTTAAGAGGAGGATTTTGTAAAAGACTTCTCCAATCTGCTGAATTCTGTTCAAATAATTCAATTAATCATTTGTCCTTTAACTAAACTCAAGCAGTTGGCAGCCTCAAGAATTAAATCTCTTCTGTACTGTGTCAAACATACCACATTTTTAACGGTCACCCAGCAATTAACAAAGCATTAAAGATGCAGCCTTCTGTTACCATACCAGTGTACTAACTAGGTGCATAAAGTATTTTCAATAACATCTCTAAAGACCCACATAAAAATCCATAAATAATACTGTTTGTTTGACAGCCAACACTATGGCAAGGTGGCAAACTTACATAAAGCCTTTTTAAATTTTTCTCTGCTTATTCACTTCCCAAAGAAAGTGCAAAATCTGTTCAGCTATTGTTTGAGTTCGAAGGGCCAAACCCTCCCACTTTTCCAGTATTACATAATGAATAACACAGTCCCCTCTTCTTTTTTTCCTTGCTACAAATGCACAGATTACCCAACAATGGGTGAATTTCAAAATTTACAATTTGGCATGTCCATAATCCACACTGAGGTGTATGTTCATGGCCAGATTTGGAGAAAGTGGTTTGGATAGTAATAAAGTAATGCTGCCCGCCCTTGAAGCTGTATTCACTTTTGCAGCTACTTTCCATGAGGCCAGAGGGAGAGAAGTTTCCCCTCACAATGAGCCCTGCTCCTACCCCACTCACTCTCTGGCTCCCTTCCTCCTCCTCAGCTCTGTCCTCTCCTTCACACAGACCCAGGAGTGGATGAAGAGCATCTCCATAAGGTCCTAGGAGGGCACGCTGCAGAGGCTTTGAGCCCACTTTCCAAGTAGCAAAGAGGAGCTCTGCATGTGAAGGACCCTTCTCCTGCGGATAATCTGTTGCATAGTTAGCTATAACTTCAGAATAACGCAATATTTTGAGCCAAATTCATCCCTGGTTAACTCTGCTGAATTAATGGAGTCACTGCCACTGGGTGTAGCTGTATTAACATTAATGGAGGTGTACCAGGGATGATTCTGGCCCACTGACTAGAAAATAGGCTGTTTTGAGGCTGAGCCGGGATACATCTTTTCAGTATTGCCACTGTCCAGTTACAATGCCCAGTTCCAGTGATTACTCACTGACACAATGTGAGTGATACTCCTGTGTAATCCGAACGGCAAATCTGCTTTAAAATAGAAAAGTTGCTGGAAGCCTGGCCACACATTACACCATTCACTCAATCCAAACACATTTGATTCGATAAATGTGTTTCAGCAAATTAAAGTGATTTAAACCACCTCAGCGGCCTACAAGTTCTACCTAACTCGTTTTATGATTGACACATCAAGAGGGGAGCACTGACATGTTAAATGTTTCATAAGGGGCCCCCCTTCAAAAAAAAATCCATTAATTGCAGACTGCAATCATTTTGATTCATGATTCACTATGACTCATCCTGACAACTCTTCAAAAATTCATGGCAAACTGCACTAATTTTGGACAGAAATAGAAAAAAAATATGTAGGTAATAAACTGCCACTAGGACTTTTCAGTTGTTGCTAAAAATTTGGCCATGAGAGATGTCTTTTTACATTTAATACACCAGTATGAAACATACGTTTAGTACACCTGTATTTATTATCTGATATACTTTTTAAAATAATGGTTAAATTACACTGGTATTTATAAATATAATACATTGATTAGCTGTGGCTATTCTCTGTTTTGAATGGCCTCCCCATATGTAGTTCGATATGAAACTAAAAGAAATCAAATATTTTATTAAGCAGAGAAGGGGGGAATGTGAACATAAAGCCCTCATTATTTTTCTTTTCTTTGCAATATGATATTTGAGAATAAAAATCCAGGTGTGATCCGATCAACTAAACAACAATCCTCATTGTGCCTTTGAGTTCTGATCCGTAACTCAATGGAATTTTAAACAAAGCTTGAATAGGAAACCAGGCTATCAGATTATTTTCTTCAGAAAACTATGTGCTCGTGTTTTGCTACAGCTGTTTTCTGGCTTTCCATTTTTACACACACAATATTTAACACATTTTTTTCTGCAATGTATTTACATAGCATCTCTTCTGCAAAATACCACAGAACGCTTTGTAATAGCAAGAGCTTGTGATAGCATGTACCATCACAGAGAGAAAAAGGGAGGAGAAAAGAATGGAGAAAAAAACGTGCAATCAGATGCAAGAAGTGTTGAAGCAAAATGTGAATGGGGAAATTGCAGAAAGGCTTGTTGGAAGGAAGGGAAGTGCCATCTTCTGACAGGTGGAGGCAACACAGATGAAAAAGTGATGGTCAACTGTGATGAGCAGTGGACATAAAATTTGGAAGTGTTGAGAACTAGTGCGTGGAACTGAGGTCAGAGAGGTATGTGGAGTAAGTTGGGACAAGGCCCTGAAAATAGTTACTCCTCCCCCAGAGTAATGAAATAAAACAGCCACATTTTTCTGAAAATATCCTTTTTAAAAATAATAATTACTAAGATTTTGAATTGGGAGATATTCTCTGTGCAAGCTTCAAGTATTTTATTGTTATAAGAATACACAAACGTAAAATGCCTATTGTATTTGTAAATGTAGAGAATCTTATTGGAGAACTCTTGTTTTACTGTTCCTGAATTAAACAGCCACGTGTGGTCCAGACTTTGTGTAGCATTCAATTTGGCCTACTTCAATTGTGTGTATAGCCACCATAAAATACATTTTAACTTTTTAATAAACATAGAAAAAGATGAAAAACCAGTTACAGTATTTACACTTAAAAAAGTTAAATGAATTTTTTTACAGTCTTCCTTATTGCTTTCCTGTTAGCTAGCTAGCTCACTCTTTCTGCTCTGCCTTCCTTCCTCTCCACCCCCAGCCCCAGTAGAAGCTTGCTTTTCCTTCCCCCATCCAAACCCCTGCTTTCCCCCTTTTGTGCATGCCCCTGGAAGCTTCTGTCTGTCTTTCTTACTTGCAACTTGGCTTGGAAAATTACAGGTACAGCACCTGATTCATGCCCTTGTTAGCCCCTTTGAACCCTGGCAAACTGACCAGACTGGTAGGGAATTGTTTTCAGTTTACCTTTCCTAGGTCACAGGAATGTTCCAAAGGTAGACATGTCCTACCTGGTTAAGATGGGCTCTTATTAGTCAGAAAACAAAAGTGGAAAAATAGGAAAGTAGAAGGATTATGCTGGGGGAGGAAATTAACACTCTATGGAGGGGTACCAGCAGGACCTGACCTAATAGAAGTGGTGATGTCACCTGATTCCCTCTCCTTGCCAGGTTTAGTCAGCACACTTCAAGATATGGGGAACAATGTGAAGGTAAATCCTTCACAAATCCTTTTAGAGGACGGGTGGTTCAGTGGCTAGGGCACTAGTCTGGGACATGGGTGCCCTGAGTTCAATTCCCTGCTTTGCAACAGACTTCCTGTGTGACCCTGGGCAAGTCCCATAGTGCCAGATTTTGAAAGGTATTTAGGTGCCCAGTAGGAACTTGAAAAATGCCTAAGCAGTTAGTTGATTTCAATGGGAGTTAGGTGCTTAACCTTCATAGGTGCTGTTGAAAATGTCAGTAGGCATGTATCTTCATCTTTCGGCTCTTAAATCTCTTTGAAAACCTTGCCCTTAATCTCTCTGTGCCTCAATATTCCATCTACAAATAAGAACGGCCATAGTGGGTTAGACCAGTGGTCCATCTAGCCCAGTATCCTATCTTCTGACAGTAGCCAGGGCCAGATGTTTCAGAGGGAATGAACAGAACAAGACATTACCAAGTGATCTATCCTTTGTTGGCCAGTCCCAGCATCTGGCAGACAGAGTTTTAGGGAGACACAGAGCATTGGGTTGCATCGTTGACCATCTTGGCTAATGGTCATTCTTAGACCTGTTTTCCATGAATTTATCTGATTCCTTTTTGAACCCGGTTGTTCTTTTGGCCTTCACAACATTCCCTGGCAGTGAATTCCACAGGTTGATTGTGTACTGTGTGAAGACTTCCTTATATTTGTTTTAAACCTGCTGCCTATTAATTTAATTGGGTGACCCGGTTCTTGTTTTACATGAAGAGGTCAATAACGTCCCTTTTCACTTTCTCTACACTACTCATGACTGTATGACCTCTATCATATTCCCCCCTAGTCTATTCTTTGAGCTGAACAATCAGAATATTTTTAACTTCTCCTCACATGGAAGTTGTTCCATACTGCTATTCATTTTTGTTACTCTTTTCTGTACCTTTTCCAACTCTAATATATCTCTTTTGGGATGGGGCAACCAGGAATGCATGCAGTTTTTAAGGCGGGGGGGTGTACTATGGATTTATATAGTGGCATTATATTCTTTCTTGCTATCCCTTTCCTAATGGTTCCTAACGTTCCGTTAGCTTTCTTGACTACCGCTACACATGGATGTTCTCAGAGAACTATCCATAATGATACCAAGGTCTCTTGAGTGGAATTAATTTTTTCAGTGTGCATTACTTTTCATTTATCAACATTTAATTTCCACTATTTTGTTGCCCAGTCACCCAGTTTAGTGAGATCCCTTTGTAACTCTTTGCAGTCAGCTTTGAATTTAATTATCTTGAGTAATTTAATATTGTCTGCAAACTGTGCCACCTCATTCTTCACCCCTTTTCCAGATCATTCATGAATATGTTGAATAGCAAAGATCCCAGTCTGGCTCCTAGGGGTCGGGGTAATGCAGTAATGTTCTCGGTCAAGTTCTGCAATTTTGTATTTGAATTCCTTCAGAACTCTTGTATGAATCCCATTTAGTCCTGGTGACTTATTACTGTTTAATTTATCAATATGAAGATAAGGGTGGCAGTAAGAAGATAAATACATTAAAGATTGTGAAGCATTCAGATGCTATGATGCGGGGACCGGAAAGGATAGCAGCCTTTATAGTGAATTTCATTGGCACGTAGTAACCCTTTCATCCTTCCCTTCATTCCTCCACAAGTTGCCAAGCAATCCCAGAAAAAGTGTCCAAATCCAGGTAGCAAACTTGTCTTATTAAAATAAATTGTTCAAACACATATCAGCTCCAGTTGTGGATGCTTTGTCTTATTCCAGTAAAGCGTTGGTCCATTACTAAAAATGATTTGTGTGCTGACCAGAAACACTAAAACTTCCTAATCCCATTTCTTTCCATTTAAACACATTGAGTTTGTTTCAGCCCTTTAAATGTTAATTTATGCTAATTGTATATAATATTTTGACATAGCATGTTTTCTGATTCAACTGAGCTTTGTTATTTTTTATCCACTACGTACAATTCAGGGTACATGTCACTGTATAACATGCCATTGTGAAATCTTACCATTATCTATGCCCCCTCTAATGGGATGGTAGAAAACACCTTTTTTAAAAAAAATCATTAATAGTGATTGCTAACAGTGGTACATCTTCGCAATAGAGCCAAATTGATTAGAAGACCATTTAACTAAAAAGGCCCCATGCGTTGGGCAAGCCCAGATTGCATTATTACTCCTGTGTACATAAATTACAGATAACACAAGAACAACACATCAGCATCTCTTAAATCTCTTTTAAAAAATCAGAATGATACATGCTGTTTAGAAAGAAAAACTAATGTACAATCAAGCTATGGCTGATTGTCTGAGAGTAAGGCACAAGGGAAATCATGTCACCTTTGACATGTTGTCTACCCAATAGCTGTAATTCATCACAAAATGTCAGACCACAAATGCCCATCGCGTTTAACAAGTAAGTCAGTCACTTCAAGGACAAAAAGCACATGAACACCCTTAATGTGAAATTCAGGGGACTAAATAAACCACACAAGTGCTCAAGTGGAAAAAGCATAAAGAGCCTCTTCCTCACTTGTTGGAAATCCAGTTCCTGTTCCCTCCCCTCCCACACTCCTCAGATAGCTCTGTACTTCTCTGTAGAGCAGAAATGACACTCCCACTGCACTCTGGGGGATCCATCAGGGAAGGCAGTATTAATTCCTGAGTCCTCATCTACACTTAAAACTTAGTGTACAGTGTTCAGGGCTGTGAAAAATTTCATACCTTGTGTGGACATGGACAGCAGGTATAATAGGCCAGGGAAGGTTAAGCCTCTCTTGGCGTAGCCACTGCCGACCTGTCACTGGATGCCTGAGCTGTGATGGCCCCACTTTTCTCTTCCCTGCTGAGAGTGAGCTTCTGCCGGACGTTTTTGCTTATTTATTATACATCAGGCAGGTTCCCAACTGGCTGGGGAGGCAGTCTCTGCTGCTCAGCTTCCTGGGTCCCTTGGACTTCCCAGGAGATTACTGATGAACCCGTGAAGCTGAGTAGCAGATACCACCTCCTCAACCACTCAGGAACCTGCATAGCACATAACAAATAAGCTCTGCTCAGGGGAAAAGTGGAGAGTGTGTGCGGTGGAAGTCCTGGAGGGGAGTGGAAGAGAGGAGGGTCCAGGGCAGGAGGAGGGATGCAGTGAACAGAGGCAGAAGGAGGAGAAAAGGGGGACACGTGGCAGGCGGGGCTGAGAGTGGAGCTGCAGGTGGAAGAGGTGGGAAGGGGAGCTAGCCTCCCCCAAAAGATGCTTCACTCACCACCCATTGGTCAATTTAAGTCCCAGTGTAGATGCAGTTAAGTTGGCCTAGTGAGCACCTCTTGAGGGGCTGGATTTACTACAGAGACAGAAATACCCCTTCCATCGCTGAAGTAAGCGTCCTGCACTACAGCAGCGTAGCTGCAGCACTGCATCTGTGTTGCCATTGAACTTGTAGTCTAGACAGACCCTAAACTTCTGCAGGAGTGGTACATCTCAGCTCTGTCCCTTTATAAGAGCTGCGTGCAGTTTACACAATAAGCCGCATGTGGTTTGTGCACTCTAGTGCTTACTTTTGTTTGATCAGAGAAGCTGTTTCAGTAGCCCAGTTTGGATCAACATTCTTTAAAGGTTACTTTTTAAATGTCTTGAAGGAGAGGTGTGATCTAGTCATCTCAGGCCAGTCATATGAGCTGGGATGCTGGGTCTGATATTTTAACACTAAATTACTATGCTTCTGTATGCCTTACTTTCCCCATCAGTGCAATGGAGACAGTTCTTGCCTAGGGTTATTGTGGGAATTGATTGATTAATGTTTCTACAGGGCTTGAAAATGTGATGTAAAAGTATTGTGTGCAGTTCTCATTACTTTGTATGGGCAGGCAAAGAAAAAATTCCTTGTTGCAGAAAAGGGAATGCTAATGTGATTTGAAAGAAATATTTCTAAATCAGTGGTCCATTGTCAGTTGGAGAATAAGCCCATTGTGCAGAGAAGGCAGATAACTGTATATAAAGAGGATCAAAGGAGTTTTTGAGATGTTAGGGGCCTTGAGACCAAAGAGACCGAGAACATTACTCTTCCTAAGATGTGGCATCTGCTCAGCATCATTATATTTATGCATTATTATTATATTTATAGGTACAACACATGCTTCATGGCTGGTACAGTAACAGAAGATCACACCTAACAGCTTCATAGTGAAGACATAAGGAGGGGAAAGGGGCTGTTAGAAAAGTGGGCATGCTGACCTCAAAAGGTGAAACAGTGGTGCTGAGAGAGAAATAGCAAGAATTTAGCCTAGAGTGACTGACACAACCAGTGATCTCTAAAGATGTGAGCATTTCATTCCATCTCTGCCTGATATAATTCCCGGGTTTGCACCTATTTAGGTGATTCTGAGTTCATACTGAGGAATATTTGGAACTATTAACCTTTTATTTAATCTCTGTTTCTCTCAATTTTCTGCTGCTTTACTGTTTTTGCAATCTGTCAAATCTTACACTGTTCCTGGGATAATTTAGTGAGGTCCGTCCAAGGAGAGCAAAACAGTTACCCACCCCTAAGTGATGAAGGGTGGGTGGGGAGCATTGGGCCCAAATGTGCAGCTTAGGTTCTCTGTTATAGGCAGAGGACCTGGGGTCCTGTCTCCTGTAGTATTGTCAGAACTCTGATTCTGGGCAGCCCAAAGCTCACAGAAATCTGGTGAAGAGGTGAGTTTGAACAGCAAAGTTGATGGTCATCAGCAGTATATTGTGAAACAATGTAGCCCTTTTGAGGTGTGTATACCTTCCCCTAAAAGTGCTCCATTTGTTTCCTGGCATTTTCCATCAGCTGGCATTCTGAGTGTTAAGGCAAAAGTTAATAATGGTTATCTTTTTTTTTTTCTTACAAACCTTTACACAGTGTCCCTTCTATTTCAAAGAGCCCTTTGCCACTAGAACAAACATGTCAAATTCATTCTGTAGGAAGGACCAAATTAAACTTAATTATACGATGTATTAGATAAATTCCCCATTAAGAGGAATGGGGTCAGTTCACATCCCCCAGAGCGTTTGTTTCAGGCTACCTGAACTGCAACAGTTACATTCTTTGCAACCACAAGGCCCAGAAATGTTTTATTTGATGTTATTTATTTATGAAAGCTTGTATTTGCTAGCATCAGAATCTATCATGGGCACTAGATTAATCCATCAAGCAAACCAGGAGTCTGACACCCCTCACGAAAGCAGAGTAATAAAACAAAATTGTATTTCATATGGAAAGAGAGTAAAGTTGATGGTTACATTTACTAACCTGTGATACTTTTGAAAGAAAAAAAATGTAATTGGATCAGTTTTTAAATCACCTGGTAAAAAAGACCTGCAATGAATCCTATCATGCGTGTTTCCTTTATCCTGCTAATCTCATTCCCTTTTGAGCTCTATATTGACTGTATGCTGAAAATATTGCTACCAATGAATGTGGAACACTTAACATCATCTGGATATCAACCTGACAAATACTCTTTTGTTTTCTCTAAGAGCATCAGATGCCCTGGGACAATGTTAGCTCTCAGTTACATGAGTGGAAATCCAGAGTAATTCCATTGGCTTCAGTGGAGTTAATCTCAATTTTAAACTAACGTAAGAGCAGATTTTGCTTCTTTGGTCACTTAAATGATTTTCTTCTGTACATTTTTTTCTCACACATATCACGCCCTCCTGCACGACACCAGCTGCAGAAAGATAAGATCTCAGGATCTGGACTTACGTTTTAAGAATTCCTGTTTGAATACTTCGATGTATAAGGAAAAATTTTAAAGTGTTTTCTTTTACAGACCCACAAAGCATGCAGGCAGAGCACAGAATGTGTATTTGTACTTGAAGCACATAGTTACTCGCATTTATATTTCTGCCATGCCAATATTTTCTGTATAAGCCTCGGTAGCACTGGAAAACTGTGTTTGTACGACCCATGGAACTTCCTTTAGTCACAAAACCACCCTTGAGGTTTCAGTATGCTGGAGCATATGGTGTACCTGGCTACAGCTGAAACCAATATCTTCTGCTGGATTTTGTCTGGTTTACCTCGCCAAAAAAAACAGCATGCAGCAGAATGAGGGGAAGGTTTTATTTTGTCACTGTTGTGCTCTTTTCACTGTGCCAGGGTCAACTCAACTTTTTTTCTGGCTGCTGCTGTGTCTGTTTTTTCTTATTGTTTTTTCCCTCTCCACCCCATCCTATCTGACAGGTGTAGAAGATGTTGTAGCAATAATGATTCCTGAGCCTAAAGGAAAAGAGATTATGAGTCTGCTGGAGAGGAATGTTACTGTGATGATGTATATAACAATTGGAACACGCAACTTACAGAAATACGTCAGCCGTACCTCAGTGGTGTTTGTCTCCATCTCCTTCATTGTGTTGATGATCATCTCCCTCGCATGGCTGGTCTTCTATTATATCCAGAGATTCCGATATGCAAACGCCAGAGACAGAAACCAGGTGAGGAATACATAGATGGGCTTTGGGGTTTGCCCTGCCTTGTTTAAAATGACCATTTATCCTCCAAAGGCCATCACAATGTGATTTAAAGTTAAATAACAGTTTTCTCTTGGGGGAAGCACTAATGTGAGGTATCAAAAGACAAGAAGGGAAATGAGTTGCGGTAGAGATGCCAACATCTTTGGGAAACCAAAAGACTTTCAGCTGGGTAGATGGGACTCAAGGAAGACAAACCTATATAAATATTTTCTCTGCATAAACAGTGGGTTAGGAAACATGGTGTTTAAAGATAGTGAGTTGTCATTTCTCCTCACCATTGCTACAACTGATGTTAATGAACAGAGAATTAAATATTTGGCAGTTACTCATGCACACAAAAGGTACAAGAAATAATCAGAAAGATAATATAGTATCTAAGGGAAAAGATTCCCTTAGTATATTCGTCTGAATGATCTAAAAATACATTTAAATGAATCTAAGCCCTACTCAAAGGTGACTGCAGAATAGTGACTTTGTGTACCAAAAAGGGGTGCGCTATAACTGAAGAGGGAAAAAGAATGGAAGAATGTTTTAATTTTAAAATATTTTATTCACAAATATTAAAACCTCTCTGTAAGGGTCTGTGCATAAAGACATCAGTTCCTGCACAGGCCCTTGACACTGGTTGCTGAACATGTAAATGCCGTAACGATGCTTATTAGTAAATCATTTTCTGCAGGTGTGGTATTGAAATTAATGGGATTCCATACATAATTACTCGATTGCGTGCACGGTTATCATATCCACATGCATAAATTAGGCACACATGCACTAGTATGCCCAAACTTCTGAAAACCAGACATGTTATGCCCATATTGAACCCATTGTCTTTGGTTCCATGTAGTTACATTCTTACTGGCCAAAATTCCATGCTGTATTTTCAAGTGTATTTATTCTTTACCTCTCTAAAGAGAAGCTGCTCTCCATCTCTCAACCCTGTCAATTTTGACTTATAGCACACTGTAAAGCAGATTTTCATTTCAGTAAACACTTTTCAAGGGCTTAGTGAGGCTGCTATGCACAAAGTGAATTATATCGCTTTTCAAATTTGATCCACTCAGACTGTCTCCATTCCCAATAATAGTCCTATTCTTGAGAACCAAACCTTTCAGGTATTACAAACAGCTCTTTTCTAGAGCTGGGCAAATAGTGGATTTTTTTGGTTCACTGGAAGTTCTGAAAAATTAAAACAAATTTTCGTTTTTTGGGTCAAACCAAAATGACTTTTTTTTTTTTTTTTAAATATTTTCAGTGAATGAAAATACTGGGAAAACTTCAAATCAAAGCATCTTGGCAATATTTTGAAAACAAGTCAAAATGCTTTCTCAGTCTCTCCTCTTGAGTCTGTTCCACTGTGTATAAATAATTAAATAGTCACAGAAGCAGGGACTTGGCCAAGGGTCTTCCACAGCGTAGGTGAGTGCACTTATCACCAAATCATGCCCACTATTTCCTTGGCCAGTCGCTATCCATTGTCATTCATAGTGACAAGTCATAGTCATTCATGATGACAATGGATAGTCCCTGGGCCAGGGAAAGAGTGGGCATGACTCTATATGGCTTAGTATTTAGAGCCCTCACTGAGGATATAGGAGACCCAAGATCAAGTCCCTGCTCCAAGGACTATTTAATTTATTCCCTTGACAGGGAATTTTGTTTCTAAGAGCTTGCTTTACCATATTATGCTGGACGTGTGTTATATCCCTTTACCAGTTCTTATTTACTGTTACCATCTTTCATAATAGAAATAAAACCAAGTCTGACCATTTGTGGTTGTTAAAGATCCCATGGCATTTTGTTTGTAAGATAAGGAGTTGATCATCCTTGGAGTTGTCTTGGTTCCAAATGAAATAATTATCCTCTGCCTAACTAAATTTTCCCTGCAATTTTAATATATACAGTATTATTCATTTTCTGCTGTAAACCATTGTGCATTGTTTGTAAGATAACTGCCACGTTCCACATCAGGGGGCTGCATTTCACAGGTAGGAGAAATATCCCTCCCCATGGTCCACACACTACGTAAATTCCAAACTCACCCACTTACTGAGCTTTAGTTTGATTAGCACAGAAGTTAACAATGAGATATCAAATCTCAACTCACAACTACTTTCCAGGCTTGGCTGCGTCTGATGTTCCTATCTAAGGATTATTCCGTCTGTACAAAGCCAGTCCAATCTCCCTTTTATCCAAGTGGGGTAATAAGTCAGTGAGTCAGCAGGACCCACATAACGCTTTCCCAATAATCAAACACTGCTAACAGGGCAGGGTGTTTGGCAAACAGTACCAGTCAGTATGCAATGATGATGATAGTAGATCACTAAAAGGGTTTTGAAGTAAAGAAAGGAAGGCTAATGTTGCTACTTGGACAGTGGCATGTACGTTGATTTCTTCTCAGCATCTATTATGCGTGTTGATTCAACACAGTGCAAGGTGTGCCCGCGCAGAAGAGTGTAGCATGCCTCTAGTCTCAAAAGCCTCAAATTGGGTCAGTGATTGCGATTTAGTACTAGGCAGATCAGATAAAGTGAGTGTGTTTAATTTCAAAGTCAGTACATCCAAGCGGGCATGTCAGTGTGTTGGGTTGAAGCCCAGCAGCAAAGTTTCTTCAGGCAACGGATCTCTCACTCTCTCATCTCCATTTTACTCTCTGACTATTTTGTCTCTCTTCCTCCAATTTCTTTCTCCTTCTCGGACTGGTGATTTGTACATGGAATAATGTCACACTCCATAGCAAGAGAGGAGAGTCCATACAAAAAGCAGTACCTGTAGCAAGTGAGATGTTGGTCAGCTGAATTAGAAGAGGCTGCGTATTTTCAAAAATGTGGAAAATCCTCAGGAAGATAGGGAAAGAGAGCACAGATGGGAGAAGAAAAAAGTTTTTTACATCATTGGCACTTGGGCAGAGGAAACCATAGCAACATGCCTGCTTCATTGTTTTTTCTTTTTCATGCCTCCTGCGATCATTAATGTAAGGGGTTGACAAAAGAGCTCAACTCAGACTCGCCCTTTCTATGTGGGTTACCTCAGTTTTCCTAACATTCTATTTTTCTTATCTTTAACATTTCTGTTTGCGGTAGACGAGCAACACTCTTGTCCTGAGATACTGTATCTTCTTACATATCCGATAGAGCAGCACCTTGTATTTCTTTGCTTGGGTAGAGTTTAAATCTCACTCCTTTTGTCATGGTGCTCAAAGGCTTTTTCTGTGTCTTTGTAGAAAGATACTGTGCTTTCTTGCAGAAAGCCTTGTTTATGCTGTAGCATGTGTATCATCAGCCAACTTTGAGATGCACACTTCTATTTGTAGTTCATGTAGTCCAATAAAGTACAGCCCCATTTATCCAAAGGGCCAGGGTGACAGCCATAACTTTTTGGATAAATAGGGTTTCAAATGAAGGGGGAGCCAGTTGGCCACTTTAGAAAAGGCAGTACTCCCATTCCCCACCCCGGAGAGCAATAAAGGCTGGCTTTACAGACTGGTTGGCTAGCTCTGAAAATGCCAAGAGCTGTGACTGAGATTCATTTAACTAGGGTTCAATATTTGAGGTCTTTAAAATCCAGTGAATTTAAACCAGAGGCTTGGGAAAGAAGGGTTAATACCCCACCAAATTTTCTGTGTAACAGAAGATCGTAGACCTACCGAGACCAACTCTCTGTGCCAAGATCTTTCATAATTTGTGTTTCTGGGCTTAGCTGCTAACTCAGTAGCGAGGTTACCCAGAGCAGTTCTGACCTCCTCGCTGCAGACGGAGCCTTTATAATTGGCAATTCAAACACTGCTTAGAAGGAGTAGGACAATATAGGTGACCATTAAGCTGAAGGACATGACATTAACCTCTGAGTTTGAAGGGGGTGGTATTGTTATGAGAAAGAGTTTCTGAATTGCTTTGCTTGATTGATCCAACCCACTCTCCCAATTGGTCCCCTCCCGCTGTGCCTTACCTTCTCAACAGATCCACCAGCACTAGGTCTCCCCTTCCTGACAAATGTGCTTCACCTCATGTACTTCTCAAGAATCTCCCTTGTCCTTCCACTATGGCCATCTTTCCCAGGCCCACCTCCCTTCTGACATGCAGAGTAGTTCATCGCTCTGCCCTAGTGGGATTGAGCTGTGATTCTAGAAAGAACTGATTGTGATCCATCCAGAGAACAACAAGTCCAGGTCATGATCAACAGTCCAGAAGAAGGGAGTGCTCTCCCATTATGGCCTCCTTGTGCATGGCTTTTCTGGTTGAAATTTACAGAGTTTCTTACATGTGCCCACAAAATATGTGCACATTACCATTTTGTGTGTTTCCCAGTAGGTAAATGTGTATGCAGATAGGCAGTTAGCTGGGCAATTATCCATCTGTGCATGTAAACATCTGCCAGTGTGGGCTTTTGCACATGCAACCATGTGTGCCAGCCCTATGTGCAATCACATTTTCATAAATCTGATTGAAAATTTGGGCCACTAGTTTACATTTCAAGTTCCCAAAATGTAAAGTCATCCTCACCCCTGATGAAAAGGTCATGCTTAGGAGTAACTGTTGTCCTTTGTACTGGTTGGATTGTGGCATGGTTTAGCGTAGAAGGTAGGTATCGGCAATTACTCCTGGTATAATGCCCATGCTCTACGCTTCGCCAGACTGGAAGGGCATGAACCAGATGTCTGTCCTGATAGCTGTTTGTACTTCCATGCTGCTGCTTGTGCAAATGAACTGAATTCTTAGAAGGAAAGCATTGTAGCTTTTGGTTCTTTGCTCAGCTTCTTGTCCTGAATGGACATCCTGGCTGCAAGAGATCTTCTCTGTGAAATGCAGTGAGATGTGTTTTCATCAAAAGGTTCTAGGGCTGAGTAGAAGCAATTTGGGATTACAAAACTGTGTTCTGGAAATATTCTGCAGAGTAACTGCTTCTGCTGCAGCTCTCTTTGCCTCCTTCACAGCAATGACATAGGTTAATAAAAATTCCATTGTCTGTCTGTCAAACTACATTTTCCACCAGCATCTCTAGAGCAGTGGTTCTCAACCAGGGGTATACAAATATATTCTAGGGGGTATATCTACTTGTCTAGATATTTGCCTACTTTTACAAGAGGCTACATAAAAAGTACTAGCGAAGTCAATACAAACTAAAATGTCATACAGACAATGACTTGTTTATACTGCTCTATGTGCTGTACACTAAAATGTAAGTACAATATTTATAATCCAATCGATTTATTTTATAATTATATGGTAAAAATGAGAAAGTAAGCAATTTTTCAGTAATAGTGTAGGGTGACACCTTTGTATTTTTATTCTGATTTTGTAAGCAAGTAGTTTTTAAGTGAGGTAAAACTTGAGGGTATGCAAAACAAATCAGACTCCTAAAAGGGGTACAGTAGTCTGGAAAGATTGAGACACTGCTTTAGAGTTTGTTCTGTGTCACATGGGAACCCTGGGATGGGAGGGGGTGTTTTAGTGCCCAACGGCTGACGGCAGGATATGGCAAGAGCTGCCTGTTACTCATTCCTCTTCTCCCTGGTTTCTTATTAGAGGGAAGTTTGCTTTAAGTTTTGCAATTTTGTGGGCTCCATGGTATTTTGGAGAATGGCTGGCGCAGGATGAGATATCACACAAGGAGAAGCTTGAGTGAGTTTTGACTTCTCCCTGAAGTAGGGGGTTCTCTGTTCACGAATGAGGAGAATTTGTATTTCTTGTGTCCACTTTCAGTCTGAGGATCCAGTCCAGGAGGCTGTGTATATTACTTGAGAGACCTAAAGTAGAGAGCTTGAATACAAAGTTTTGGGCCATTGGGTGAAACGTATTGTCTTTGTAGCTGTTGTAGTCTCCCAAAACAATGAGCTTCATCACTGGGTCAGATGTGTTTCCATTAGCTTCTCAGGGAAACTTTGTGTCCAGAGATTACCAGGGTGCCCTAGTCTTGCTTTGGAACTCGCGAATAATTTGTTCAGCACCGATAATATGCTTGGTGCTGTGCAAGGCACAAAGATGAAGACATTCCCTGTCCTGCAATGCTAAAAGATAGCCTATAAGACATGGAGGAAACAGGATACACTAAGAAATTTGGGAGGAAATAAATTTAAGAGGGAACAGGTGTTCCCTTACTCCTCTCACTCATCATTGTCTAGCATTCACTCTCTCCAGGACTGGAACAAGTCTCTTTTCCACAGTACCATTCCTGTTTAACCACAATAGTCCTCACTTACTAGCAGGACTTCCACATCAGATGTGTTTAACTCCTACTAGCCCAAAGTTGAATGTCCCAGAGTTAATTAGATTATGAGATTTATAACCATAAATACCAAAGCCCCACTTTAAATATTTAAACTACTGTAAAGTTAACACTTCTTATCTTTGATGGCCGTGTTTAGTTACATGCATTTCACTTTAAAAAAGGATCCTTTGAAAGTATGATTTTTCTTCCAACATATACCAATTCCTTTAAAAAAAATCTAATTTTTATTGAAATCACAAACGTTGCCAGCATTTAAGTTAGATAAGAAAAGGCAAATATGAAAACAAACAAGATCAAAGTTTTAAACCAGTCTTTAATCTTGTCCTTTTCTCTTGAAGAATGTGAAAAAAAAGACAAGACATTTCATTAACGTAAGTAATAAAAAAAAAACATGAAAAATTCCAGAAGCACTACATGTATCTTGTCTTTTTTATTTTACATTAGCTTTTACATTAGCCTTTGATTCGCATTAAAGAAACAAATAGTTTGCAGGTAATGTTTTCAACTCTTGTCAGATTCTTTTATTCAAGGCAAGCTGTGAGAAAAATGTACCATAGATAAGTAGTTGTGTAACTACCAGATAGTCTGTTGAATCCAATAATTATCTGTGTTACAAAACTCACATTTATACTTTCGCATTAAAGTCAATGAGAGTTGTGCCTCTTGTGTCAGGGCTGAATTTGCTCCCTCATCTTTAAAATTAATTTCTGCATGGATCCTGAGGATTACTAGGCTATGATAAAATCCTTTCTTGTTACATCTACCAAAATCCACTAAATTAAATATGCCTTTTTAATTAAATACAATTACTTTAATTGGATCAGATTAACAAGGGAAAAAGGTAACATATTAATGAGATTTGCATGGTGAGTGGGTGCTTATTTACAAGCTACATCCAATCACGTCATTTTTTAGGTTCATTTTCTAGCCAACTCCAGGAGGAATTTGCTTCCAAATGACATGTCCCTTACAACTCTGACACACACAATTTTCCAGATCTTAAAAGTGCAATGTCCTCACAATCACCACAGTTCTTAGATCCCCACTGCGCTTCTGGAAGTAGATACAGTGTGTGCATATCCAAAGGCTGATGTCATTTATACTGATGTAACTCAGGAATGAGATCAATAAACTGTTGCAAAACCAGTGTGAGATCAGAAATGGACAGTAGGTATCAGAAGATGATGAAGTGTTATGAAAAAATAGAAAAACACTATGAAATTTCACCTAGAAAGAAATTCAGTATGTAGGGGCGGGAAAGGTGACAAGGAACAAAGAAAAAGCAAATGTTGCTCCTGGGTTGGTCTAAGCAGATTTAGTCCCGCTTTGAGCAGGGGGTTGGACTGGGTGACCTCCTGAGGTCCCTTCCAATCCAAAAATTCTATTATTCTATTAAATGAAAGTAGACGGACGAGGCATGACTGTAGAACTCATCTGCTGTTCTCCCCACATGGAACTATATAGCTTAGACACTGATCCTATAATGGAGAGCACACCGGCAGACTGCTGTGCCTGCCTGCAGCATCCTTGAAGTCAATGGGACTAATGTGTTTAAAAAAAAAAAAGCCCCCTAAAATAGTGCATAGTTACTTAATACATACTTATTTCTACTCATGAAATACAACGGTTTAGTGTCATCACTGGCCAGTGTCCGTTATTATAACGGCTTTGCCTAATGAAACTTAGATAACTGAAAAGAGCCATTAGTCCAGGCAGCATTAGGCACCTTTTGTTTTTAAAAGGGATGCCATGCTATTTCCCACAGCAGCCTGCCTGGCCTTGTCAGTTTACATTTACGCAGAACCTTACTGTTTCACGTAAAAATGTTTCAGATTATTAAGCAGCTATAGAAAAACAAGATAATGGCTTCTGCATAAAGATCTACTTTTTACTAACAGGTAATTATGTATTTTCAGCGCCGTCTTGGAGATGCTGCAAAGAAAGCAATCAGCAAGCTGCAGGTCAGAACAATCAGGAAAGGGGACAAGGTAATTTTTCCTTTCAAGCTGGAACTGTGCAGAGAGGATCCTCTCAGACTGCCAATAGAGAGGGAAATAGGAGGGGAATGGCAGTTGCCTTTTACACTAGTAAACACCCCCACAGCCAGGGGCAGTGTGCTTGTATTCAACTTAAAGTTTAATTAGAACAGGGAGGGAGAGGAAATTTAAATAAATACACAATAAAGTTCTTTTAGTCTGAATAGTAAAATAGCTTCTGTTAGAGTTTGCAAACCAAATTTGGGGGCTAAATTCTGCAGTCCTCATTCGGGCAAAACTCCCACTGACAGCAACGGGAGTACTGCTGTCTGTCTATGCTGGGAGCTGGGGTTGTGATTCCCAGTTCAAGGAGACATACTTGTGCTAGCTCTTGTCAAGCTAAAGCTCTAAAAAGAGAAGGTAGCAGCAGCAGCAGCTGGGCAGGCTAGCCACCCTGAATACGTGTCTTCCAGAGACCTATCACACACATTTTACGCAGCTTGCCCCTGCACTGCCACAGCTACATTCTGTCTTAGCAACTAGTTTGATGAGAGCCAGCTCAAGTGTGGCTCCATCAGCTGCTATTCACAACCATAGATCCAAGTGCAGTCATACACACACCACCGGTACACATACCCTTACTGCCTGGGTGTAAGAATTGCAGAACTGGATCCCTAACGATAGCCTCACTTATTTTTATTAAGATACATTGTCATGCTTAGACATGTCAGTAACCATTTTAACTTCACTCTGCCACTTAGGTTCTTGTTTGAAGCGATTAATCCATAAATTAAAAAAAAAATCTAATTTAATGTTCTCTTTACTGTAGGAAACGGAGCCAGATTTTGATAATTGTGCAGTTTGTATTGAAGGTTACAAGCCCAATGATGTTGTCAGGATCTTACCATGCAGGTAAGTTAGTGTGATCTATGGAGGCATTTACAGCCCTGATATGTTCTTCGTTTAAAGTCTCTGTTTCTTAGGGTTGGCTCTGCCCTGCAAAACTGGAATGGTCAAATTCCTGAAATGAGGTTATCTGCGAACTGCAAGGGTTTGGATTTTTTTATTTAATTTTTAAATTTTTTTTGTACTCAAACTATTTTTAAAGACTTGAAATGTTATTCTGATGTATTTGTAAAAATAAATTTAAAATGCAGTGGGCAGCAAGAACCATTTAGCATAGAGCCTGAGTCTAGCAGTGTCTGTGCTTGGCATGATATAAGGGGATCTCGTTCTGTGAGGCTTTTTGGTTAACCATTAATATCGGCCTGACGAGCTAAGAGCAGTTTGGCCGGTGATATTCTCTCTAGGCTTTGTTTTAGGGTAGCTTAATGTCCAGAGAGTTGAGGCAGGGGGCAGTAATACTTTTTGTAAGAGCCCAGCTACTAACCCTGCAAGGATTTGGAAATATTACAAAGTCCTCAGTTTAAAAAAAAAAAAAAAAGTGTGTGAGGGGGGAGAGGGGCTGATTCTGCTGTCACTTCTACGAGTTTAACTCCATTGATTTCAAAGGCGTTACTCCTGATTTAAAGCAGTATGAGGAATAGAAATAATGATTCTAGGACTGGGTTGTGGCCCATTGGCAAGATAGCATGGGGACACTTGCATTGCCATGTCCTGTATGGTTAGTTGTCCACAGAACAAAGCTATCTGCAGTTCAGCACCTTTCATGAGCTCTAACTTCACTTAACTTGTTTTTAATTGCTGAGTAAATAAAGTGAGACGGAAACTTTACACAAATCATATCTGGTATGACTTCCATCAATGACAGCCAGATACTCCACTTCTCAACTTGCTTTCCCTACAAACAGGAATCCCACAAGCATGCACATTTAAAATGTCAATTTCTATGGTATCCATCTTCTACTTGACATGAAGAACTGAAATATTTGTTCCTTTTTGGCTGTGTTGTAAATAGTAGGCTTCCTTGGTAGATATTTTAAATGTTACATGTTCTCCCCTATGATCATTCTTGTGAGCCATTGGCTTGATATGCTTACTGCTACTGTTAAAAGGCAAACCCAAAAGCAATAATTTAATCATAAATTGGGCCAGCTGCTGATCCCCCAACTTAGACACACAGCACATGTGCTCTCTTCAAACGCAGGGAAATGGATACAGTTTAGAACTGGGCTTAATTCCTAGTACGTTCCTGTGGAGCCCTAGCCAAAGTTTGGAAATTTTGTGCTAAAGGTACAGATGTTTCTTTGAGATAATTATACGGAACACGTGCACCTAAACCTCATCTGTAATTTGTATCACTCTCACAAATAACCCAGCCTAGAGTCAGGCTTAGTCTGATTCACAACATTAAAGAAGGCCCACGGATTCGGAAACACATAGTTAGCAGGTGATATTCAGCTCTTGGCTGACTTAAAAGTTTACTTGGAAATGCCTAAAGCTAAAGGTTAGCAGCAAATCTGGTAGAATACATATTTTGAACTTTAGCACCATTGACTTATGAGACCTGAGAGTTTCTCTCCCAAGTAGCTACTTTATTGAAATGAATCCTCTCTACTGTACAAGTTATGAAGGGTAACATTTAATAGATTTGTACAGTTTTGCAGACCACTATAGCTGGTGGTTTTAATTATTATTACTATTGTTGGTTAAATGCCAACAGTTTGCCAAATGCTGTACAAGAAAAAAAATGAAGACAGTTCCTACCACTGAAAATTTACAATCTATAGAGAAACACCAACAAGATAGGATGCACTGAGCAGCTGAGAGGAAATACAGAATCTTGATGATAAATTCATATCGGTTTAAAGTTAGTAGGGAAACCTTGTAGTCTTAAGATGGAAAAGCACTCTTTGCACTGATGATTAGCAAAAGAAAGACAAAAACCTACAAATACATATTTGGTTCTTTGTCATCCCCAGTATATGTCCAACGTATATAGCTTGTATATCCAGGTCATTAACACCGCAGCCTGCAGTTCAAGGAAGACATTAGCTTCTCACCAGACCTTATTGAAACTTCCATTTTCTTGCTTGTCTAAAAGCCAGTATCATCATGACATCAGTGCTTGGTGATCTGCACTGGTTGCCTGTTGGTATGCAGGTGAAGTTTCAGATGTTTTGACCTGTAAAGCCATGTATGCCTTAGAGAATCCACTAGTCAGTATTTCAGAAGTGGATGAATTTCACATAAACATACACACATAAACAGCCTCTTATTAGCAGTTCAGGTCTTTTCACTGTCTCATTCTTTCAAAACATTCTCTTTAAGTGTGGCAGAGAGTCAATGACGAGATACCTTGTGGTCATATCTCTCCGACTGGCTAGTTTGAAGGGGGAGCAATTTCATATATACTTTTTTTTCCCTCTATGGACCTGCTCCTACATCTTCCTGTATTTTAAAATTTCATTCTGAAAAGCTCAGAATTTAAACCAATAGGTCGAGGTGTGAAGAAGTGTGCTTTCTGACATTACACGTGCTGATTTTTGTCTGGATGGAAATCGGACTTAGTTTTATACCCTGCTTTAAAAGTTGGCAGTAGAAAACATAATTAAAATTGGTTTCTAGGGCATTGGCAGAGGATTAAATGTAACCATGTTCTAGTATCCCCGGAGTGTTTTCACCTGTCCTCCTCCCACTTTCAGCCTTCTCAGTCATCTCCATCTTCAAACCCTTAGTCTACAACTTCACATCTCTCTTGTTTTCTTTTCCTAGACCTTGGAGTTCACTTCCATGCTCTTGGTGCTATTGCTGCTCTGATACTGCTTGCTTCGGCTTCTTCTTTCTAACCTCTCCGTCCATCCTACTTGCCGTCCTGTCACCTTCCAGACATGCCAGTAGGGTCACTCTCTCAACCTCGTCTGTACCCAGAACTGCTCTGTCTCTTAACTCCCTCTCTCTAGTCACCTCATCTCTATCAACATTGTTCACGCTCTGGTACCCTTCCCTATCTCCCATTCCTTCCTCATCCCCTCTTCCCTTGGAAACGATCATCTCTACCACTCTTCTGTGCCCACTCTCATTGATGTTTGTCTTCCTCCCAGCAGTCAATTTTTTTGTCCAGACTCCAGTGCTGATGAATGGCTCTGGAGGAAAAAACCCAGACCATTCTGATTTACTGCATGGCAGGTTCATCCTCTTTATTTAGTATAGACATCTTCCTTGAAAAAACAACTGTACTCCTCCACTCTCCCTTTGCCTTGGTCTCCTTCCTGCATGTCTGCTCTCCTCCTTCTCCTATCCAGACTTCTTCAAAAAAGGAAAAAAGCACCTTTGGCTGCTGAACCCCTCTTAGAGTCGTCTGACTAGCTTCTTATTGATTCTTGCATCAAATTCAAGCTGCATGTTCTTATACTGAGGTCCCCTACAATCTTTTTCTGTCCTCTTTTGTCTCCAATTGTCCTCTTCTCTTAGCTCAAACTTCTCTTCTGACTTCAATCTTCATATCCTTCTTCTAAGACCATGTATGTGCCTTCCTTCTCACTGCCCCTCTTCCCCCCAATGCTACTAAATTCCCCTCACAATGCCTCCATTCTTTCCTTCATTAAATCCCTTCTAAAATCTCTGTTCCTCATGGAGGTAGATAAACTGAAGTGTAGATGGCTTTTATAATCCTAAAGACAGCTACATGTCTTAACTCTTCAGAGCAGGGATTCCTGGTTAATTTTTGTAAAGTAACATACACATTATGGTGCTATATAAATAATCGTGAATAAAACAGACCTTCAAATCCAAATTGGCAAAAATAGACTTATCACATGCCCCTACAAAATATGTGGATGCCCACAAACAGGTAATTTTAGACCTCAGATTACCTCATTTTGGTATTCATTCTTCTGTGGTGTTCTGTTTTATAAAAAAAAAGGTCCTTCTATCTAACTCGTACATACTAAATCTAAAATTAAAACCATGATACACTGTTAATTTAATATTTTAAAGTGCAAGGAGACTCAGTCTGTCATGGTTATGGATTTTAATCACTCAACACTGATAGCATTCATTTTAGCGTATTTTTCTTTCAACCCAACTGATTTTTAGGAGCAGCCAAACTTGAGGTAAACATCTGCAAAGCATGAAAATTCCACACTCTTTCTAACAAACATTATGAAATGTTTCAATGTGATCTGCAGTCTGATTAAGGCTTGCAAAGCTTGAACTTGAACACAAAGGGGCTTTTCTCATCTATGCCTGAATGACTTGATCTGATTTTACACATCACTCAAATTATATATTCTTGATCAGAAACAGATTTTTTGTGTCCATTTTTCAAGAGCGTAACGAATATCTGAGCTTTCTGAAAGCTTGCGCTGATTATTGTGGCCCAAATCAACATTAAATGTTGTCAGTTAAATGTATATTAGCCTATAAGTTTGAGTACGATATTTAAAAAAAAAATAAATCAACACTAAGAATATTTTAAATAGTTACTTCAAATAGCTGAAAAGTGAGACATTGACTTTCAGTTCAGTATTCTGCATAAATCAACACATTCAAGGTATTTCATTTACACATTTTAAATGTAAAACATTTCTCAGTCGTTGTTTCACAAGATAGCTATTTGGGGATTAAATTTAATCTATATATCACTTGTAGTTTTGCTTACTCAGAATGTTTGTCGGACAATGACATGCTGACTATAAATCTCCTGGGAGGAGAAGGGGAAGGAAGGGGAGGTTAATATAGTGCAGAGATGGAAATTTGATGCATTATGTGCTTTTACCCAGCAAGGTAAGTGTTGTTTTGGAAGTGGAGTTATGAACCTTAGTAACCTTAGTAAAGTGGTGGTTTTAACTTAAGTATCATGATGCTTCATTTACATTAATCATGTTGACGTTCAGTATCGGACGAGGTCTGACAAACTTTGGTGTTACAGCCAAGTGATGATTAGACTAGTCTCAGATTCCTAGAACGGATTTTTTGTGCCACAGCTGTGAGATGTCAATGCCAGTACAGAATGGAATACTGTAATTTCCCTGTAACTCTGAGTCCCCAGCGATCAGTTTCCTGTAGAAGTAGTAGGAAAGGGAGCCAAGTGGAGTGAGTAATAGGGTCTGATGGGATTTCATACATTTTTAGATTTCTATTTCTAATATGGGTTAGTATTAAATCCAGCTCATGAATGGGATGAAACCACTTAGAAAGACAGTTCAACGGAACAGATGTTAAAAATTAACATTGATGAGAACGTACCTCAGTCTCTTCCAGCTAGCTGGAAAGATGGCTATATCTTTATGCATTGGATGCTGCTTTTTAAATATTGGGATGGAATAGCAAAGCAAAATTATTACTTTGCATGCAGTGCTTTTAAATATTTAAACATAATCATTTGGGTATGTAAGGTGATTCTGGGTTTCTCACAGATATAACACCTGCTGTGGGGAGAGAATTTATGCTACTGATTATCTCCTAGCTCAGGACCTAGTTTTAAGACCATTTGTAGACCTGCCCTACTGCTGTTAGTTGGTGGCTTTATATGCGTGAGTGTAGAGGAAGGGAAACATAGATGTATACACAGCAAAAAAATTACCAACACTACAGTTTTCAGGGCTTTTTTTATAATACCTCAACTATAAAAGTTCAGCAAGGCTGAAATTTGACATACAAAATGTTGCACAACTGTTACATGCTTGAGAAAAGGTATTTAGAACGGGTCTACATATAAATTTGCATTGAAATAACCAAAATATTTGTAATTCATAGCTTTTGTTATTTTGGTGCAAGTCTGAGTAGGGACACTCTTATTTCAGAATAAAAGTGTCCTCTTCTGATTTTTGTTTGTCATTTGTATGTAAATCAGACTTTTAGGTGGGCAAGTGTGTTTTCAGGTTCCTACACAAAGATTTACGGGCTGAGTCTGTGGTTCCATTAGCAAACTTTGTGTCTGTTTTTCAGGAATAGTGTAGCTGGACGAATGCTAACAATAGTGTAGGTACAAAACATTACAAAGCAGATAGAGCCACAGGGCACGTTCAAGAGGACAGCAAACATAATACATGAGATAAGTCAATGAATACTGTGCTTGCATAAATAACTTAAAAGTCCTAGATGATGTAAAATGCATAGGAAACAAACCAGCAATTATTCTAATTAAAATCCACAGTTGAATGAAGAAAAACTGGGAGATTTCATAAAAATCCATCGCATACAGGAGAGGAAATCTTTGCTCCAGTGTCTCATTGGAGACCACCTCACTATCCCAACAATACTCCATCCAGCTGCAGCCAGGCTTCCAGAATGCTCTTCCTCAGAGCAATCTATGTACCTGGGCATCTCGCCTCTCCTGGGGGTATATTCCCCTCTGTTGAAGTATTCACAAATAACGTTCAAACAAATCTGGCCACAATTCTCCATATACTCCAGTGATTACAAGAAATTGGGAACTGCTTACCCGAGGGACTCATAAACTGAGGCACAAAGATAACAAACATCTCCCCTGTCTCAAATCAAGCCTCCTGAGAACTTCTAATTTCATCTCCCAGCATTTCTTACGTTCTGCACCCTGCCACGGTGCTCATCCTATCAAATACAACATAACAGGACATCCTTGCAAGAATGAGTGAAGCTATCAATGAGGTGCATAAATTAAAAGTTTGCGTGTTGAGCCTCCAGTTTGTTCAAGCAACTTTAGACGACTGACACTTGGGGCTAAGAAACTGTATTTCCCATAACTGGATAATATGTATCAACCAGCTCCAGAGGGAGAAATATCCAGCTAAAGATGCTCACTCTCATGGGTGGCTTTTGAGAGACAAGAAAATAAGGGAGGAGGCTCACCAAAGAGGCCAGCCTTTCTCTCAAAAAATAAAAAATTGGGGGAGGGAGAGAGTTCTCACTACACACTGTTATGAGCCTATAAAATAATAACAGATGCAGAATGGATTCACATTACAGTTATTTAAAGTTCTGGGTCACTGTGGTGGGGTCAGCTTTGCGTAATGGGACTAACAATAGATCTTTACATGGTCTGACCTTTACAGAAAGCTGAGTTTCACGTACCTGTATTAGAGCTGGCAATCTACAGCATTTTAATTTGTTTTTGCTGCTACACATTGTACAATTTGTCTTTCTGATTGTTAGTGTCTAATTTTGTACATCTCACTTTCTGCGCCTTATCAGTGAACTCTAACAGGCAGAAAACTGTGTGCTTATCGGAATAACATATAGTACTGTGATTTTATACTCCTCTGTGTGCATGTTTATAATCCTTACCATATACTGGAAAACTACACTTTAAAAACTCCCAATTTTACTGCATTGAGAAGCAATTGCTGGGAATGACTGAAAATCTCTAAGCTACATTGGGATGGATTTGAATTAAAATATCTTGCTTTTCATTGCAGGCATCTTTTTCATAAGTCTTGCGTAGACCCCTGGCTGCTAGACCATCGCACCTGCCCTATGTGTAAAATGAACATCCTAAAAGCTCTAGGGATTCCGGTAAGCATGTCATGCAGCACACTAGTCAAAATAGAGCGAGAACACTTCTGTCCTGTACACGTGCCCATCTGTTTGTCTATTTCGGTTCTCATACCACTTTCATAACCATGGTACACTGATTTATTAATGGGAACACAAGCAGACATCTGTCTATTTTTCTACCTGTCATTTTGCCTGGGAGGGGCATTGCAGGGGGGAGGGAAAGGAGTTGGTTTGGTGAGATGGTGGGGCTTTTTTTTTTTTAAGTAATTGTGGCACGATTGTACATTCCCACACAAACCTGTTCCATTTACTCTTTTACAGCAGGGCTGGATTTTTTAAACTACATTCCTCTTTATTGCCTTAAAGCTAAGAGGGAAGAGTTTTTATTTATACACCATCTATCAATCTAAGGCAGTTTGCCTCTGATTGCAAAAGTCACTGCCTTTTCTGCCTGGTTACGTCCCCTCTCTTAAAGCATCCTTTCATGTCAGTAGGCCTTGAGCTCATAATTCTAGTAACATTTCCCTCAGAATGATTGAGATATATGAGAACCATGTGATTACAGTATAAAAAATGCTAGATTGTTAGCTGGTAAATTCAGATCTGTTTAGAAACCTACCAAAACTTGCCAATTAACTCTTCGGATTGTATTGTCAGATCCACCTGGCACGTGTTCTGCAAGCAATGTCGTTTCTCTAAATGACAGCTATCTCACAGTTCATTGTCTATTCCACCAAGAAATTAATCAAGCTTTATGCTATGTGAAAATCTATCTCCAACTGTCAAGTTCAACACTGAAACTGTGATGGTTGGTATGCCAACAGCTTCTGTAAATACACTGTCCCCAAACTGAGGTGCAGCTTGGCAGCATTACATATCTGAGCGCTATACAAGAGAGATGAGACAAAACAAAAGCCAACAGATGAATAAATTAGATCAGCTAATGTAGTTACCCCCAAGAGCAGCAGTGAAATGACATGGAGACACATAATCCAAACCAAGTATTTAAATGAAAAAATAGGCTGATTCAAGTACTGAGTTTATTATTCTATGAAATTATGCAATAATAATATAATCTTGCAGGTGTGTCCATTAATTTAGTGCAATTATAAAGCTAAAAGGATATATCTGAAATAATATAATTATAGTATATTATAATTAGGCTTCTTGTTAGAGAGAGAGAGAGAGAGAGAGAGAGAGAGACAGAAAAAACTACTATGAAAGATTGTTAAAGTTGCAAAGTCAAGCACCCAAAAGTTAGAAAATGCTAGTATTGAGGCTGCATGTACAACCTTCATTCAGCCCCCTAATATACATTACAATATTATCTTTTCCACAGATCTCTAAGTCAGTGGCTCTCAACTAGGAGTATGCGTATCCCTGGGGGCACGCAGTGCAGTTTTCCAAGGATACATCAGGTCATCTAGATATATGTCTAGTTTTACAACAGGCTACATAAAAAGCACTTGCGAAGTCAGTACAAAGTAAAATTTCATATAAGTAAAATGAGAAAATAAGCAATTTTTTAGTAATAGTGTGCTGTGAGACTTCTGTATTTTTATGTCTGTTTTTTTAAGCAAGTAGTTTTTAAGTGAGGTGAAACTTGGGGTATGAAAGACAAATCAGACTCCTGAAAGTGGTACAGTAGCCTGGAAAAGTTAAGACCTGCTGCTCTAAATAACTTGCAGCAATAGTAGGCTGTTATGCTCTATACGGGCCAGCCATTAGAGGGGGATGAGACACATGCTTTGCTAGTGGTTCCAGAATCTGAGGGAAGCATGCTCTTTTGCCCTTAGCCTGTCTTTGTCCCCTCTGCACCTTTGCTCCTAACTCCTGGCCCCCAAGATTCAGCCGTTTTATCCTCTTGCCTCTTGAGTTCCTGTCCATACAACCTATAATCTTATCTCGGGTGACCAGATGTCCTGATTTTATAGGGACAGTCCCAATATTCAGAGCTTTTTCCTATATAGGCACGCATTACCCTGCAGTCCCTGTCATGGTTTTTCAAACTTGCTCTCTGGTCATCCTAACCCTATTAGCCCTCCCCAGCTTCTCCTGCCCTTCCGCTGCTCCTCACCCCTCTGCATTCAAGTAAGGCTGATTCCTTCTCCTCCTCCTTGCTGCCCGGGCCTGAGTAAGGGGCGCACAAAAAGAGCACAGGTGAGACCGTCTCCCTCCTCTCAGATATGGCTTCCAGTACCACAGCAGTCCTTGGCTGCCAGGAGGGACAATTGCATGGACAGTGCTGCTCAGCTGCTGCATCCCCTGAGCTTGGAGCATGCTTGGTACTGATGGAATCTGCAGAGAATGTCGCTGCTCAAAGTCTCTATTGAGCATGTGTGAACTGATATCTTCAAAGGCTCAAACTTGGCCAGATTTGAGCAGAATTTCACATGGACAGGAAAGAGCACATCTGTGACACACAGGTCAGTCACTCTCCTTCCAATTTCAAGGCCTGCTCCAAAGCATGAAGTTTCTGCAGCTTCTCAATGAAACAGTTGTAAGAATTTGGTTAACATGGGCAAAACATATTTTCCCTCCCCAACCTCATTCTCAATTCTTGCTGAACCGTTGTAACGGAAACAACCCGCATACCCCACCCCACCCCCAAAAAAACAAAAAACCCAGTCTGAGGCGTACACCTGTCTTGGAAAAACTTCAGCTCAGATGGTTGCAGTTTGGCAAAGTTATAAGCAACTGAAAACAGAGTCTTATAATGGAAAGTGTCAGGAAACCTTAGCTTATAGACACTGCTACCAGCTCCATTTATAACATATAGTGTCTTCATGCCAGCTGTTTGCTTATCTTAGTGTTATATATTAAAAAGTTGGCTTGTATGAGTATGAATGTGGCATTGCATTTCCATTTTAACAGGACTGTATAATATCTTCTAATATATTGTTCTAAAAACTAGATCTAAATTTTCAAGTCAGTGCATGCAAATTTGGCAATTTTCTCAGAGTTTACTTCATAGTCAATATTTTTTAAAATGGCTGCCTAAAGCTAAAGCATATTTATGTATGTAAATAACTAGCCAGATTTTCAAAAGTGGTGAGCACCCAGAAGCTCTCATTAAGACGCATTTCCTTTCTGCTGAGGCAACCTGGTCCCACCCCCAAGGAATTCTGCCACTATTTACAGAAGCAAATGTCTGGCCTCAGACCTTCCACTGGCACGCTAATGGTGAATTGAACCCACAAAGGTCAGTTTATTCTGGTCTTGGTGTCAAAAGGGAAAACTTTTTTTCTTTTAATTTCCAAGAATTTACATCATTTTTGAGATGATCATATCAAGTAAAATAATCTCCCTCCAGTTCCCACCCTCTAGAATCGTGTTCTGAACATGCAAACAGCTGCACTTTTTTTTTCATTAGATTGGTTGAGTTTCATTACGAACCTGATGCAAAGGCCACCGAAGTCAGTGGGAAGACTCCAACTGCTTTCAGTGGAGTTTGGTTTAGGCCATAAAAGCAGATATGTACAGAGAACTAGAAAAATCAATATAACTAACAAAATTTATCAAAATATATTCATATCACTCAGATATTAAAAGGTATAAATAGTCATTTTTAAAAAGCAATATTTGATATCATTAGGATTGAAGTCTACTGCTTTGGTTTTTTTCCAAGTAAAATGATATTAAACCTGCATGTAAAAAGGGATTAATTGAATTGAACGGTGACATTTCAATTTCATGTGCTGCTTCAGTTAATATTTTATCGGGCTTTCCATTATCTCCTTTTTTAAGGGTTTAAAAGTTGCTCATAAAAGCCCATTTTAGCAAAAACTGTGAACACAAGGGAAGAGAAGAGAGAATGGATAACGGGGGGGGGCGGAATATTCAAACATTTGCTTAGTTACACTGGTGTGTGTGTGTGTGTGTGTGTGTAAATTTTAAGACTGGTTATTTAAATTGTATAACCCTCAACACCAAATTTGATTTTAAAATGAAATTTCAAAGGTTTCCAATAATTTCGTAAAGAAATCTAATAAAAAAAAGTGTTGACGTTTGTGCCCAACAATTTTGTCCCCAGTTCTGCAAGTAAAAGTATGGTTGTCTGCTTACATTCTATACTTCAATCTGTGAACACAAAATAATCTGAGGATTGTTTAAATGAATATATTCTTTTATTAGGAACCATTTTAAAAGAATGCTACGTTTGTGACATGGAATCATAGAAATGCAGGGCTGAAGGAAATGTAGGAAAGAACCTCAAGATGTGATCTAGTCCAGCCCTCTACACTGAGGCAGGACCAGGTATATCTAGACTGTCCCTGCCAGCTGTTTGTCTAGCTTGTTCTTAAAAACCTTCAAAGACAGGATTTGCACAACCTCCCTTAGAAGCCTGTTCCAATACTTAACTGTCCTTATAGTTAGGAAGCTTTTCCTAATATCTAACCTAAATCTCTCTTGCTGCAGATTAAGCCAATTCCTTCTTGTCCTCTTTCAGTGGACCTGGAAAGCAATTTGATCACCATCCTTGTTATAACAGTTTTTAACATATTTGAAAACTGTCGAAGTCATCCTTCCTTGAGACTGAACATGCCCCATTTTTAATCTTTCATATAGGTTAGGTTTTCCTTTTTGTTGCTCTCCTTTGGACTGTCTCCAGTTTTTCCACATCTTCCCTAAAATGTGATGCCCAAAACTGGACACAGTACTCCAGCTTAGGCCTCACTAGTGCCAGTTGGGACAATTAACTCCTGTGTCTTATATATGAAACTCCTGTTAATATACCCCAGACTATTTTGCACCTGTCTCACATTGTTGGCTCATGTTTAATATGTGATCCACTCTAACTCCAGATCCTTCTCAGCAGTACCACTGCCTTACCAGTTATTCCATATTTTGTATTGGTGCGTTTGACTTTTCCTTCTAAGATGTATAACTTTACACTTGTCTTTATTGAATTTCATCTTGTTGATATCAGACCAATTTTCCAATTTGTCAAGGTCGTTTTGAATGCTAACCCTGCCCTCAAAAGAGTTTGCAAACCCTCCCACTTGAGCATTATCTACAGATTTTATAAGTCCAACCTCCACTCCATTATCCAAATCATGTATGAAAATGTTGAACAGTACTGGACCCGGAACAGATCTCTGTGGGTTCCTACTAGATACATTTTTCCAATTAGACAGAAAACTATTGATTATTACACTTTCAGTACAGTCTTTCAGCCAATTATGCCCTGACCTTATAGTAATTTCATCTACCACATTTCTCTGGTTTGCTTATGAGAATGTCACATGGACTGTGAAACCTTACTAAAATCATGATCTGTCACATCTACTTTTTCTCCCTTGTTCTTGACAAAGCCATGTTGGCTATTGCCTATTACTCTATTATCTACTAATTGGGCAATACAGAATCATTTTTTAATAACTTGTTCCAGTATCTTTTGAGGTATCAAAATTCAGATGACTGGTCTATAATTCCCTCGGTCTTTGTTCCTCTTTTTAAAAATAGGTTCTATGTTTGCCCTCTTCCAGTCCTCTAGGACCTCACCCGTTCTCCATGAGTTCTCAAAGATAATTGCTAATGGTTCTGAGGTTGTTGCAGCTAGTTCTTTTAAGTACCCGACAGCTGGATTTCATCAGGGTCAGCTGGCTTCAATGTATCTAACTTATCTAAATATTCGTTAGCCTGTTCTTTCCCTATTCTGGGTTGTGTTCTTTTCCACTTGTTGTTAATATTAATTGTGTAAAGCATCTGGTCACAATTAATCATTTTAGTGAAGACTGAAGCAAAATAGGTATTAAATACTGTAGCCTTCTTGATGTAATCAGCTATTAGCTCTTCTTCCTGCTAAGAGTGGACCTATATACTCCATATTTTACTTGTTCCTAATGTATTAATAGAAGTTCTTCTTACTGCCTTTTATGTCCCTTGCTAAGTGTAACACATTTTGTGCCTCAGCCTTTCTGATTTTGTCCCTACATGCTTGTGCTATTCTTTGCTATTCATCCTTAGCAATTTATCCATGTTTCCACTTTTTGTAGGCCAATTAATCAGATTTTCAAAAGTATTTAAGTGACTATAGATGCAGTTGCACAGCTAGTGGAATTTTCAAAAATGCCTAAGCAGGTTAGGCACCTAAATACATTTGAAAATTTGCCCCATAAGTGTCTGCTAACTTTTTTTAGGTCTAACTGAGTATTTGTGTAACTGCAGATCTATCTGAATATGCCCCTTTATGCATACAAATGCTGTTGAACACACATTGCACATGGTACCCTAATCTTTGAATTTTCTTTGGTTTTATTATTTATATGACGTAACCTTAAAGTGTTATTTTGAAGTGGTTGTTCAAGCTCACCCTCTCCGTACTATGGAGAGAGCAGACCTGACACCTTTGCTGAAAAGCTTAGGGGAGTCTTTAGTCTCATGTCTGATGAAGGGAATTTACTCACATACTTGCCATTAGTGATCAGGGGGGAACACTCCAGATGTCATCTTTGTATGAGCAGAAGAATCAGTCTAACAGTCAGGAAATGAACCAATACAGAAATACTTGGAAGTTCAGTAAATTATATTGCAATTTGGTCTTCTCAGCTTCACCAGTGAGTTGATGTCTAGAGGACACGGACAGAGGTCTTGACACCAAAACAACAAGCTCTGTGACCATCTGCTTTAAATGCATCTGAATCACTTCACCATTAGTCCTGAATTTACTGGGATTCATGCTTTAATAGGCATGAGTTTTAGTTCTGAGCTAAAAGTCATTCTGCTTTTGTTTTTGTTTTTAATTCACTTGGTTTCTCGGGGACCACAATACAGGGAAGAGTCCTGAAATTCCCATTACAATGAATTCTTTATTCTTTTCTCATTATTTCAGCTATAAGAAATGAAGTACAATATAGGCAAAATGTAAGTTCTTAAATACTGAAAACATGTTTCCTTCTCTTATCGACACCTTTATGCACCCCTTTTCCACCACCCATACAAATGTGAACACATGCAGTTCTTCTCAGTTCCTCATCTTCACTTAAGTCTCTCATACAAGCTCTACAGAATGTATATTCTGAGAAAGAAGTGACTTAAAAGGTGCACAATTGCCTACAGCTAGTGCCCATGCTTATGTTCATAATCTGACTTAGCACTGTGCCTACATCAGACAAATAATATCAATAAATGTACTCATTTTCTCCATGACACACTCCCCAAACTATTTTTTTCATCAATATTGTGGGCAAGACTTTTTCATACTAAACATTTCCTCTGCATACTGCAAGATAGTCTTGCCACAAATACTATTAAGAGGATCCAAGTGCATAGAATGCAAATATACTCTGTATTTATTGGATATTACAATTTTAAGGGCCCAATATTCCAGTATTTATCGTAGTCCCATTTAAATCACTGAGACAACAGTAGTAAGTACTAGACATAATAGTAAGTGACTGCAGGATAGGGCCCTAAAAGGAGGAGGTCAAGGGGGGAAATCTAAATTAATGTTTATTTAACTAGAAGCACTTGTTGTGTATAAATTCAGGAAGCAAACCTGGAGCAATTATTTTCTTCAAGAATATGACAATAAAGAACACTTAAGGTTTTTGCTTATGTATAAAGATAAGAGGTCCATTTCTGCTCATATATAACACATATATCCACAATTCCCACTAGATCACTAGGAGCCAAACAAATATTTGAAGGCAGAGTTTGCTCCTAAAGTAAGGGGGCTAACATTTTCAAAAGGCCAAGTCCCATTTTCAAAAGTGACTTTGGCATCTAGGAACCAGTGTCTCAGTGAAGGTCAGTGGGACATAGGCCCCCAAGTCATTTAAGCGATTTTGAAAATTTTACCCAGCTTCTTTCCTGTAACTATAGTCCTTAATGTTTTCTTTGAAGAGTAAAAGCTCAAAGACTTTTCTTTTTGTTTCCATTAGCCAAATGCGGATTGCATAGATGATATACCTCCAGATTTTGAAGCTTCCGTAGGAGGACCACCAACTAATCAGATTACAGGAGCTAGTGACATAACCGTGAATGAAAGCTCTGTAGCTCTGGATCCTCCTGTCCGGACTGTCGGAATACTACAAGTCATCCAGGATGCAGATCCTCTTCCCCAGGTTGCGGAGGGTAACTTCACAACAAGCAGTAAGTTCTTCTTTCTGGCAGAGTTTGCCCTGACCAGTAGTATGCGGAAATCTGAATCACAAAGAAAGTTTTATGTGTTTGGGGCTTGGAATATTGGTTTCACTACTTTAAATTTGTCTGAAATCTTGAGGATAAGTAGCTTGGTTTAAAACAGCAGCTTTGAATGATCATGAAGTATTACTGTATCACAGCTACACTGAAGCCAATGTGCAAATAAATGGCTTGAATCTGACAGAATAGCAGAGTAAAATGTATTGATGAATACTCTAGACTGAGGAAATAGGCCCTTTCTACTAACAATGTAAACTGAAGTTACAGTCCTATTCATATGTTGTTTAACTGACAGTGAACCATGTTAACCTAGACCTTCCTTGATTACCTATATCTATAACTCAGCTCTTTTGTTTCATATGTTTGTTGGATGCCCTTGTCTGTCCAGTTTGGCTAGTCCTTATTCCCTGGTCTGTCTGTCTTCGATGTACAATTTATTGTTATACATGAAGAGTTTAATTCTTGCTTCAATAACATAAAATAGAGTCATAGATTCCAAGGTCAAAAGAGACCATTGTGATCATGTAGTCTGACCTTTGCATAACACTGGCCAGAGACCTTCCCCAAATTAGTTGCTTGAGCATATTTTTCAAAAAGCATCCAATCTTTGTTAAAATTGCCAGAGACAGAGAATTCACTGCAATCCTTGGTAAATTGTTCCAATGGTTAATTATCTCACTGTTCAAAATTTATGTCTTATTTCCCATCTGAATTTGTCTATCTTCAATTTTCAGCCTTTGAAATATATTATACTTTTCTCTGCTAGATTGGAGAACCCATTTTTGAATATTTGTTCCCCGTGTAGGTACATGTAGATTGCAATCAAGTCATTCCTTTACTTTCTCTTTGTTAAGCTACATAGATTGTGCTCCATGTGTCTGTCACTATAAGGCATGTTTTCTAATCCTTTAATCATTCTCATGGCTCTTCTCTCAATCCTCTCCAATTTTTCAATATCCTTCTTGAATCATGCAGCAGCAGTCAGACCTGTGCCAAGAAGAGAGGTAAAATAACCTCTCTACTCCTACTTTAGGTTTCTCCAACGATCACATTAGCTCTTTTGACCATAGCATTGCACTGGGAATTCAAATCAGCTGATTATCCACCACAACCTCCCAAATCTTTTTCAGAGCACTGCTTCTCAGAAGAGAGTAACCATCTGGTAAATATAGCCTATGCACTTTGTTTCTAGATGTATGCTTTTATAAAATGAAAGGTAAAGTTAAGTCACTTGCCTTGCTATAGCAGTCTTCCTTGAAATCAAGGAAAAAAGTATTTGAATTCCTTTCGTGCCCTTTCGTGCCCTACATCAACTGAAGATTTACTTGTTATTTTATGGAAACCTATTCTTAGTTTTTCAAAGGAATGGTGGTCAGATCCCCTGCTCTGAGAAGCAGAATTCATTAAATATCAAGAAACAGGGTATTTGAAATAAAGACAAAATGTATAGATCTTTTTTCTTATTAGATTTTTACTACTTTAATGGACACCATTCATGCTGGCAATCCCACAATGTCATCCCTACCTTGTGTCACTATAAAAGTAGTGTTCAAAATTTCCCTCTGACAGTTTAAGAAAATATTAGTGTGCTCTCCAAAACGAGGGCTGTGCCAGTCTGCCAATGCCTCTTTTAGGCAAAAAGAACAGATAACGAGAAACTGTGTATACATGACCGAAGCCACGTACAAGCACATTGTTGGGAACAAGAACAGAAAAGTGACATCTGCATGTGTACTTGATGTGGGCTAGAATAATGTCACAAAATACTGGTTTGGATTTGATACTTGCTTACGTCCTAAGAAATTTGGGATATTTAACTGTGGACACTTAACCATTGCTATATACTGCCCGTTTGGGATACAGCAGTTTAACTTTATCACTTTCTTGTAAGTGAAAAAGAAAGGAAAAGAAAGGGAGACAGAAAAGACAAGATGAGAGTGAAGAGGACTGTTCCTAAATAGCCTTCCCAGAGATTCCTTTTCCTTTTCCTTGTCTTATTTCCTTTAGTTCTTTCTCTTATTACCACTCTGCTATCAGTCTGCTGCACTGTTCTGTTGTGTCAGTTTCTGCCAGCAGTGGAATGCCAGTGAAACTAACTTTCTGAACTCCAAAGTGCTGACTCTTACTACTTCAGGGAGTGAGCTGTTAGTCATTTTTACCTGAGCACAGCATCATAGCAAGGAAACACAGAGGATTTAGGGGAAGTGGGGCTATATTCAAGATGGGAGAGAAAAATGGTCTCTCAATGGCCTTTCATACCACCCTGGCCCTCAGGTCTCTGATGGTTCCATTTTTGTGATCCAGCAAGGGATTTAAAAGAACAACTTCTTTCTGGAGAAAAGGTCTTTCTGAGAGAAGAGGACTTGCCGCAATTTTGGTTTTATTCATGTTCAAAATCATGGAACCAGCAGGAGAGCAGATACGTGCATGGTGACAGCCCAACAGCTGGTGTGATAAGACTTGCTCAGGCCTTGTTTTGTTGGGCTGATACGTTTTAATCAATGACAGAGATTTTAGATGAGATGTTAGTTTTAGAGTATAATTTTGTTCCTCTCAACTTTGATGGTGCCCCTTTTAAAATGCTGTTGTGCTTCTCATGAATGATTTCATTGGTGAAATTAAGATTTTATTTAGTGGTGCAAACATTTTACTAAGAATGTTAGGCAGTATTCTGATCTCCGTTTCACTGGTTTAAGACCAGAGTAACTCCACTCCAGCCAGTAGCGACTCCAGATATATACCATTGTATGTAACTGAACTACCTCACTGTTTTACATTTTATCATAAAATAATTATATGGGATGTCAGATACCCGTATGAGAGAATTTCTCTCATTTGCAGAATTTCTTCAGTCCTGTTCTTGGTCCACCCCATTTACACACTTGGTTGTACTACACACAGTGGGCTAGATCCCCAGATCAGGTGCAGGACTCCACACAGGGATATGTCACATTTGTGTCCCTCAATTCTGGGGCTGTGCAAGTGCCATATTGGCCCCCAGTACAAGGTAGACCACTTTCACAGCTACTCGACTTTGCATTCAGCTGAAACCGCCCTAAGGGGCTATTGCACCAACCAGAGTCTGGAAGCATATAGTAGTGCTCCAGCCATTCCCCTTGTCCTCCTACCTTGCTTTCAATAAGTACCCTACATGAGGGACTGGAAGGGGGCTGTGTCAGACCAGCTACCCTGGATCAACACTACTGGGGGATGCCACTACACAAAAGGAATTCTTCAACTGACTAAACCAACTTGAATTGTGCTTTGGGTCACTAGTGCCCACTGACTCACTCTGTTTAGACTCTGTGACTAACAGGAGTTGTTAGCTACAATAAATCAGTTCCTAAAGTAGAAAATTTGAATTGTTCTCACATTAGGTGGTTAGTTCTTCATCTCTCATAAACAAAACAACAAAAACTAGACCAGGATAACTAGACAGCATCAATCTATTGAAACTGCTTTTCCTTCATAGTAATGGCAACAGAGGCAATGTATCAGAGAATCCTGTGACAATGGCAAAGCCAGGAAACAAAGCAATGGGGAGAGATTCTCCGTCTTGGGCCAGAGCCCAGGGCTGTTTGCCAGGCACTGGAAGGAACCGCTGCTGCAGCTTTTGGAATAGTCCTCGAACTGGGCAGTGGGAAATTTCCCCTTCATGAACCCCTGCATTGATAGGATAACTGCCCATAGCATTGGGGAAATTCCTGCAGCCCATTGATAGCTCAGGACTGGTTGTGGTAACTTCAGCAGCCCGTAAGTGCGTCGGCCAATCGCATCAGCCTTCAGAACAACCAGGATCAGGAAGGCATAATGGAAGCTTAAAGCCACCTTAGCCAGTTTCAGTGCCCCAGGCTGTGCACATGTGTACTGTGCTCAGCAACCACCCTCATCCATGGCATTCTGGTTCAGTGCTTGTTTTTCCCCTTGTAGGTAATACGGGGTGGGCAGCAATATTATTTATTAGGTATACGTGATTATTAGACTTTGCTCTTTTCAGGATTAGATTTAATGCTTGAAAATTCTTTGGCATGATCAGGTGCACAAAATTAAATAATCTTATAACACATCCACGTGGTCTGATGCACAATAGTATTCAGCAGCTGAACCCTGTAGTTCAAGGAGCTGGCAGTAAACTAACCTCTTCATGTTTGTTTGGGAGCTAGGGTCTTGAGTTTCAGAGGCAATGAGAACCCACAACTCCAATCGGCTTCTATGAAAGGTGCAAGTGTTCAGCCCCTCTGAAATTAGGCCCTGGAGTTCTCAAACAGTACACAGTTTTATCCCAGTTAAGGCCAATACACACTACCATTTTAAGCCAAGTTATAATGGGGTTAGAGGGCAACCATGGTGTAACTGGCTTGGTCGTAACTATCGTATAGACAGGGCTTTCAACAACAAGAATTATGTCAAAATTGTATTGAATAGTTCCAGTATGGTCAAAGTCCTAGAACCACAGGGCTCACCCTGACCCCCCCATCATGAACTTGGCCTGTCTGTGATTTTACAAACGATGGCTCTGCCTGCTGCTAGAAAATTTTGCAGAGGTATTTGATTTTTGGCTCCCCCGTTAGGCTCTGCTATTGACAAAAAAGTGCCCTAGGCTGAATCTGCCCTGGAGATTTGCATGGTTATTGTGATTGAACCTGTGCAAGCTGCAACAGAAGAGTGTCTACAGAGTACACTGCATCCAAACTCTGCATTTGCTGCCCCTGTGGATTGTTGTGCTTATCCCCTGGTGCAGTGGGGTATTTTTCTGTTACTATTTGGGGGTTTATTTGTTTCCTAACAGGATCCAGAGGCAAGGACCCTCCCAAGGTGGGTCTGGAGGAAGGACATTTTCATAGTAATGCATATATGGCATGAAATCCTGTATCCAATTAAGTTAATGGCAAAACTCCCATTGACTTCAGTGGAGCCAGGATTTCATTCATGGAGTTTTGCTGGTGGTTTTATTTTTGTGTCTATCAGAGGACATTTGCCTCCTCTTCTGAATAGAGAATTTCTTCCTCAAAGCTCTTAGCAATTTTCCTGACCATGAGGAGCTAGATGGAACTCATTGTACCTTTACCACTCCTTACTAAAAACCAAGCTCAGATATTTTGCGTGGTAGCGCGGAACCCTAAATAAAGGAGTAGCGGGTACACTCAACGATTACAGCTCCCAGCACAATAGGACTCCAGTCTACAAGGAAATGTTGTTAGGTGTTGTTCATAATAGGATTTGTGTGCTAAATCCCTGCATGTTCTTTTTCAATCTCTGCATGTGTCACCTGTGATATCAGCATTTTAAGATAAGACAGAAAAAATTTCTTAACTTTTTATTCTGCTCTGCTATGGATTTCAAGAATCAGTGTCCTTGTTAATCTTAAATCTTCCAGTGTCATATCTCTTTTTCCATTCCCTAACATGTAGTAATAGGTTGTACTGCATTGTTTTTTATTAGTGAGCCATTCTGCATGAAATGCTATATCATATCTGGAAACGTCATAGCATTTTAGAGCAGGATCCATTCTATACAGATGTAAATGTGTACTGCCCCAGGGAGATCTGCAGGAAGGTTTTTCCTGGGTGAGTTCCTGCGGAGTGTAAGTATGGCAATGTCTCTTGGAATGGCGCAGTACACATCCCTCTCTGAAGATTGCCAGCTCCTTGGCTCAGTGCAGAGAGGGTTAAGGGCCATCTCTCCTCTCTTCCTTACCCTCTTTGCAGCAATTTGCTCCTCTGAGAATAGAGTCCTTGCATTTCTAAATTCAGCCTCTTTCCCGGCCCTCCCCCTCCCCCCTACCCCCTCCCGCCCAATTCTGCACTCTGGAAACTCCCAAGGCAAGTCCAGAAAGGGAAAGGCTCCTGACTTGGAGTAACCAATGTGCTCAGCCTGAAGACAACTGGGGAGCCTGGGAAGTCTTAGAATCATAGAAGTGTAAGACTGGAAGGGACCTCACAACATCTTCTAGTCCAATACCCTGCACTCAAAGTAGGGCTAAGTATTATCTAGACCATGCCTGACAGGTGTTTGTCTAACTTGCTCTTAAAAATCTCCAATGATGGAGATTCCACAGTTTCTTCCTGACCCCTCAATTCCTGTACTGGGTGCAACAAGGGAGCCGCCAAGACTGGAGCCCGTCACTCCTCCTGCCCCGCCGCCACCGGGCAGTCCAGGGGCATCTGCCCCTGTCACTCCTGCTCGCAGCCGCACCTGCCACCTCTACCGTGGGGGTAGATTGGGGAAGAGTGGGAAACGGGCCCAAAGAGAGCCCACTGTGGGCGCTGCCACCAACTGGGGAGGAGGGGTGCAAATGCAAGTATGCCACTGAATGGCAGCCCTTCAGCTGGTCAAGGGATCTGTGCGGGAGAGGAAGCTGGGGCTGGAATACCAAGGAAGGATGGGAGGGGGGACTGAAAATTGGTTTATACTGATATATTAGGTGCCCTGGCAGGGCTCCATGAAGCTCTTGTTATGCACAGTCATTTGAAACGGGACACAATAAAACAGGCATTGAGTGATCACTGAACACCACAGGCCCCATCAGGATCAGGGCTTCGATGTGCTAGGCCCTATACATTTGCATAGTACTAGAGACCCTTCCCTGAAAAATGTGCAGGCAAGCCAAGTTGTAACATGCAAAGAAACCTAACAGACAATTGGGAAGGGAGAAATAACACAGACACCAACAACTGGATCAGCTCAGGCAAAACAAGTTCATGAGGACAAGATACAGGAGCAGGACAAGTGAATTGTGTGTTCTCTATTTTCTTCAGATTTACAGGACTATTATAAAGCAAGCTACTCTTCAGCCCCCTATGGCAAATACATGTTACAACAATGTATTATGTTTGATTCAATTTACAGGAAATTATGCTAGCTGCATTGTTTCAAAAATGAGAGCTTTCCGTCAGCGTTCCCAGACTGGTGACCATTCTAAAAAAGGTGGATGATTTCCCATAAACAGCAAACCTGGGCAAAATCTCAATGGCTATAGCTATACCACAGTTAAACAGCCTGGTAGCCTGAGCACCTGTCAGCTGACATGGGCCAGCTGCAAGCCTTTCATTGCAGTGTAGATATACCTTAACTATCAGCTCTCAGTGCAGGGACTTGCATGCACTCCCTACTACACGGGTTTTAGACTGCAGAACACTTGCACTCACTGTGATTCTTCCTAAGCAGATCTGACACAAATCCTCCCCCTGCTCTTTAATTTCTCTCCAAGGATAGTGACAGTGATTTACCAGGAACCACCCACCTCTTCCAGAGCGAAGTTCATTTATTTAAGGACAGAAGCATATACAGAAAACATAGAAAGGTCTAAACACCTACTAAATGTACCAGAAGTTGCCCATCAGCCCTATGGGGACTCTGTCAAGTTTGTCCTTTCAACCTTTCAGCAAGGGAGGGTCTCCCCTTGGACGAAAGGTCATGTCCATTTGTTGAATCAAAAACAAGTCCCCAGAAAGAGTTGTTTAAAGTGAGCCTTTATTCCCCAATTGCATTTATTTTCCAACCTTCTGAAAATAGATAAAAGCCAGTCACTGTTCCCTTTCTCCTGCCCCTCAGGGGCCCAAGACTCAAAAAGCTAGGTAGCTACATAGTCACACCTGGAATTTTGCATTAACCACACCCTAGTGAATTCAGATTCCACAGGATATCTCCCCCCATGCTCTGTGAGCTAGGAACACGCAAATATATATAATGTGTATTGATACAAAGGCCTATGAATATTCCATGGGCTCATATCATCTGTCCCATCTTGGTATAATGATCTTGAAGTTTTCATGCTTTCAAAGCCTGGCTCTAACATACACATAAAATTTCATAACACAAGACTGTGGTCTCCAGATAGGCCTGTCACAATGTGCTTAACAAAAGCTTTTTCCAGATTACTTTTGGCTCATGAGTTCATATTTTCTTGTAAAATTTTCAATACTTACTCATTTCAGTCTGGTCAGAAATACAGTGGTTAATGTTTATCTTTTCATGGTAATATCTGCTCATCGCAAGATCATATTTTACTTCGCAGTATACTATTAAAACAGCTTTTCCCTCGTAATCTTAGAACTTTCTGATTTCCAGCCAAAATCAGGACATGCAAAGAGAACTTTTTTTTTCAGTGTAACACATTTTAAGGAGTTGAAACAGTTGAATTCAGATTTTGGGTAAGGGTTTTTGTCCATTCTTATTTTAACCGAACCAGTATCCTCAGTGTGAGGAGGATCCATGCAGTGATAAATGCCTGAACTTGTAGCTCTGTGAGGAGGTATTGTCCTGTGCCTGTGAGGACTCTGTGTGTGGCAAGGGGAGAACAGTGCTGCATGCCAACACCCCTTTCCCCCCCAATAAAAGGAATCCTGGTCCTAACAGAAACAGCGGTTGCCACATGAATTAAGTCTTACACTCCTGTGGCCTGCAAGGATTATTAAATCTCCTTTGACCTGGGATTTTTATGTGATGTTTTGTATTCTATGGGCTTGGTTACATATATTACAGAATTCTCTAGTAAATGTTCATACGTCTTAATTTCTTCTTTCTTTTTTGCAAACCAGCTCTTGTAGCTTTTAGCTGACATCCAGCTGTCAGTCTGCACTGGCAAAGGGATGGGTGACATTAGTCAATATTTTTTCTGTAAAAAATGGCTGTAAATGATGGTTTTAGTAGCTACCAGATATCCATATTTTTCTCCTTAAGAAAGGAAAAATACTTCACAGATTAAAAATCTTGTTTCACTTCTGAGCTACTTTTGAAACTTAGTTGAGTTTTCCTTTGTTTCAAAAAAATTATTTGGAACCTGGAGAAAAATGAATGTTATGAAAATGACAGAGCAACTTCAGGTCACTTACCTTGATAGATGCGTTTACTGTACTTTCAGCGCTGCCTGGTGGGGTGTCATTTTCAGACTTTGCTAATGAACAATAGAGGCAGTGTGCTAGCTTTAGATGTGTAGGTCTGGAGTTCTTTCACTTTCCTGTCAGTAATCGTGATCCAAGACTGCATTTCCAGGTACGGGTGGGTGGGCTGTGCACATGCAGAGAACGAATTAAAAGTTAGGCCCCACCAGATTCATGTGAAAAACGTGTCACAGGCTCTGAAATCTGATCTTCCCTGTGAAATTTGGCTATTGTAGGGGAAGAGCAGGACTGGGGGTGCCCCAGCCGGGGACTCCTACCATGCTCGCTCCAGTTACTAGGCTCGGCCCAGGCTGGGGAGGGACAGGACTTCCTCTTTCCCTGCAGGAGCCAGGTCAAACCCACCTCCAAGTACCTCTCTGGGCTGCAGCAAACTCCACGGCTGCTGGCAGGGAGCCCAGCTCTGAAGGCAGTGCAGAAATGAGGGTGACTCGACCCAAGTGGAGAGGCTGCTACCCCAGCTGTCAGCCCTTGACCCGAGCAGAGAGGCTGCCAGGAAAACCCGGATGTATGGTAACCCACCCCCCATATCCTGCGACCTTCACCTCTGCACTGCTGCTGGCGGTGGTGCTGGCTTTAGAGGTTGGGACCCAGCCAGCAGCGGTTGCTCTCAGGCTGACTAGCTCTGAAGGCAGTGCCCTTGATAGGAGCAGCACAGAAGTTAGGGTTGCAATCCCAGGGCCCCCCCACAATAGCCTTGCAACTCCTCCCCTCCCCCTTTTTGGGTTAAGCCGCCATGGTTACAACACAGTGAAATTTCAGATGTAAACATCTGGAACCATGAAGCTGACTATTTTTTAAGCCCTATGACAGTGAAATTGACCAAAATGGACTGTGAATTTGGTAGGGTTCTAATTATAAGTTTTGAAAATAGTACACAAGAAGCCCAGCTTGGATAATTTTCAAACTGAGGTTTCCTTTATGTATAATAACCTTTCTATAGAATTTTTTAATCATCCTAAAGCCTTGAAAAAATATTATGCTCATGCCATGGAAATAAAAAAAATAGAAAGATCATTCTTTTTGAAATTCTGTTGATTTTCAAAGTAATTTCCATATGCTATTAATTTTATCCCCATTAAAGCTACAGGACTTTTCCATAAGAGTTGAAAGACCTGAGAATCAAATCATTTTTGTTCACTGCTAATGCACATATTGATGTCAAACCATTTTCCCTCTTTTGGCAAATTGAATGTTCATTATTGTTCATTTTCGTTTCTTACTCTGTCATTAAGGTTTCTCTTGTATGTTTTCTGTTTCTTTGGACTTATGACACTTGACCTTTAATCTAAATACTGTACATTAGTCAAATGACTTGTTTCTTTTTGTCATGCCTGCCTATCCTATAATTGGTAAAGCACATTTAATGAGTGACACTTTTATAAGAAAGGGGGTTGAAATGGTCAAATGTGGTGAATCATATATGCATTCTACATCCAGGGCCTAATCTTCCAAATCAACGCATAGCACCTACGGGGTTGTGTGCTGGTTATCACAATGGGGGCAGGGAGAAAAAGAGGCTATAGCTCAGCGGCAGAACAGCTACTACAGATTTCAGGCTGCAGTAAAATTCTGTTCTGCCTGAATTATGCACTGCATTGGTAATAAATAGCTGATGAATCGGTGTACTGGTGGATTCCCTGACCACATAGTCAGCCTGCACGGGGTGCGCCCATGGAGCTTGGCTGCACACCTTACAGTTGTTCCACATCCCCTGCATTGTTTCCAGTTTTATACACATACATTGTACAGCAGGACCAGGCCAGTTCCATCGCATGTGACCACTGCAAAGAAAGGGCGGAATTTGCTCCAAGTTAATATATACATTATGCTTACCTTATCCTCTTGTTAGTGATACAGAAGATGGTATGTGGTATCCATACTGGGAACAAGATGGCACTCATGCCATATTTGAGACAACAGATATATATTTCCTCATAAATTATTTTGTTCTTTCTGTTCTGTTTGCTTGATTATCACACTAAATCCCATGATCCGTACACGCTTCCATTATATGTTTGTGCATGTGACATTCTTTGTATTTGCTCTTGAAAACCCTGTACATTATTCTCCTCGGTAATACTTTGCTAATGACCTTAGCTGTTGAGAGTTTATGCAGTAAAATATACCAACTTTTGAAAATCACTGGCACTTTATCATGAGGAGCGTACATAACCAGAGTTAACAGCTCCTACAGTCATTCTAGTTTACGAATTAACAAGAATTGGCCTCAACACAAGCTATTTATTTGGGGGGGGGATGACTGTTCACAGAGGTTAAACAAAAAGGGCTCTCGTGGCTTGCTGCCATAGCAATCTTAAAGTTCACATGATGAAAATTACTTCTCATCATACATAACCTAGAACACGTAGTTAATTTAAATTTTGAAATTAAAATTGACATTTCATAAACTATTGCTGGTGGTGTAAAAAAAGATATAATTTGTAATTCGCAGCTGAATGTAATGCTAGAGATTTTCCATCACGTTTTCACAGATGGCATCACATCACTTTCACCCCTTTACTGTTGCTCAATCAAGCTTCCCTCCTTGTAGCCCCTTTTGTATCCTTCTTTCTGTCTCATCTCTGCCTTGTCTTCTAGAATACCTACGTGCTTGGTGTCCACTTACATATGCACCTAGGACCACTTCTCTAATTCTCCCAATGTCTCCTTTAAAAGCGCTTCTTCCATGAAGCCTTTAAAAAAATAAGTTAAGATTCCTTTGCCACCTCAAACTCAATCCTATACACAATGTACTCTGTGTCTGAACAAGATTATAAACTTGTTTGATCAGGAGCCTTCTCCCCTGGTGTTCCCAGAAGGATAAATAAAATAACTACAGTAGCAATTAGCATTCAACTTGGGATATACATATTAAACTGTGATTGGGACCTTACACTTTTGGATAAAAAACATCTTTTCTATAATAGTCTAGCAGTGGACTATAGATTATGTAGCATATATTACTAGTACATATGGGAATATGTATATTAATCACTACTTTTATTTCACTCTTGATATCACTAATATTTTTTAAGTGACATGCATCACAACTAAAGATTTCCTCTCTTTTTCTACAGGGCATACACGTACTCATTTCTTAACTTGGTTATGTAGAAATCCTTGTACTATTTATAAATCATTTATCACAATATCACAGTCTGTGACCAAACCCTATTTATGGATTTATTATTTTAATTTGTATTGTCATAACCCCTAGGAGCACTAATGATGGACCAGAACCCTGTGTTAGGTGCTGTACAAACAGAGAACAGAAAGATGGTCCATGCCCCAAAGAGCTTACAATCTAAGCACAAAACACGAGCCAACAGACAGATACAGACAGACTGACAAAGGAGCACAAGGAAACAATGAGACAGTATTGGTCAGCACAGTAGGCAGTGCTACAAGCACACCTGTGACATAACCATTGTCAAGGTTGTTTTGGTCATACTGGCAAAGGAAAGTGTTAAGAAGGATAACGAGGTAGCTTTGTGGATGTTTATGAGCAGCTTTTCCCAAGTGTGAAGGAGCAGCCTGGGAGAAAGCACAAAGGTGTTAGTTTAACATTTAACAAGCAAGCAGTGGAGGATGGCATCTTGGTCAAACTGGAAGGAAGAGTTGACCTCTCGACAACGAGCGAGACATGACAGGTAGGGTCAGATAGGCAATGTGATAGTGAAGACAAGCAGCATTTGTTTGCAAGCAGTGGGCTAGGAGAATGATGTAGATGAGTGTTTCTTGTGGCTAGATAAAGTAGTCTAGCTTGTTTGGCTGTTGCTGGAGGCTCTTTCTGAGTGAGGGGGCTAGGCCTCGCTGCCAGATGTGGTGCTGATGGAGCTTTTCCTTTCTCCCCTTCTGCTGACACAGCGCTCAGCTTTGGGGCACTGCTTCCCCAAGTGGCTGGGTACCTACCCACTGAAAGAGCTACTTGAGCTGACCACTTGTTGCGTGAAGGAGGAAGGAAGAGTTGAGGAAGTGTGGGAGGGGACAAGTAAGAGGAGCAAAAGGGGAGAGGGGAAGGGGACAAAGTTTTCCCTACCTTTGCTCCTGCAGGATCCTCTCCCCACGGGACTTTGTTTCTCATGCCCCAAGTAACTCAGCAAGTGCTTTTTATGACTTATTTCCAGTTCACGACTCACTCATCGAGAAGTCCCTCCTTCCTGGACCCTCAGATCCCCAGGCCTCCGATTTTTTAAGTAATTGCAAAATTATGTATTAAAATGGTCTGATTTAAATAGCATCTGTTTGCTTCTCTTCATCGGGTTGGTGGTGTGTGCACATGTATATGATACTTGCCAAAACTATTGATGAAATGTCAGGACATGACACAGCAAATTTTGGTTGAGCCAAAATAGGTCAATACCTTCAAGGTTTTTTTTTTTTACACCATTGTGGTAGCTGGAAGTGAATTATATACTACTTAATAATGAACCATAGTGGCAGCCTGTCAGCTTGCTAAGTGGATCAGCTGTGCTCTGTTTCCCAAGATGGAATTTCCAGGCATGCACTATGTGTGTTCAGAAGACCCACCTAGCTGACCCTGCCATTCATTTAAAAAAAAAAAAAAAGTAGAGAATAAGGCAACAATCTTTCTTTACAGAACCTGTGGTGGTCATGCCCAACCTGTAACTGTTAATATTTGACATTCCTATATACTGCCATACAATGGGCATACATGGATGTACTACTGTCTTGAGAGGTTAGGCACAGTCCTGCTTTAAGGCCTCAGTCCTACAAACACTTAAGCATGTGGATAATTCTATATACATGAGTAATCCCGTTAACTTCAATGGGACTGTGCATCTCAGCAACATTACAGACGTGTAAAGTGTTGCAGGATCTGGGATGTTGTCATGCAACAGGGGAAAACTACATTTGGCACAGGAGAGGGAAGTATACACAAAATAAAGATAGCAGGTTCTCCTTCGAGTGATTGCTCATATCCATTCCACTATAGGTGAATGCATGCCACCGTGCACTGGTTTCCGGAACCTTTTTCCCCTTAGCAGACCCCATAGGGTTGGCACAGGTGCCTCCTGGAGTACCGCGCTCATGCCATGGTACATAGGGCACCGCCGACCCTACCCCCCCCAGTTCCTTCTTTCCGCCCGTGATGGTTGCTGGAACTAGCACTTGGTCTCCACAAGTACCATTCCCCTTTATTTGATCTAGTTGTTCTTCTAAGTACTGGAGTTGGCTTAAGTAGTTGTTAGATAAGAAGTCCCTGAGAGACTTAAGGTGGTCAGGCCATGTCCCAGCCCCCTGGATTTAAGACATCCCCTCCATCAGTAGCTTAAGTGCTGAGGGGGAAGGGGGGGCGATAAGAAAAAATGGCTTTTAAATGGAATATCAAAGCCCTGCTCATGGAAGCAGCTCTCCACCCCCAAGCCGTTCTGCTCCAAGGCACGGCACCGATCTCCATGGCACCGAGTGTCACCTCGGTGCAGAGCACACCGCCAGCACTGGGCTCAGCAGCGGCCCCAGTGCCGAAGGAGAGGAGGTAGCTCACGGAGTGCAGACACTCCCCTGCACCGTGGATACGGACAGGGTTGATGGTGGAGATGCACCAGCCATGGCCCGTTGAGTCTTCTCCGGTGCCTGCATCTCTGAGCAGGGAGCCACCGCCGACTCCTGGGAGTGGGAGAGCGCCCCGACAATGCCATCGACACCGGAGGCTTTGGGCAGCAAGAGCCTTGTCGGCCTGCTTATGCCGCCTCCGCTGAGGGGAAGGTGCCGGTGTCCCGGGACAAGCCCGTGTTGGGTCCCCCGAAGGGCGGTGGAGACCCCCGGTATGGGGGGGAAGATCTCCCGCCAGACGGCTACCTGGGGTAGAGCGAGGATGCTCCCCCAGGAGTTGCTCCAGGTCGGTGTCATCGAGCTGGTGCCGGGGATGCGGAGTCCCCCTCTCGGCACTGACATTGGTCCTCAGCACTGGAGGCAGCATGGTCCAAGAGGCAGCACCGGTTGAGGGCCACCAGGCAGTGCTCAGACAGCTCCTACTCCACATCCCCGGCACCGTGGAGTTCACCCGCACCGCAGGTGACGCAAAACCCTCTTACTGTTGAAGGCCTCGGCACCGAGGGGTTCGCCTGCACCGAGGCAGTGCGGAACCTGGTTGCCACGCGAATATCTTGACTGCACAGTCCCCGACGCACAGCCTGGTTGCCAGAGCATGGCTTGGCACCGCGGAGTCCGAAGCGGTGCCGGTCCCGATTACCAAGGAGCAGGTGGAACCACAGAGTCCTCGGTACCGAGACGGCACTCTGGTACCGAGAGCCCTTCGGAGTGTCTCCATCCATCGGCACCGCTTGTGGTGGTGGAGGCGGTCCTCATCGTCCTCCACATAGGAGGCGTTTAGAGGACGGTTCCCGGCAGGGCATGGCACCCGGAATAGGGGGTGGCCAGGGCACCGCCGGTCTAGTGACTCAGGCCACAAGTGTCACAGCGGGTGGCACAGTCAGCCCAGGTTTGGCCCCGGGGACAATGGCCACAACTATGGCCTCATTGGCCCCCCTGGGCATTCAGGTGGGACTGGGGCCCCTACCCACCCTGTCAGCGGGGGTGCAGTCCATGCTCCTGACACAGGAGAGAGCCCCTCAAACGAGGAGTTGGACCCTCTATGGGTGCATTCCTTCGGCATGCAACGGAGCACCCGCGGGACGTGCCTCGGCAGTCCTCTTCCTCCTCCCTGGGAGGAGGAGTCTCCTGGGACCATATGGCGCCACTGGAGAATTTCAGGGCGCACCAGGAGCTGCTCAAGAGGGTGACCTCTAACTCTGGGCTGGCAGTCAAGGAATTAGTGAGGCCAGTAATACCCTCTTCAATGTACTGGCGGCAGCTGCCCCAGCGAGAGTAGCCCTACCTGTACATGATAGGGCTCTCAAAATTGCTAAGGCCCCTTGGAAAACCCCTTCCTCAGTCGCCTCTACGTCGAAGGTGGCCGGGAGGAAGTACTATGTCCCAGCCGAAGGGTTCGAGTATTTGTTCACTCACCCAGCCCTCGTAACCCTGGCTAGTACTCTCAGCTTACGCAGCCGACCAGTGGGACAGGCAAGGTCAGCCGAGTTCCATTCCCAAGAAAAAGATGGTTTGCTGAGACCCTGCCCCAGGACCAGGCCACAGACTTCACCACAGTCCTGGATGAGGGAATCACTGTGGCTAGGGCAGCACTCCAGATGCCCAGTGACGCTGCTGACTCGGCAGGTAGGGCCATAGCGTCCGCCATTTCCATGAGGAGGTGCTCGTGGCTGCAATCCTCAGACCTGTCCTTCAATGGGTTGGCCTTCTCCTCCAACCAGACGGCTGTAAGCTGCACAGCTTAAAAGACTCTGGAGCCACACTTCGCTCCTTGGGCCTGTACATGCCCCAGTTTTCCAGGCGACAGTCACGGCCCCAGGCACAGTAGCAGCCAAGGCCTCTGCTAGGCCTTTCAACCCTATAGAAGTAGGGACAGGAATAAGGGTTTGGAGCACGGAATCAACCCTTCATCTCATCCTCAGACCTCAGCAGCGGCACCCCACATGGGCAATCGTACGGGGCCTCCTGTCTAGTCCAAAGCCCCTTTGACGGCCTGTGGGAGCTGCAGGTTCACACCTGCCCTGGTGATGGCACCCCTATGTCTCTCTTGGATCTGCCCGCCCTTTCCTGAAGTTCACCAAGAGGGCTGGGTGGTTTAGACGTAGACTCATGTTTCAGTGGGTATGAGACACCCTGAGTTCATATCTGCCTGAAGCAGTATGGTTCCTCAAGGCAGTAGGGGGAAGAGGTCCTATCTGAAGTACTTCTTCACCCCCAAGGCAAGGAGATATCTGAGACCCATGTTGAACCTGCGTTGGCTAAACAGCATGTCAAACAACTCAGGTTTCGCATGGTTTTCCCTTACCTCCATCATCCCTGGACCCATGAGATGGCTGTGTTGCTCTCGACTGCAAGGACGCGTGCTTCGGGTGCTCGTTCTTCCCAGCATCAGGCGCTTACTCCGCTTCACACAGGGCGGTAGCGGCTGTCTATCTGAGACATAAGGGTGTGCAAATATTCTCTTACCGGGATGATTGGCTGATACGGGGCAGGTCCCGGCCTCAAGTGTAGGAGACCGGGACCCACACTTGCTCCACGTGCAGCAGGGTGGGATGGCTCATAAATGAGCAGAAGTCCATACTAACGCCAGTGCAATACATAGGATTCATCGGGGCCATCCGGGTCGCTACTCAGGCCAGAGGCTTCCTGCCTCAGCCATGTTTAGAGGCGATGGTCTATATCATCTCCTATCTGTACCAATGCCCACGACATCAGCTGGGCACTGCCTTCAGCTGTTAGGCCACGTGGCAGCCTGCACGCACATAGTGAGACTAGCTCCCCAGAGGTGCAGATCGTTTCAGGTGTGGTTGACCTCGGTATATGTGCCAAGCAGCCATCCAGTGAATCAGGTGATCATAGTTCCCCCAACCGCCCTACCCTTCCTACACTGGAAGGGGCTGAGGGCTATTCGCCTAGCATGAAGGGTGCTCCTCCAATTCCTGACAGGCAGACTGGTGCACGTACGGGTGGACAGCACCACAACCGTGTTGTACATAAACAGGCACGGAGGAGTGCACTCCCCGGCCCTCTGCGAGGAAGCTATCCACCCATGAGATTGGGCAGTGAGACATGATTTCCATTTAACTGCCTCTCACCTCCCAGGGGTGAGGAGTGACGAGGCAAATCGCCTCAGCAGGTCGTTTCTACCCCACCGCAACTGGTCGTGGCACCCATAGGTAGTGTCTACAGTCTCCCAAAAGGGGGGCGTTCCCCTACTGGACCTATTCGCATCAGCCTGGAACGTGAAGTGCCCGAGACTGCTCACTCCGGGGTCACCAGACCAGGTTGGTTTCCTCTTCGACTGGACAGGGACCCTCATGTACGCATTTCCACCCATTCCGATCTGGCTCAATGTCCTGCTTGGAAGTAAGGCGAAACAGGGCGGACGTCTTACTCCTTGCTCCAGCCTGGCCAAGGCAGTACTGGTTCTGCATGCTGCTGGATCGCTCGACCCAGTTGGCTGTGGGGGGAGGCACTGAGATCAGATAAGTAGCTGGGGGAGAAAGGGAGACTGAGACTGGCTGGACAAGGAGATTGCAAACCAGGAACCAGAGTGGGAGGGAACAAAGGGAGGGGAGACAGATCTGACAAGGAGCTCGGGTGCAGGAGAAGAATTGGGAATGGCTAGGCAAAGAGACAGGGCTGGGCAAGTGAGCCAGTGGGGGAAGGGAGAAGATTGCGATTGAATGAGGAGCCTGGGAAACAAGACTAGAACTGGGAGCCAGTGGAGCGGAGGGGGGAGGGGGGGAGAGACAGACAGGAGGAGGAGCAGGGAGGGTGGGAACTGAGGCTGGCTGGACAAGGAGATTGGGGGTGGGTGTGAGGTGGGGAAAAGACTAAATGCGGAGGGGGGAAGATTGGGATTTGGGACAGTGAAGTTGGATGGGAATACAATGACTGGCTGGCCAAGGAGACTGGGACTAGGAAGAGAAGTTTGAGGCGTGGCGACTGGGCCTAGTTAGGCAAGGAGAATGAAACTGGAACAAGGAGCTGGGGTGGGGAAGAGACAGGACTGGGACAGGGACATTTTAGAGGTGATGGGGCAAAAGGGATCAAGCATGGGTGAAGGGGCAGAAGAGTCTGGGCATGCTAGAGCACACACCCCTCCAGAGTCTGGAATGGAACCCAGGATCCTTGAGTCTTGCCATTCCTCCGTTGCCAGCAAATATCTTTGAAACCTACTGGCGAAGTGTCCCATCCCCCTCTAGTACTGGTCCACGTAGAGGATGCCAACCTACTACTGCTATTAGTTACTCCATTTGCTCAAGTGGCAGGGGTGTGTGGGGTGGATCTAAAGTTTCCAACCTTGCTAATGATCCATGTCAATATGATGCCATGTGATGTAATTTCTGGTTTTTAAGATTAGTTTTAAACCTAGGCTATTGCACACCCTACACAATATATATGAAAGTCTTAGGAAGGTGGGAAAGTGACTAATTTTGAGGAAGAAATGAAGTTGAAGTGCAACTTGATCAAGAAAAGAGGGAAGAGTGTAGTGTGTCATAAATGATCACAGAAGACATTCCAGCCATAGGACACAGCATAGGACCAGGCACCGAAATGGCTAAGGGAGAAGGAAACATACGTGAAAGAGATCTGAACAATACCCTTTAGTTGCTGGTAGGTGATTGTCCATGCCAAAAATTCTTCCATAATTCGGTATGCTCAGGAAAGGGCAGGATTGAGGTAGTATAAAGACTGATCTTCTCCCCACAGTAGAATGTGTTCCTGTGCAATTGTGCTTGAAGGCTTTTGGAGACAATGTGGGGAACAAAAGGTACACAGCTTTTCCCAGTCTTGCACCTGACTTCTATCTCAGTAGAACTTCTGCAGACATTCTTTTTCCTGAAGAAGGGGTGGATTTTAAGCTAAATTTTACGCACATGAGAGGTCTTGTGGTTATCAGATGTGACTATTTCCATGAGTAAGGGATCCAGTTTTGACACTGTCTTTCAACCATAGCTCAAATTATTAACAAAAAGTCTTTCACTGTTAAGAGACTGTCTTAAAATAGAACCAGTAAAGCTGATGTTTATTGTTTGAGATGGCTGCACACAGTAGAACATCAGGACTATTCTGGCAATTGACCTAGAAACAGGTTATATGCTTGCCGGAGTTATTAAACGTGTGTAAGATTATCCTTTTGTACTGTTAGATATTTCCTATCAAGGAAAATATGTTCACTTATTTAAATATTCATGGTAGGTTTATACATTTGGTAATTAAAAGGGAAGTTGTGCAGAATGTATCAATCTGGGTGGAGAACAGTGTCAATGTAACACGTAGCTTAATAGTTATGGTCCTAAATATAAGTAGTCTTAGTTTCAGGAATGCTCAGCACCCATAAATCCCTTTGGGAGCTACAGATGAAAATCAGGCCATTGTTTAGAAGCCTAAATATGTATTTAGGAACCTAACTAGGTTTGAAAATTTTGGGAAACAGCATGCAGGATTTAATGAATCATAAGAGAATGCTGTTGAGGAAGGGTAGGTGGAATGGGGGGAAGATGGGTTGGGGAAGTGGTTGGATTTGTAGACGTGGTACCATCTTTCGATAAAATTGTCCCATAGTGCTACCAGGTCTGGGTGAATTATTTGGGCATAAACATAAATCTATCCAAATCAGCCGTATTCACATCCGTCAAAGTGGACCCAACAGTGAGTTTGAGATAGACACTTTTGTCACAGCACAGGTATCGTCAGTGTCTCCACATCACAGTAGCCTGCATTTTGGGAGCCCGTTTCTTGAGTGTGGACAGTGGGAAGAAGATAGCCATCTTCCTGTGTGTGGCCAACCCGGAGAAATTATCCCTATGCTCCACTAGCCCTTTCAGATAGAATAGCTGGGGGATGAATTCATGGTCAGAATTATGGATCTTTGTGGCGAACAGTAGAACCGAAGTTCTGTGCATTCACCCACCTCCAATTCTGCAGGTTGAAAACAGTTTATTGCAGGGGAAGGCGTGTTAGTGCATCATCATGTCATCAGTAAATAAAAAACAATGGTGAAATCAGTTGGAGTTTTGCCACTGACTTCAGTGGGACCAGAATTTCACTGTAGGTGTAAAACTCAACATTAAAAAAAGACAGTATGAGCACATTTCAATCACAAATTCTGGAGGGCCAACGGGAAAGAGATGATCGTATGGTGTCTGGCACCAATATATTGCTCGTTTGATAGTGCAGAATGTACTTTGTGAAGGAATCATAGCTATAACCCATGGGCATAATTTCTCTAAGAACTGCATTACTTGGTAATCTAAGCCTTGTAGAATAAAACTGATTTGTTTTCTTTTACAGATATTGAATTTGGAAACCAAAATGGAGGTAGTTGAAACTAAATTTAAGAGCTGTGAAAAAAAATCAGGCTGTAATCTGGTATTAAAACAGAGTGCGAAGGCAGTTCTGGGACCCTTGATTTCAAATCTTTAGAATATTGCCCACATACAAATTAAAGCACTTCTGGAGCATTCTGACTCCCTAAAGCTTAATTTCCAATATAAATTAAGCTCTGAGGAAATACTTTCTGACCTTCTTTGTTTTTAGATCTTTCTTCCAGGGTTCAACAGATGTTTTTCAACTTAATCAAAAATTTCCAGGATGGTTCCATATATATACCATATTAATTTTACTAGGGAATTATTATTCCTATATTATGACCCCTTATCAAGTTTACTGAACATGAAAGAGTCTTTTAGGTGTCTAATACACTTGTATCTGATACACTAGACGGGAGTATTTTAATTGCCATTCTGCCAAGGGCATAGATTGTTAATGTTGACAACATTGATTTCAGTGGAATCACACTGGCGTAAAACATGTGCTCCACAATTGGGATCAAGCTTATGTTTTGAAAATTTTCTATATTAGTCAAGAGAGATGTAGACATAAATCACATCAAGTATTCACATATAGCAAGGGTTCATGGAAGAAATAGTGTGGTCTCTCCTTGTTCAGTATATTGTTGCTCCCTGGTTGTATTGAGAGCTCACTCCAACATTTGATCTCTTTATAAAAACTCACCAGGCCCATTTATGGACTCTCCCAATTTCCCAGAAGTTTGCTTGAGTCTAACATAAAGAGTTGAAGCCTAGCATGAGATTGTGCCTAGTATGAATCATTTCAGATCATCATGTTCCATTCTTTCAGGAATGCTCACAATTTTATATTCTTCTGTTTTCAAAGTCATCAGTACAGGTAATTTTATCCTCCAGAGCCTTCGTGTGGGTAATTGTGTTCAGTTACATCTCAGTCTCATTCTTTATGGAGAAGGTTCTAGTTTCCGCCTCCATATCTCTTGCTAATTTTCCTGATATTTTCCCTACCATCAGAAGGGTTCTTTGGATATCCCCTATCTCAGAGGTTGTATAGCAGCTGTCAGTATTTTCCTCAATATCTCAGATTCTGAAGCATTTCCCCAACTCCTTTGCCTTCCTTTTACAGACCTCTAAATGTCTCCATCAACAGTGTTAGCTCTAGCGTACAAAAACATAGAATCATAGACTATTAGAGTTGGAAGGGACCTCAGGAGATCACCTAGTCCAACCCCCTGCTCAAAGCAGGACTATCCTCATGTTAATGACAGTTTTATAATCCTTCCCTCTCACACATAGCACCTTTGTAACTGAGACCTTTACCAACAGCTCGTCAAAATGCAGTTATATTAAATTGATTATTGCTATTGTTGTGGAGGGACTCCCCAAACGGCATTATTAAGCATAGTCCTACAGTTTCTTTTTCTTAGCATGTGAACAATGAACAGTCTGGTATTGTTGTTAGTTTTGTGATGCAGTTCCACTGAGAAAAGGTGTTGTGAACAGTAAATTCTCATTTTAATTTCTCTAACAAAAATCAGTTCTTGAGATAAAATTGCTTTCTGGGAACTGGACATTGCACTGCTACAGAGTGGGGACCAACTGGCTAGGCAGCAGTTCTGCAGAAAAGGACCTGGGGGTTACAGTGGACAAGAACATGGATATGAGTCAACAGTGTGCCCTTATTTCCAAGAAGGCTAACAGCATATTGGGTTCCATTGGTAGGAGCATTGCCAGCAGATCGAGGGAAATGATTATTCCCCTCTATTCGGCATTGGTGAGGCCACATTTGGAGTATTGTGTCCAGTTTTGGGCCCTCCACTACAGGAAGGATGTGGACAAATTGGAGAGATTCCAGTGGAGGCAACAAAAATCATTAGGGTGCTGAAGCATGTGACTTACAAGGAGCAGCTGAGGGAACTAGGCTTGTTTAGTCTGCAAAAGAGAAGCGTGAAGGGGGGTATGATAGCAGCATTTAACCCCTTGAAGGGTGGTTCCAGGGACAATGGAGGTAGGCTGTTCTCCATGGTGGCAGATGACAGAACAAGGAGCAATGGTCTCAAGTTGCAGTGGGGGCGGTCTAGGTTGGATATTAGGAAGAACTTTTACTCTAGGAGGATGGTGAAGCACTGGAATAGGTTATCTAGGGAGGTGATGGAATCTCCATTTTTAGGGGTTTTAAGGCCAGGCTTGATAAAGCCTGGCTGGGGTGATTTAGGGTTAGTCCTGCTTTGAGCAGGGGGTTGGACTAGATGACCTCCTGAGGTCCCTTCCAACCCTAATATTCTATGAGTCTATGAATTGCTATCTTGGTTAACATTGCTGAAAGAGGGGATTGTCTGTGTGCCATTTGTGACCACCTCTGTTCCAGGACTGGAGTATATAGTGCAAATACACAAATTACATTAAAAAAAAAATCTTAACTCCATGGCATTGACTTCTTCTCCAACAGGAAACCAACATGCAAAGCACTCAGCAGAGAGGTGACAGTACTATACATAGAGGACTAGTCTGACCCCTCTCTGGATATAAAAAGGAGGGAGAGGACTTAAGGAATATTTCTTTCTTTTCCCAGTCCTACCTCTCAGTTTGGTGGCCAAACACAATAAATCAGATTCTCATCAAGATTACTCAGATTTTCATCAGAATAACACCATTGACATCTGCAGAAATACTGTGGATTTCCAATGAGCAGAATGTGGCTCATTATGTCCAAGGAGTCTGCAGAGTGAGCGATGATGTTGGAGCTAGCCTCTGGAAAGGGGACAGTTCAACGTCCACTCTTCCTTATGCCAGCCAACAGAACTGGCCAGGCACAAAGTACAGAGGACTAAGATTTGTATAGAAGCCATATTTTCTGACCCCCCAGGGCTTCAGGAGGCAATTCTAGCTTCAGTTTCCCCCTGGGGTAGGGTGCTTTCATACAGCAGCAAACAGGAGGTAATACCTTAAAGGTAAACTTGAGCCCCAAATTAGAAATGGGCAGAAGCTGCAAAAGTTGGGATCTCTATCTGGCTCTGGATCCAAACTTCTCCATAGTTTGTGTGTCTGGATGCAGACTTAATTCCATCCCAATGTAAAATGAACAGTTTTGATACTGGATGGGATTCATGAGATGGCATTATGAGGTCCTGTCCAGTACTGTTTACTTGGACTGGATATTAGTTGTCAAATTCAGTTTTTAGGTGAAGGGCTTGATTGACTTCAGTTACCAATGTATGCAGCTGAGGATCTGGGCCAAATAACGTAATAAACGCTGTATTTATAAAATGTCTGATAAATTAATTAAAACATCAGTGGGCAACATAAGAAAAGTGTATTTAGCACAAATAAAAGACTACATCTTATGGTAGGCATCATGGTCTGACATAATTAGAAGTAGCCCCTGCGAGTTTTTCTTTACTTCCTAATTCACATGACTGAGAGAAAATTTAAAAAAATTATTAGCACCCAGTAGGTTTTGTGCCACCAGTTTAATTGTGCACATGAAAGATTTGACTTCTTAGTAAACTAATTAGTTCATGAACCATTGCTAAAATATAAGGGACTGGAGATCAGCTCCCCAATGAATAGTTTACTGCTGTGGCCCAAGATTTTAATCCACAAGAATAAGAGAATTTTGGCTCAAATTACATTTTTGGCAGCTGAATTATACCCTGGATGACAATTCATCTAAAGTGTAACAAACAATACTTCCCTGCTTCCTCAGTGAAGGGTATAATAACAGAGTGCTCTCTGAAGGCCTGGAAGTGAAGAAATGCAAAAATGTTAAGATTTATCTATCTACCTTTTTAACATAGAGAATAACCTATAGTAATTAAGTGACAGCTGTGATCTATCTTAATGTATGCAAAAACAACCACATTTGCATGACTAAGACATTTTTGATCATGGATTGGATAATTACACAAGTCCCTGATCCGTGAGTATGAATGTCTGTTCACAAACACATGGGATTCTTCCTCGGCAATGGACATGTGGTCCTTTTTTTAAATGCATCTTTATTCTGACAATTGAATATTTGACTGCTACCATCCCAGAATGTATTGAACTATCAGAGATGCTTAAAAAGCCTACATTTCTAACTTTCTTTTTCTAATAGTTTTTTCCCGCAAAATCTATATAAACATTCAAAGTATTAGGCAAACCTTTAACAATGGATAAGCATTGTTAATCATAGAATCATAGGGTTAGAAGGGATGGCAAAATCTGTAATTTTTCTGTTTTTAAACCTTCAAAGGTAAATATTATCCATCAATAATTTGCTTGCAATTAGTACTAACAAATATAACCACTATTTTTATTAATAATGTTGCAAACAGATGAAGGCTGCATCACTATTGTATTAACTATGCCATATGCAATCATACGTAGCACTATCATTAGGGCAACAGCAAAGTGAAATCAGATGCAGTATAAGTTAAAAACATTCTTTTGTTTCCTCTTTTTCAAACCATCATGTGTCAGGGAACACAACTGAATGGAAATTGCCTATACAGAATTAGGCAGGGAAAGGCAGCATGCTGTGACATGTAGCACTGCTTCTCTTGGAAGTGAAAGGAAAGTGATACTAGTGTTCTGAATGAGACCTACCATTACCCACTGTAGGTGGTAAAATCAGCTTGTGAGGTGCCTTTTGTTTCACTCTGCAGCATGCTCCAGTCACAAAATGTTTCAATTTAAAGTGTAAAATGTTACAGTGCACATTGGCGAGCAGAATTGTCAACCCCAAGCATGCAAAAATCATGAGTCAGGCCTCCCAAATATCCTGAGATTGCCTTAAAAAATAACAAGATTTTAAAAAATAATAAATGTGTGGTTCTTTTTATTTGCCTTCTGTTTTATGAGCCTTTAGTGTTCATATTTTCAAGCTTTTCTGTGCTTCCACAGAGCTAGAAACATTTTTTTTGTAAACGAAGATTGAGATTCTCACCTGACTCCAGGAACTGGGACTTTAAGAAAATATACTAAATATGACAAAACTTGCAATAAAATCATGAAAGTTGGCAACACTGAAATGGAAACTGTTTAACCGTTTCTCCTGATGAGGACAAGTTGTCCATGTTTCCATACCATATATGAGAGAGTTGCGAACATAATTTTCAGTACACTAGAGTTTGGTGTTGATGGTAAGCTTTGAGTTGTTCCATGCTCTTTTAGTCTATTGAAGGTGGTGGCAGCCTTCCAGTGTGAACACTTAGTTCTTCATCCAGTGAAAGATGTAAGTAAAGCTAAGATCTGGTCATTGGTATTTTGAGTAAAAGTCATGGAAAGGTCATGGGCAATAAACAAAAATTCACGGCCTGTGATCAGTCCATGACTTCTACTATAAATACCCCTGACTAAATCTTAGCTGCTGTCAGGCGCTGATGCTCTGGGTGGTCCCAGGGTCAGACAGCTAGCCCCTACTCCAGTGGCAGGGCCTGATTGCCCCTGAGCCGCTGTTCCCAGGCCCCCGGGAATCGCTCTCTGGGGCCACCCAAGGACCACTGCCTGGGTGGTTTCCGGGGCCAGCTGCAGAGCCACCCGAGCGGCTCACCCCAGGCCTCCCAGAAGTCAGCCACCCCCGCTGCTGCAGTTGCAGAAGAAACAAAGGTTGTGGAAAGTCACGGAATCTGCAACCTTCATGACAGACGTGCAGCCTTAGATATGAGAAGTGAGGAGACACAGATGCTACGAAGCTGTTTGAAGCATACAGTTAAGGCAAAGGTTGTTTGCTCCCCTATTCTGCAAATCTCACTGACAGTGTTGTACATCTGTTAAAGAAATAGCCCAGGCTTTATGGGGCAGCCCGAGTGATGTACTTGTTAGACAACCAGTATTTCCGGAGAGACTTATGCATGGTTACAGGTCTGACGTATTGGCATAGAAAGCAACAACTCACAGCTAGATCTGTACATGGAGAAGTGCCAAAAACTAAGCAGCCTGATGTCACTTGTGCTGACTTTATAGAGTTTGGGCCTATGTCTATTGTAGTCAATGGTTAAGTCGCTCTGTGCTTTAGTGGAGCAGAAGCAGGCACTAAATGCACAGTGGTACATCTGCTCTTTTGCATTGGTCTCTCCTTTCAAAGGAAGTTCAGAACTGAGCCCTTAAGTGGAACGCAGTGTCACTATGAAGAAATTGGACAAAATTCCTGGCTGTCCACAGCCTTAATTTCTTCCTTGCTGCCTTCCTCTCACTGTATTGAAGTGGCAGGCTACAGCTTTAGGTTTTTAAACTTCTGCTTTGATAGCAGATGAGCTAATCCTCTGAAAGAAGAAAAAGGAAATATGTTATTCAGCACCTATGTAGCGCTTTACATCTTTGAAGCACTGTCCAAAGGTTAATTATTATGACCCCCCACCCCCCTTGCATCATTAGTCTGACTGAACTCTGTTTCTGTATCAAGGAAAATCACTGTAAAATGCCCAGACATTTTTTAAAGCAAAGATTAATTTTACCCAGTGTATTTCATAATTCCTACAGTGGTTTTTTTTCCAAAGGAAAATAAACCTTTTATTACAGAATAGAAGTGAACAGGTTTGAAAAGATTTCTCACGCCTCTGAATATGGAGGTGGTGGATCATACTGCTACCATCATTGCCGCCCCATCTACCTGTTGGGGACACTGCTAAAAGGTCTTGTCATTACTCCCTGCTATGCAGCCCTGGAAAGAAGTAAAATTTCTTGAATAACATTGCAGCATCAGAAATACTTATTAGATTATGCTGTGACATCTGTATTGGAGGGTCAGCATGTACGTTCAGCATGCCTGTGTACAAGTGGTATGAATCAGCTCATTCATCTTTACCTTACATCTAGTTCACATTAAAGTTACTATTGTTTTGAGAATCCCACAGTTGACTTTTAATGTGGTTAGACCATATGAACAATTCAATATAGTATCAATGAAATGTAAACACACTTATTATGTCAGTTTGTTTTGATATTATTTTATCTTAAAAAATATTAATTTTGGAACATACATTAATAACTCGGTAGTCTAGAAAGTTTCTTTCAGGCTTAGGCAGGTGTTATTAATAAAGATGTTTGACGTCTCAGTGAAATATTCATTTATACTTTTTCACTGTTTGATCTAACAAGTAATCCAAAAATCTAATGTAATTAAAATCCATTAATGTTTGCATTCTAGATTATTCATTCAGTAAGTACTCCTTTTATCTCCAGTGATAATATTTATAGCCAAGGCAATGGTTTTAAACTTTTGGCTACTCTGATATTGATGGAGATGAGTTTATACAGAGGGACATACTTATGTGTCAGATTATTTGTTTTGCAATTACAGTGTATAAAAATAATCCAAGGTGAAAAGTTGCAGGGAGGAAATGGCATGAAGTAACTGTTTGAATATGCATTAACCCAGATATTCTTAATTTTTCTTGCCAAAACATTAAGTTTGATGGTAGCATAAGCAACAACAGACATACTTCTTCTTTAATAATCAGAGTTTAGAATCTTGCAGTTGTTGTGAGGTGGATGACAGGATTGTACTAATTTACTTTAGAATAAATCAAACTGCTGTTTGCTTTTGTGGTTTGACTGAGATACCATTTGACGATCTCATGACAATCTCACATCCACCTTCAAACTTTTTCTTTTAAATTTCAGTCTAGCTCAGCTCCTGTGGTTCAGTCATCAGCTCTAGAAATTAAGAACTACCACAACTTTTACTACGCTGTACTATAACAGTGAAACACTGTCAAATCTGTTTAATTATAGAGACAATTATGAAACGGCCACTTCTCCCTGAAGATCCATACTGTCATTCAGAGTTGGCCATCCAAGTGACCAGGAAGTTTCCCCCCAGGACCAGGACATGATAGTTTTCTTATTTGTCCTCAAAATATTAGCTTCATCCTGCAGTCTTTCTGTGTGCAGCTCTCCCATTGGCTTCACCAGTGTTGAAATACAAATACAGTAAGGGCTATAGGATGATACTGAAAAAGGTGCTATTCTTACTAAACGCACAGCATGAGGCGACTTCCAGTCAGGTGAAGATTTAATTGATCTGCCTCTAAATTTAGTTGGTATCAAGGTGAATAAAGATAGAAACTCTGAGTCCTATGGGTCAGGAGCTGCCAGAGTATACCTGAAAGACTGAGCAGGAGAGAGATAGGGTCTTCCCTGAATTGCCCCTGGAAGGAAGATATGGAACAAGGGCTATGTTGCCCATAGTGGGATAGATGAGGTTCTCTGCATGGGAAAGGGATCAAGAGTGGTCTTGGGGAGAGCTGATAAGTATTTGGAGGAAGTGTCAGTGAATAGCAGGAAGGTCATGGAGTCTAGGGACTCTACAGGGAACCTTCCCAGAAGTGGAAGAGTCTGGTGGAAGTTTTATTATCAAGGCCCCTTTTAGCCTTAATTCACTCCTGGCTGGAATTTGTTGACTTTTAAAACATCTTAGAGATTGAATAGAACCAGGATCCAAACCCTGGAGAAGCATAGATCGAGATTGTGGGCTCATCTCTCAATTTAAATAACTGTGATAAACTGGCAGGAAGACTTGAACATTCGTCCCTTTTCTTGTCTTCTTCCAGGTGAACAGGAGCCAGCAGTCAGCAGTGATTCCGATATATCGTTGATTATGGCAATGGAAGTGGGACTGTCTGATGTGGAGCTTTCCACTGACCAGGACTGCGAAGAGGTGAAATCCTGAAAAACAAATAGAAACACCCCACCAAACTAAAGGTTAGGTGTGAGGGGCAGGGACAGAGTCAGCTTTTTAGAATTTGGACCACACACACCCCACACACCCCTCTCTCTAGAACACTATAAATCCAGTGCACTCCATTCTGAGATGGTCATAAAAAGCAATAGCAACAGTTGTGTCTACTTGGATGCAGTTTCATCATCTACATGTGTCCATTTTGTTCACGTGGAAGATGAAAGCTTATTGTTTTCCCACACGCTTAAAAGCAGTCCTGTACCTCTTCAGTGGCTCGTAAGTGTACAACTGAAATGACAGCTTCAGTGTTTTCTACTCTTGTTCATTGTTTTTTTTAAAAAGAAGATGATGTTTATTTATAGTTTATGGATGGACACTTTTTTTCATTGACTGACCCCAGCTTTTCCAAGAGTTCAATCTGGAAGTCTGAATTCCTGTTCTCTGATCATTTTATGATCTTTCTCCAGGATTTATTATTGCCTTGACATTTCTGCATGAAGTATGCATGGCTTCGAAAAGAAACAGTGCTTCAGCACTCTGTATTAATATGAAGCCTATTTTCTTTAAGATTTCTTTAAGATAAAGAGGGTCTTAGAGATTATATCTTCAGACCTTTACCCATGTGAGTTGAAGCTCTCAGTTGAAGTTGGTGACTTGTTTTTTAAAACTGCATTATGTTGGCTTCCCCTTACAGAAGTCTATTAAATGTACAGATAATACCGTATGTAAAAGAGGAAAAGAATGGCATTAAACTTCATCCTGTCCTTGCTATATTTTCTGCCATTAGCAGCCTCTGGTACATTAATGGCCTTCCTTGTGACTTCCTTGTTCTGTAGCTGGAAAACAGGATCTAGTTTAAAATCAAGAACTTCCTTAAATTTAAAAACAAAAACCAGCAGATCAATGAGTGTCTTGAGTAGTTTCAAGAGGGCGCTTGGTAATCCCCATGTGGGTATTTGTGGCTGATGGAAATACTTGTAGAAAGGATCTGAACAGCAAAGAGGACTACAGTGTCAGTTTTCAGAATAAAGACTTAAACCAAGAGCAGCTGGAGACATTGCTTGCCTTCGTATTTTTAAGTGCAATTTTTGCACATCATTGTTATCAAACACAAGATTTAGGTGAATTCTCAGTTTCCTGCCTTCTAAAGACCTCTGAATGTGGCAATACAGTGAGTGAGATGAGCTACTGGTATATTTGAACCTGAAAAAAAATTGTAGCGAAAGAATTCAGTTTTTTTTCTGGGATTAAAAATTATGGTATCATATGAATGCCAAGACCTAAGTCTTTAACTAGCCTGTCTTTAACTATAACTTACAAAAAATGTGCTACTTATTGCTATGTATTCAGGGAGCAATTTTATGCTTTAATCAAAATATTAAAGTGCAAAGGAGGACTTTCAGCTTGTTTTTTATAAAAAAGTGAACATTTTCTTTTTGACAGTCAAAAGATTTAAATCACTTTACCCCCTCCTGAGCAGGTCAGTAGAATCAACAGCACACAGTTCACACACAAATTGCAAGGAAAGGAAAGCTATTTTCACCAAATTATGTTGCAACAGAATCTCAAAATGTCATTATTAGGTTCTTTCGGCATTGCCATTTTAATCTCCTCTTTTCAGGCATTTATATTTTAGCTATAAAAATTCACTCCTACCTGAAATGTGGCATGTGAGCTCTTACACTAGAAGAAATTTGTTTAAAAATTTTTTTAACAAGCAAATTGATCCTTTCTTAAATTACAAGAAGGGGTGGCTGGAGGGGGAGAGAAAGTTTGCTGGATTATTTTTGTCCAGTTATGACTCAAACATTTCCTTTTGCCAATGAAATTTTGAATATTCTTAGTCCATAAAGTGAACTAGGAGCTTTTGGCAAAATAATCCAAGCTAATAACGATTCAAAACTGTGGCCTGTGCGCACACAGTTACCTTTTTATAAACAGTTTTTAAAATAGATCTTTTTGTTTTATTAAAGGTACATAGTCAATTGGAAATCTAGTCAATTTAAAAAGCAAGCTAAAGATAGTGTCAGACTCTTCACCTGGCACGGGTCACTATTGCCAATATTTGTGGTTTATTATCAGATTTTTTAACGTTTTCTATTCTATGTTGCTCTGTGAAAGATCCATCCTAACCACAGGGAAATCTGACTGAGAGTGAAATTAATCCTGTGCGCAAGGCATCACCTAAGCCCTAGAAATAATGCTGAAAGGTATTTAAGTGGTGCAAAGACCTTATGCTGGCCTTCTGCACAGGGATGAAGTTCACCTAAATTGCCTATACAGAGGAAATAAGGAAACTGACTATACACAAAGCGCTCTCAATGCACAAAGTAAACAATTGGATAAAGGAGAGAGACAAAATTCACTCATCTATCCCAGTTATAGTCATTTTAGGTGTTACTTGGATCATGAATAAGTTAAAAAAAAATGTTCGGACAGGAAGATGATTTTTAAGTTGACAGTGTCCCTTTAATATCAAAATATTTGCAGATTCGGAATAGACAGAACAGTCTGCATCACGCTTAGAACAAGAGCCTGGATTGCAGTGGAGCTGACTTAGCATTTATTTTCTTGTTAAGCTAATGTTAGGGTCGGTGGTACGGTTGTCTGTAGCCATCTCTACTGGGATGATCCAACAGGAAGGCAGGCAAAGCCAGTACTTCAGTGGAGACAAAAGGGTACCCACGTTGCACTAGGAAATGAGCCTTTTAGTCCGTGCTAAATCAGGGCCCCCGCAATAGTGCTAGAGGTAGCTGTGTTCAAGGATGTGCTGTCTTTCAGGTCAGGCATAAAACTTGACTGCTTCTGGTCCTTTGCACAGGTGTTGGCCAAACCCAAGCCCTGGCCAAATTCCAGTTTGGGGTCTTAGTTTTAATTCCCAAATTCTACCTGCAGATTTACTTGGCTAAAATATTACTCCATTTCTCTCCCAGACTGGTCAGCTGTTCTGTGCACTGTTCAAAGCCTGCCCATGCAGTCACTTCACTGAGGACCCAGTTCAGGCAGGCACTTAAGCACATGCTTAAATCCATCCCTAGTCGGGAAAGCACTTAAACACGTGTTCAATCTTAGGAATGTACTCACATCCCCTCGATTGGGGTGGGATTTGGGCACTTGTTTAAAGGTAAGCACATGTCCTGAATGGGGATGCTTTCCTAAATCAGGGGCTGATTGATAGTGTTCTTTGTATTTGAAATTTGTCAAGCATCTTGGGAATCTTTGGCTGTCTTATGTTTTCTGTAATTTTTTATGTTGTTAAGCCCACGAAATCAGGAAAGTTTGTGTTCAAACTGAGACTCTGCCTAAACTCATCATACTGTGCAGGTCATATTGTAACACCTATAAACCCCAATCCTACAAATATTTATGGACGTAATTAACTTTACTCACATGAGTAGCCTTCAGTGAAACTGCTCATATGAGTAAAATTAAGCATGCGTATACATGCATAAATGTACATAAGTACTTGCAGGATTGGGGAATAATATGCAAGGTTGCCCCTTGCTTGGACTTCCCTGTAATTCCTGCATACTGTTTATATTAAAATCTGGGGTCCAGTGTTAAGGCTTAGTCCAGATTAAATATTCGTTGACTTCTGGGCCTCAGATGTTGGCTGTGCAGCCAACCTACCTCCTATTCACAAAACCAGACAGCCTTCCCTAGGGAAGTGGAGTGTTTGTGTAAATAATCCTCCACACTCGCATTGTAACATTCTATCTACCGTCTGTTACTCTTCACCACCACCATACCTGGTGGCACTGCAAAGCCCTTGGGAGTCACTAGCTATTCTTAGGGCTAGAGTAAACTCATTCACAGTATCACTGCCTGGGGAGACAGATCACTGCTTAAAAGGTATGTCTACAATGGAAATGCTACAGCTGCAGAATTGCAACTGTGTTCGCTGTTGACACTCACCACAGCAATGGAAAGGGTTCTTCTCTCGCTGTAGTTAATCCGCCTCCCCAAGAGGTGATAGATAGCTAGGGTGACGAAAGATTTCTTCCACCAACCTAGCGCCGTCTACACTGGGGCTTAGGTCAGGTTAACCACAGGTGCATGAATCACTCAGGAGCGTGAATTTTTCACACTGCTGAGCAACATATCTCGGCCAACCTATGTTTTGGGTGTAGACCAGGCCAAAGAAAAGAGAATCCCTATCTTGGGGAGAGGATCCTATTGCTTCTCCCCTCTCTTGCTGTTCTTTTCGTCCAAGGGAGCATTTTTCTGATTTCCCATTTGCGATGTGGGTGAACGGTAGGAAATCTTCAGCATCTGCCTGGATGAATTTCATAATGAAAGACCACTTTTAACAAAGCCCTTTAAAATGTCTTCCAGTGGCTGAGCTGCTTCAGTGCTCGGCAGCACCTTTCCCAAAAGCCATTGAGCTGCTCAGAGTCTGTGACTTCTTTCACCTATGGGAAAGGGCCAGGCCGGGGCAGCCATGTAGTGCAGAGAGTGGGCAGCTTTCCCTTTGGATAAGTAGCAGCCTCTGCAGCTGTGTAACTTGGGAAGCCTGAAGACTCTTCAGCGACCAGCAGTTGAAGATGTGCATTTGGGCAGACAGTGCCCCATGTTGTGATTTTCTCTTGGTTTTGTGGGGTTTAATTAAGCTACGTTCCAAAAGGCCTGTTGAGTGCATGAACCGTGTGAAATGTGCACACGTACCCATTGCATGGACAGAGCCCTGCACTTGGGGGTGGGGTGGGGGGAGGCACACTCGTGGGTTACCCAGTTTACACATGCAAATGTTTATGAACACAAATATGGGGTTTGTCCCAAGTGCCATCTGTGAATCAATTCTTCCTGACTCACCCATTCTGCAGGGGGCTGAAAAATTGGCATTGTTACTTTTTTTTCCTGACTTACAGTAGTTTTAAAACATGGGGGAGGACAGGATCAAGTCAATAATTCGTAGACAGGATAAATTGATATTTATCTTTCTGGTCTCTACAGTACTGAATTCACATGTGTACATGTACAGACAATGGTATGATTTTTTAAGAATGAATTGCAATGAAAACAGGGAGACAGGTACTTTAGTCAGTTTTTGACTTAGAGATAGAGGCCCAAAAAAGCTACTTTAATATGAGCAATTGAAAGCTATTGAATTAATGTGTGGGGCAAGTAAGAAGGAGGGCTTGGTTCCTATCACTAAGGTGCTAGTGGACATAGAACTTTATAGGAGGTTTTCCAATGATGTCAGTGAGGTGTGAATCAGGCCCACAGGAAGCAGTTGTGAGAGGTTAGTATTTTAGTAGGAACTTGTTACATGAATGATTAGTGATATATTCTCATTTCTCTTAGAGGTAGGCCCAAATTACAAGGCTTCAGATCCAGATCTGAATTTGGTCTATCCGAAAGCTCGAGGATGTCAGGATCCAGGATTTGGTTTAGGCTCATCTCAAGTTTATTTTATCCACCCTCCTGAATCAAAACTATCTAATCTAATTATGAATTCTTCAATTATTCAAACAGTGATGAATTACCCTGACAGGCTTTTGTAGACTGCTTTACACATGCATGTGCCCTTAATTACCAACATCAGCTCTTGATTTTCCAGGAAATGGATGTTACTTGCAATTTCCATTAAATGTAGAAACCTTAGAGTGCTATAATTTATGTGTAGATTTTCAGACATACAACCCTATGAATTTTCTCTGATTAATGTATGTTGCATTACTTCTTCCAGGAAAATATGTGATAAAAAGGCAATGATCAGGGCACAAGCTTTTATATAACACAGGATGCAAATCATGGTCATGATGATTGGTCAGTGTTGCAATGATAATGCAAGTTATAGGCAGCAAAAGCAAATTAATTTCACCTGTGCAGATGTGAATTGTCATCTGTGCAGCTGTGATTTTATATATAGGTAGCTTATTCCTAACCAGTAACCGTTGCTCTGAAAGGTTAGGCCGAAGTAAATAGGTCAAAATGAGCTAAGAATATTTCAAAGTGGTCTAGGCAAATGAAGGCACTGGCAAATGATCACTTATTGATTTATATTTCTTTTGTATTGGTACTGTTTTTTTTTTTCGTTATAGGGACATTTCTGCAGATATCTTTAAGAGAAGATTGCAGATCTGATAGGAATACAATACTAATGCTATGTCATCATGAATATAGGCTGCATCAGATTGATCTGACTTTACAAACTGGAGTTACAGCACCAGATTTGCTGGTGTAGTATATCCACTTTGCACCATGCCCCAAGTGTATTCTGGCCCTAAGCCATTTTAGCCAGCCCATAAAGAATCACTCCAGTATAAGAGTGATCTTCCAGAGTCACACAGATGATATAGGGGCTTTTAAAACACCCCACTTTCTGCTTTCTGTGTTACAGAGGGAAGGGCACATGGCCAGGATAACACCAATCCTCAGCAGTATTTTTGGTTTTGGTGGATGTTGCAACCAGCATAATTTAGAGTAGCCATTAGGTTACTCTAACTCATTACAAGGGCACTAGACTTCCCAGAGTAGCAACAAGATCCTGAGTGGAAATGTGAGCCATATACCAAGTGTGCATAGCATTCCATACTTGTGCTATATGAAGTTTACCCACACCCCTGGATCTGGCCTATACTGCATATAGAGCCTGATTTTCATTTACGTTAAGACCGCTTTACACCGCTCTGGCAGTGCAAAGAGGCCTCAGTGTAAACAAGAATGAGAGAGTTGCCCTTGTCCTACAACACAATTAAGTTTAAATGCTTAGTAAAAGATAGTGCCAATTTTCTTTGCGGGTTTTTGGATAACCGAACCACTCTGACTCAACACTAATCAGGCCAACTGTTTAACAGCTAAAGATGGATTGTTATTAAGGAAAAATTAGCATTGACCAATTTATTTTATAGAGCCAAAGAGTTTAAGCATATATTGGACAATTAGTGTCATAGAATTTAATTGATTTGCTTAAAAGTAATAATTTAAATAATGTAATTAAATACTTCGTAAGAGATAGGAAGGGGACAGGCTGACACTGTTACTTTAGTGGACTTTTTTCTAATGGTAGCAGTTGATCCAATACAACTAGTTATTTTCTTTTAGCAAACTGTTGCCTGAACTAATTGATACTTTTGCAGTTGAAAAAAGAACACCAGATGGACTTTTTAGTCTGGAATTTGTTCATGTACCAGATGGTACTTATTGATTGATGAACTGGATAGTAGCTAGGGAGAAGAGCGCCCTCTGCTGCACAGTTTCTAATCTGCCAACTAGAGTTTTCAGATGACTTACTCATTACAAACAACACTAATGCTTCAGCAACTGGGAATTTTTGTCACCAATAAAACCACTAGCTCCTCTGCAACTGAAAATGTGGTCCATGTTTTAAACAAACACTGTAAAAGGGGAAGGTGCATTAAGGATGCTGTAAAGTTTAACTGAAAAGCCAATGAAAGAACTTTTCATCTGAAGAAAAACTGTTTCTTAAAATATTTTCTTTGTGATTTGGGGGAAGACATATCTTGGTGGAGTGAATGTAGAAAAAAAAAAAGACGACAACATTTTTGGTTACCTGGTTTTTAAAAAGGCATCAAAATCAATATACTTCTTTGCTATGAATGTAAAAGGTTATTACCATTGTGAAATATCAGAGTGTTTTGTCTGTGTACATACTACCATCTTAACTTCCTGTTTTATGTTAGTTTCCTGAAGTGACTGTACCATTTTATAATTAGAAATGTAAAAAGGGGGCAAGGGTTGGGAGGGGTTGTTATTTTTTAGCAAGATGTTCCTCGTATTAGTGAACATTGAAAATGATTTTGTATGTGTCAAAATATACATTCCATCCATTTCAAGAAAATAATTATTTTTTTTAAATAGTTTTTAAACAAAAAAATAAAGTGGCATCCACTTAGTATGTGGTTCATGAACAGAGCAAAATATTCCGGTTTCCAGCCATGGCTTCACAGTTTTATCTAGTGATGTATCTTCCAGCAGACTGCAGATCAATACCAGCAAATGCCAATAAAAAAAATAAAATAAAATGAAAAAAATAAAATATTTAAGCCCTTGGTGTATTTTGTTTTGCGTTTCAGAGAGAGAAAGACCTGCATATCTTACTGAAATTATTTCCAGTGTATTATAGTAATGAAATATTAAAAATTAGAGCATAATCCTGCTTCTAATATCTTCTTAAAAGTTAAAGCAGGGGCCTCTGTTCCTACACACAACATGTATATTTTGTTCTGCTGAAGACCTGCTATGATTAAGGGGGTTTTTTTGGAGTGAGGCTTCTTAGCTGGCTTTACAAGCCATTTCTGCAGACCCTACAATGTTCGCTGTGTTGACAGTGGCACCTCTACATTAAGAAAGTTTTCTACCATCCAAACAACCTCACTTTGTTATATGAAACATTGAACGAAAAATCATGAAGGAATTACATGACAGTATTTGCATAGACAATTTTTAATTCAGAACTTTTTGCCAGCTGTGAATTGTCTGCCTAAACATTGCAGTAGTAGTTTGTGAAGCAAGACTTCTTTCTAAGCATTATTTTCTGTACAGTATTGCAAATGTATTTCAATTGCTAGTTAAGTCTTTGCTGTTATTTTATTATGCATACATCTCCCTCTTCAATGCACTTTATATCTCTTGAAAAATATGGGAGTCAGAGAACTATCTTCTTTAAAGGGAATTGCCTGAAATTAAGAGGCATAAACTTTTATTTTGCTTTAGTATATACTGTAAATGCTTCAGAGCATAGACAGTGGTTCAGTTGGGGGAAATACTGAAATGTTAAGGCTGATATTTGGAAACATTATTCAGTAGTACACATGGCTATTTTTGTTAGATGATTATAATGTAAATATGTGAAACTGTTGTGTACTAGTAAAATATTGCAGCTATAAAAGTTCAGATTGTGAATACTAAGAAATTTTATTGCAAGTTTTTTAATAAAAATGGATCTGATTACTGTGTCATTCATATTTCCAAACAGAACCGTCAAACCAACTTTTGTTGGGATATGAAAATTTCTAATGCTTTCTTGTTGCGTTCTTAAACTGAGTGTGGTGTTAGTGGAAATCAATAGCACAGCCTACAGCTAGGCAAAAATAAATAAATAGTTCTGCTGATGAAACTCAACTGATAGTCAGTGCTGCTGCTATTGCAGTCCTTTCGTGGCTTCTCATCAGAGATTACAAATTGTGCAACACCTAAGCACATCCACTAGGGAGTCGTTTGAATTCATGATGCTTGTGACACAGGTAAGAGCTGAACTCAGGTTTCCAGAAGTGAAAGGCTAATTCAGTAATCCACTGCACTAAATAGCCCCTGCTTTTATTTTTAAAATAAGCAAAGCATGTTTATGCTCAGTGGACTCTCTTGATGCTGCTACTGCATACATGGAGAAGATATTAAACTGAGGATCTTTCTCCTGCCCAGATGCTTTCCAGGTGGCAGTAAAAGATATGATGCCACTGTTCCAAGTGAAGAATTGTCTTGATGCCCTGGCTATCATTTTGCTCCCACACACAGCCATGGACTTGAGGCCCTGATCAGTGCCCCCATCATTCAAGTCTGCAAAGCTGTGTGAGAGCTTAAACAGGAGTTACATTGGCTCCATACAGAATCATGGCATGAGCAGCAATTACTTCTCTTTAAGAAAATTAAAAGTGTATTTGAGAATTTATGATGAGCTAGATTGAAATCTCTGGAGGGGGAAGCACTGCTTAGCTAGCAAAAGCGATACTGCTCAAGCAATAATGGTAGTCCAAGCTTCATCTAGCCTAAATGGACCTATCCTGCACTGTCCACCTGCAGTAATTTAGATCATTTTCCATACTTCTCTTCTGAGACTGCCACTAAAGATGCCAATTACTTTCAGTGGTGGTGGTGAGTTAGAGATATGAACACATGTAAAGTGGACAAAGACCAAATTCATTCCACATAGACCGCCCCCAAAAAGCCATCAGTTCCCTAAAAATGAAAGCCTCCATTTCTTAGTGGCCTGGAGTCACCCAGTCCTTCAACTGATCAGAATCAAAAGACTTTTCTATATAGAGTACTTTGAGATACCTGAGTGTGAGCACTTCAGCATCAGAGTCTATTGAAGTATCCAAGACTTACGTGATTCTTAGGGGCTAATAAAGTCTCCTCCAAGCAGTCAGTAAAATCTTTGCTGTGAAAATGAATGGAGTGCAATGCTGCACAAAGCTAGCTGCTGAAGCTGCTTCTTAGAGGCTCAGTTGTGAATCAGCCTATTTGGGCAGAGAAGGCAGGGGCACGAGGTGTCCCTGTACATCCCTGTAAGGGCTACCTCTTTCACACATTGCAACCTGGATGGCAAAGCAGCCTCCCTGGGTCAACTGCTCCCCCTCCTGCACACACAGGCGAAGGAACGGACAGACTGGGAAGGGGGAGTGGGCGCAGCCTGGGCTTTGCTTCCTTAACACACCAGCCAGCACAGCTGAGTTGCACCAGGGAGGTGGGGGAAGTGGAAACCAAAGTGCGACTCCTGGGGCAGCACAACTACTCAGGGCAGTCTGAGGTTCCAGTCTAACCTCTTTGCCTTTGGGAATGGCGGGAAAATGGGGGGAAAGAAATACTTGCATGTGCTCATAGAATGGAAGAGCTCGTTAGATGACTAGCTGCAGCCTGATCAGAACAGTCCATTGTATAGTAGCAGCTGCTACAGTTACCGTGATGAAGAAGCAGGAAGTTGATTCAGTGGGAAGCCACATGTGATTTAATATGGTTTTATCAATAATGCTGGAAATGATTTCTATCATCGTTACAGCTGTAGGCCAGTTGGTGGATACAGCACTGGAGTTCTCCAATAGCTCTGGCACTGCATCCACAGCGTGTGACAGACTCTGGATTCCTATTCCACCAATGGAAGCACTAATCCTAAAAATAAACCCAACGCTGTCAGTTAAGAGAGTTTGTGTATTATCACCCAGGAATCTGGTCTAGCTCTTCCTTGCATTGTCCCTTCCCACCTCACCACTTTTGTTTTTAACATTTATTTAATAGATGGTCATGGGAAAAACCTGAGCCAGTTTTCCTTGGCCAGACAGCTGTGCTCAGTTGCTATGTGAGCTGCACGCACAACACAGCTGTCATTGATATTCTAGCTCTTATGGCGGTGAAGATCTCAAATATCTAAGGGGAGCAATACAATTTAAAGCTGCTGGGAATGGCATCATTATCTAAAAATAACTAGGAGAGTGGAGCTGTTAATTCCAGGGTGTAAGCACATACTTTAGATCTTAGATTACATCACTTTTTATCTACTATATATGGCCTTAGTCCTTTTTTGAAATATGACCATTAAACTGCACCTCTCCCCTCTCTGCTTTTCTCTTCTGAAAGCAATAAACCAAATTCTGCTCACATTTGCACTGCTCTAACTCTTTTTATATAAAAGGGCCTCCAAAGCCCATTGAAGTCAATGGGAAAGGGACTTTGGATCAGGCCCAAAGAGGCTTACTCCTGATTTACATGTGTAGTTGAGCGCAGGATTTGGCCCATTGTATTCACATGACATACTGAATGTGTCATTAAAGAAAGCAAGCTTTGTGCTGTGCATTCAGAGCGTGCCCCCGGGGGACCACAGTTTGTTTGATACAGAGTCTCATGAAAAGCACCACAAGACTGTGAGCTCAAGCCAAGGATTTTTTGAAACAGACTGGGAATGATTTGCCCTGTAATACAAAGAGAAGTATTCCACAATCATCATTTACAGATAGAATTTCTTATAGACCCTCCCCCCAATTCACTGAGACACTAAAGCACACACTAAAGTCAAGGACGGGCTTAAGTGATTTGCTGAACTGGAGTCTTAAAGCACGTAAGGAACTTTAACAACTAATGCAATAACCTTTTCTCAGTAGTTAAAAGGGGTGCTCTCCTTCAGTACAACCTTACCATTAACAGGCCACTAATGAAAAAGGAACAATTGGGAGGAAGCTAACGCCTCCGCACAGCGTAAGGCTGGCTAGATCCAAAACTGAGGGTCAAAAGTTGTGACACAGCATAAGTAACTGCTTGATCCTATTCATGATGTGAATGCTTTCTGTGCCAGCGAGGAATCAAACACCAGAATGTCAGACAGTGACCACTGCCTTTCAAAGCCTCTGGCTACACTGGACTAGGCCTGGGTAGCATTTCCAGCTCTTCATTACTTCTTGTCAGACCGGGAGCCCAGCCTCTACCTCATGAGGAAGGATGGGGGTGTTTGCTAGCTAGCATGCACATCTTGAGAGAAGCCTGCAAAGCAGAGTGGACGCTATCTTTTGTGTGACATGGGAGAACACTTACCCCATGAAGTGTCTTTGCAAAAAGGGGCTCGGTGCAGCATAGACTTGTTGGATTCCTCTGTTTTTTCCAATCTTGGAGGCCTAATCCTGCATACACTTACTGCAAAGTAGCCACACAAAACCACTTCTTATAGTCAGCAGTAAACGTTTGCAGGATGAAGCCTTTGGTTTCCTCACCCATGTAACTTTTAGGGTGGGCGTGTGACCTGCACGCACTCTGCAATAATGCACACATGAATTAGACATGGGCACGAGCCAAAGAGCTCAGCGCCAAATGTGATGCAGTCTGAAGGTCAGGGACGCAGCGTGATCAACTCATGTCATTTTGGTACAAATCTCACGGTATTTGGTGTTTTGCTTACAGCCCAGTGCCTGGAGGCAAATGATGGAGAGAAGCTCAGGTGTCCATTTTTAAAATAAGTTTCTCCCCATTATGACTGAAGAGACAATGTCGACAATGTGAACTGAGCACTCTGGAAAGGTGCAAAAAACCAGAAAGCAAGACAAATTTATTACTTTCTAGAAGCTCATGATTTTTGGGGCCTTACTCAAGATTTTTGAATATTTGGGGGCTGGAGATACACTGGGGAAGTCCAGAGCCAGTGATTTGGTTCAGGCCCAGCTCTGGAATAAACACATTTGTTTTCTGTATATGTCTTGCACTGTTGAAACAGTTTTATAATGAAGCTGGGCCCCAAAACCCCAGTGAGACACAGCCGCTTGGCTAAAGCAATTAAACAGGATAAAATAAGGGCAATGGAATGAGTTTGTACAACAGGATGACAAACTGAGGCCAGGCCAATGGCCCAACTGAAAGCCCTGGCCTGGAACATTACTGACCTCCTCAGAGAGCGAGTGCTGCAACTGAGCTCCCTGAGCAGAAAGGGCCCTGTGTCCCACCCAATGCAGCCAAATGAGGCTTGCTCGTGTAAGAGGCCCGGCAAAGTGCCAACCCAAGGTATTGAAGGCACAAGATTAAAAAAACACTGAGGTGAAACGTGTTCTCAAGCTGAAGCACTTGCATTAAGACTATTTTAGAGCCTGTAGCAAAATCAGCTGTTCGAACAGTAAACTAGCCTAACCTGCTGCGCCATGCTGATATGGACAAGACTTTCCCCAGAGAAGTGAGTAGAAAACATAGTGGGGAATAGACGTCTTTTCAATATACTGTTAAGTGGGGTTAAAGGAGATGTGCAGCAATCGCCCCCAAAGCTGTTCGATGTAGAGTTCGCTAAACAATTTCCTCATAAATAAGGGCATGCCTGCTATCATTAGTTTTAAGATATATAAGAATTTCACCAACAGAGGGCTCTCTTGCCCTGCAAATGAAAAGCATTCCTTAACAAGCTAAGCGCAGAATTGTGCTACAAGTAAATAGGAACTGACTTCACCCAGTTTTTAGGCTGATCAGTGCAAGTCTTTGAAAATCAAGTCTGCCAAGCACAGTTGCTGCAGCATAGAGTGCAGAACACACACAAACCTTGTTTTATTTACATTGCATATGCTGAGAAGAGGAAAGAGCGGCTGATGGGTTTCCAAACATGGGGCAATGCATTTTTACAGACATTACTTTGGTCAACCCATTCTTACCCCCAACTCCAGTCCTGGTTCTCTTTTCACGGCTGTGCTTTCCTATTTGGTAATAATAGCAAAGTGATGGGCCGAAAGAAAACTGTGTGAGGAAAAGGGCCAGATATGGAGAAAAAAGAATGACTTGTAAGAAAACAGAGACCAATACAGGCAATTGGGTGGGGAAAGGGACAGAGGTAATGAAAGAATGAGACGGGCCCATAGCGAGGGAGCCCCAGAAAGGAAAATATGGGCCGGACAAAGTGGTAGATATTCATATTCCTCTGGGTGGCTACACTAAAAACCAGTCTGTGAGCTGTTCTGTGGAATCTGCCTTAAATTAAAAAACTCTGTTTACCTGCTGTAAGAGCTGGTACGAGTAAATCTGGGCTTCTCTGCAAAGCTATTAGGCTGGCTCTCGTGTGTAGAATTTAAGAAAGAACCCTGCTCTTTGTTCGGGACCCTAACCGTGGGTTTCCTCCAGCCGCAGATTCATGATTTGTCAGCACTAGCTCCACCTGCTCCTGTGACACCAGGACATGCTGCATGCACACTCAGCACGTGCTGTTCCAGGCCAGTCAACAAGGAATATTTTTTATCCTTGTGCGTGGCCTGAGCGATTTCCTCTGAGAAGAATTCTGTCCAACTCACGCCTAATGTTGACTTACAAATATGTCAGATGTGCCAGGAACTGTATACAGCTCCTCGACATCCCATCCATGCCACCAAAACATTGAGAGCTCAGCTAGCCCCCCTTCCTAAGATGGCAATGCTCTAGAATGCAGGCTCTCCCTCAATGTACAGAAGATGACTAAAGTCCAAAGACGGTTGCACTCACCTGGGTAGCTGTGATTACTCTTTCCCTCCCTCCCTACAGACATCAGGTCTCTCTTCTTAGCTGCCGCCTGACCAACAAATGCTTTTCTCCTTCTTTTCTTGAAGATTTTTGTCCCGGATGTACAGCAGTGAAGTTTCAAGAGAACGTAGGGAAAAAAAATAGAGCTGCGCAGTGAGTCTCAACCGGCTTGCAGCCCAATCAGCACACAGCTGCAACCCATGTGACATCCTCAGGGCCATCAAGTAGTATTGGATACAGCCAACATAACACAATGGTAAAAAGGTTGAGAACCACTGCCCTACAGTAATACTTGAGGAGGGAGGCTTGCTGGGGAGGGGGAGGAAATGGCTAGATCAGGAAAGAACTGAGCACTAATCTCAAAGAATTTGATTGTGGAACGCCTAGAGTGAGAGGCCAGATTAGGAAGAAACTGTTTTTTCATTAAATATTCTACAGTGTGACTGTAACCTGTGTAACAGAGCTGTCTAGATATAGCTTGTTGTGTTTTGACACATACTCATATTAGTGTAAGAAAAACTCAGCGGCACCAATCTATTTTTTATTAGAAAAAGGAACATTAGAAATACAGTGCACTGTAAAAGTCTTCCAGAGGTACTTCTTTATATGAAAGCTATCACACTCTTTTCTTTATATATATGAGAAAGGAAAAAAATACTTGTAGTACAGTTATCCTGCTATAAGCACCACAACATGCAGCTGTTGCAAAATGACTTAAAATAAACTGACACCTGGTGTCTGCATTGGCAAGTGCAGGTTTATGCTTTGCATCCCAGAATATGCTTTGCCATAGCCACAGTGTCAAAGTTACCTGTCTTACAACTCCACCGCAAAGGGGACCTTAATAATGTCTTAACAGCCAACATAAAGACCCCTAGGAGACTTTTATGAGATTCTAGGAGCAGCCCTGAAGTTGCTTTAAATTATGCTGGGAGGCTTAAACAGCCTCTGGCTGGCCTCAGGATTGAGAGAGTAGAAAATGGCTTTTGTACTCCCATGCTGGATCTTTATTACTCCATGGGACAGGACACATGTGCATGTGGTATCTCACAGAATGACTGCATTGTATGTCCTGTTTGCATGGCGTATGTTGGCCATTTACTAGGAGCTGCAAGAGTTTTCTGTTTGCAAAAACCACAGTTCCACTTCAGTAAAAGTTTGTGTTTAGTTCTTGTTTTTGATGCTCTCTAACCACTATAGAAAATACTTGTGACACCAAAAGTGGGCAATAATTTTTGAAATAGAAAGGAAAGTGAATTCCAACAGCCTCACTGTGGTGCTTAATCTTTTCACTGTTGATGATCTGCAGCTGCTGGGCTCTTAATGTTTCATTGATTTAAGTGGAATGTCAAATATTATCTGCCCCATCCACAGCAAATACAATGAGTGCATTCTCCCTGTGGGGCCTTGGCCTGTCAGTTGCACTCAGGGTACATAACATTAGGCATTGGAAGGAATTCTGCATTTGTGTTAGAGGGGATACAGCGTCTGAATGTGAACTCGCATATACTTTGTTTGACCTTGTGTCACAGAACCATAGGCAAACAAGGAATGTTTTCCCAGGAATCTTTTTATGTTTTATTTCTGCAAACCAGTCCGCCTCTTTCAACTATACCCACGTACTCCCTTAAGAATACGGCATGAATTGTTTTGACTCCATAGTGATCAGTTACCTTTCACTCAATCAAATGTCCTAACGCTGACCTGCCAAAGTGCCTACACCCTGACCTGAAAGGATTGCTCTGACAGATGAGTCTCCATACCCAGTTAACCTCTAGTCTCTCTGCTGAGAGTGTCCACATGGGGACCAACTCAGGCCCATTGAAATGGTGATGGTTTTGTGATGGAGACTCCTGTTCATTGACAGCTGGACTGAGACCACCACAGTCATTTCACATAAGCCACCAAAAAGCCATCAGATGTTCAGACCGTCCAGGTCACTGCTGACCTGGAAGAGAGAGGCTCAGAATTCCATTACCAACCATCTGAACTATGTACTAGTATACAGGGCCCAAGCATCATTTTTTCGGGCCCCGTACAAACTTGTAACATGGGCCCCCTCCCACACACATACATCCCTCATCCCATACAGACAATGTCATGAGTCATGAAAAGAGTTGAATTCTGAAATGACTGTAATATTTTCTACATTTCTGAAAAATGCCCCCCTTTGCTATTTTTTTAACATAACACACAGCCTGAGCGTCCTACAAGTTTGCTGACTATTTTGTAACTTTTTGGTCATTATAAAGCAGGGGTCTCAAACTCGCGGCCCGTGGGCCAACTGCGGCCTTCGGGACGATAGTTTGCGGCCCCCACCTCAATATCAAAGTTTAATGTTAGTGCGGCCCGAGTTTGATACGAATGGCACTTTTCAGTGTTGTGTGCGGAGCTGAATGAACCTACCAATCATGGTGGGGTATATTGCTCTCGGAGGCGGGACATCAGCCGGGCTTATTGCGAACTTGCGCCATTACCCCGGGCTCAGAAGCGGAGGCGGCCGCGGAAATTGCTGCTCAGCAGGACAGAAAAAAAAGCGGAAAAGACGCATCGGCTAAACACTGAAACAGTGACACCAAGTGGAATTATATATTACACAGCCCCAAACATGTCTTTTTCAAAGCCTGCAGTGAAAAGAAAGGTTGGTGATGAGCACAGACAATTTCAGGAAAAGTGGGAAGTGCAGTATTTCTTTGTTGAGCACAGGGGCATCCCGACGTGTCTTATTTGCACAGAGAAAGTTGCGGTGCACAAAGAATACACTTTGAAACGTCATTACACAACTAGACATGCTGAGGAGTATGCAAAATACCAGGGAGATGAGAGAGCAAACCGGGTTGCTAATCTTAAAACATATCTACTGAGGCAACAAGATTTCTTTAAGAAAGCAACCAAAGAGAATGATGCAGCAGTCGAAGCTAGCTACGTGGTTAGTGAGATGATTGCTAAAGCAGGAAAGCCATTCAAAGAAGGTGAATTTGTAAAAAAGTGCATATTACAGGCTGCAAGTATTGTCTGTCCAGAAAAGAAAGGTCAGTTTAGCAACATCAGCCTTTCTGCCAACACCGTAGCAGAGCGCATTTCTGACCTGTCAAGTGACATTTATGATCAACTGTGTGAGAAAGCAAAATGTTTCAGTGTCTACTCAGTCGCTCTTGATGAGACCACAGACATCACCGACACTGCCCAGCTCGCAATCTATGTTCGTGGTGTTGATGACAATTTTGAAGTCATAGAGGAGTTGCTCACAGTGATTGCAATGCATGGCCAGACCACCGCTCAGGAGATATTTCACCAGCTGTGTGATGCCATTGAGAATGCCGGTTTGCCTTGGAGGAGGTTTGTTGGAATAACAACTGATGGAGCGCCATCAATGACAAGGAGGAAAAATGGACTGGTGGCACTTGTTCAAAAAAAACTGGAAGAGGAAGGTGTGGAGGAGGCCATTGCTCTGCACTGCATTATCCATCAGCAGGCCCTTTGCAGCAAATGCCTGAAGTTTGACAATGTGATGTCTTTCGTTGTGAAATGCATCAACCAAATCAGATCCAGGGGCTTAAAGCATAGAAGGTTTCGTGCTTTTTTAGAGGAAATGGAGTCAGAATATGGGGATGTGCTCTACTTCACCGAGGTACGTTGGCTCAGCAGGGGAAACATATTGAAGAGATTTTTTGAGTTGAGAGCGGATGTGAAAGCCTTCATGGAGAAAGATGGGGTTGCTGTTCCTGTGCTAAGTGATCCAAAATGGCTCACGGACTTAGCTTTTCTTGTTGATATCACACATGAGCTTAATGTACTGAACAAGAAGTTACAAGGCCAGGGGCAACTTGTCAGTGCTGCCTATGACAACGTGAGAGCATTCGCTACAAAACTTATGTTATGGAAAGCCCAGCTTTCTCAGACAAACCTTTGCCATTTCCCAGCATGCAAGGCACTCATGGATGCAGGCACACCATTCAGTGGTGAGGAGTATGTGGATGTCATTTTGAAGCTACAGGAGGAATTTGATCATAGATTTGCAGACTTCAAGACGCACAGAGCCACATTTCAAATTTTTGCGGACCCCTTCTCCTTTGATGTGCAAGATGGCCCTCCTGTGCTTCAAATGGAGCTCATTGACCTGCAGTGCAACTCTGAACTCAAAGCCAAGTTCAGGGAGGTGAGTGGAAAAGCAGACAAGCTCAGGCAATTTTTGAGAGAATTGCCCCCCAGCTTCCCTGAGCTTTCCCGAATGTTCAAGCGGACCATGTGTCTTTTTGGGAGCACATACTTGTGCGAAAAGCTCTTCTCTACCTTGAACTTCAATAAGTCCAAGTACAGGTCCAGACTTACTGATGAGCATCTTCAAGCCCTACTGAGGGTCTCAACTGTTTCCTCCCTTAAGCCAAATGTGGCTCGGCTATGCAAGAGTAAGCGCTACCAAATCTCTAGCAGCAAGAAGTAGGCTGAAGAAGCCATGTTCAAAACAGTTTATGTTCAATGTTCCATTCATGTTCAGAGAGTTAAATGTTAAAGAACTGTTAATACTGACATTTGAATCTGAATAATAATAATTACATTTCTCTAGTCAGCAACTATATGTGGTTTCTTCAGTCTTCTATATCTGCTGTATTATTATTATTAACATTTTCATTTTCATTTTATTTATTTATTACTGATTGATTTATTTTTTCTTATGGATTTGTTAATTTATTTTTATTTTTTAACACAAAATAAGATGAAAAAATAAAGACATTTGATAACATTGGAATGTTTTTGTAAGAGCTTTTCTTGTGGAAAACCTGATGCGGCCCAGCCTCACCCAGACTCTACCTCCAGCGGCCCCCGAGTAAATTGAGTTTGAGACCCTTGTTATAAAGGTATTGTATCCTGTCAATGTCTTGATTATTATTCTGATGGGTCAATGTGACTGCAAACATTTTAAAATTAGGCCAATTACCTTTAAAGCTTTATTTTTCTGGCCTTTTTCATTGCAAACTCATTAATTAGCCCCCCAAAGTCAATTTCTCTTGCAAGTTCACACTCAAGAGACAAGATAGCTAGGTGGCTTAACCAGTCTTGCCCCATTGTAGAACGCCTGCAGTTTTTAATGAGTGCTAGCTTGCTGAAACTGCTTTCAGCTTCTGCCACAGTCACTGGCAGTGTGCAAAAAATCCACAGAGCTATGCACACTTCACTGAAAATTAGTTGCAGTTGTTTTTTGTAAATCTCATTTAATAAGATAAGTGGGGGTACTTCAAATTCTTTTCCAAAAACAGACTTGAATATTTTTTTCAGGTGCAACATTTCACAAGGAAAATTCTCGGAAAGATCTGTAGGATATTTGTGAAGTAGACATTTAGAAGCTTCTTCCAGTTCCTCAAGCTTTAGTGTCACATATTTTAGGACTGAACAGAATGTCAAACAAATGTTACTGGTTGCTTTGAATCTGTGCTCTAATTCACAGATGACATTGTCCAAAGTTGCATTGAATCATTCCTTCTGAATAAAGACTCTGGTTCATTGTCAGAGATGGTAGAACATGAATCCTCAGGCCCAGATGTCTCATCGTGAAATCTTTTCCATTTCATTCCTCTCTTCTACATGCTTCCTGTAGAATTTTGAGCCACTGATCTCTAAGTTGTTTTATTTCTTCCATTATATCAGCAATGAGAGCTACCTCTGATTCAAGAGAGATTCTGCTGGCTTGTAAAGTCTTGTTTCTGCCCTCAATACTTGAAAGAACTTGGTACCAGAGGCTAGCCGTCAAAAGGCATAAACATGAGCTGATGTACCTTCAGTGCTTCTACTTGTGATTGAGCTTCATGTGTCAAGTTTAATTCAAGAGCATGTTCCAGTGCTTCCAGAATACCTGGAAGATGCTTTGTGAGTGGCCGGACAGCATCAGCACATGCACTATATTTTATAAATATCCTCAGGCATGATCTACAATTTCACCTCAGTTTTTTCCTCATGATAATGGAGGTTGCAGCCTGGGCTATGAACCCCAGGGCCTCCGGGCCCTGGTCAAGTGTACCCTTTCCCCCCCCGACGTGGGGGCCCTGCTAGTATATTCCATGTCCTAGGTGCGAAATCCTGGCCTTATTGAAATGGATGGCAGTTTTACCATTTACTTCAGTTGAGCCAGGATTTCACCCTCAGCCAATTAATCACACGAAAGGGCTGGAACCTTTTTTCCCCTCTGATTTGTGTGATGATCTGGAAAAATCCCCTTCATCTTTCTGAGGGGGACTTTAGAAAGATCACTGTAGACTCCACCCCTAAAGAGTCCATTCCAGTTATACACAGGACCCAGTGCATACTGGGATGGAACTTTGTGAGTTTTTATGTAGTGGTGGTTAGGTGCCCCACTGCAGTGAGTGTGCTTAATAAAGTGAGTGAGCTTAATAAAGCTGCCATTTCTTTACTTCAATGTAAACAATTTGTATATTAATTTGCAGAGCTCTCACAGTCATGTTATCCAGAGAGCCAGTAAGTTTAACTGTTTTCATGTTCACTTTAATGTTTGAGATGGGGAGATAATGAATTAGCAACTGCATGTCTTTGCATTGTATTAGGAATAGAATTAAATCAGCTGGATGCACTTGTCCTAGGGAGAATGGAAAACAGGCTACGTATTTGGGGTGTGACTCTGCACTTTGTCCTCACTGAGAATGCTGGTTGGTTGAAGTTTTGAGAGCAGAGGGCTTGAAGCTGTACTATCACCACTGCAATGCTTAAAAGCAATGTTATGGGGTAAGTACGTTTCTAAACTATTTGGAGTTTCCTAGTGTATGAAGGTAAAGAGGAAAGTGCCTGTTAACTGTATTTGAGATGAAACCAAAAAAGGTGGTCTCGTATGGGCCTTGACTTCATGAGAAAGTTGCACCAGTTAAAGATATTATTTTCAACCAGGCAAGCCTTGTGCAGGCACTCTTATTTTTGTTTAAAAGTGGCTTATTTTGGTTTAGCTAAAATTGAGTAGGAATCAGTTTGTTTGGAAATTGGCTTTTGTTTTTCTCCATGTGGAATTGCAATTGAACATGAGTTTGAACTGAACTTGGGGTTGAAAAACATCAGCTCTCAAAGTGAAGCTCAGTTGAGTGTGTTGGAGTTCACCTATCCTGACCAAACCGTGAGAGACCTCCTTGTGTATGATTTTAGTGCAACACCAATAAGCATAGCAGGTTCATTTGAAAACGGGCCCTGCTTCTCTCAGGGTCAAGAAGCTTAACTGCTCTCTTGATGAATCCAGGCCAAGTTCTGAGTTTGTGATGCAACACAAAAATTGAAAAGCCCAGCTTTAACATAGGACTCAAGTCACCTCTGCAGTGAAATGTAGCAACCGCTTAACAGCCACAGCAATGCTACCAAGTAGTTTGATGAGACATTATGAAGACTGTTACACTTTCTGTGTCTACTAGATGTATCTCTGTTTTTAAAAACTACTTTCATAGAAGAATTTGGAGTGGATTTTCTCAAAGAGGTGAGACTGATGGATTCCCTGCAGCTTGAGGTCTTCAAATCTCACTTTTGAGGATTTCAATAACTCAGTCATGGGTTCGGGGTTGTTATAAATGTGTATGGGTAGGATTTTGTGGCCTGCCTTGTGCAGGAGGTCAAACTAGATGATCATATTGGTCCCTTCTGACCTATGAGTCTATGAGACGGTGGCTCCCTCTCAGGCCATGGACCATAATTGTTAGTTTGAGAGAACAACTCTTCTTTCCTGTTTGTTTTTAGATGTGTGAAGCCCTAGATTGCACTAGCTGCTGAAACAGCCCATGTGCTATTGGTGATCCACCTGCTTAAATTGACCCATGCTGATTTCTTTATATCCAAGTTTGGGAAGGGGACTCTGCAGCACATTAAGGAACAAGAAATCAGAAATAGTGCCCCTGACAGGATGTTGGCATGAGTTAGAGCCATTCGTAACTTGCCGGCTTGAACAAGCAAACTGCTTAAACTTGGTCATTGCTCTCCTCGTGCCGCAGTGCTTTTTCTCTTCCCTCTTGCCATGGAAGTGATGCTACTTCCTTAGGAGACAACGCTGAATGCCACCCTAGACAGCCGTTTTCCCCCTATGTACTTGCTGGGTGCCAAACAAGTGCCCAGCATGTGCATTTGTCGATATTTGGAAGGCAAATGATAGGAATGGAAAGTGAAAGGCTGTTTTCCCCAAGCTGATTAGCTGTTTGGCTGCACCTGGTTTATGCCAAATTTTCCTCCAGTGCATGTAATGCAGACTATTTGAAGTGCTACATTCCACTGTTGAACAGTCTGCAGTAGTGAAAGGGTTAATCTTGCTGCCAGTGCAGGGGTGGGGTAGGGAGTTTGCAAGCCCAATTCCTATTAGCATTAACAGGAGTTACTCTCAGAAAATCCCCCCTCTCCCCACCCGCTTTGAGAAGAGAATAAACATCTATGCCTATATCAATCTCGCCCACCTGCCTTCAGACTGTGACCAGTGAAAACATCCATTAATAACATCAACTCCTTGGTCCTTTTCCCTTAACAGGTGGGCACCTACTGCCATGGATCTTATACATTTATGGGTATGGTGCTTTCCCAAGCAAGTGCAGCATGATACCAAATACTGTTCTCTTGCATAAGAGATGGCAGTCCTTAAAGGTACATGAACCAGATGAGTGACATTCCAGAGATCCAAAAACATTTGCCTAATGTATTACCATAGTTATTGCTTAACTGCGGTGTTTGTGTTGTGTTAGCAGGTAGTCTTCGCAGACAGCAAAGCAGTCTCATTTTAGCCAGCATTCTCAATTTCTTAAAGCTTAGGGGGCAGAGCAAAAAGTTACTGTGGAGTGCTCCATGAAACAAGGCTATCTGCTTCATAGGCAGCTATGGTTTTTAAAGAAGTGACTTGGCTGTTGGGCTGCACTAAGGAGACTGGAAATCTTATAGTGCCGTTCATATAATTATGTCAAGTCCTCTCACCGGGAATATTTTGTTCAGTTTTAGTTGCACTCAAAACTATATAGCAGAAATAAGAGGCCCGAAGAGTGGCAGCAACATGCTTAGACTCCTGTGCACTTTCTTAGGAGAAGAGATTTCAAAACTGGAACGATGCTATTTGGTTTTTAAAGGAGTGTGAGAGGAGAGCAAAAAAACTTGAATGGCATAGAAACGCCTCTCAGACACTCCTGTTTACCCATTTCTGTAATACAAATTAGGAAACAGATCTGCAATGTATTCTTAATCGATGGAACTTACTGCCACATAAGACTGACGCATAAAGAGCATCTGCAGTTACACTAACTAGGATAATAAAGATTACAGATAAATATAATCATGATACAATCCTCATGATAAGGATATGTGCTGATCACTTGTTTGGGTCAGGGAAAATCATTCTCTTTCTCCTTAGGGTATCTTACTGCACTGCACAATTACATGCTTTATGGAGGGTTTGTTTTACTCTGAATCTGCTTATATCATCTGCTATAGAAGAGAAGACTAGCACCATAGTCGACGTAAATTGAAGAAGCACCATTGACTTCAAAGAAGCTATGCTAGTTTATATCAGATGAGAGTCTGGGACAGAATTTTGAAATAACTGGACCATTAGTTTGTTCCAGTATGTCAATTTCTGAATATATGAAACAACTAAGGAAGTTAATTGTATATAATCATATAATAAAATACATATATATTAAAATAATATGTACTTCTCGTAGATCACTTTCCATCATTAGATCTTAAAGCACTTCACATGGACGGCAGCATTATTAACCCCTTTTTATATAAAGAAAGGAAAGTGAGTACTGCTGAGTACAATGGGTCCTAACAGATGATGTAAGTGAGGGATTTTCTGGCCCTGCTGTTGTCGTTGACCAGAATATAACCTGGGATGACGAGATAATTATATTTCCTTAACATGTTCAGCCAGCTGTACTTGTACAGGTGCCACTTTCAGCTTTTTTTTTGTTTTTTGTTTTTTTTGGAGCTAATCGATAACGCTGTATCACGAATTGTGTTATTAATCATGTAATAAAACTGCAGTTCCCAATGTATTTATTTAAATTCAAAGCCCACTTGATATTGATTTGTAATCATTACTCAAGTGAAATCCAGTGAACCACAAACATTAGAAGCTAATTTTAAGTTGGAGGTGCTAAAGATAGGGAAAATAGAGGTTTGATTTGTCCCCGCAGCATTTTCAGTTGCATTCATAGAGCTTAGATTTATATATAAACATTTCATTTAGAAAAAAATTAAAATGTTAAGGGACATTTACTACCCTTAACCCATATACTGGCTACTATTGTCCCCTAAGGTTTAGAACAACTGTAGATTTGGATCCGGATGTACAAGAACTCCACTTACAAGGCATGTTACCTAATGGCTCCAGTCATGCACAGTAGAACTCTTATGCGCCCAGACATTCAGTAAACAGCCTTCTAGGGCCTGTTTTCAAATCAGAGGCAGCCCCCTTGGGAAGATTGTTTTGGACAGTTCCCCAGGGACTTCCCAAAGAGAACTAAAAAAGGGAGGAGGATCTGAATTTTAATATGGTCCATGATCATTGCTTTCCACACAGCGTCCTATTCATGCTGCCCCCAACTCCTTTTGAAATTGTACAAGCTTTTCTCTTTCAGGCTCATGGCCAGATTTCTGATAGTGCAGCCCCAAAACTACTGGCCGTTCAGGTATAGTTAGTTCTTCAGAGACGTGAGGATGGGAGCTCTGGCCTTGCAAACCCCTCTTGTTGAACTTATGTAGTATTTTGGACGTCTACACTCAGGGCCATCTGCTAAGATGTCATTCTGCCTGCTCACAAGTTGATAAGACACTTGCCACTGAGGATTGGTGCCAGGCAATAAGGGTTTAGATCTGTACTCTGCAGTCCATAGTAGAGAATCAAGCAAATGCCAATTTGCAAAAGGTTCCTCTTGAACATTAGCACCCTCCTGTCTTGCCAGCACCCAGAGCCAGGGAGATTTCGTCACTACATACCATTCAAAGAACAAGTAAATCGTGTTTAAAAAACCCCCACAACCAGCAATCATAGGAACTTGGGATCTGATTCTCGAAAAGCCTGGCGCACCTTCAACACTTATTGTGGCTGATGGAAGTTCAGGGTGCTCAGCACCTTGTAGGAGAAACCTGAAGATCTCATAAGACTGGATTCTTCTACGGCAATTGTCCAAAGCTTGGATTGTGTTCCAGGCCACATCGGTATCAACGTTTATAAATATGTACGGCAGCAGAAGCGCATGAGAACAAACGCCTCTACACAAGGGAGGAAGGAGATAGCATGATTGTGTTCGTCCCCCAAATGAACACCAACTATTCTTTGAAGCTGCTTAGCTGAGACCGATGGTACCTCAGCAGAGTGGTCCACTTTTTCATAGGCAACCCATGCAGAGGCATGACATGGGGCTTCTTGTTCTATGCAAGGCATGATGACGTGGGCAAAGTTTTGGGTATATGCTCAGCAGCAGCGGTGCAGGACAGGGTACAGAGTACAAACTGAATTAATGGAATTGCTTAGATCTAGTAAAAAAATTAACAGTATTACATTCTTTGCAATTATTCAGTGACATTTTAGATGGTGACTAAAAAAAGGGAATGGAGTTTAACAATTTAAAAAATCTTTTTCAATTGGTTATAGAGCTGGTTTAAAAAAAATCAAGAATAAATTTTGATTAAAAAAGGGACAAATGTTGGGAAAATTCTCAAAAGTTATTCATCCTTTTTTGTGGGTGGGAGGGCAGTTTAATAATTGATTCTGAGAAATCTCAACAGAAACTGATTCTTCTTCCCCCAATGACTAGTATTGTTAGGCTGCATAAATAGTTGGTATTTTCCCACATTTACATCTTTCTGTAAAGAAAATATAGAAAGCAGATGAACAGAGTCTCTGATCTCTCTTTGACTGTGTTGATAAGCTTTACCTACTTGCACCATGCCTCTGTGGGGCTTTAGTACAGCGTTGCATGAGGCTTTGTGATCAGCCTACAGAGCTTTTTCATATACTGTAAGGCTGAGTGCCTGAGTCATTCTCTAAAAATAGCCTCGGAAGTGTCAGCTTAGCTACAGTCACAGGCTGATTAGTAATGAAGTTTCATGATTCCAAACACCTCTAGACACACTTGTGACATTAACTGTGTAATTTAGTTGCAAAGAAACTTGAATGATGAGGGGTGGTGACTATTTTTAAGAGGGGTAATGTTAAAAAGGCAATAGCTTCCCATCCATCAAGAAGTAAAACTTACTGTCGTTAACACTTCTGACTCCTTCCATCGGATGATTTCGTGGGCTTTGTGACCAAATCTGTGAAGCCTCACAACACCGTTGTGTGGCAGGTATTACCATCTCCATGTTACAGATAGGGAAACTGAGGCACAGAGAGGCTAAGGAACTTGCCCCAGTCACAGAAGGAGTCAGAGGCTGAGATTACAGATGTGTCATTTTAGGGAAACTGCACCTGTATTTCCCCTCTCTAGTCCACCAAGAGACCCGCTCCCGGGTTTCTGGCGCCCCAGTGGTCACCTGTCTAGGGTGGAGACGCAAATCCCTCTCCCTCTTGACTGGGGTTTTTCCAGGCTGCACAGTTAGGGAGCTATACTAAGTTCCCCCAATGAGTCAGATTGCCTAAGCAGGCCTGCTTTGCCTTTTCCTCAGAGGCTACAAACAATGTAATTGCCCATAGTTATAGAAATTGCCCATAGCTGTAAGTTACCACACAGCTCTTTCTAGGTAGGCACAATTATTCTTTGAAGCTCATAACACTTCCCAGTGTTTACACTGGCCACCACTCCCCCTAGAGAGGTTATGGTACAATTTCATAATATGTACTTTTAATTCTTAATACAATGAACTCCTAAAATACATAAACTTAAGTTTCAATAAGGTTTAATCCAGGATATTGCAGGAAATTGCCATATCTGTTGTCACCCGTTGGTGCCCAGGGTAGCCCACTGATAATGCCAGGGTCATGGCAGGCTGTAAAAGGAGAGCAAATTCTCCCAGCACTGGTGAGTGACACTGAAGTCAGACTTCCCAACCAGCCACACACAGTGCTTCTGATTCCCCCACACTGGTTATCAAGAAGCCACTGTGCAAATACACACAGCCCCCTCTACAGCATTTCAGTCTCTGGCTCCCAAACTGACACTAGGTCCAGTAAAGAGACCACTCATTTAAACTCTATGCTTTTTTCTAAGAGACTCCCTCTGATCCCAAAGGACCAGCCACAGTACCAGTTCACTATAAGTTTGGATCTTACCCAAAATACCACGCTGCCAGCCAATCCTTTAGTAACTGAACCTAAAGGTTTATTATAAAAAGAAAAACAAGCAATAAGAGAAATATTAAAGGGTTAAAGCAATCAGATACATACAAATGATTTGAAAGTCCATATACATCAGGTTTCTAGAAGAATTGTGGAGTTGCAGGCTTGTATGGTCCCTCTGGTATACATCCAGTACCTGCATGGGTCTAAGTCCTTCAGTTCAGTTACAAAGAGTATTAATCCAGAGGTAGGTAGGTGTGTGTCTGCGACTGGACAGGAACAAAGACAAAATGGTTTCTGTGGTTCTCTGCCTCTGGCCATGCTGCTTGTGGAATTTTACAGGAACCAAAGTGGAGTCCAGAGTCACCTGGGCCAATCCTGGTAACTCTTCAGGTATGCCCTTAGTTCCTTCCTGGGCCTTTTGCTTCTGTAAAGGTCTTGATGGGCCATTAAGCGAGCTATTGCCCTGCCGCCTCGCAGTCTGGGGTGTGTCTTCTACAGCACAGTTTGAAATACAGGGATATCAAAGCTATCCATAACTTCCCTTACATATATTACACATGAACACAAATATCTTCTTACTCAGCACATTGTAACCTTTCTAACAGGAAGTGACATGGCATGTCTCACATGAACCACTATGATTTTGACATACTGATGTCAAATAACACAAATGCCTCTCTCTTCCTCCCCGCCCCCCATCCATCAGCATGACATCTGTCTCACCAGGTTTGCTGATTCCCAGTGCCATGATCTAAATACTAGGTTATGCTGTCAATAATATAGTTGCATCCCTACAGTGCCTCTAGAATTAGTGTTTCCAGTGTGGTTATCCTGTAACAACTGACTTGGCAAGTAAATGGTGCAGTATTATGCTATTCAGATATTTAAGGGTATCCCTCCTATATGGTATAAAATTAACTAAGATGTTTCTGGTTCCCAGGCTCAAAAATACACAACTCAGTCAACAGCTAGGTGAAAAACTGTGAGAGGAACTCTCAAACAATGAATATGGCAGATTCCTTTTTAGAACAGAGATTAGTTTGTGAGGCTGGATTGCAAACTAGACAAGGATTAGAAACTTTAAGAGATGGACATAAAGGAAAGACTTCTTTCTGGTCACTGAGGCAACACAGTGGAGTGTTCCTAGGAAACCTAGCATCCTAAAGGAGACATGAAGTATAACCATGGAAGCCCCAGGGAATACTCAGTGGGAAGTTTGAATTTGAGGGCAGGCTCTAGAAAGTTGTGTCTAAGAGGGGGCAGGAGTGCAAGCAGCTCTGAGAGGATGGGCTCGAGGTGGCCTTCAATTCAGGAAGGCTGGAGTCTAAGTTTGGAAAGAGAGGCTGGAGCTGGAACATGGGCTTCAGCCAACTGGCAAGTGTATATGGTCCAGTGAAAGAAGCCCCATTTAGAGAGGTGAGTCTGTCAAACAACTGTGTGAAAACGATGATGAACTTATAAAGCAACCCTCACAAGCAAATCTGTGCATCACAGTATATATGTAGAACATTGGAAATTGCACACACAGTCCTTATTTATTTTTAAATGTGAAATTAACTACAGGAGGGACAAACTAAATAGCCAGAGGAGGCTGCAACTAAATTCCTAGCTAATGGTAAATGCAGAAAAGAGCTACAAGAAAAAGAGCATTGGTAAAGTATATGGGAGTTAGTCCTTTAAGGGCCTTAAAGGTTTTACAAAAATGTTAATCAATACAAAAGCTAATGTGGAGCTAGTGAGAGGTTTACAGAATTGAGGAAGTATGTTGTGACTTTCATGTCTCAAGAATATGTGCTGCTGCATTCAAAATGACTTGAAGCCTAAATATGACACCAACTGAGGCTCTCGGGAACAAGAGATTGAAATATCCACTCTGACTAAGACAAGAGTATTAATCAATAGATTGTGCATACAGAGCATGAGTATAGCCTGACTATTTGTCAGATGATAAAATATTCAGTGTCCTGGTTACTAATCTTCCTGCTATCTACATTTGTCCTGAAAAGATCTTCACTGTTAGTTTCTGAGCAGTGGGGATAAGAACTGTATTTTCTGGGTTTGTCTACACCTGATATTTTACAATGGCATAGGTACAGCAGCACTTCAGTGTAGACACTAACCATGCCGACAGGAAGGACCTTCGTTAGCTTGGTCAACAGAAGAGTTCTTCCATCAACCTACACAGATAAGCCAATCTGCAGCCGGGGTTAGATTGGCTTATCTGTGTTGCTCAGGAGTGTGGATTTGTCTACGCCCTGAGCAACATATCTGGGTTCACCTAACTAGTTTCGTTATTTTAGTTTAGTTTTAGACCATGCCTCTTTCATTTGTTTTCACATTTGGCACTTATGTCATGCTGCTATGTAAATAGACCTCACTGCAGTTTATTTATAAACTATGAATGTGTTTGTTGCTTTAAATGTAAAGTTAAAATAAGAGAGGTGTTTCCGAGATTTGAATGGGGATAGGGAGGGATTTTATGGTAGTTTTCCAAGGTCCAGCCATACTTAAGTCATCAACATGAGTAAATTATGTAGCTGTTCAGAACACTGGTGTTCTGCTAGGTGTCTTGGGTTAGCGGTTTCTCAGGCAGGCTATGCTGTACAGTTAACCCAGGTGATTTGCACCTGGGTCTGAGCACCCAGTTTAACCTATCCTGGGTGTGAACATCCACACTGTAAACCCATGCCCTTGCTGCTGTGTCCTCACTGTTTCTGCACTTTCCTGTGTGGTGGAGGGGCGGGAGGCACATATCCTGTGGTTCTTTGTCTAAGGCTAGGTCTACCCTGATGGTGGCAAATTTGCTGCCGTCAAATCGATTGCTCTGGATTGACTGAGAGGTCTGTGTAGACCCGCTCAGTCGATCCAGCAATCAATGCAGGAAAACCACCCCGGTAGGTGGCATAGCGCTGCGTCAAAGGGAACGCTGTTCCCATCAGCACAGCACGGTGTGGATGGTGTGCGGAGCAGACGCAGCAAAGTTGACTTGCGTATCTCCCATCGACTGCCGCCAAATCCAGAAGGTAAGTGTAGACCGGGCCTGAGATGTTCTAGGCCATTATGTCAATTATGGGAGAACTTGTCTCCTTTGGGGGGCGGGAGGGGAGCGATTGTGGGAAGGTCGTTGGAGAACAATCAGCACCTGAGTGATTTTTTTGCCTGTGTCTTCAGTGCAAAATGGGTGGGTTCCAGTTCCAATGAAAGCAGAGCCTGGATTCTAACCCCACCTCACTTTGTCCCACCACTGTGTAAACTAGCCCCAGATTAAAACACCTTGAAACCCGGGTCACTGAGTTTTCTGTGTGGAGGGTTAAGTGGAGTTGAGCTAAAACCCAGATAAGAGCCTTGGTTAACTGTGCAGAGCAGATGTGCTCTCAGTGAGAGATATGAGTACACCATTGACTCTACTGGCCTCAGTTTCCCCTCAGTGTGATATAGATGCCCTGCAGGGTTCCTTTGGATTTAGCTCCTGCTAGATTGGGGGAATCTCTCAAATCAGTCCACTCATGGCACAAAAATGAGAGCTCACTCAGAGCAGATTGTAACGCTCTTCTCCTTTTCTCCATGCTTTGATGAATAGTGAAATTCTTGACTATTTTGTCATTTTAAATATCATCATTGGCATCTGAGTTAGCACCCCACTGAGATGAATGGGGCAGCTTACCTCTCCCAGGTATTGTTCCAGGCTGTCTGCTGTTTCAAACATATCATTCTGTGTGTCTACACAGGTTAATGTGTTCTACAGAGGTGTGGTTTCTAAAGCGCACTAGTAATGTGTTACACATTAATTGTTCTGCATAGACCCTGGTCATGTGCACTAAAAGATCTCTAGTGCACTGTAATGTGGTACTGTTTCAGATATCCTGGTAGAGTTCATTACCCCACTATATAGACAAGGCCTCAGTTTACATTTCAAAGGTTTTCTTTGCAACTATGAGCTAGGGTTTTCTTTGTTTAATAGAAGCTGAGAGTCTGGAGAACAGGAATGCGTAGTTTAGGAGATGTGCCAGTATGCCCTGCCAAACATGCACTAGTCCAATTTGAGTCCTGTATGTTATAAGAGGATATCACTGCTTTGTGTCCCACTCAGAGTCATTAAACAAATAGGCATTGATGGTAATGGAACACCAATACAAACTGTTCTTCATTAAATGGTACTTTTATTTAAACAAAACATTATACAGTCCCATACCAGAATTCAATGATGACTCAAATATACAATCTCAAAGTTACATTGCTGTGTAATATATTCTTGAGATAACTGAAGCAATTTTATCTATTTTATAGTGATGTTTGAGTTCCTCTCAGGCCCTAACCTGGACAAGTGGTTAAGATGAGGACATACAACCAGCTACACAGCAAAAAGTGGATATGGAGGGAAAGCCCTCTTGATGCATTTTGAAATTCACTTTTTTTTTTTTTGTGGAAAGAGTAGGATTAGGGAACCTATATTGCCAGTACTGGTGCTTGGCCTGCATAAACATTGTTACAGGGTTTAAACTTTCAAGCATTGAGGAGAATCACATAGTTGCATTTTCCAGTGACAATGCTTATAATTTGAATGTGATGTGAGAGAAGTAAAATATTTCTGTCTGAAGAATAGAAAAGTAATTATTTTTCAGTGATCTTAGGGCCATGGTTATAAATAAAATTAATTTATAAAATGGATCAATAGAAATAATAATGAATAGCTGCCAGACAAGGCAAACATTTCTCATTGCGGGAAACAAAGTTATAGCAGATAACTAAAGGTGCATATGTATGCCAGGAGAAACCTGTTCCTCTCAGCAATCAAAGAATAATTTTGCATGTTGTCTTGTTGTGGCAATATTTTTTCATCTTCTATCAGTTTTCCTCTCAACAGCAAACCTTCCAGACGCCCCTTGTAAATAATTTTGAAAATAAAAATTTGATTGGTTAAGCAGCCAATATTATATTACCAAATGGCAGCTTTCAGAACCTCAGATAACAAAAGGGGGAAAGGGGTGTAAAAGAAAGAGGGGGCAGGGAATGTTAGGCCTTAGAATTCTGTGTGCAGTGTTGTAGCCATACCTATCTGAGGATATTAGAGAGATAAAAGGAATGAAGTAATACGAGGATGAGTGAGTTCATATGAGAATGAGTAAGTAGTTCTTCAGGTCTGAAAAAGAGCTCTGTGTGGCTCCAAAGCTTGTCTTTCTCACCAACAGAAGTTGGCTGGGTAAAAGATATTGTCTCACCTTAGAATTCTGACAGTTCAAGATTGCCTGTACACTTAACACTTAGATGAACATACAGAAAAAAATGAGTTACATCTGCAAACCCTGGAAGCTTACTTGCACCCTCAAAAAATGCATGATCACGCACACATGCTCTCTCACACGTGCTGGTATTTGTATGTGTAAATTGTCATTGCAAATGATGCATACTGGTGGAATGTGTGGAAGTCAAAAATCAAGTCGAAATAGACTTCCGGTAAAGATTCCCATTTGTTGTAAATCCAACAAAGCTCCATGGGTTTGCTGATATCATTTGATCATTGATTTGCTGATATACCAGCTGAGGACCTAATTTGATATGTCGTGGGGACCTGATTCACCAATCTTTACACTGGTATAATTCCATTGAAATTAATAACTGCCTAAAATCAATGGAGTTACACTAATATTGCATTGATGACTCAGAGTCTCCAAAGCATTAGCTCTACAAAGGCATACAGTAAGAGATAGTAACTACACTATCATTAAAAATTGCAAGTGACAGTAATTTTTCATCTGATCCTGTTACACAATTCTCCCTACAACTGCTCACTGGCCTCTCTAGGACCAAATAGGACCCATTCCGTGTTATGATTCATATTTCCCCATCCAACATCTATCATTTGGCTGGTCTCCCACCTCTACCAACCTTCCCTGTAATGAATATATCACAGTATAACTTCAAACAAAAGGGTTTTTATTATAGCAACTCAGCAGTTTAACATCTAAGGCTTGAAGCCCAGGCCAACAACCAAGTGTAACACTAAATGAGCAAAAACTATACAGAAAGGTCACTACTATACTGTCTCTGTGCAGAAAACCAGGATACTGGGCTGAGGACCTCAATTCTCCGACCAGAAACGACCATCTAGAATCCAAGAGCCACCGCTCAGGAACGTCTTGTCGCCAGAACCGTCAAGGATGGATCAGGGTCAATGGTAAATAAGGCAGGTTTTTCTATCTTCTTCTGACACAACTTGGACACAGGCTTCCACTAAGGCAGACAGCCCTGAGCCACTGGGGCTTATATAGCCTCTTAGCCTGGTCTCATGTCCTTTCTCATCCTGTTTAGTTGTTGGGCAGATTCTCAAGTTGTTACACCATCATAACAAACATCAAACATCAACAATGCTACAACTGTCCAATCAGAGACCCTTACTACTGAAAGGGTGTCAAATTTGAATCTAAAGGACAGCCCATAACGTAGAGTATGAATAACCAAAATGGTTATTTCCTGCTGACAGGCCCTGCTGCTGAATTTATTTAACACATTATTTCATACATGTATAATATTAGGGCAGATTTTTGGCCTCAAGAGCAGATTTCACACATCCCCTTGATTAGGTCTGATAATACCATACACCCCCCAGACTCTGAATTTTTACATATGAACCTAAGAACTAAGAAACTCCCAGGAAAAGCAGAGTGACTGACTAAAATATACCAATCAGTTTACCAGAAGTGGATCCGCTGTGAGCAATTCTTCCTCAGAACTTTATTTTTGTTTGATCTTGTTGTGAGGCACCTACGGGTACTGTAAAAAGAAAGAGATGTAGAGGTTCATGACTAAAACTGGGCAAATAACTGGGGAGTTTTTTGTCCCTGGAAGTTTTGAAACCAGGAAAAAAATTCTGTTCATGTCAAACTGAATCAGAAAATTCAGCAAACCAGAAAGTTGGTTTTAGGTTGAACAAAACGTTCTAGGAAAATGAACCACTTTGTTTATTAAATATTCAGTATTGCACAGACTTAAACTAGGGTCTTCCACATCCTAGATGAATTCCCTAATCAGGTGGCTGGCAGCAGCAACATCACCTCTTCCTCCTCCACCAATTTTCTGAATGTAGCTTGACTATTTTTTTCTGACCAAAATTATTTGGCAAATTTCAGTCCAACTCAAAGAGTTTAAGGTAAATTTTTCAGTGACTAAGCCATATGTCCAAAAACTTTTGCTCAGCTCTATTCGTGTCACCCCCAGTTTCCAACTGATGGCATAGATAACAGGTAATATTCGTAAACTGCATCTAATAAAATAGTCATAAAGAACACTGTGAGGTTGGGTTTTGCATTTTTTTAGTAACCAGATAAACTGACTTTCATAGGCGTAATGAGTCAGAATGGGTAGCTCTCTATTCTGTATTTCTGTGCTGTATTCAAAATTTGACTTGTGTTATTGGTTTCAAGGATCAGCATGTTTACCAAAAACAGGCTTGTTTTGTTTACAGTGGCTATTATATAAACAAACCTATAAATGCATCAACATCTTTATTTTAGCTACCTCAGTTTTGAATGGGCAATTCTGTTACTCAAGCAAATGAAGTTGCCTGGATAGACACATTATCCCTCTTTACCATTAATAGGTATTGCATTAAAAACTGCTCCTGGGAATGCCAAGGGGCTAAGGAACGGTAGCTCCAATGTAGGATTGTACCTTTCGACTGTACCTTGTTTACACCCAACTTCCATTTTAGACTAAAATTTAGCTTATCCCACGCAAACTGGGTGTGATGATCTGCATATTAGTGGAAACCACTGATTGCAAAAATGCTGCTGCATGAAAATGAGTTTGCAGACAGCTTTGTGTGTTGAAAGAATTTAAACCCAAAACACTTCAATCTTCCTGCTGTTTTGTGTTTGTACCTCACCTAAGTCTTGCAGACTTTAGCTCTATATTTAGATAGCTCACAAAGCTTTCAGTCTCACAGATCTGAACAGTGTGTGTCAGATTTTTTCAGGTGCCATCAGAGAGTTTGATCAGTCAGTGATATATGGTCTAATGCTTATTGCAAGGCTGTTGCTATAAAATAATACATTTTAAAACTACAGTATAGAGCTTAAGGAGATTTTCAGGATTATTTCCACATAACAAATATAGCTTCTGAATTGAATCAAGTTCCACAACATCAGAAGTAGAGGAAGCCATTGTAAATGTGTAAATAGGAAAGAAGGTCCATGACTACTTCACTGAAGCAACTGAGCAGCAGTGGGATCTTCAATTACTCAAAATTGTCCTTTTATTCTTGCACTGCCATTTGTCTCACTGTCTAGGACTTCAGTCTTCGTTTCTCCCCTTCCCCCAGCTTTCTTTACAAGAAAATAAGTGTCTGAACAAAACCTAAGAGACTACAGTCTCTTCTTTTGTCTCAAGAGGAACTGCATTTCATTTCCTCAGAACAAGTAACAAGTGAAATAAGGTAACAAGGCCTGGTTCTCTAAGACCAAATGAGCATTGAAGCCATATGGGGAGTGCACAGTATTCTCCACATCCCCACTCTTGCATTTTAAACAGTGATTTCTGTTTTTCCTCCTTGAAACACATACATTTAAAAAAACCCAGACATCTATCCACTTCAGTGAACATTTTAGTTGTTCTCAAGGTTTTTCTTCAGTGAGGCTTATTTTCCAAAGTGGCCTCTACATTTAGGAGTCCAAATTGCCTGATCATCTTTCATTTTAAAATTTTGAACAACTCCACCGTAACACCCACACAAATTGAACACAGACTGTCAATCTGCATGCAGATCTGAGCGTGAAAATGTGATTTCCCCAGAATAAACGTTCCCAAAAACTTGGGTGTGTGCTTTTCTGTATGCAAATGTGAAGAGCTAATTTGGGGAACTTTGCTTTTTTGTTGTTTGAAGTCATCATGACAAGCTTAAACTGTTCCCTATGAACTAAAAGATGTGCAGTGCTAATTATGAGATTAAATACATATTTCAACCCCTTCTTTTGTAAATGGATCTACACATTTGCTCCCACAATAGAGCTCTGTTCAGCGCAGCAGTGAGTTGTGGGAAGGGGCTTCAGGGAACTACTTAGTCTTTGTTTAGTTTCAATCATAGGCCTGTAGGAATGGGAGGGGCCTTGATAGGCCATCTAGTCCAGTCCCCCGCAGTGAGGCGGGACTAAGTGTTATCTAGACCATCCTTGACAGGTGTTTTTCGAACCTGTTTTTAAAAGCCTCCAGTGAGAGAGATTCCACAACCTCCCAAGGGGAGTTGTTCCAATGCTTAACTACCCTGACAGTTAAGTCTTTCCCTAACATTTGACCTAAATCTGCCTTTCTGTAATTTAAGCCCATTACTACTTGTCCTGTCCTCTGTAGATAAGGAAAACAATTTATCACCTTCCTCTTTATAACAAGTACACAAAAGGTAGAAGACTGTTATGTCTCCCCTTAGTCTTTTCTTCTCCAGAGTAAACAAACCCAGTTTTTTCATATTTTCCTCATAGGTCATGGTTTTTAGACCTTTAATTGTTTTTACTGCTCTCCTCTGGACTTTCTCCAATTTGTCAACAGCTTTTCCAAAGTGTGAAGCTCAGAGCTGGACATGGTACTCCAGCTGAGGCCTTATCGGTGCTGAATAAACAGGAAAAATTCTTATGGTGAGTGAAACCCCTTACAGATGCAAAACACAAGAACACCATGTCTTGGCTAGGCATGGCATAGCAGCATTCTTCCTGTATGGTGCCCCCTGCCAAAGGTCACTCTGTCATTCTCCTCATAATTCACCAGACTACTTCTTCTGGCCAGGTCACTAAAGTTTAACCCTTCCAGGGTATCAGAGCCCCACTGAACAAACCGTTTCTGGCCATCTTCCAATCCATTAAACAGATTATGCCACTTCCCCAATGGCCGGCAGGGGAATCCAAGCCCATCCACTACTCTATGTTCTAGCCCAGGGACCTGATGATTAGCATCCATGGCCTAAGTAATCCCAGACACTGTCGCTGTTTTGGGTTTTTTCCTGTCTTTCCTTCCTTTCTCTGTCTTGGCCCCATTCTGCAAGGGCTAGAAACTGAGTTCCCTGATCTGCTTTTAAACTCTTCAGTACATCTCTATGTTGACTAACTTAGTCCAAGCCTGGTTTGGTCAGCGTGGAAGGTTGGAGCTGAAGCATGTTTACACTGAGCTGGGCAGCCATGTTCTCCTCCAGGCCCCAGATTGCCCTAAAATGGCCCTTTGTTTTAGTTCATGGGGGACATAGTGGATTTTAGGAGGGCAAATGATTTAGCATTATTGATTGGCCTAAACTCTCCAAAATATAGGATTTAGGCAAAACTGGGAGAGGGCAGGTATAATACAGAGAGCGAGGCAGGAGATGTGTCCTCTGTGAGAAGCCAAGGCTGTTGGAAATTATTTTGCATTGTCAAGTCCCTGGTTTTCTCTCCCAATTTGTTGACCTACATATGCTAGTGCCGACAGAAGCTGTTCAAATTCATTTTTAACTGTTCAAGAGAGGTTGTCATGAAACAAGGCACTGATTCACAACTGACCCAATGCTTATTTTTAGAGGAAATGCTAGGCATTGCTGGAGTGGTCTGACAGGTTGTTTGGGTTTTTTTCCTGTCCTTGACCCCCTCCCTCCAGTAGGAGGCTCTTGCTGATCATTGCTGTGCTGCTGCTTCTTGAGCTATCCAAGAAAGCGCTCTCTTTCTAACCTGCAAGAGCAGATGTGCCAGTTAGTGCAGGTGCTGTGCTGGTAACAGCATAACTGAATGGATAATGCAGTCTGCTAAAAAATAGTTTCTCTATAGTTCTATGCACAAGTGGATTTCTCTCCTTTTCTCATTTGATTTGCGTAGGCATCCCTCCTACACTGAATACAGGATGTGTGCAGTGACCCAGTTTGTTTGATCTTTATGTGAAAGTAATTTGTGCATCCATAAAAATAAAGTAAAATATTTTTACAGTAGCTTATAATTATCTTCAACCATAATTTACTCTTTAATGCTGTCAGGGTTCTCACTGATTCTCAATTAACTATCAGCTGCTGACTTCTTAGACGTTCACTATATATGTATGGTACAAAGTCTTGAACAGAGCTTTCAGTTATGCTCAGGAACCACACAGAGAGCTGGGAGGAAGGAAGACAGGCTGACCTGCTTGCACAGACACAATTAAGCAGTCCCATCTACATCACAGAAAAACTGTATTAAAATCAGTTGGCCACCTGACAAGCTATAGCCCTTCTTACAAAACAACGTTGGGATAATGTGTTAACCACTCTTAACATTTTATTACAGGCATTTGTATGGTACCCAACACCAGAGTATCTGGGTATACACCACAGTTCAGCCTGGCTTCAAAGGAGCAGGTTTCAACGAACCTTGTAAATTCATACCACTAGAAGGCACAAATGCTAGCATCTCATTCTTCAAGGCCAGATTGTGACTGGCCCCTGCATTAGTGCGCAAAAAGCAGCAGGGAGCCTGCAAGGTATTTAATCTTCCATGCAAGAGGGTGGTTGGGTCTCAAGTACAGTCCCTGCTTCTTCTTTGTGGTGCTTTCTGACCCTTCACAAGAATGGTGCAGCCAGCACGCTAGAAAGTGTGGGGTGGAGTTGTTCCCTGTTAGTGCTGTGTCATGAAGCTAAAAGATTTGGAAGGGGCACTACTACCATTTTTTCATAACCTAATTTTTGACACACATGCATTTTTTACATTGTAAAGGAATGGCCATTTACATTCCAACAGAACATATTAAACTGTCTCTCTGCGGGGTCATTTAGTGACCAACATTTGAACTCTAGTGTCATCTGAGTGAACAATATGGTCCATCAATGAGGGACAGCGTTAGAATTAGGAGGACAAAAAGAATTATAACAGAGTGACCACAAACTACGTGCAGTCAGATTTGTTACTAAATTATTTCAAATGTGGAAAAATTTTACAATGTAGAAAGGCTTTAAACTCCTGGTAGAAGAGAATCTCAGTATCTTATACCTAAACTGGTATCTTAACTGCTCTGTCTGTCTAAGTTAAATTATTTAATTCTTTGGAAGAGGGGCTTTGTTTTTATGTTTGCTTATGGGACTCTGCATGTAACAAATAACAATAGATGGGTTCTATGTACCTCTTTCTAAAAACATGCTGTACTTTCATAAACAAGTTTAAACATTCACTCTAACGAATACAGAAGTATATTCTCCACTGTGCTTTATATATGGCATATAATTCTATTACAAAAGTACTTCAGCTGTGGTAGATTATTGTGAAGGGATATGTGCCCATTCCCCTGTTTTTACTTGGCACGGTGGTAAAGAATAAGGAGAATTGTCTTTCAGCAGGAAATCTCTTGTCTGCATATTGATACATTGGCCATTTTACTTCCTGTGGGTCTCAAAGTTCAAACTTCACTACCAGAATCTTAGGCCTTGGCATGTTCTATAACTTAATTAAAACAAACAGAACATGTTCTACCTCCCTTGTTTGTTCTTTTTCATTTTCCCTTCTCCATCCACAGAGTCTGGAACTGGGGGGTGCTGCTGAACCCCTTGCTTGAAGTGGTTCCATTATATACAGGGTTTACAGTTCAATAGTTTACAGTGAGGGTTCAATGGCTCTCAGCACCTCCAATATAAAAATTGTTCCAGTATCCCTGTCTCCATTCCACTTTCCTTCTATCGTGGCTTAGTTTTCTTTTTCTGTCTTATATATGGTGCTTTTCCTTCACTGTACTTGTATTAATTGTTCCCTTCTTTTCTTCTCAGCTTTGAACTCCATCTTCCCTGTTTCATGTTCTTTCCTTTCAACACCAACATCTCCCTACCTTCCTCTGTTCTATTAATCTTTTCTTTTCCGTCTCTCATTCCTTCCTCATCTGTGTTCTCTGTTTTTTCTCCTTCACCACTTTAAACTCTACTCCAGCCATCCTTCCACTCTCATTCCCTGAGTCCTCTGTACTCTGGATTCCTCTCCCACTCCCTCTTCCATACTTCTACTCTCGCACAATCTGCCATACTTAAACACACAACCACACTTTCATTCTCCCTCTCAGAAGTGGGTCTTCTCCACTTTTTCCTCCCTCATCTTAACCAAAAGATGGGGCCCCCATGATTTCATTCCCCTCTCCCCCCAAGTCAAAGGGTTGTTGTTATTTTTTCTCTCCTCCATTCTCAAGCCTCTTCTTTCAGCTTTCGGGGATGGAGATGGAGAGTCTCACAGAAAGTATTGGGATGGGTGAGAGAAGCTACTTTTGTCCTCAGGAGGAGGTTATTTTGCTCCTAGATAAGGCCATTTTCTCCCCACCTACAACCCCAAAAACAGATACAGAAGAGGAGGCCTGCAGAAGTTGGAGAGGAGCTAGGGCTGGCCAATCAGTCCATGTCTACACTGCACCTGGGAAGGAGACTCACAGACCAGGTAGACAGACCTGCACTAGGGGGGCTTAAGCACTGGGGACATCGTGTCTTGGACTTTCAAGCCAAGCGAGTCAAATGGGCCTCAGAACCCAAGCTGCAATGTCCACAC
>ML675624.1:9916869-10482203 GCA_007922155.1 Mesoclemmys tuberculata | reverse complement strand
CAACAGCTTGAAAATCCATCTTGTGATTTGTAAATTGAACAGATGTGAAATAATGGTCACCGACAGTGAATAATATTGAAGCTTATGATACCGCTTGTAGCGTCACTCTTCTGACTGCATCTGTTCCTGTTAACACGCGCTCCTAAAAGTCCCAGGGAACATCCGGAGGAATGTATTTCACAAACACACAGGTGTGTTGTTTTTGGTTTTTTGGGGTTTTTTAATGGATTTTTTAGCTTACACAACAACAATAAATCATAAAAAGAAATATCTTGTCCTATGTGGATTTTATGTGGTGAATTTCCATTTTCTTTGTTAATGAGCACTCCTTTCTGCATTACCCCAACCACGGCTGACATGCTACTACCCATCTATGAAAGGATGGCATAGAACTATATTTTGTGACTCTCAGGTATGTCTAAACTAAGATGAAAAACCTGTGGCCCAGGTCAGCTGTTTCGAGCTCATGGAGCTCAGGCTGCAGAGCTAAAAATAGCAGTGTAGACCTTTTGCGCTCAAGCTGAGACCTGGGCACTCTGGGACCCACCTTTCTCACAGAGTCTCAGAGCCCAGGCTCCAGCCTGAACCCCACAAGCGTGAGTCAACTGAGCTGCGCCAGCTGTGGCCAGGCCATGGGTCTAGGGTGACCACATTTTCCAAAGGGTAAACAGGACACCGCATGGAGCTAGCCTGCTCCCTCCCAGCCCCCTCCCCCCCGCATGGGGGTGACCCAAGTCACTCACCCAAGCCCTGCTCCTCCCTCTCCATGCAGGGCTGACATCACCTGAGCTCTGCCTGCCCCTTGCCCAAGCCCTGCCTCCTGCCTTGGCAGGGCTGGCAGCACTACTCGCTGTCCCCCACCCCTAGCATGTTCCTCCGCACCCCACTTTTTTTGACAAAAGGGGGCATTTGTCCCGTTTGTTCTTGCCAGCTGAAGTTGGAAAGAGCAAACAGGACAAATGCCCACTTTTGCCAAAAAAGTTGGGATAGCCGGGACAAGGCTTAAAAAAGGGACCGTCCCAGCCAACATGGGACATATGGTCACCCTATGTGGGTCTGTAACTGCAGTATAGACATACCCTCAAACCTTTCCGTGGGGGAAATCTTAGAATACTCATTCTTATGCTGAAATAACCATAGCATTTTTCTGGTTTGAGCACAATTTAGTCTATCTTTGCCCTTGGGCAGATCCGGTAAAACCTCAGCGTTACGAACTGACTGGTCAATCACATACCTCGTTTGGAACCGGAAACATGCAATCAGGCAGCAGCAGAGACAAAACAAAGCCAATATTGTACGGTACCATGTTAAACGTAAACTACTAAAAAGGAAAGTTTCAAAAAAGATTTGAGGTAAGGAAGCTGTTTCTCTGCTTTTGTCACTGAAATTAAGATGGTTAAAAGCAGCATTTTTCTTCTGCCTAGTAAAGTTTCAAAGCTGTGTTAAATCAATGTTCAGTTATAAACTTCTGAAAGAACCACAACGTTTTGTTCAGAGTTATGAACATCTCAGAGTTGCGTGTACCCTTCATTCCCGAGGTGTTCGTGATGCGGAGGTTCTACTGTACCAGAGATGTTGCCGCTGGATTAATATCACACTACAATGTATTTGCTATTTGTATGTCTGGTGCCCAAACTTGTGAGGTGCTGAGAGCCCCGACCTCCCATTGACTTGTGATCAATGGGAGTCCAGGACACTTGCTCGCCCTGAAGGTTAAGGCCTCTGGTCAGCTAAGAACAAGGAGCACAAAAGAAAATGGAAAACATAGGCCCTGATCATGCAGTCAGCTCTGTGTGGGCCCTTATGGTCCACCTGCCCTGAGCTCATTGCAGGACTGGGGCCTTATTTTTACCTCCTGTCCCTCACCTTCACAGGAATGTCTCTGGCTTTTCACAGCTGACAATAATGTTCACAGATTTTGCATGAGTGAAATGAAGATTGTGGTTAATCAGAACCTATATCAGAACCACACAGACCTCCCTTGATTTAGTTTTCCTTCATCAAAATATAAAATAAGCTGTATTATTTATTATGCTCTTTAGTTAAGGTTGAAACTAAGCCCGCCCCCATCAAAAGCCAGATTTCTTTAGTCCCACTCATCACCAGCACTAACTTTCCCCGAAATAAGCCAGTCTTGCTGAATATTTCACAGGACACTGAAAATGAATGGATGAAAATGATTCCAAGAGCAGAGAGAGAGGGGAGATGGGATGGAATCAGGGAAAAGAGGACATGGAATGTGGGTTCAGGGAACTGTAACTTACTGGAGGATCTCTTGAATTGGAAATGTTATTTTATCATCTAAAGTTGTTGTTTTGATCTTTTCCAGCTGTATTAGGAGAGAGCTAAGGCTGGCTGAGTGGGTGGGGTGACAGTGAGTGATGAAATCAGTGGAGAGCTGGCTGGATCCTTTAATTGTTCATGTCCAGACTTTCTGATATTTGGGTTGGTTGTTTTGGGATGCTGCCAGACTCTGGTGATTCACTTTCAAATTCAATTATTTTTTAATTAAGATCTTTGTTTACTATATTATTCAAGGTGTTTATTAATCTGTAAAGCCATACATGGTTTGAGTCCTAGCTACCATTGCCCTGTATACATGAGCCCCTCTGATGTGCTTTTGTAACAGTCCAGATGTACATGTCTAGGCATTGGAGGTGGGTGTTCTTGCAAGAAGATCATTGTCCTCTTCCATTGGTCAGACAGAGTCTGAGTTGCTAATCTTCAAGGGCCAGTGAAAACCCCACCTGCTGAGTCAGGTTTTTGCTTGAGATGGGTATAGCTGTCCTTTAATCTGTTACGAAGCAAATCTAATTTTCAGTTGTCATTTTGATATACTAACGTCATATTATTTACATTTAACCATGTGCTCAGAAAAGTGATGCACATAGTATTAAAAACAGAAAAACAAATGAATTGGTTAAATGGAGAGTTTCCATGCCTTGTTACATAAGCATACATGTATGGGAAGGGATGCACATTGACACGTATGCACCCACCCACCCATATAATTATAGCTAGAGAGAGGAGAAGCTGTAGCACTAGCTGGACATAAGAATGGGATCTCACAACTGTGGTACAACATAGCAACTGGTGGAAGTAACAGGATGGATTCCTGTTACTGAAGGCTTGCATACATGGCAAATTAGTGCGTGGCAGGCCAGTAATGTGATTCTAGAGCATGCTAGCTTGCCACGCACTTGCTGAAAGCTTAAACCAGAATAAAACCTCCCTAGGAAAAGAGGGGTTCCTTAGAGAAAGTGGTAGAAGAAAGAAAGGCCTGTGGCTTAAAGCAAATAGCGAGCACTGCAAAGAGGAGTATTACAGAAGGTTGGCAGCAGCACAGACATTGTGCCAGGATGCTGAGGGTGGAAACTGCTTTGCATGTACATTGACATGAATTTTGCCTGAGTTTGTAATCCCCCAATGATACAGACACTAGTATGAATAGAAGATTTTACCAGCCTTAAAGCTGCTGGATGTTTTATCTTGCTGCTACACGTGTTTTTTTTTTGTTGTTTTTTTTTGGAGGGGGAGGTCCATATCTTTAAATTTTTCTCTTTCCATTTGTCGTTTCCTCCATGTCCTCCTCCCCAACACACACTTTCATTAGGTTCTATCCTCTTCCTTTCTATCTGCTTCCCCATCTTTTCCCTCCATTTTTAATTCCCACCTCTCTTCTTCCTCTTTTGTTCCTCTCTTCCCCCTTCTCCAGTCCTTTCCATTCTTTCTCTTTAATTCCTACCGCAATGAACCCTGGTTGAATGAAGAATGAGCCTCCCTCCATCCCAAAGGCCATGACTGATCCAGCCCCTTAAGGGAAATGACTGTGATGGGTCAAAGACAAAGCTCTGATTTGTGCCCTGATGTCACAAGGTTCATTTAGTCTACTTCTACACTAACAAGCATACTCAGGTAGTTGACTATGTACATGGTCACTCATGTTTCTTGTTTCCATGCCAAGTGTCCCCATAGGGGAGTAATGTGCTAAAGGGACATTTATTTATGGGACTTTCCCACCACAAGTATATGGTTGAGGTGTTTTCCCAAACTAATGCTTGGTCCCCTTCCTTTGTAATAATTGTTCTTCTTTTTTGGATGTGGTTTTCTTTTTTTGTGCTTTTGTTTTGTATACACAGACTCAGTGCTTGAGACTGGGAAAGTGTGCAAGGGTGGTGGTAAATTTTCCCAGATTACTGGGTGGGGACTCAAGCTGTTTCTGTGTAATAGTGTTAAGAGGAACCCCAGAGACTGAACCCAGCCCTTTTCATTACCAGCTTTCCCTGGCAGAAGGGTTACGTACATACCCATCCCTCTCAAGCGTACTAGTTTACTTGCCCCTTACTCACCTTCAGACACATGCTTCAGGGGATTTAGATGTGGACAATAGGGAGATAATGGCACAACCACCCACATGGGCATGTATACTGTTTCCAGTATAGACTTGCCTTTAGGGTGGAGATCTGAATTCTGCTCCCAATTTATCAATGACTGGTGAGAAGCTGCTGCTGTTAGTGGGCACCCAGGAGGAATGGGACTGAGGGGGAGCAGCTGGTAGCCATCCAAAGAGATGCTTTGTGTTCTCTACTAAAATGGTGTGTTTTTACCTTGGGATAACTAATATACAATGGTTATCTCACTGTAAAATCCTAATAGAGATTATCTCCCTATAGTTTTTACCACAAGGTAGCTAAGTGAGGTCAACCATAGGCAGGGGGTATAGTGTAGTAGAAAAACTAGAGGGAGCTTGCTATTAAGCGCTTTCAGTCTAAATAGACAAGACAGACAATAAGTGGGAAGGGAAATAGAGAGAGGTGAAGTGACTTGCCAAAGGTCACACAGCAGTCAGTAGCAAAGACAGGAGCAGAACCCAGGTCTAACTGAATGCTTAAATAAACTGACGGGGCTGGCAGGAGATTACAAGAAACCCTTGGTGGGACACAGGTTGTTCACTATCGAAATAGAGCGCTTACAAAGAAATGGAAAAAGAGTGCTTGGTATAAACAAAAGGGAAAGATGGGACCTGGAGATGACAGCAGAATTGGGCCACAGAAAGAAGCAAAGACAAATTGAGAGAAATTCAATGGACTTGAGGAGTTGGGGGATTGAGGAAGTGGTATGGAGAAAAGAAAAATCCTACAGGAAGGGGGACAAGTGAGAGAATGGGGACTCCTTAGAGCAAAAAGAAGGGAATGCTATTTTCTTGGACTAGGCCAAAGAGTTACTGCCAACTGATCCATCTGTGACTACCTGTCTAGCCAAGAAATCTGAAAATTCAGCTTTAGATTTCATTTCCATTTCAGTGTTACAAGATACCCTGTAAATAAATTAAAGTGTGGGGTTGGTTAGAATTGAATGATTTTATTGCATTCATTAGTAATTTCAACATTGTTTTAGGAAAATGCTCTAAAATATTTGGTGAAACACCAGATGTCTCCAGGTTCCCACCCAGCTGTGCATTGTTCAATGGTATTTTTGGTTCACGTTACAGGATCAAACCCTGTGCACTTCTAATGCTATTTTCGTTTGAATAGTTTATTTAATTCCCAATGTAATGTACAGGAAACGTTGTATAAGGTGGCTCTCATCTTGACAGGGTTAGCCATTATTTTAATTTCGCTATGGAGTGCTCTCCTTTTCCAGAGATGTCTCACTTGTGTTGTGTGGCGGGGGTAGAGGGAAGATGGGGACAGTGAGGATGAGAGGAAGGCATACGTTCAGGATTTTTAAGTCCTGATTAATTCCATGAATGTCACAGGTATTTCATATGCACATGAAATTCAAAGCCACATTTAGTCTGGCAATTGCCAAACAGTTATTAGCATTGATCCACCATAGACTGGCAAATAAAGAATAAACTAAAAGAAAGCAAAGCCTTGCATTGCAGATTTTCAGGCAAAGAATTATGAAGGTCGAAGAAACTGAGCCCCACTGCCAACAATCTTTGGGATGCGCTTTACATGAACTTGCAATAACATCTCATGATGGCCTTGATATCACCGTAATCTGTGCAATCTTAATGTATTTGTTTGTTCCTCAAATGAATGTCTGCACTCATATTTCTAAATGTATTGGTTTATCCCAAATAAAACTGAATAGACTCTGCTTAGTAATGATAAATTCATTATTCTGTCAGTTCTTTACCCCCAGTTTCTTCCCATATTTTCATATACAGGTAAATCCACTTCTGTTAGGTGGTATTAGTTGGACTCCATAGTATTAATTAGATTGTGGCTCCCCCTTACATTGGTGCGCCTTTGTTCATGTACATACACATCTCTGCACAAGGGCCAGTCACAGTTTGTATGTGAGTGCAGGTGCTGCTCCTTCTTAGGGTATGTCTACACTACAGGGTGAAGTCTATTTATTTTAAATCGACTTTCATCCGCTGAATTGTAGAAGCCACAGGAGCACAGTCACATCACGGTTCTTGCGTCGGGCTCTTGCGTCCCCACACTTGGGCCAGCATTCAAAGCAGTGCACTGTGGGTAGCTGTCCCACAGTGCAACTAGCCACAGAGGCTTTTGGGAAGCTTGTCATCCTGCCATGATGCAACATGCTCCCTCCCTCTCTCTTCTTGACCCAAACAAACTGCAAACGCTTTTTCGTGACGTTTTTCTATGTTGTGCGCATGGAGTCCACTCAGCTCTGCACTATCATTGTGAGCCACACAAATACATCATGGCTTATCCTGCATTATTTTCAAAGGTGAGACAGGATCCGCAGCACAGAAAATAGCGATGTTACCGAGGCTGCCCTTCTACAAGCCATAGAGTGGAACAATTCCTGTTTGCTGCAGGCTGTCACGCATCATCTTTAGTCCGTGGAACACTGTTTCTGATCCTGGGAAACGAGCATAGACTGGTGGGATCGCATCGTTATGAAGGTGTGGGATGATTAGTGGCTGCAGAACGTAGTGTAGCTGTACTGGATGCAAAAGGCCACTTTTTTTGAACTTTGCGTGGAGCTGTCCCCAGCCCTGAAGCATATGAATACTCAATTGGGACTAGCTCTGACAGTGGAGAAGTGAGTGGCCATCATTCTGTGGAAGCTGGCAACCCCAGACTGCTACAGGTCAGTTGGGAATCAATTCGGAGTTGGTAAATCCACCACTGGAGCTGCTGTGATGCAAGTGTGCAGGGCCATCAACAGACTTCTGCTAAGAAGGGTAGTGACATTGGGAAATGTGCATGACATAGTGGATGGGTTTGTTGCAATGGGGTTCCCAACTATGGGGGGAGGGAAATAGATGGCACGCGTATCCCTATCCCAGCATCTGATCACCTTGCCACAGAGTACATAAACCAGAAGGGATACTTCTCTATGGTGTTGCAGGCCCTTGCGGATCACAAGGGATGTTTCACCAATATCAGTATGGGGTGGTCTGGAAAGGTGCATGACATGCAAATTTTTAGGAACTCTGGTCTCTTCAATAAGGTACAGGCAGGCATTTTCTTCCCTGACCAAAAAATAAATATTGGGGATGTTGAAATGCCAATAGTGATCTTGGGGGAATCTTACCTAACCCTCGTTCCCTTGGCTAGTGAAGCCCTACACTGGGCACCTGGACAGTGAGAAGGAGCATTTCAGTAACAAGTTCAGCCAGTGCAGAATGGTGGTGGAATGTGCATTTGGGCGTTTAAAAGCAAGATGGAGATGTCTGCTTACTAGGCTTGACATCAGTGAAAAGAACATCCCATCAGTTATATCTGCTTACTGTGTGCTCCATAATCTGTGTCAAACAAAAGGTGAAAAGTTTGTACCATGGAGGCTGATAGGCTGGCAGCAAATTTTGAGCAGCCAGATTCCAGTGCTATGCTCAGAGCCAACTGCAGAGCACTTCTACGGAAAACATTAAAAAAACAGTTTTGCAATGAATCGCAGTAATGTATGTCTCTACTGTGCCTTTCTTTCCCATTCCCCACCATCACACCAGCAGTCCTCTCCCTTTCTTTCCCCGCCCAAGCTATGAATGTATAAAGACTTTTTTTTTTTTTAAAAGCTGCAAAGGTTTATTTACGACTCGTTTCAATGGGAGGAAAGGAAGATAAGTTAATATTGTAAAGTGTCACTGTGCATGCAACTGTGGTTGCGTTCAGTTCTTATAGGGGGTGTCCAATCTTTCTGCTTGCCTCCTCCAGTGTGGAGTGCAGCACATACTGCACCCTGCTCAGCCTCCTCTTAGAGCGCTTGGGGGTAGGGGCTGATAAGAAAGTGGTAGGCAGTTGAGTGTTTTAGAGGGGCTGCAGAGGGACTCTGTCCTGCTACTGCTCTTCCTGGAGCTCTGTCAGATGCCTCAGCATGTTGGACTGATCCCTCATAATATGCAACATCTCCTGTTGCGTATCACGCTCCTGCTCCTGTGATGATTTTCTGTGTTCCATGTCCATGTCTAGTTTTTCAGATAAGTACATCCTCCAGGTTCTGAGTTCTGTGTCTGCCGCCATGGAGGTGTTCATTAGTTCGCTGAACATGCCATCCCGTGTTGTTTTTTTTTTTTGGCTTCCTAATCTGGAAAAGTCTTTCAGTGGGAGTTCTGCAAGGTGGGCAAAAAAAAGGCAAAACACAAAGTTGCCATTGTTAGCTGACCCAAAGTAGTAAAAGAAATGTTACAATGCAAAAAGAACTCCCCTTCATGTTCGCAAGGTGAAGCCAGACCCACATTCCAATCTGTATGTATCAGATGGTTCAAAGTAGCGTTTCACACATGGTAAGCAAGAAGCCTTTGCATCCGTTATAGAGAGGTCTCATTACCACTAAACTTCACAATCCCCACTTGAGCAAGGAGAGGGATCACTGGGCTCCCCTGTAACATCCCAAGGACTGGTTTGGGAGGAGGGGGGCAAAACAGATTAGAGGATGCTGTGTGTGAACTGTACCAGCAGAAAACATAGGGCAATAAGTGTCCTGACCCATAATGCCCATAGCAACAATACTATGACTAGGAATTGTCTTGTATAGGAGCCCAGGGACACCATTCACAGCAGAGGAATAACATTCAGTGACTATATTGGTCGGGTATTGTAAACTTGTCCCATCTTCCCTATGTGATCATGTGTGATATCAGTCTCCTGAGGGTAACGCAGATGGAAAAGGAAGGTTTGCTGCAAGCATTGGGGTACAGGCCTGGCCCTTATGCTGCTATGTTGTCTTCCATGATGATGCCTGCTCATTTTAATAGCAGAGTGGCAGGGGAAAGTCTCCTACTGTGGTGGAAGAAATAAGGCTGCCCTCCCCAGAAACCTTCTGCAAAGGATTACAGATTGCCTACATGAAAATTTCCTCAAGCTATCCATGGAGGATTCTCAGGGCATGCCTGTGCACTGTGATTAAGTCAGGCTAGATGGCTTTAAAAGGCCGGGGCTGGTATGAGGGTCCAAAAGGGTTAAAAACCCTCTGCCTTACAGGCAGAAGAGAAAGCACAGCAGGGCAATTAAAGGCACCTGGACCCAATGAAGGGTGGGGCCAGGGGTATTTTAACCCTGCCTTCCCTAAAGGAGGGAGAGGGAACAAATGCAGGGGAAGCTGCTGGAAGGTGTGGAGCAGCTGGAGGAGAAGTTTCCCTCTCAGGCCCAGAGCTCCTTGGAGTTATGCAGACTCACACCAGCTGAGGATTGGTCCATAATTCTTCAAACAAATGTTCACAGTTTCAAACATGGAAGCCTAAAATTTGGCCTCTAAATCTATACATAGGGGCCAACATAAATGGCTTGATTTCCAGAGGTTCTGAGCACACATGGCTCCAGCTGAAGACAACAGCAATTATGAGTGCTCAGTGTCTCTGAAAATCAGGCTCTTTGGGACCTAAATATAAATTTAGGTGCCCACATTAGCAAAGGTTGGCTATAATCCCTAGCATGATAACAGGTAAAGAATGCTCCTGCATTAACATTCTCTGTGCACAGAGGGCCTGTTGTCTCTGCAAAATGCTAACCCTACTGATCCCCATTAAATCTCACAGGATTTTTCCAAAAGAATCAACTTCAATGTAGATTTCCTGTTAGAAACTGACCAATTTAGGAGGCAGGCATTCCACTCAGATCGGTTCCTCACTGATTCAGCCTCCTTCTGTCTGCCCTTGCTATATACTCTCTCCTGGATTCAGATGATAGAAAGTGATGCCTTTAGAGGGGGTTCTGCAGGCTAAAAGGCAAATGTCAGAGAGATCCTGCTCTCTAGAACTGATGAAAATTTTTCCTGCAGAAATTCCGTGGGAACATGTTGATTTTGACAAAATTTTGTTTAAAAAACATAATGAAGCATTTTGATGACATGTTGAAACAGAATGATATCAAACTTATTAGAAAGAATGTTCCAAATTTTTATCTTGAAATGTCTTCCTCTTGAATTTTTTAAAATTGTATTTATTTCAAAAAGTCAAAATCAAAACAAAAAATATTCTGATTGTGCCAAAACAAAAATTTCATTCACCGGAAAAAAAATTAACAATTATTTTTTCATGCTGAGGAGGAACAAAAACAAATTTTGAAATCTTGAAATTTTTCATGGAAGGGAAATTTGGTTGCCACACAGCTTTGATGTTCCCCTATGTTTGTTCCGCTGCACCAGGATAAGTGAATAGAGACAAGTATCCAACTGTGAGAGTTATTTTAGGTAACTCAACCAACTGTTCACGCTCTAGAAATGTTATTGGCAAGTCCAGCTTGAGTTTCCAAGTAAATCCATCATATTTCATAGTATAATTTTAGTGATAACGAAAACGGCAGTATAGATCAGGTTGCAAACCAGTTGCCATGATAACTCCCTGTTTTCAGATGTTTATAATGTTCCAAGAACATTTCCTGCTGAGCTGAAACTTCTGAGCAGTCTCTACTCAGACAGGCATATTTTCATGAGGAAGGAAACTTGAAGAAATTCCACTTACCTGTTTTTTTGAGGTCAGCAGTGATGGGAAAATCCAACACTTCTCATTTGAAAAAAAATTGTGATTTATATTTCTCTAGAAAAAGCTATAGCAAAAATTGCCAGTCAATCTGAAAGTTTTCATGTATGGTTAATTGTCCTTAATAGATGCATCTGAAGAAGTGGGTTGCAGCGCACGAAAAAGCTTATGCCTGCAGAAATTTGTTAGTCTTTAAGGTGATACAGGACTCTCTCTCTCTCTTCTTTTTTTTTTTTTTTTAGTCCTTAATATATGTAGACTAAGGGTGGGTCTAGGCTGAGGAGGTGAGGGGGAAGATGGTTGTAAAGAATTGAAAAATCACTTCCAAGCCTTCTCAGGGGACAACTAAGATTTCTACCAAACCTACTAAAGCTGAGTTTCCTGTGACATCACGGCACCTTCTCCCTTCTCAGCCCCACAAGTACAGAGGCTGTTGCTCTCACAGAGCAGAGAGTTGGGGCCTTTAGGGGCTGCTGTCAGGTTATTGCTGAGATAATTTACATGAGGCAGATCATCAATGTCCTACTGACCTACTCAGGGCAATACACTTCTATATGAACATTAAGAGCAAGAGAAAATTATGGGCACACAAATAATAATAATCACTGATCCCATGATGACAGGGACTCTGCTATTTTTGCTGCATTCTGGACTAGTCTGCGAACTCCAACCTTTCATTTACAAACATGCAATTTCTGTATTTATTTGTTGCAAAGATACATAGACTCATAGACTCATAGGTCAGAAGGGACCAATATGATCATCTAGTCTGACCTCCTGCACAAGGCAGGCCACAAAACCCTACCCATACACATTTATAACAACCCCGAACCCATGACTGAGTTATTGAAATCCTCAAAAGTGAGATTTGAAGACCTCAAGCTGCAGGGAATCCATCAGCAAGCGACCCATGCCCCACGCTGCAGACGAAGGCGAAAAACGTCCGGGGCCTCTGCCAATCCGCCCCGGAAGAAAATTCCTTCCCGACCCCAAATATGGCGATCAGCTAAACCCCGAGCATGTGGGCAAGACTCACCAGCCAGCACCCAAAAAAGAATTCTCTGCAGTAACTCAGTTCCCATCCCATCCAACATTCCCACAGACCATTGAGCAGACTTATCTCCCGATAATCCAAATCAATTGCTCAAATTAAACTATCCCATCATAACATCCCCTCCATATACTTATCAAGCTTAGTCTTAAAGCCAGATAAGTCATTTGCCCCCATTACTTCCCTCGGAAGTAGTCACCTGACATTTGCTGTGGTGAAGTGTGTTTTGCAGTGTAGATGTCTTATTCCCAGCCTTGCAACTGATTTGTTATGTGATCTTGGGGACATAATGTAATCCCTGTATGTCTCAATGTACTCATCTGTAAAATAGGTGCTGTAACACTCACAGGAATGGGGAGAGGTTTGGGTCTTTATTTTAAGTGCATTGAGGTCCTGCCATTGAAACTGTAAATTGAAATTCAATATTATAAGTGCTGTATGCTCATAAACATAGTCAGTTTATGCAAAGTGTGTTTGAATGTGCCGCCAACTAGTGAAAAACAAGCCTGTAAGGCCTGGGGATGGAAGGAGGAATGCCCCTCAAACTTCTTATTGCTATTTTTATAAAAAGCTCACAAAAAAGGAAATATCTACCTTTCCCATTTACAAGAAAAACATAAAGATAAAAATTACAGGTCCATGATTGCTTCCTCATTCTCCCCCTTTCCTTCCTTTGCTCTACACTTGTCCCCTCCCCTGCCTACTTTCTCGACACCTGCTGGTTCCTTCCCTGTATTTCCTTTTCCTTTCTTTCTTCAGAGACTGCTTCTTTTCTCATACAGTATCCTTATGCTCCATTGTTAGAATGTCAATCAACAGAGATGCTGGAGTAGGAGGGAACTGCAGGCACATTAGCGGCCTTTGATGGTTGTACTTAAGCACATCTGTTTTCCTGGGCTCTCAGGAAGAGGACAGCACAATGAGATGTGGTGTTTCTGGAGAAGGCAGGGTATTGTATATGTAATTCCCTATGTAGTTAATTAGTCCTCATATTGAAACCTGTCATCCTAACTCTCAGAGATGTGAGTAGTTGCCCTGAAATCATTAGGACTACTCACGTATTTCAAGTTAAACATAGGTGTAAGTGCTTTACAGGATGAGAGGCTTTAGGCAAACAGCTGTGTACATACTTACCTTGGTGGACTTGAGTAGTCCCTCTGATGGCAGTGGACTTTCACATGTGCATAAAGGTAATCACATGCACGACTTTCTGCAGGATTGGGACATAAATTTAGTTATAGTTAAACTACATTAAACCCCGGTGTAGATACTCTTATTCAGAATTAAAGTGGCCTTAATTTGGTTTACTTTATTTCACTTTGGAAGTGAATTAAATTAAGTTAAACTGAATTAAGGCTGCTTTAATTCTGAATGAGTGTGTTTTATCTACACAGAAGTTTAATATGGTTTAACTAATCCACTTTTACTTCTCATTGTTAGTTAATTCAGCTTAATTTTCCTGAGTGTCCCTATGTAGACAAGCTGTGAGGGCTTGTATATACTTATAATACTGCAATGGCATAAATGTGCCGCTGTAGTGCCTCCATGTAGACACTATCTATGCTGATGGGAGAGATTCTCCCCTTGGTGTAAGTAATCCACCTCCCTGAGAGGTAGTAGCTAGGTTGATGGAAGAATTCTTTGGTCAATCTAGCACTGTCTACACAGGGATTTATGTCAATTTACCAACGCCACTAAAGGGTGTGGATTTTTCACTAACGTAATTAAACTGACCTAATGTCCTACTGTAGAACAGGCCTGAATCACATCTAAAATATCCTTTGCTCCAAGGACTTTTATCTGAAAGTTTCTAATGTTTTATTAAGTGAATTTTGAAATAGTAATTTTCTTTTGTACTTAGTGTCACAGTTCAGGGCAACTCCACTTGTAATCTTCCTTGCTGATCCACCAACAGCTTTCGACGCCCCAGACATCACCTCTCTTGGGACATTTGTCTCACTCTCTCTTGACCAGGGTTTTTCCAGGTCGCACAGTTCATACCTACCCTGTGTTGTTTGCGGCAACCCAGACTATATAACAGACCTGCATCCGTGCTTTGCTTTCTCTTCAGCAACTATAAACAGTGTAATTGCCCACTGTTATAAGTTACCACACAGCCATTCTAAGCAAGTACATATTTTCTTAAGGTAAGGGCAAGATAAAAGTATTTATTTCCTCCCAAGTATTTCCTAGAAATTCTACTCAACTAATAATTTATTCTTGTCTTAGACCATTGTTTAAAATAATCCTGTGAAGCTGATAACACTTCCTAAAGCTCACATTAGTCCTATCTCTTAGACAAAATACATACAATGCCACAACAACACATATATATTTGCATTTTAAATACAATGAACTCCTAATATACTTAAATTTAATTCATGTTTAACTCAATAAAGTTTAACTTAATTCAATAAGGTTTGTCCAGGATATGGCACAAAATTGCCATATCTGCCATGCTTGTGATAGAATAATAATATTTTTGTGCTAGTCCAGAATTTCAACATATTATATTTCTGGTATGTTGTAAAGTTGTAACTAATTTTTCACATTTATCTTTTCAGAACTTTTAAAATAAGGCAACATTTTTAGGTTTCAGAAAGTGATAGTCCCAAGGTAACTGATAACTTTACTAGAGGGAATAACAACTCATTTTGTATTGATTTTTGTTCTTCTTGTTCATACTAAGAAAAAAATTCATTTGTTCTTTTCATGTCTTTCATTTATTCTTCACTTACATCCGTGTGTAAAAGGAGTGTATATAAATTGGAAGGCATAGCAATCTTTAAACAACTTCATTCGGTGCTGTATCACAGAAAACTACCAATCTGATAGATGTATTCTTTCCAACAAAACATAAATGCTAAATGTCATTGGCATATAAATGAGGGGTGTTTTTCCTCTACTGGTTTTCCATTTTCCATTTGTATTTAATCTTCTGTTCCTATTGTAATCTACAGGATGATGCAGAAAGTCCTGCGTTTGTTCCCAAGCTCCATGAATCAAAGGCTTTTAAGGTAATATGATTTAAGATTAGGATCTGCGAGAATACACGAATGTCGGCAAATGTTTTACATGAAGGACAAAAGAATGGTTAAGAAAAAGTGAATTGATAAAATCAAAAGAGATCTAAATGAATATCTAAACTAAGAGAGCATACTGAAGGATGGGGGGGGGTACATTTAATTGGGAGTAAACAAAACAAAAAGGATCAGATGTGATCGGCCTATGGTTACTTCTTTGCCTTTGGAAGAAGATATAATTTTTATTTTAAAAATTCATAACTAACTACACAAAAGAAGATACAACATGGTCTTACTTTTTAAGTTATTGTTTACTTGAGCTATAAAACTGTATTTCTTTACAGCATTAGTAAAGTAATCTGGAAGTTTTAATATATAAAATGTGCACATAGAGTATGTTGGAAAGTATGGTTCAGTCTTCTTCACATAATCAATGCAAGTCATTGCTTCTTTTTACATCACTGTCCTCATGTCCTAATGCTTATTTAACAGGCTAATGGACACTAATAAATCCTGGCAGCTGTCTCCAACTTCTAAAATTTTGCATATATAAATGTCTGTGTTAGTTGTTCAAAATGAAGTGGGGGATGGGAAAGAGGAGGATTTCTCTGCCTTTAGTAGGGTTCATAGTCCTCTTGGGATCAGATAAAATATTCCCACAAGGGATGATTTTATCCCTTGCTCTGTCTGTCTCTTAAATTTAATGTCCCCAACAGACCATTAAAAAAAGAAAAACACTGACTCCAGCTGGTTTCAGCAGGATATCTTTCAGTCATGCCATCTGTACACTGTTTTTCTTCCCTAAAATTTCCTACTGTTGTTACCATCAGTTCACCTCCACAGTGGTGGCAATTATGGAGCTATTGACAATGTGTCAGTGTTTACCAGTGCTGTGACCACTGTGTAGTTTGGGCCGAAATCCTGGACCTACTGAAGTCAATGGAAATTTTGCCATTGACTACAAGAGGCCAGGATTTCACCCTAGATCTGCTCCAACTAGGTTTTAATGGGAGCTGGTCCAAAATAGAGGGAGGAGGAAATTAAAAGGGAAATTGTGACAGTTCTGAAAATTTCCAAGTAATTTTCATCTTGCAAGATTTTGTTTATTCAGAATTTGTTTTGAAAATGTTATTTAATTTCTTCACAAAACGGCAAATGTTGTATAACCAAACAAACTCATTAAAATTTGTAAACAATTTTCAAAACTTCTATTTTTAACCATAGAATCTGAAATAATGCTGAACATGGTTTGCCCTACTGTACACGTGCAGTTAAACTATATTCAGTAATGTCAGCAATGGATAATTTTTCTAATAGAGAGAAGCTCTGCCTTGACAGCACAGAAGAAAACCCACTGCAGTGCATCCAGTCCAGTGAGCATAAGAACCATTGTGCTGGCTATGAACTGCTCATCAGCAGTTGTCACCTATCTATGCTGCGCTTTTAAGCTATATTGGAGCAGCCACTTGATGCCTGGTATTTACTGAACTCAGATGAAGGGAGACTGATTTCTTGTCCAACATCCAGAACCACATGCCCGACTCTTTATGATGGGAGAGGAATAGCTTGGAGCCACAATGTTTTGTATAGGAACTGAGGACTGATTATGGCCTGGAGTATGGACTATCCCTGAATGTGGCAAAAATGAAAGGCATGTACAGTGACACGATCAATAATAACAGGATGCAAGTGGACATCACAATTAGTGGTGAAGATGTAAAGGTAGTAGATTAATTTAATTATCTGGGAACATACATATCCAGCCAAGGATGCCGCTCCAAAGACATCAGAAGAAGATTAGGGATGGCCCACTCAGCCATGAACTCCCATACACAAATGTGGGGGAAGTGTGTCATCTCAAAACACACAAATGTTCAGTTGGTGAAAAGCTTAATTTTTTTTCATAGCAACTTATGTATGTGAATCCAGGGAAACTAATGCTGCCGACAAGGGGAAAACTGAAACCTTTCAGATGTGGTGCTGGCAAAGACTCTTGTTATCTCCTGAATGAAAAAGACGACAAATACTTATGTTAGAAATATTGTGGGAGAAAAGAGGACTCTGCTGTAGGAAACCAAATGCAATTTATGTACTTTGGTCATGTCAGGCTTAGAGATTCAAATAACCTTGAGAAGGTTATCATGGCAGGAATGGTGGCAGATCATCATAGTAGAGGATGACCAGCAAGGAAATGGTTATTTGGTGTTTGGCAGATGATTGGGAGGTCAATTGCTCAGTTTGTGAAATTATCAATGGATATAGAAGGCTTCTGAAAATTCTGCTATGGTGTCACCAGTATTTAGACATGAATAAATGGACTTCACTTTTTTGTTTTATGCCCTTGTATATACTGGGGCTTAGCCCCAATGTCAGCAACCAGCCTAGCTGTTTTGGCACAAATTCCCAGTGTAGACAAGGTTTGAGCCAAGGGGGATGCTCAGCTAGCATAAACTACAGTTTTCTTTGTGTACCTAGGGGTTTGCACTGGTGCAGCTAACCAGTTCCTGCCCTTCAAATGCTGAAATCAGACCTAATTCCCAGTATAAGACCTCTGTATGAGAAGCAGGCTGAAGATTTGAATGGAGCTCTTTATTGTGGTGAGGTGGTCAGGGGTGCGGGTTGAGCCTTAATTTGCTTTTGCCAACCATATTTTATTGATCAGCTGGACTTGGAGTTAAGTGTTTATAGTAAATACCAACATTTCTGTGACCGAATACACTATTGTAATAATCTTTGTACAAAATATGCCTTGTGAAGTATCATTTGAAAACTAATAACTCACTGGTCAATGGTATCCCTGGTGAAATGTATGTAGCAACATTATATGTAAAGTTAAGAATTCCCCCATATGATAGTGATGGCTCATGTTCAAATCCACGCAGCCCTGTCTAAGCTGGAGTGGTTAAATGAAGAAGTGTGTGTTTACCTTAATTTACATATAGGTAGTAAACAGGGTCTTTGAGACAGCAAGAAGACGACAAGGTAAATCTGCATTTCAGCACATACTGGGAGAAGGAGCAAGGCGCCACCTTCCCCCCCAACTCCATGTTGCCGTCTTTACTATTTGAATAAACTTTACTTTGAGGGGTAATTCTCAAAAGAATCCACTTCACAGCATGACTGGGCTATAAAAGTGAGAGGCAAAAACACCCCAGGTCATCTCTCCTTAATAATCTCTCTCTCACTTCCACCTAAGATGACAAAGGCACCAGCCATTTGGCTGTGGAGAAAGATCCTGACCCGAAATTTTGTTAGCAATATTGCTGGGAACATTGGGTAAGGATTTTGTCTTCAACCAATTCTAGTTTAAGTTTTATGGACTAGAAAGTGTTTTATCTTTATTTCTCTTATAAATTCTCTTATAAATTCTTAATTCTCTTATATTCTTTTATCTTTCTGTGTCTTTCACCCAGGAATGACCATGGTGTGATCCTACTAGCTACACTCTCCTAGTTTGACAGTGAACCATTGGTAACTATTCTTTGAATAGTCTTGCAACCAGTTGTGCATCCACCTCATATTTAATCTAGATCATGTTTCCCTACTTTGCTTATGAAACATTACCCTAGTTTGCTTATGAGACTGTCATGTCACTGTCAAAAGCCCTTACTGAAATCAAGATATATCACATCTATTGCTTTCTCCCTATCCACTAAGCCAGTCACATCATACATGCAGTCAGACTAGATGATAACAATGGTCTCTTCTGGTATTTGAATATTGTAGCCCATAGAGTGAATGTATTCTTTTATTTTACTCAGCAGTAATGCAAAAACTTTATTTTATGTCATTTCTCACATCCCCAACCCACACAAGTGGCATAAGGGGGAAGCTTGGGTTTTCACAGAGGGGGAAACCTCAGGCTTTTCAATTTCTCTTTGCAGCTGCTGTAGGAAAAGGTAAAAGCTTCATCCCCACACTCTTGCAGCCTAACACAAACAGATCAGATGATCCATGGGATCATAGCTCGTGTGCAAAATACAGAACAAGTACCCCATCTGCCACACAACCAAGGATGGCTGGGGGTGGGAGCCAGTTCCACACTCAGCATACCGGAGGAAGAAGCAAGGTGTGCGTAGGGAGGAGGGAAAGGATGGGAGCAAGAGCTGCCTTTGCAAGGAAGTTCCCAACGCGGCTTTTGTCGCCCAGGACAGGAGCGAGGGGGAGGCGTGAGTGCAGCCTCCCGCCTGCGGGGCGCAGTGACAGGTGGGGCGCGTGCCCGGCTCCCGGGACCGCAGGAAGCGAGAAACACCCGCAATGGAACTTCGGGCAGGTCGCGGCTGCGCCCGCCCCGCCCACTTGGAACCTTGACACGCCTTAGTTCCGCGGCCGGGGGAGTGCGGGCGCGTGCTGCGGGCAGGTGCCGGGCCCGCCCTGGCTGCAGCGACAGCGCCCAGCGGGGAGCGGGGGCCGGCCGGCAGCCCGCCCAGCGCGCGAGGGCCGGGCTCCTTCTGGTGCATCTCGGCCGCCAAGCGTCCGCGCAGCCCTCAAGGCCGGCGGCGGCGTTGAGCGGGGTGGTGCTGCCCGGCGGGGCTCTGTGCGGGGCGCCGCTGGGCTGTGCCTGTGCGCGCCGCGTACGTGCTCGGAGGGGAGCCGCGCCGCTCGCTCGGCCGGGGAGGGCCCCCCCGGTCACCTGCGTGCTTGCGCGGCAGCCGATAGGCCGCGGCTGGCGGCGGTGAGGTGTTCCCGAGCTGCGTGACGGGGTGCCGAGGGCGCAGCGCCGCGCCGAGCCCTTCTCCCCGGCCCGCTGAGGGCTGGCGCTGGGGGTCGCTGCGGCCGCTCGGAGCCGGCGCTCTCGCTGCAGTCGGGCCGTGCAAGGCTCGCGGGCGGGGCGGGGCGGGAGCCGCAGCCGCGGTGTGGCCGGTGCCGGTGTGTAAGGGCCAGCCGCTGCACGGCGGGGGGCGGGCGCTTCCCCCTTCCGCAGTCGGAGCCGCCTCCCGGCGCGGCTGCTCGTGCGGGGCGCAGGCGGGGCCTGGCGAGGGGCGGGAGGCTCCGCGTTTGCTGCGGGTGCTGCCCGCGCTGATGTCACCGCTCTTCTCGGCGCTGCCTTGGCTGCTGCGCTTGGCTGCGCTCTAGGATTGCGCCGGCGCTGCGCGGGAGCGGCCGGGCGGAGGGTCGCGGGGAGGATGCTGCCACCTTTCCGCGCCCCGGGCTCGCTCGCTCTCTCCGGGGCTTCGTCGTCTCGCGGCCGGATCGGACTCGGGCGGCGCGTTTAAGGGGACCTGGCTCTCGCCAGCCGCCTCCTGGGCCCCCCGGCCCGTGGATGAGCTAAAACCTTCCGAGCCAGCCGCCGCAAGCTGCCCTTGGGCTCCGCCAGGAGCATGTGGGTGAATCCCGGGGAGGTGCTGCTGGCAAACGCCCTGTGGGTCACGGAGAGGGCCAACCCTTACTTCATCCTGCAGAGGAGGAAGGGGCATGGAGGCGATGGAGGCGGCGGAGGACTGGCTGGTAAGGGAGAAGAGGGCTCCTCTCTCTATATCCGTACCGGGGGGTGCGCAGGGCTGCTCTGCATTTCAAGCCCGCTGTGCTTTTAGGTGATATCGGCCTAATCGTCATTTTATTTGACCTCCGTGTCTGGCACGTCGGTGTATTCGGAACAGAAGCGTTCCCCGCCTAGGCAGTGTGTGTGAGAGAGTGGTCTGTATCTGTGACAGGTCATAGGGAAAATGCTGACTGTTTTTTCTGTCCCGCAGTGCTTCTCACTCTACATCTACACCAGATTTTCTCCCCTCCCCACCCTCTTTTTTTTTACTTTATCATCGCTTATTTAATCATAGCAGCCACATAATGCTGCTGCTGTTTTGTTATGGTTTAGTGAATGATTTGTCAGATGTGATACTCACTTCCTACATCAGCATCAATAAGATAATGGAGGCGTCATGGGGGAGAGGGTGAATTCAGGCAATGGGAGTTGTGTGAATTAAAATAATGGTATTGGGGGAAAATGTCTGTAATCATAAAGTTTTGTGATTAGGGAGCTATAACTATTTTTTACCACATTCCAAAGAGTTCTTACTTCTCTGCCTAGGAAAATGTTATTTCAGTAGAGTCATTGAGGGTTGCCTCTTGACAATTAGCAGTGGGGTATAATTTATTAGAGTAGTATTACAATAATTTGCCTTTATTTATAAATACTATAAAGGTTTCCTAGTACTTATGCAATTACAGATCTCACAGGAATTGTGAAACTCACAGGAATTGTAAAGATTACGTAAGAAACAAAATAAAGGCAATTTGCAGAAATTCTTGGCTTTTTGAGGAGCTTACTTTTCTTTTAGTATATATTGATTTAAAAAAAATCAAACATAGTCACGTAGGTACATCTCAGTGTGTAGCAGTAAGAGATCAGTTTTGCTTTTGAATCTCTACTGTATGTCACTTTTGGGATGTCTTAGATAAAGTATGTGTTCTGAGAACATTGTAAGTTTTCATTCATATTATGATTGTGTGAGTTCTCTAAATATTTAGTATATTTTGGCTAATATAAATTATCCATATTGAAAGCTTAACATTTTAAATAAATATTATCAGGATGAGATGATCCTAGTAATGCAATGTAACATATACCTTTCCTACCTGGATTCAGCACTGCCGTACCTACATAACATTAAAAAAAGACCTTGGGAAAAAAATCCATGAATTGGAAATATAGAACTCAACTCAGTTGTATTACCAACAGTCCTCCTTGAATCAATACAAATTTCTGAATCAGTGAAATTTATTCTTTTGTGTATATTTTAATCCATGTTTGCTGAAACTAAATTTTTCTAAACTAGTCAATGAACATTGTAGACTGCTTGCATTTTTGGTGCTAGGCTCTATATAGCTTTATCAGAGAATTACATTTTTCTTTGGGCCTTGTCTGTTGTCCTTGTGTGAAAACAATTTACAATCTAATGATAAAAGCCTTTGCAGGGCATTTTTTTTTTCTGGTTAAAGTGGCAAACCCTCAGGTGTTTGTTCATTCTTCAGCCATCAACATTATATGTTGACAAACCTACATATTTTCTTCATAAAAAGTGGCCAAAATACTGCTTCTCCTTGGCCATGGTATGTTATCAGCAGTCACTTCTGACAGCTGCCGGAATTTCCTTTAATGGAAATTATGGAAAGGAATGACAAATCCATCTTAAATTACTCTCTTCCCTCAGAAGTCTGCCATTTGTAAATTTGTGAAGAATTCATCACATATTCTAATCCCATGGATTGCATGATTGCTTCTTACAATTCTTTCCATTATCCTAATAGAGGCACAGTTTCCTAATTATCCAAATTTAGAGGCACAGTTATTGGGAACATTTGGGGACTTATTCTCAGCTGGTTTACCAAAAAAATGCAGTGTGCATGCATATCCAGGATCCTGTGCACTTGTACAACTGTATATGCAGTGTTGTGGGTAATGATATAATTGTACAGATTTAGAAGCCTTTTTTGAAACTATACTTACATCTTGGAGTACTGGTAGGACTGTTCAGTCTTCTTGAACTAAACCAGGCAATTGCATCCTCTTTTCTCAGTGTCCGATAGGCCCACGTTATCAGATAGGTCAGAAACTGAAGTTCAGAAATAAAACAGAGGAAGGTAGGTGTTTAGTGTCCCTTTGGTTCTGGCGTTCTGATTATTGAGGTGTGTTGTATGCCATTAAGTGGACCATGTGAACTCTAGGTTATAAAATATACAGTGTATGTAGTTCATATTGTCTTAGTACAAACTGTTCTGTAGCGTCCCATATATATGTTGTAAACTGTTCATTGATATCTGTTTGTATATGCGCCCTGCCTGAAATTGCTTTTCACCTGGGAACGTGGCAATGGTGACAACTAAATCTTTCCTTTACTGCTAGTACTTCTTCACATGAGGAAGATTATATTTAGGCTTTTGATTTTTTTGTTTTGTTTTAGTAAGAAATGTTTTTGTTGCCTTTTCCATGAGGTGATACGAATACCTCTTGCTGATAGGATCATACCTAAACAAATAGGCATAGAATATAGAAATAGCCTTCATAAAATCACTAGTATTAGTGGCAATGCCCAAAAGTCTGTCAGGATCAGGCTCCAGTGTGATAGGTGTGTGGTATCCACTGAGGAGGATGACACGATCTTTATGCCAAAGAATTTACAATATAATTTAGCGTTCGTAATCTAGAACCCTTCAAGGGGGAAATGAGACTTCTCTAGTGTATGTATGTTGAGAGAACTCTTGGCACCATTTGTAGAACTTTTAACTTATACTGAATACACTTGACTGAAATACTCTAAAAATGTTACTCTTTAGAGATCTAAATGACTCCATTATCCAGAATATAAAACTACTGAAACTTTACCTGAAGAAGAGTTCTGTGTAAGTTCAAAAGCTCGTCTCCTTCTCCAACAGAAGTTGGTCCAATAAAAAATATTACCTCATCCACCTTGTCTCCATTGAAACTTTACACAGTCAGTAGGGGATGTATCTTGAAAAAATGTGTCACATTTACGATGGTCTTTCAGAAATTGTGACTAAGTACTGTAAAATCAAAGCAGTTATGTGGTCCTGTTTAAAGAAACATTCAGGTGAAATTAGCAGGATGGTACTGTTTAAAGAAATATTTTCTTTAATTTTTTATCCTATTTGCAGGGAGACAATATTGAAATTTGGTTGGTTAGATGATCTGCTTACATGCCCTAAAATATAGACCATCAGTGGGTCTGGCATCAAATAACAGTCATAAAATTTGGCGTGGTCACTGTGGGAAAACAAATTATTCAGACTTAAAGACAACTGAAAATATAGTGTATAAGGTTTTCACTGTGGTAGAGTTATCTGCATTCTTTGTGCTAGGGAAGAGACACTGTTTATCTCAGAAGTGTGTCCTGAAGATGCAAATATTTTTTGGTTTTCCTTCTTGTGATGACTTCTTCTGACCTGTTTTCCCCAGTACTTGCACATGAGGAAGTTTTGCCTTGGGTTTTAAAATGACAATTGACTTGCAAACTAGTTAGAAGAAGAGCTTGTCAACACAAGTTGCAGCAGTATAACTAAAGGTGTGAATGTTAACTTATATGTAAACCCCCTGTTTAGTACTTGTATTTCGGTCTGAGTAGCTTATTTTGGTTTAGCTTGATACTTGTATTGTAAGCACTTTGGACAGCGATCAACTTTTTATTGTCTTAGCACAGGGTATGTCTACATTGAAATTAGCTACCGACCCACAGGTGGTCTAGATTGGCTGATTCAGGCCAGCCACACATTTTTAATTGCACTGTAGCCATATCATTCGAGCCTGGTCTCCAGCCCAAGTCTTGATGTCTACCCTGCAATTTTATAGCTCCTGGGCCAAGTCCTGCAAGCTGAGTCAGCTGACCTAGGCCAGCTGCAGGTGGTGTACTGCAGTATTGGTATATCCACAGTGACTAGAATAGTGGGCCATGGTCAAGAATGGGGGCTCTTGTGGATTACCACAGTAAAAATAATAAATTATAATAACTTGCTTAAAGATGATTATTTTGGTTTGATTAAAATTGATCTTAAGCACTGTCATACTAAAATCAAAATGTCATAGCTTTTTGTACCGGTGTCATTATGTTGGTTTAAAAATCAGTTCAGATTATCCACTGCAACTTTCTTTTACAGACAAGCCCTAAAAGAAGATACGAGTTAAAAATGGAAATGGCATTTGGTAAACTGGGTTTTCATAGCTGCTCTTTAAACTTCCCCTTTATCTTGAGTCACTTCATTAATTTTTCAGGATGATGCTAAAAGCTTATTTTTGTGGTTTAAAAAAAAAATCATTGTTTGATTGTCATTGTTCATAATGAAATCCCATATCACTTTTTGCATTAGGCTTGCAATCTGTTCCTGTATATTTTATGGCCTGTCTGACCCTCAGACATGGAGTTTGGTCAACTCTCAGTTTATCAGTATGACAAAGAGCTTTATTGTATTATCATCTTCCATGGTGGTACGGATCATCCATATCCCTGTGACATCTACTGGTATTTTCCCACACTTCAAATTTATATTAATCTCCCAATTTGACAGCAATCCGCTCTCTTGACCTAAGAGCTGTTTGGTCATAACTAATTGGATACAATGGGTTGTTTTGGGGCGACACAAAGTGCTTTTTCCTAGTAAGGATCAAGTGTCTGTATGGAATTTTTACCCTAGGCTAGTTGGGCAGTGAGAGATTGAGAGGTGAAGTAGAACTTGGATCTTCCCTATGGTGGTACAGAACTCAATCCTGGATAGAAAATTTCTGTGCACGATGTAGGCATTTATAAGTGAAATAACCAGATTTTTTTTTTCTTAAAATGTTTAATTTTAACACAACAAATAGATTAAAGAGAAGTCTCTGGGTATCAGCTTTCTTATATGGCAATGGTTGCCAGACTTATTTTGGAAAAAATATCTTAGGGAAATAGTATTGTGCACTTCTAATTGATAATGGAAACAAACACCTTTGTATAAAGTGCACAGGTAGAAAGTCAGGATTTGTGTAAATGCAAAAGAGGAGAAGCGTATTCCTTTCACTAAAAACATGGTAGCTTGGTATGAAATGATTGGTTCCATTTTTTTTTGTGTGACCACTTGTTAAATTACGTTTGGATCCCTAGGCAAGTACCATATGTTTTGTTTGTTTACAAGAACCATGTCTGTGATGTGAATTGGTTTTTTGTAAATGAAGTGTTTCTTCTTGCAGCTGGGTCACCACGTGTGTGTAAGTCCATGAAATGTTGCCAAAGATCTTTCTAGTATTTAATCAGTAGACAGCAGATGGCAATAAGCTGACTTGCTAATGGTAACAGAAACGGATGGACCATTGTCTGTTCTCACCAAATATTTCTTCGTGGTGGGGAATGAGGATTGTCTTGTTGCTGTAACATTGGAAAGAGACTAAGCTTGGCTGACTGGTGCTTGTTGTTGAATGCCAAGTTTAATGTAACAGTACATTTTTAAAAGACTGCAAGTGTCACTGTTACCCTGCACACAATTATGCAGTACTGTTGAGCATATGCCAAAACATTCTTACCCCAAGTTTGGAGAAGGAATTTAGTTTCCTTCCAAGTACAGCTTAAGGATTTCTTATGGTTGAGAAAAGCATTGTTAATAAACCTTTATTTGTAAGTACTTAAAACTTTCTGAAAAATTACGTTTTAGGCCAGCTTGTCACCTTACCCTAAGAAAAGGTGTTTCATGCTTTAACAAACTTTGTACCTGTGGTGTGTTTTTTTTTGTTTTTGTTTTTCTCATTCCTGCTTAGCACAAACTGTTAGGATTTTATATTTCAAACTCAGTATGTACATAGTGTTCTATGAGGAACATGTGCTTTATGTGGCTTGAAAAGAAACAGTTACAATTAGTTCAATTAGCATATTGTATATACCTAGGTCACCATTTATTTTCTTTAGGCATATGAGAGAGTTTAAGTATCTGAATCTTGATTTTAATTAGCTGTGAGTTTTCACACACCCAGGCTAGCATTCCCTCTTCTGCCATGTTCTCTCTTCACTCCCTCCACCAAACCTTTCCCCAGTTCTTATTTAAAAGAAAGGAAAAAAAGACTTAGCAGATCTGGTGGGTTTACTTCTGGGACCTGTATACTTCTAAGTATGCATGACTTAGTGCACTTAATGTCCTCATCGGAGTCTTTTAAACTGGAAATATTTGGAGACTCAATGGAAAGACCACCAGACCTTCTATACCTCTTCTGACGTCATTTTAAAGTAATCTACAATTATTTTGGGCCATGTATACGCATTCTGGGTTTGTCTACACTGAGGAAACGTGGTATTTTAAAATATGAACATTTTAATTAACACATTTTAAAATGCTACTCTAGCACCTAGCATTGACAAAGATAGTCGTACATAAATGCAGTTTTGTCTTCCTCAGTCTGCAGTTGCTCCAGTGCTGCTTCTGTTGCTAGTAGCTTTGCTAACCAGCAGAGTGAAAATAATTAGATTTAGGTCAGTTTCATTGTGGATATTCAGAAGCTTGTGGTTATCATGTGAACTGTTGAGCCATGGCAATTTCACATTACTGGTGCTTGGGTAAAAGGTATGAGCAGCAGCAGAGGCAGACACTGAAATTATTCACATGGGAAGAAGACTTAAAAACAGAACGTTGAGGGGGTTAGGTCTTGTCTAAAAACTAAGGAAGGTGGTGGGTTGGGGTGAGGGTTGGTTTGTTTCTGTTTTTTGCATAACCTAAGGTGTGAATTTAAATGGATATAGTTAAATCTGTATTACCTCCATGTGGACTCTTATTCTGGTATTGACGTCATTTTTTTTGGTTTAGTTTATGTTGTTTGGGAAGAGTTTCAAGCCAAATGTATCATTATAACTGGTAAAACTTTCCCTTATAGGCAAGCCCTTAGATTAGCAAAACCTTTCTTCCTCTCTTAGAAGTTATCTACACTGCCCCACAGTTCAGACTACGGGGTGTGAATAGCAGATTCACCAAAGTGCTGTGCTGTAAATCCCACGCGTAGATACTACAGGTGCGAACTAAAAGGTTTCTAGTTCCCGTTAACATCATCCTCTTCAAACAGAATCTTCATATCTATCGGACACCTAGCCAGGTGCTGAGACACTTTGGTCTCTAAGCAGAATGTGGGTATGGCACCCTGGTAGAAATCCCAGCGCCTTTCTTGTTTTTCAAAAGTTGAGGGTGGCAGGGGCTGGGTTTTTCACCAGGATGTTGCTTCTGGAGCATGCTGTCAGAGCTATTGTCATGCTAGAATGTTCAGTTTTCCAGCTTGTAGAAGTCTAACTTTTTGAGAGAGACATCTATTTATTCATCTAGTGTCATTAATGAAGTCCCTAGAACTACTCACAGACATAAGGCAAATAGGATGTTAACTATGGAGCTTTAATTATTGTTTACACTGGCCTTTGATAGGTAAATCATTGAATGACCTCTTCCTGTAATAAAAATAAATGTGAGCTGGTTACCTAATCAACCACATGGTCTGCCTTGCAAAAGTAGGGGAAAATAATGATTCATTGTAGTGACTAAGGGAAATAAAATTACCTTATCATACTGAACATCTTGGCTATTTTGTTGTTGTTGTTGTTGTGAGTCACTATTTTCAGAACCTAGTTAATGACATCCAAGTTTTAGGATGACTTTTTTCACAGCCTATTAAATCAATACAAAATCTAATTCTTAGGGCTAGGTCATGGTGTAAATCAGCATAGCTTTGTCAAAGATTGCCACTAGGGGTCACAGAGTAGTTAATTCTACAGACCTACATGATCCTTAGCCTCTTTGATGGGACTTCCAACATCTTTAGCAACTATGCTGGGATGTGACAGATAGGGCAATTTCCTGCAATAGCCTTGAAAAATTTTACAGAAGTAAGTCTAAGTAACTTTGGAGTCCAATGTATTGAATGCAAAGGTTATATGTTGTTTTGAGCACCAGGAAGTGTTGTCGACTTCAAAGAACTATATTGAATAATGGATCTGACAAGAATAGACAAACCAGTGTTAAGTGGTTTACCTGGGAAATCTCTAGGGCAGTGGTTCCCAAACATTTTCCCTGCACGACTCCCATTTTCAGATGTGTTGTTTCTGAACTTCAGAATTCTGAATTTCAGATGTGTTCAGACAGCATGGAATTTGCCGTTTAAAAATGGTGTCTTCCATGCAGTGTGACCTCACACGCACTGTACATGCAAGGTCACGACACAAGGAGGATGCCGTTTTGCTTTACAAAATGGCATCCTCTGGACTGCGTGACCTCATACACATACGGCGTATGTGAGGTCATGTTGCATGGAGGACGCCATTTTATAGAACAAAATAGCTTCTTCCATGAGACGTGACCTTGTGCATGTGAGGTCAAGCTGTGCAGAGGAGGCCATTTTGTAAAACGGTCTCTTCTGCTTGCTCGGGATTGCCACGACCCTGTCTGCTGATGAAGCGACCCCACTTGGGACCAGGACCCACAGTTGGGGAACTGCTGCTCTAGGAGGAGGTGAATGCAAATTTCCACCTCCAGTTATGCAGACATTCAGTCTTTTGAAGCTATGCCAGAAGGAATGCTAATTACTTGTTCCCAGAATCTGAAGGTCAAAGCCGTGTAAAGGAAAGACTAACCCTTCAGTGGGAAGTGCTTGGTCTGAGCTAAAGCTGCTATGAACTTGTAGCCACAGAAGAACCCCTTTGTGGGGTTTGATGTGTTCACTGACCTTGTTGGTGTTGGGTGGGTGATCTCTGGTAGTCTTAGTAACGAGTATAGATTTTTATTGTTTTTAATATGCTTTCTCTGTAATGCTTTCACCTTTATAAATGTGATTGCTTCAAGAGAGCTGTGTGGTAACTTATAACTTGGGCAGTTACACTGCTTATAGTCTATGAAGAGAGAGCAAAACTCTGACATTGGCCCATCTAGGGATTCTGGCTTACTGCAAATAATGCAGTGTAGGCATGGAACTGTGCATCCTAGAAAAAAAACAAAACAAAAACCCATCAGGAGGGACAGAGATGCGAGTCTTTGGTCAAGAGAGTTGATGGCTGGGGAGCCAGAAGCCTGAAAGTGGGTGCCTGTGCTGGACCACGGGTGCAGTTGTCCTGAACTCTGACAGGGGTCTTCAATGATTATTACGGTTTACAGAAGTGCTCATTTTGGGCTCATGATGTACAGTGGAAAGGGAAGGGGGCTATCAATTCCCTTCACATATCGGGAGGCCATTAAACCTCCATTAAACATTATTTAGTGTTTAAAACTGCTCACTGAAAAGTAATATGAACGTTTTGAAAAAATTACTAATAAATGACCTGATTTTTGCATGCTCTCCTAGGGCCAATTTGGGACACTCCCCCTTCCTCCCCAGTCATAGCAGCAAGTGGTTCCATGGGTAGGTTTGCTGAACAAGTCAATGGGAGTGCTTGTTTGAGTAACTGCATACCAGTGTGATGGGGGAAGGGGTGGGGAAGATTGGGAGCATAACAATCTGGCTAAATCCTAGTTCTGTTGGAAGTTGGTTGAAACAACGTGCATTGCTAGACTTGATGTTTTAAAAATGTCCATGCTCAACTGCAATGGGAAAAAATAAATCTTTAACAGAAGGTGTCTGGAAGAGCTGAGAATTGTCCATTTGATTGTACCCATGTTATGATTCTACATAGAGTGAAGCTGTCTTTTTTTTTTTTTTTAATGTAATGGTTAGAAATTTTAAAAATCAATATTAAGAAAGAAAAATGTGAGTTATTTTTATTTTGGTAGGCCACGTGTAAAATTATGCTAATTAAGAAGAGCTCTGCATAGTCCTGAAATGAATCCTCTGCAGTTAGTTACTGTGGCAGTTTACCACAGTGATTCAGCAAAGGCCCTAATGACCATACTCACCAAGGTGAGGAATCAGTCATGGCAACTCCGTATGTCTTCAGTAAGAGTCCGTTTTTCTTAGTGCTAGTTACCTATTCTATTGAATGTTGTGAGAGTAATAGATTACTGGGATTGAACTGAAAATTCTAAAAAAATCACTAAGTTAAAACTTTCAAGGGGAACTGAAAGCCTCCCAGTCTATTGTTGTCCTTACCTTTTTGACAAATAGCTTGTGGAATAGCTCGGTAGCCATTGCTGTATCATGCAATGACTTAAAGCTTTGAAGGGTTACTGTACTTCATCATCCAGGTGACAGTGTCTAACCTGGTTTTGGATAACCAAAAAAAAAAAAAGTTTTCATATAGCCCAAGTCCTTGATTTTTCCCTTAGAATCATGAAACTGAGGTTTTATTTTGGATGTAATAGTTTCATTAATAAAAGTAGAGGCACCAAATTCGTGAAGACTGTAGGGAACTTGGGGACTGAAATGATTGACTTCCATCAAAGTAAGGGATGTTTAGAGAGATTTGGGTATGAGTAAAGTTTTAAATGACTGTTTCAGATTGATCTCTTCCTTGTGTGCTTTGTTTTTTGTTTTTGTTTTTCTAAGTTAAAAGCAGTTTCAGATACTACACTTGTCCCGGACTCCCCCTGCCAATTCTTATGGTTTTACAGTGATTTTCCCCCCCCCCCTGCTTTTTATAAGTGCTTTCTGTGTGAGAGAGCTATGCCAGCAGAGGAAATTGATGCCAATGGAGAGTAGTGTAGACACGTGCTACAATGATGGAAGGGCTTCTATCTCTGTAGTAATTTTCCTCCCTCCCTCCCTCTCCCCCCCCCCCCAAGAAGTGATAGCAAGGTCGACAGAAGAATTCTTCTGTCAACCTAATGGTGAGTATACTGGGGCTTAGGTTGGTTTAAATACATCTTTCAGGTGTCTGAGTATTTCATCCTCATTTTAGGTGTAGACAAAGCCTTAACCCATAGTATTGCCAAGTGCACAAAGTAAACTAAAAAACAACCTGTTTTTCCTCTAGTATCTCATGTGTAGTTATTTTAGAAGTTACTTTTAAAAGTACCAGGTCAAAATACTCAGGAGAGGGAGAGAAAGGGAGTGTATAGTTTTATTTATTTATTTATTTGGAAGTTGAGAATATCTTGTAATGCTAACCAGGGCTCTGAACCAACCACTGCAGTGAACGGGGTTCTAAGCAAGTATGGTCAGCCTACACAAAGTAACTTGCAGAATAAATGTAGTATATCAGGCTCTGAGCCTGTATATACACCTGTGTAATGGGATTACTTCTGTGCATAAAACTACTCACCTGTGAGTGCTTGCAGGCTCACTGCCCTCATTTTAATTACTATGGAGCTGATCCTACAAACCCTTACTCACTTGAGTAATCCTTGCTCTCAACAAGAACTGGTCATATGAATAAGGGCTTAGGGGTTTTTGGTACTGTGAAACTTGAAATCTCTTGATTTTGTTGTATGGTTGCAGTTAAGTATTCTGAAATACTTTAAAAAATTAAAACAGGAATCTTGTTTGTCCATAATTTTTCATAGATATAAAAATGGCTGTGTAATTTAAGGGTTAACTCATGCTAGAGGATGTAACCATGATTTGGGTAAAAATTATTTTGGGTAAATGATAGTTTTAATGTGAATTAAAACGTATATTTTTAGATTTCTTTTTTCAATTTCATCTTTTTGTTTGAAAATCTATTAATTGCTAATATATAGCAGAAGGTACTTGCTCTGTCTTGAGTTATTAAACAGGGAGATGGTTAAAATAGACTGTTCCTTTTTTTTCATAAAAATTAATACAATCTCTTCTGTTCCAAAGTCTTACAGAGAGAGAATCAATTTAAAGAGCTAGTATTTCATTCTGCTTGTATTACCTGTCTATACAGAAGAAACTGATCTGTAGTATAAAACAGAGCAGTTCCTTAAGGACAGCCTTCAAGGGTAATGCTAAGATTTGAACAGGCAATATTAATAGGCTTCATAATGTATGAATAAATACACTAGTTAAAAAAAAACAATCCATTTCTAAGCAATGTTTTTTCTATCAAAATATTGTGTGTTCAGTTTTATAAATAAATAAAGTCAGAGCCATAAAATACCTGTTAAGGGTGAAGATATGGAAAACAGGAGATTCAATGAAATCATCTCAGTTTTTAGGGAGTGTTGTGAATGTTCCTTTCCCCTAGCCTCACTAGCAGTGGCATCTCTACAATCTCTTTCCCCGGTTAAAAAGAATTGGGCACCTTACACCAATATTGCAGCACTGACATCCCTATCCTCCTCTTCTTTCTTACAAAACCCTCTCCTGCTTCTTCCATGCTGATCAGCTCTCCTTTCACTCCTCTCTCCACTTTTCACTGGGGCAGTGCTGAGATCATGCATAATTCTTATTCTCTTTCCCCGTCTCCAACAGCTCAGTGCAAATGAGTTAGGGAGGGGGATGCGCTCCTGGCTTGACCTGCTGAGCTGTTCGATGGGTTTGTACTGCTTCCAGTGTTCTCAGCTCTCTGCGTCTCCTAGTTTTCAGCTGTGACAGACCTGTAGAGGTCATGGCAGAATGCGCAGGACCACCCCAACACCGTAGCCACTTTGGAAGTGCTGCAGCAGGAAAGAAATTGAAACATCTTTAATGTCAAGAATGTGGGAATTCGCAGGCCAAATCAGGAGACTTACCAGTGCTGCTGTTTCACAATGAGAGCACACGTGGTTTACAAATAATTTATTTGGCTATTGCCTCATGACCTGCATTTTTAATATTGTCAGCAGATGCATGAAGAAGCTTGAGTGTAACTCTTGCAAAACATTAAATGTAAATACCGAGCATGTAAGGAACTATGCATATGCCTAAAACAAAGCATGTATTTAAGTGCTTTATTGAATCGGCATTATTCTAACGGCAAAATTGTTTAATGTAGATGAGTTGCAAGGTAACACGTTTTAAAGAAACAATGTAATCAGGTTACTTAAGAATATCGTAGGGGGTATGCAAGAGGATTGGGGTGACCGCCTTGGGCCCTGCTCCAGACCCAGCAGGAGGTGGGTGGCTGGAGCCTGGCTCCAGGTCGCACACCGGACCAAGTCACTGGCCTGGCCCTTCACAATGCACAGCTGGGAGCCTCCTGCACCACCTGTCCCTGCTGCATATCAGGAAGGGCCAGCCTGGCGTGTTCCCCTCACCCCCCAAGGCCGGGGGATAAGCCTGCTCTGTCTGAGCCAGCACCGGGCTGCAGTGAGAGAGCCAGGCGCTGCGTGGTAGGTAACTGCAGGGGGGGACGGAGCCCAGCTAGAGGTGGGCACTGCACGGCGGGTAAGTGCAGGGGGGAGCTGGGCTCCACCGCCTTGCTCAGGAAGAGGTAAGTGGCATGTTCTCTCCCTCCCCCACAGGTAGAGGACCTCCCTTTGGGCAGCTGGGGGGGATGTCACCATCTTGTGGGAGCTGGGGACCCCTCCTGCTCTGCATGGGGGGGAGCATGTGAGGCCTGGAGGGGGGCTCAAGTGCAGGTTTGGCCCTTGGGCACTAGAGACCCAGAATATGCCACTGGCACCAGGCAGGAAAACCATGAAAGGGTACTTCAGATGAAACCTTGAGACCGTAGGGGTACAGTTTCTAAAAAAAGGTTGAAAACCCCTGATTTAAATTATTCTTGCCCACCGGTTTTTGAATGGAGTCAAACTTATCTAGGAGTGTTTGTAGAATGTTGGGGAAGCCATCTGGTAAAAACACAGTCGTTGTCAAAAAGGCAAATCAGAGATGAGACTGCATGAAGCAAAGATGTGACAAATGAGGCCAACTTGTCCAGTTAATAAGGAGTATCTCTTGTTTTATATGGAGTATCTCTTGTTTAACTATTTTCTGTTCAGCTTCTATAATTGGCATGCAACCATCTAGCACTGCCTGCCAAGTTTCTGGCAACATACCCAGATCTGTCTTCAGCATGATAATTGAGACTCCTTAGACAAAAAAGGGTGGCTGATAGACATTAATGCAGGAGGAGGAGGAGGTTACCTTCCATCCCATCTGACCCAGGAAGAACTATAAATTAATTTGTTTCCTCTTAATAGCTGTACAATGACTGTGGGTGGGATAGTTCCAAATGTCAATTGGCATTTGGACTTAAAAGCAACTCAAAAGGGAAAGCGATGAGTTTGTGCTCTTTGTGTCTTTCTGATGTTTAAAGAGAGCCTGAAAGGATATTTGGTCCCAAAAAAGAGGAAGGGTGAGGAAAGGCTTCTGTTCTTTTTTCCACATTGGAAATTCCGCTTTTGTCTACCCTGAAAGACAGCAAAATGGAGAAGTAGTGCAATTATGACATTACAAAACTGAAAATGAGCAATTGAAAAGGGGAAGAGAACATTGTAAAATTTGGGGAATTTTTGTTTTGACTTGTGTGTAATCCCAGTATCTAATGAATACTGTAAGAAAGGATGCCTATGATAAAGGTACACCAATCTTGTTTGGCTACAGTGCACGAGCTCACAAAACAGCTCTTTGAGACCTCCCCCCAAAAAGAAACCTCTAGCAAAAACAGATAAAATCCAACGTGTGGACTTGTGAAATCTTCCATGTCTTCTTTATACATAATCAAGAATTTTAAAAAATATGTTTGATTTTTTTGCTTTCCTTTGCAGAGTATCTTATAAAGACACGTGGATTAGAAATTTTTTAGCAACCCTAAGGGCAGGGAGACATCCAGTAGAACTTGATACACAACTGGTGATGTTGCCAATGGCTTCCTTAGCATGTCCATAGGTTCATAGTTATTTTACTCTTTTTGTTGATGAAAACCGTTTGGCTCTACGGGTATGTCGATACTGCAATTAGATACCCACAGCTGGCCTGTGCTAGCTGATGGGGGCTCAAGGGCCTTGGGCTAAGAGGCTGTTTAATTATGGTGTAGACATTCAGCCTCTGGCTGCAGCCTGTTTTCTGGGAACCTTGCATGGTCCTAGAGCCCAGACCTGAGCTCCAGCCCGAATGTCTGCACTGAAATTTAAACAGCCCCAAAGTATAGTCATGGCCAGACTTGTTTTCAACAGCCGTTCCAGAAAATGTGATAGACGACTTGTGCTAGAAATCTTTGGATTATTCCTTTCCTACCTGAAATTCCAAATTTGAACTTTTGAACTCCGTGTACCTTAAGGAAATATGTAAATAATGTAGAATTGAGACTCTATGGCTAAATAAGTTTTAAAATGAGGTGGTTTTTTTTTTTTTTAAATGATGACTGACTTTAATCTTTCTTTAGTATGTTTTTTCTTTTAAAACTAACATCAACTCATATCTAAAAGCTAAAATCTATTTTGATGATAGACCTTTTACCTGTTGGTAAAAATGAACTGTCCTGTAGTAATTTAATATGCAACAGATAATGAAGCAGTGCACATTCACCAACACAATTTCGTGTTCCACAGGTCTCCTAGTGGGTACTCTTGATGTTGTGCTGGACTCCAGTGCTAGGATAGCACCATACCGAATCCTCTACCAGGCTCCAGACTCCTTGGTTTACTGGACTATTGCCTGTGGTAAGAACAAATACATTGAAACAGAATTATTTTGGTGGAAGGGGGCGTGTGCCATGTAACACATGAAATGCGTCATTGCCATCTAATTGCAGTCCATTTGATAAATTATCACAATCAGTTGGAACTGAAAGTCTGGTGATGGAGAGGTAATTAGGAAATCAGCAAGTCACAATGTGTGCATGAAACACTGTTAAATAGATGTAATAACATTTAAACATTTTTTATGTTTAGATTTTTCAAAATTTGTGACCTACCTCAAAATATTTGCTCTGTCCATTACAGCTACTGGCGAGATAAGTGAGATTTCTATTTTGCTATACAATTAAGGTTTTCAGCAGGCATCACATTTTGTCAATGTGTAATTCCAAGGCCAGTACTATAAAATATGAGGCAGCAAGTAGGCTGTGCGTCTGTCTGACCAAACCTGACTAAAATAGCAGCATCTGAACATAGAGCACACTGCTATAAATCAGCCATGCTATTACCAATCCTATAATACTGCCTATTGATATTGCAAATCTGCAACTGGTTACCAGGTCACAATTTTGAGAGAGAAGTTTGTAATCTGGTGACATGACAAGGGCTTGTCTACACTTGAAATGCAACAGTAGAACAGCTGCACCACTGTAGTGCTTCAGTGTAGACACTGTACACTGACAGGAGGGGTTCTCCCTTGGCATAGGTAATCCACCGCCCAGAGAGGCAATAGCTAGCTTGATGGAAGAATTCTTCAGTTTTCTGTCTGCACTGAAATTGGCTTAACTACATCGCACAGGATGTGTGTTTTTCATACCTCTGACCAACATAGTTAAGTCAACTTAATTTTCTAGCATAGACCAGACCTTGATATGGTAAAAAGTATCCCTAACTATTGCTGATGATTATTTCTAAGATCAGCCCTTGTATAAAAGCCACACCTAGACTCTCCTGGCTGTCTCTGAACACTTTTCTATCAAAACCTGAGAGAGGCTTGGGGAAGTGTTGTTCTCCTTACACCTCCTTCTTGAACCAATTGGTATAATGTTGTATTGCTGGGGTCATTTTGGGCCAACCTCTTGTAATCCAGTACTGATCTCATAATACAGCTCTTCAGACACTGCAGATCACTCTTGGAGTCTGGAGGTAGTGATACATACAGTTGGTTTCTTCCAGAAGTAGAGTATAGCTATTAAAGAACATTGGACTGAATACCCAACTCTTGGGGAGCAGGATCCATACACAGTTCCTGCAAAGGCCAATGAGTATTCATCCAACATTACTGACTGAGATCTCTCCGTCGGATGTGACCTAAACTACTTCAGTATTGTATGAGTGGCAGTAAAACAAGGTGTGGAGAACCACTGTGTTAAATGTTGCCAATAAATCTAATAAAAAGCACTCCCTATGTATCCTTAGAAATAGATGATTCCTAAATTTGACCAGGGTAATCTCAGGGCTGTGTCATGCTCTGAATCCAGTCTGAATTTTTGTATAGCTCACTTTTATCCAGATATTCTTTAAGCTTTTAATGGTAATTGTAACTGAAAGAAGGTTTCAACTAATCAGATGTTGTGTCCCCCCCAATACACCTGTTAGTACAAACTCCTAGTGGCTTTCAGTTTAAAATTTGGATAGCATAATTTGCCATTAGTGATAAATTAATGCAGCCACTTTTATAAAAGACTTTGGAATCCTCTATTAACCTGCTGTTTTTTACTGCTACCTCCTCCACCAGAGGGCAGTGCCATGCAGGTTGGTTTCCAATTGGAGGAGAAACCAATGATGTGGAGGAAGGCAATTTTCTTAGTGTAATGTATTTATTTACATGTGTGGGCGTGGGCGTGTGTGCGTGCACGCATGCTGCTACTTGAACGTTAAATGGTCACAAACACCATACAAACAAGACCTTCTTTTCTCAGCTTGAACACCTGGTTCCCAGGAAGCAATGCTGCCCCAAAAATACTCTCCAAAGGGAGGGATTGAGGCAGAGAGCAGATTCTCCTGCCGCTTATGTCTTCCTGCTCCCCACAAGAATCTACATCACAAAACTAACAAGAGTACAGTCTTCGATGAAGAGCTGTAACACCTCTTGCACACTAAGAAAAAGAAATGGTTTTCCAGTGGCTTCTATAAATAATTACTTAATTCACATTTTTATTTGGATTAAGAAATACTCTTATTTTGAATCCTTAGAATTTTGTATTCCTAATTTAGAAAAATTTAACAAGTTTTAACAATGAAGATATTAGAAAATATACCCATTGGCCTTAGTTTCCTTATATTGATTGCTTCTTGAATTTCAATTTGTTGTAGGTTTTGTATGTCTGACTGATTACATATTGTTTTTGTTGTATCAAATGACTGTAGTAGCTCAGGTCTGACCCCTTAATGGGAATAGTAAGAACCATATAGAGAAGTAAAAATCTATCTTCCTGAGTGCAAATCCTTCATCTTTGCTGCATTGAAATTGGCCATTTGCGTATCACCTGGGAGCATTGCACTATAATTTTGTGTCTTTATATGACCATTTGAGAAGAAAGTGAAGAGGTTAAGAAAGAATCAACATTTTCACTGTTATACATGATACAAAGGTTTTTGCACTGTTTAGCTATGTAACTCTGTTTCTTGTTGTACAGTTCTTTACTGGTCTCTTAAAAGTATGCCACTGATTATTTGGCACTTGTATTCCCCTGTTTTTACAGAAACTCATTACAGCCTCATTTGCCTTCCATAATGCATTAATCCTTAGCTCCCATGAATAGCTTTACGGAGCTGTGGAAATCATGTGTTTTGGTTCCTGGCTCTTTTATACAGCAGTATAACATTTTCACAGGTGGGGAGAAAACCCCAATGATGATGCCTACACTCACATGCTAGCTGGTTATGTTAGAAGCTGTTTAGCTCTGTAATGGGGTCTTGTTTTAACACAGATTCATATAATGCAACATTATGTAAAATCACTGTTTCGAATCTGAAAATGACTGTGAGGGTCTGAGTCCTCTAGGCTGATCAGGCTAGGAACAGATGTTGTTGGTGACTTTGCTGGAGCAGCTTAAAGCATGCTAATTTATTAAGGGTCCAGATGCCAAATATCTAATTATGTACGAGAGTTCCTATTTCCATCCTTCCACAAACAATATAAAACCTTCCATATTTGAACTTTAAATAAAATCTGCTCAATTTGTTAGAATAATTTTAAAACAGAGGGCATTCCTGTCCTTTGCTTTAACAATGAACTACTTTGGCTAGTTCCTATTCTGTCTATAAAATTAGTCCTCATTATGGTTTCTGATATCTTCTGATTGTAGATCACTGCTGTAGTGCTTATATTTAATCTATATAAAAGCTTTTGCCTTTGTATATTGTGTAGGAAAGAATGAATATGTTTATATTTTTAAGCATAAAAGAATCTGGACTACAACACTTCAGATAAACATTTCTAAACCATCTAATGTAGGCTCCTTAGTCTCACTGAAAATCCGTGGAACATAGACTCTGAAGTGTCTGACTAAAATATCACTTTTGAAAATGGGACTCTAAATCACTTAGACGCTTAAGAACCTTTGGAAATTATACCCATAACAAATTAGTAATATGTAAAAAATGGAGTGCATATTTATTCTGACGATACCATTTAAAAACTATACAAGAAAGCGGTGGTTTCTCACATATCCAGCATGTAGCTTATTTTTCCTTTTTTATAAAGATTTGACTCTAGTAGCAATGAAAAGTCCATTGTATTAATGATCTTCATACAATATTTCTGATCAAGTGTAACAATGACTTAACATTTACAGGGGAAAAAAATCTTTTTATATAAACTATTTCCAGAGAGAGCAAAATTCATGAGTGTACTCAATTACACATGCTTGGGTTTTCCCACTGCATACTGGAAAACTTTTGCTGTTTTCATACGATCTCAAATTAGTCAAACTGTTTTATACAGCTTTTTTGTGAGAGAGGAGGAACTACAGAAAATTATAGATTGTTCGTTACCTTATTTCTAGCTAATCAAGTTCTTCTCTTCTTGAATCATTTAAATGTTATCTTGTCTTAAATGTCATCTAAGGAAGTAAAAACTAAATATTACTTTTACTGAGAGACTCCAAGTGACTTCTGTAATATATTTCTCCATTACTTTTGGTTATTTTGTGTTTTGTCATACTCTGTTGTGTCTCAGGTGGAGTACTTCAGAATAATGCATTCTTTCTACAGTAATGGCTGCTTATTTAGTACTCACAGATTAACATGATAAACTTTTCATGCTGCTGTGGATACTTTCTCCTTATTAAATTTACCACACCACATTTTGTCTTCAGATATGTGTGTAGTACTTTTATTTAAATCAAATGGCGCTCTTTCTGCAGTTATCCAGTGTCATAATAGGGTTCATTGTCCCACCACCACCTTTGTCACTCAAGTTATTTGCAATATACCATAAATGTATTTTAATTTGTGAAAAGTGAAAATGTGATATTGGTTACATGTGACAAACCTACAGTATTCTCTCCGTGGCTGGAATGCGCAAGCAAACTTAGAGTCAGAATCACTGCTAATATATGTAAATGCAGCACTGTTCACTTCGGAGTAGTGTCAGATAAATATGCCAACAGTGAAGTTGGTCCTTTTGTATTCACAAAACGAAGAGTGACAATGTCAACATGAACTGATGTTTGTGTGGTTACACAAGGGTGGCTTTTGTGGTGGGAAGAAGAAGAAACCTGTTCTTTCTTCAGTTTGCACATATAGCCTTCTTTCTTTAGGTGAGTGTAACTCATAGACTTTAAGGTCAGAAGGTACCATTATCATAACCTAGTCTGACCTCCTGCACAACGCAGACCATAGAATCTCACCCCCCGAGCTATTGAAGTCCTCAAATCATGGCTTAAAAACTTCAAGGTACAGAAACTCCACCAGCAAGTGACCTGTGCCCCATGCTGCGGAGGAAGGCAAAAACTCCCCAGAAACATTAAGTCCACTGTTCTTTCTACTGATTCCCTGTACCCTTGCTCACCACAGCCATTCTCTGGGAAGTCCTTCTTATGGAGGTACCTTCAACTGAGGGATTCAGGACAGGTACTGTTTTCTCTCCATTGGCCCTTCACAAGTTGTTCATGTATTTACTGCAGTGACTTTATCTCAAAGCAGTTTATATAATTATAGGAATGTAGGACTAGAAGCACCTAGAGAGATTATCTATTCCAGCCCCCTGTGCTTAGGCAGGACCAGGTATACCTAAGAGGTGTTTGTCTAACTCGGTGATACTCAGACTGAGGCTCATGAGCGGCAAGTGGCTCTTTAATGTGTCTCCTGCGGCTCTTTGCAGCACGTGATATTAAAAAACATTGATTTAATTATTAGCCAAACTAAGTTCTTAACCTGTCAGGTTGCATTTACTATGTTTTTAAACAATTGTAGATGATAAAATAATACTTGGTCAGTCATTTTTCTGTGAGAATAATATATATAAAATATATATAAAAAAATAGTAAATGAAACAATGAATTCACGCTACTGTGGCTGTTCTGTGTAATGCTGATCACTAAGGCTGGGTCTACACTGACGGCGGCATATTTGCTGCCGTCCCATCGATCTGCTCTGGATCGACTGAGCGGTCTGTGTAGACGCGCTCAGTCGATCCAGGAAGCGACGCAGGAAAACCACCTCAGTAAGTGGCATAGCGCTGTGTCGAAGGGAGCGCTGTTCCCTTCGACGCAGCGCAGTGTGGACGCCACGCAGAGGAGATGCCGTGAAGTCGACGGGAGATACGCAAGTGATTTACGTCACTTGCATATCTCCCGTCGACTGCCGCTGAATCGCAAAGGTAAGTGTAGACCGGGCCTAATTTGGCTCCTGAACCAGTGAGGTCTGATGATCACTGGTCTGATATGTTCTTAAAAACCTTCAGTGACGTAGATTCTACAACCTCCCTTGATAACCTGTTCCAGTACTTAACAACCCTTATAGTTAGAAAGCTTTTCATAATATCTAACCTAAATCTCCCTTGTTGTAGATTGTTGATTACTTCTTGTCCTGCCTTTGGTGGACATGAAGAACAATTGAACACCACCTTCTTTAGATCCTTCTTTAGATCGCCACATTCTTTAGCCCTTAACATATCTGAAGACTATTATCGGGTCCTCCTCAGTCATCTTGTCTGAAGACTAAACTTGCCCAGTTTTTTTTAATCTTGTGTCATTTTTGTTGCTCTCCTCTAGATTCCAGTTTGTCCACATCCTTCCTAAAGTGTGGCTCCCAGAACTGGACACACTACTCCAGATGAGTGTCAGAGTGGGACTGTTACCTCCTGTGTCTTACATGTGATGCTCCTTTTAGTACATCCCAAAATGATGATTAGCCTTTTTTTATACCTGCATCACATTGTTGATTCCTGTTCCATTTGTGATTCACTGTAACCCCCAGATCCTCTCCAGCGGTATTACTGCCTAGACAATTATTCTGCATTTTGTAGTTGTGCATTGGATTGTTCCTTCCTAAGTGTAGTACTTTGCACTTGTCTTTATTGAATTTCACCTTCCTGATTTCAGATTGATTCTCCAATTTGTCAGTGTCATTTTGAATTCTAACCTTGTCTTCCGAAGTTCTTCCAACCCGTCCCAGCTTCGTGTCTTCTGAAACTTTTATAAGCATGCTGTCCACTTGATGAGTCAAGTCATTAATGAAAACATAGGACCAGACCCAGGACAGATCTCTGCGGGACTCCACTAGATTCACTGTCAATCTGGATGGGTATATCACTACTCTTTGAATACAGACTTTCAGCCAGTTATGCACCCACCTTATAATAATTTAATCTAGACTACATTTCACTTATTAGTTTATGAGACTGTCTTGTGGGACTGAGTCAAAAGCCTTACTAATGTCATGATTTATCACATGTACTTTCCCCATATCCACTAGGCTAGTAACCCTATTGAAGAAGGAAATTAGGTTGGTAGGGTATGATTTGTTCTTGACAAATCCATGTTGATTGTTACTTACATCTCTGGTATCCTTTAAGTGCTTAATAATTTTAATTATTTAATAATTTATTCCAGTATTTTTCCAGGTATTGAAATTAGGCTGACTGGTCTATAATGGTCTGCCTCTCTGTTTCCCTTTTTATGATTCAAATGGTTCTCATAAAAAAACAAGATTAAGAAGAGAGAGAGAAAATCAGACTAAAACTAAAGAAACTGCTGGCATGAAGTATCAGGTCCTACACTGTGCAAAAATTAAGTGATAGACACATCGTAGGCTAGTTGTAGTTAAATTATATACATTATATCAGCATTTCAGCCATGTAATATGTGATCAGCTGTACCACCTGTGAGAGGGGGAAAGTGTGATTGATAGTCTCTGTTCTATGCACCATAGCTATTTTCCCCTTCATCTTCTAACGTCTTCTCTTTTCCATGTGCCTCATTTAAAGCTTTATCTATATAAAAAGTTGCACTGGTTTAATTTTAAGTGTTTTGTTTTGACTAGGAAATAAAGCTGTTGGACTTTTACTTAAAAGTCTACATTATACAAGGCAGTGCATGCTTTAACATGTGCTAAGCTGGTGCAAAACTTGTCCATAGCACGAAAAGTCATTGTTTTAGTATGTGATAACTAATATATTTTAAAACCTAGTGTAGACAGGGTGGAATAAGGTTCTAGACTATGATGAAAGGTGTGCTGTTAGCACATTCTACTCATTAATTTTACTCAACATCAAATGTGAATCATGAGTGCATTAACTGATCCATCTCACTAGGTAAAGAATTTGGGCTAATAGAATAGGATAGTGTCTCTTTTATGATCTTGTCTGCCAATGTTTGAGTTTACTGCCAGGTGGCACTTTCATAAGAGTGTATTTTTCATTTCTTTCTCTCACTCCTTGCAGAGACCTATTTGAGAACTCTAATTGCTTCCCATTTTCTAACTCCCATGATTATATTGAAATGTGATTGAAGTTGTGGAGTTGCTGTTGGTTTATTTTACTTTCATTTCTTTTGTTTCTCACTTCATTTCAGAGTAGCGGCAGACCAGTTAATATTTTGAGAAGAAAAAGCCCAAGATATAGGCAACAAAGAGTATGGGAGGGGTGAAGACCTAGCAGGAGACTTTCTACAGAAGCAATGAAAATAATCTGATTAGCCACAAATGAAAAATAGATGACCTAAGTCCTGTCTACACAATCGACACCAAAGGGCTGTGAATTCAAATGCACACCAACGTGTCATGCTAACTGGCTCATGTAGACCCTGTTGGTGTGCACTAAAAGTTCCCTAGTGCACGTTAATGCATGCTAGACAACTTTTAGTTTTTCCCACCGGGGCCTACTAGTGCGCAACACAGTGTGCATTAGAATTCGCACCTCTGTGGTGCGCATTGCCATGCCATGTAGACAAACCCTTAGAAAAGAAGTGCAGAGACATCATGATAGTGTGGCTAAACTGTATCTGATTGCTAAGTAGGAGAAGAGGAATCATGCTGCTGGTGATCTAGTTTTATATACAGAACCTACATATTTTGTCACTGCTTTTTGCAGATCCTTATCTCTCTCCCACCTAATCAGGAGTTTTCAAAACTCTACAGTCCCCTGCCTTCCACAGTGATATTCCCAGCAAGACAGACTAAGCAGGCCAGCATCTGTTCTTTGCTTCCTCTCCAGAGGCTATGAACAGTGTAGATGTCCTCCGTTAAAATGAATTATGCAGTTCTTTATAAGCAAGCACCTTTTATTCTTGAAGTGAAGCCATTACAGGGAAAACATATTAAAAACAATAAAAGAACCCAGGGGCGTGCTAAAGAACTTATGAGAGATCATCCTGACTCCAGCCCTGAGCTCTGGTAGGTGTCAGTCCCTCAAAACCTACAACTGGGGTTGCCCCATGGTTACAAGTTCATAAGTGTCTCAGTTTCAGAACCAGGCTGGGCAGAGCAGCTGTTCATTTATACAACTCAAACCTTTGATCTTGGCCTTCTGTAACAGGTAATTAGCAGACAAAGACCCTCTCCTTGGAGGATAGCTTTAAGAGGGTGGGTTTTTGCATAAGGAGCATTGGGTAATTTGCATTAAACTCTATCGAGGGAATCTCCAGGAAGTCCAGCGGGCTTAACTCAGGTTCAGCCAGAGTTTTCTCCTTATCACATCTGCCATTCACCCATCCATGCTGCTCTATCTATGCCACGTGCCAAGGCAGACAACACACCCTGAGAGATAGGGCAAACCCCACGTTAGTTTCATTTTTATTGCTAACCTGAGATAATGGCAGTGAAAGCATTCAGCCATGGCCAGTGCCAGGACTTGATACATGATGGTCCTCCAGTCCCTTCCCACAAGCGTTCTGGGAACCTATTCCTGTATGCAGTCCTGCCATCTGTCTGCTCCGATCCCTGACTAGAAGGGATCTACTTTATATGTCTCTGCTTGGTGTCCATGGTCCCACCCTGCTTGTTCCATCTCCATCTTTATCCATCTTCACTGTTTGAGACAGCAGAAAAATGCCCAGTAAGAAGCTTGTGTATCAGCATGCGTTCAGTTGGCTGAAGGATCAAACCAGAATCTTGGTGCAGCTTTGGGCTGATGCGAGCAGAACCCATGACTAACTCCTAAAGGAGAAACCCCTAACTGTATAGTGGCATAGCTCAGCAGCTGCTGGCCGAACTTGGGATCATGTGAACCAGACAGTAGTGCAGAAAGAAGATAAAGGTGAGATACCAGCAAGCCAAAGATAATAACAAATCAGAATTGCCCCAACAACTGTCTGTCTTGTGATGAACCAGACCATGGCTGGAGTAGCCCTTTGAGTGCAGACTCAACTGTGGAGGTGGGATGAGTACGTTCGGAACTGGATGTCTGTGCCCCATCCTCCCAACCTGTCAGTCAGCTCAGTGCAGGAATGACAGCAGCCTCTGAGAGGAGTTGGGTGCCATATCACAGAGATGTTCCCTGGTCAGGCTCAGGAAGAGCATAGCATGGTAAAGGGGCACCACACAAAAGAACCAGGAGAGGAGTGAGCATCTCAGCTAGGTGAGATGGGGACAGATCTCTCTGTTGTTGTTATAGAGAATATTAGGAAATATTTGGGTAGGTTTCAATCTGTAATCCTAGCTGCTGCTTTGGTTGAAGGCAAATGCCGCCTCTCACCCTCTGCCCTCTATTTCCCACCCCTCTCCTAACCATGTTGCAGACAAGTGGAGGAAAAGCCCCCTGAAATTAGCAGTTTGTAGTGGTTGTAGGCAGTTGCATTTTTTTTAATGGAAAAGCATTAATGCAAAAGTAAAAAGGTTTTTGGCAGAAGCTAGCTCAGGCAAAATAAAACTTTTTATAATACAGTCTTTAAAGGCACTACCATCCAAATACCTCTCTGTGGTAAGGCACACTCCCACTGGAGCAGAAGCCAGCTTATTGCTGATCTTATTTTTAAGAGAGTACAAAAAATATTCCAGGTGGTCGCTGAGATTCCTTAGTAAGGCAAGCCTCTCTCTGTCACTATTTTAACTTGCAATCTTTGTCTAGTCACTTATCAGGTCTGTTGCAAGATGCACAAAGATTTCTGTTAGAGAGACAGAGGGTCACCTCCATGTGGCCTGTAATAACTAGTCCTTCTTCCATTCTGGAATCTGAAGCAGTGTGACATTTTGTAAGGTTGCAGCACCCTGAAATAGGCCAAGAGAGGGATCCAAGGTACATCTAACTGAAATTGTAACAGATAGTTATCCCCAGTTCCAGCATAGGGATCTTAGAGGTGTGAGTTTTTTTCAAACTTTCAAATCTATATCCTATGGCTCATACTGTCTTCCCCATCTCACTATAAGGGCTTTTTGAGGTTTTCAGGTTTTAAACATCAAATACAGTGTAGTCCCAAAAGGTGCTGCCTATGGTTGCAATATCTGTCACACTCAGGACTCTATATTTTCATACTCACCATGCACAGCTGCAACTAAGCAATTATTATTTCAGAAGAATGTATGTGGTTGCAATATCTGTCACAGTGGGCCCTGACAAACCTTTTTTCTTCTGTCAGTCAGGACCAAATGAAACAGTATTAGATTCCTCCAGGGATAAGAGGCCAACTAGGAGATGGCTGAATGCCATTTAGAAACTTCAGAATTTGAGATCAAAGTGATGGAAGATCCAGATTACTTAATGGAGGTACCTAAGGACCTCTCCATCAGTTTGGAGAAGCACATGGAGTTTGATTAAAAGTGATGAAAAGTGGATAAGGAATCTGATGAGAAACTGCTGGCAGAGTATTTGTGCCATGATCAAGAAATGAGGGAGTGAGATGTTGACTTTCACAGGAATATATCTGAGAAGCTCTTCAGGCTTGTGAACCACAGGCATGAATCCATAGGGCCTGGGAGCCACGTGGCTTTGTCTTGATGTTCCCATGACCTGTGCCCAACAATACTTGGGGGAGTCAGTTGGTGACACAGTCTTGTGGCCATGGAGCCTCACTCCGTGATCAGTATCAGCTTCACTTTACGCTTGCGTCAGTGCAGGGGGAAAGAGAACAGATATGCTGAATTTCCTTATAGTGACTTGGTTTGTTTTAGGTTTATAGACACTTGAACCATGTTCACGCAGCTGGTGTGCCCATATTTTTAGCATAAATGAATTTCAGTAAAGGGGAAGGAGGAATATTTATTTCATTAATGCATGCATAAACACATTCAATTTCCAGGCAGCAGCCCCGTGTGCCATACACCACCATCAGTCAGCCCCTGTCTACTTCCTATGCAGCTGAAAAATATGAGCGCACAAGGCATCCCTTAGGGCCTTTGCTGCCACAGACCCTGCTTCACTAAGAAGTGTTTTTGGTGGTTGTCTATAAGAAGACTCCAGACTGTTAGCTTTCCCTTCCGTACCCGAGTACTGTCCCTTATCCTCACATGTATTCTGAAGCACACAAGGTGCCCCAAAAACATGTATAGCATTAAACAGACTCCTGTCCAAATGAGCCCATAAGCAGTGCCATCTTGCCGTCAGTCAGCCAAAGGCACGTTTTATCACTATCCTGAACTTGCTGAGTGTGTAGTTGAACTACCTTTTGTCTAGTTGGCACACATGAGGATAAGGCTTCATCAATCACAGCATCAAAGGGTGTGTTGTGTCACCTGATATCCCAGGTGGCATGGACCTCCCATCAATGACTGTGCTGTTGAGGGCGGGGGAACACTAACTTGCCATATTGAAACAAGCCAGACCTCCATAACATCATGGCATCCTGCACCCTCTGAGTGCACCCAGTGTATGTGTCCATGAATATGCTATGGTGGTCCACAAGGGCCTGCACAATGATTGGATAGCATCCTTTCCTGTTAAGGTACTTGCTTGAAATGGCGGGCATAGGATAGGTATATGAATACCAATTACATCTGCACATCTTACAAAGCCCATCCATTCATAACCCTCAATTATTTTAGGAATATTATCAATCTTTATCAATGTGGGGGACAGGATGACATTAATTGCCTTGCAAACCTCTATGACCACTGTCATCTGTGGATTTGCCTACCTCTAACTGATGTAACAACAGGCCTAATGCAGTCAGAGTTTGCCAGCTTCCACAGGGCAATAGCAACATGCTTCTGGAGCACACTTGGCTTTCTCATCTGAGTGCTCCGCTACTTAAAGACCAGGGCAAGCTGTTTACACAGCTCCAGGAGTGGGGTTTTCATCATGTGGAAGTTTCGGACCCACTGCTGGTCGTCCCATGTTGCCATCTCAGTGTGGTTGCACCAGTGCGTGCTTGTCGTTAGATTCAGAAGCAGAAATCTGAGATCTTCAATGAGGCATATGCTTGGTCTCTGCCTCCATCTCCCCATGGTCCCTTTCTCTTGTTGTTGTGCTTCTGTTGGTAAACCATTGGCTTCATCTTCCCCAGGCCAAAAGCAGCCCTTAAGGGTATGTCTAAACTGCTGTGTAAGCCCAGGGTTCGAACTCAGGCTCAAGTTGAACCCCACTTCAGTTTACAGACAAATTGCAGTAACCCTTGGATTGGTCAGAGGACCCCACAAGAGTGGAGTGTCTGACACTGAGTAAGTTGGGATGCAGGATTCAAACCCTGTGGCTTCGCAGTTGAGGCAGCCCTGTTGGACTCATGTTCTGGAAATTCACCATAATCCTGTGGGCTGCCTTCCTTTGTCCTCTGGACAGTCAGGTTTGGTGGACAGACAAGTTTTCTCACAGTGCACCATGAACAATGGGCTAGAACAGCCATGTTTTGGGTGGGGGCTAGGAAGTTTAGGATATGGATGGTTGGACTTGGACCCACATAATGCACTGTAGATGCTGGAGCCCCAAATTGAGACTCAATTTTTGATAATTTCTAACCTGGGATTACAAATGTGTGTGGATGCTCAAGTCTGAGGTTAAGAAACCCAGGACCTGCTAACTCGCGTTCTGCTAACTCTGGGCTTACATTACATAGACCTACTCTAAGACACCCACCATTGTCTCTCAGCAGTAGCTTCCTCAGAGGTACAAAAAAAAAACAACAACAAAACATTGTCCCCATAAAGAAATAGTAGCTGTCTGTTGGTAGAGTGAGCAGGATCGGTGCCTTTAGCATATAATGGCACGCCACCATCCCATCTTGTATCCTGCTAGGAAGAGAATTTCCAGGGCCTAGACCATTTCCCCGCATAATCCTAGAGTGGGTAGACAAGCTGCCCCACCACACTTGTGAGTAAGAGCATTGAGTGATGCAGTGACTTGTGATGCTGTGAATCTCTCCATTTGTGCCCAGATATCTGTATTGCTTATCACGGCCAGATAGCGCACCAGTGTGGATGGAGGGCATGCAACAGCATGCTTATGTCAGTGTGTCATGGCGTAACAGGTTAGGCTACCCATGATTGCTTAATCCGTTGTTTGTACAAAAACCTAGCCATTCCTGTTCAGGCTTCTTGGTGCCTAAAACTAGTACTCATGGATTTATTCCCATCTTCCAAATCAGGATGGAGAGGTATTTGACAGTACAAGCATCTCTATTCCTGAAAATACTGTATAACAGTCAAAACCAATTCTAGATAGAGAAAGTAAAAGTGGTGGTTGGTGGAAGCTTACAGCAGAGAAAACAGTAAAACGGTGCATATTAAATGCCTTATACATGAAAAGTTCCTTAATTCTAGCCTTATATTCATTTACAGAATGTATTTCTCTATGGCAGAAATCTTGTTTGACTCCCTTCTGTCTCCCTAGAAACCAAGCCTAATATTGTATACCTCCGGTTGCTTTAAAAGATGTTCTTCCGTTTAGAGTGCTGTCAAAATTCATATTTTTTTGAAGAAGACATTCTCCCAAATGAAGATTGGAAAATACAATTACATTTCTTTCCGTTAGGGTTTGAGATACTAATTGACAAATTCCACTGATTGCTTGTGATTGTTTCAAACATGATTTTGATCTTGCAGTTTGGTAACTATCCTATATTAGGATTTATCTCAATCAAGAACCTTTTGTATCATGTACAATTATCTTTTGTTTGGGCTCCTAACAAATACAACCACCTTCTTTAATTAGACCTCATTAGCATGTCATTTACAATTCTACAAACTCACTATGATCCTTTTATTTAGGATTCTTGAGTTAATATTCTTCATTGATCTGTATATTAAATACTGATAATGAATATCTGTATATTAAATACTGATAATGAAAACTGCTTAACAAAAATTGATCTTGAGAGTTGCCACTGATCATCAGCAGTGAAGTTGGGGGAGAAAGTTTCAGTTTACTGGTTGTGACATTTTGTTTCACTGTGAAACATTACCTCTTTCATTCCTAAAGAATTTGCTTTAAATCTTGTTTGTTTTTGTGAATCATGATGAATAAATTTTAGACATCAGTGAATTATTTACTTTGTTCTTTTATGCAGGCTGTTCAAGGAAGGAAATCACCGAACACTGGGAATGGCTTGAACAAAATCTACTGCAAACACTTTCGATCTTTGAAAATGAAAATGACATAAACACATTTGTCAGAGGAAAAATACAGGTAGCATATCTATAAAAATGGTTGTTAATTATGGCTGTGACCATAGAATTGTAACGTCTCCTCACATCTGACCCAGTGATCTGTATGTCACTGTGTTCCTTGAAAGGAAAAAAACATTCCGAATGATACTGTATGAATATATAGATTAGGGAAATTAGCCTGCACATAAATAGCTATATCAGTGAAGTCAAAATAATTACATGTGGGATTCCCCACTTCATCTATCTTCTCCTCTGGTTTTAAACTACTTTAGATGTTGAATTAAAGGAGAGAAAAATGTTTTGGCTGCTTTTATGTCCAAAATAATTCTTCAAGTGCTTGCTCATATCCCTTCCCATGTAGGTGTGCGTGTGTTGTGTGCACCATTGCCAGAAGCTATTTCCCTAGAAGTACCTGCTGGGTCAGCCTTGGTGCCACCTAGGGTGGTACCTTCATGGCACTGTATCTAGACAGTTGTCTTCTAGCCACCTCCTCAGTCCCTTCTTTCTGTCGGTGATGGTCACTGGAACACTGTTCTTCTCGTGCTCTGCAAGTAGTATCAACCAGTGGTTGTGCCTGTAATTCATTGTACATAGTTATTAAAGTGTAAATAGTTCAAATGTGCATTTAGATTAGTTTAAGCACTTAAGTTCCCCACCTGGAGGGGCTAACCCACCCTGGACAGTGGGGTATGCCTCGTTCCTAGGCTTTAAACAGTGTGCAATCTGCCCAAGGAAGATAGCAATAAGTGACCCACACAACAGCTGCCTGAAGTGTCTGGGAGAGGGGCATATTCCTGCGACGTGCCGGATTTGCAAGAACTTCAGGCTCAGGGCCATAAAAGACAGGGACAGTAGATTAAAGTTCCTCCTAATGGAAGCCACACTTCTCCTGGTGTCAGCATCAACCAGACCCAGCATAGAGCATCTCCTTGATAAAGAGTATGCTGGCCTCAATCAGGGAACCACAGAAAGGTCCGGTATCTCCAGCACCAAAGCCCACCCAGCGCCATAACTCTCTCCCAGCAGCCAGATCATTGGCACCATTCTTCATGACCAGTGCCAAGGAAGAAGTCGAAGAAATCGGACTGTGGATGCTCCCCAATGAGGAATGACATGGAGAGGGTGAGACCGCTAATGGGCCCCTCTCAGATGATGGTCAGCCAGCCGACACCATTGACTCAGGCCCCACGGGGAGAACCGTCAAATCAGGCACATGTGGGCTCCCCGCTCAGGGTGAGCCAGGAAGGAGATTTGATCCTGGCAGCACCATCAATGCTAGAAGCATACAAGGCAGCAAGGAGTCTCTTGACCTTCCCAGCACCTCCATCTCCTTCGAGCCAGGGTCCACAAGGAGCAGCTCTGCTGCAAGAGGCTGCATCGTGGAGATCAACCCCTGCTGTGGGCAAGCCAGCAATGATGGTGAGGCACCGTCCCCCATCTCATCTGGACTCACAAGCCTCGATGCCGTGACAGCAATCGCCGGCATGGTTTAGGTCACAATCCGACCAGTAGCCGGAGTCCCAGCACTGATGGCAGTCCCAACAATGCTCGAGGTCATGGTACCACTCATGGTCACGGCACCACTCTGGGTCATGGTACTGTTCCCCACTTTGGTGCCATTCACAATCTAGGCACCGTTCCACACCATGGCACCACTCACCATCATGGCACCACTCACCATCGCGGCACAGGGGCACGGCGATGCCATGATCGCCTGGTAGTGTCTCCTCTGGCTCAGCGTCCCAGAATCACAGGGGTCATGGTGGAGCAAATATTGGTCAGGCCAGAGATATGAGGCAACATCTCGGGGCCTGTCCTACCAACATGGACTCCAACCCAATGGCAGGTGTCGCCCCAGTGGCCAATGTGGGCTGTATAGACATCCCAGGCCTTCCAAAGCTCCCATACAGTTTGGTCATACTCTGACCCCCTCAAAAGTGAGAGCGCCCCCTCTCCCTTCAGAGAGAGGCTCGGTACCAGGAGCAGAGGTGACAGAGGTCTGCAGGAGACATGCTAGCACTAGGGAAGCCTCAGGACCTCAAGGTGGTCCTGGCCACCTTTTCCTCATCCCCAGATAAGGTGGCAACTGGTACATGCATAGCCCCCCATACAGGACGATTATAAGGCCCAGCAAAGACCCTTAAAGAGGATGGCCCAAAACCTTGGGCTGAAGGTGGAGGAAATCAAGGACTCTGCCCCAGCATTGGTGGACATACTGACACCACCTGGCTCAACAGGGGTGGCCTTACCCCCAAGGAGGCCATCTCAAAGCCAGTGAAGACACCCCACAGTGAAATGGGTTGAGGGGAAGTATTTCGTGTCCTCCTCCAGGATTCCTGGTGGTGGCCGCAGCCAGCAAGTGGGAGTGACACACAGCAGGGCCCATCTCCCAAGGCGAAAGAGGCCAGGAAATTGGACCTGCTAAGCAGAAAAGTATACTCCACAGGAGACCTTCAGTTAAGAGTATCAAACCACCAGGCCCTCTTAAGCCTCTCTGACTTTAACTCATGGACAGTCTTATCTAAGTTTAAGGAACTCCTTCCATTGGAGTCTAGGGTGGCATTCGCGGCATTGGCAGAGGAAGGCAGGACAATATCTAAAGCATCCCTCCAGGACTCCTTGGATGATGTGCAGGTGGCAGCACACACCATGGCCACAGTGGTGGTGATGAGGTGCAGCTCCTGGCTCCAGTCATGAGGTCTGCCCTATGAGGTGCAGATGACCGTACAGGACCTATAGTTTGAAAGGGGCTCCATCTCCTCTGACCAAACAGATGCATGACTACATAGCCTGCAGGACTCTTGGGCCACCTTAAAATGTTTGGACCTCCATATGCCAGCCCCATCCCACAAACATTTCAAACCCCAGCCTCTAGGCCACTCCCCTGCCCGCCCCTATCCCCCCACCCCACCCCCACCCCTTCGCACGCGCACACACAGAGCAAAGACCAAAGGCAGGACTTTGGGAGGCGGCACAACAGGGGCCTCAGAGGAAGGCACATGCACCGCTCCTTGTTGGGTCCCACGGCTACATTCACAAGGCAGCCGTCGGGTCCTAGACAGAACTTTGGAAGGTGTAATCGAGGATGATGCACCATTCTGCATCCTGGATCTTACCCTGGATAAAAATTTGGAGATCATTTATCCTATTTTTACTGGGCATGGATCAACATTACATCGGACTGCTGGGTGCTCTGCACAGTAGAAGTGGGATACAGCCTTCAATTTATCTCTTCCCCTCCTTCTTACCTTCCCTCCCCATCCCTCTTCAGAGACCCTTCTGACACGAGTTTTCTAACCCAAGAGGTACAGTCTCTCTTAAGGACGGGAGAGGTGGAAGAATTTCCAATGAACCTAAGAGGTACAGGTTCTATTCATGTTACTTCCTGATCCCGAAGTCCAAAGGGGATCTCAGACACATACTAAACTTCAACAAATTCATGAAGAGACTGAAGTTCCACATGGTCTCCCCTGTCCTCAACCATCCCTTCCCTAGATCCAGAGGACTGGTATGTCACCCTTGACTTAAAGGATGCATACTTTCACATAGCAATATTCTGGGGCCACAGGGAGTTCCTCTGGTTCATTGTAGGTCACAACCATTATCAGTTCATAGAGCTGCCCTTTGGCCTGTTGCAGAACAAGCTGGCAGACCACTTGAGCAGGTCTTTTATCAACCATCACAAGTGGTCTGTTTGCCCTGATGTCCTAAATGCCATTATCCCGATGTGGAGATTTTCCCCAAATGGACTTGTTCGCAACCTGGCTCAACAGAAAATATCCTCAGTTCTACTCATACCTGGGGCACAGTCCAGGATCTCTCTTGGACGCTTTTCTCCTTCCCTGGGGAGGGAGTCCGAGCCTTCCTTTCCATGGCTTTGATCCACAAGGTGTTGCTCAAGGTCAGTAGGGACAAAGTGAGGATGATCCTTATAGCCCCAGTGTGGTTGTGACACGACTGGTTCTCAGCTCTCTTGCACCTATCAACTTGCCAATGCTCCTGGACCTGATTTTGCAGGAACTTGGCCGCCCGCTTCACTCGAACCTCACGTCGCTGCGTCTGACAGCATGGAAGCTTCATGGTTGAGTGGGGTGGAATGGGGCTGCTCAGTTCTTGTGCAGAGAGTTCTTAAGAATAGCAGGAAACAGTCCACCGGATTGGCATGTCTGGAACAGGTTCTCATTGTGAGCATCAGAGAAAGGGGACACCCCTGCCTCTTGTCCGAGAGAAGGCCTTACAGTATCATCCATACAGGTTCACTTGGGTGCAATCTCGTCTTTCCACCCACTGGTAAATGGGCAAACAGTGTTCACTAACCCGATTTGCTCCCAGTTTTTGAAAGGACTGGAGTGTTTATACCCCCAGGTGCATCAACTCCTGCCTCCCTTGGACCTCAAGCTGGTGCTGTCAATGCTCAAGGGATCCCTCTTTGAGCCCATGGCGATGTGTTCCTTGCTCCATCTCTCTTGGAAAGTAGTCTTTTCAGTGGCCATTACAGTGACCTCTAAACTTACAGTGACCTCTAAACTTCTGTATATGGTCTTTAAGAACAAGGTGGGACTTCGACCACATTCATCCTTTCTTCCAAAGGTGGTCTCACACTTTCACAGTAACCAGGACATCTTTCTCTCATTTTTCTCCATTTTTTGCCCAAAGTCACATGCTATCAGGGAGGAACAAAGGCTTCACTTGCTGGATGTTAGGCTTGCCTTGGCGTTCTACATAGAGAGAACTGGACCATTTCAAAACACCATTCAACTCTTCATGGCAATTGCAGAAAGGATGAAAGTGGGTCCAGTCTCAGCCCAGAGAATCTCCTCATGGATTACATCATGCATATGTACATGCTACGATCTGGTAAAAATCCTGCCTCTTCACCTTACAGAACATTCTACAAGGTCACAGGTTTTATCAGCAGTGTTTGTGGTGCATGTTCCTGTCCAAGACATCTGCAGAGCGGCAACTTAGTTTTATACACACATTTACTACTACTTATGCCATCATGCAGCAGGCAAGAAGTGACCCTGCCTTAGGTCAAGCAGTCTTACAGTCCATATCTGCACAAAACTCTGACCCCACCACCTGGCTCCCGGCTTGGGAATCACCTACATGAGAATGGACATGAGCAAGCACTGGAAGAAGAAAATATAGTTACTAACCTTTTCGTAACTTGTTCTTCAAGATGTGTTGCTCATGTCCACTCCAAAACCAGCCCACCCACCCCTCTCTCAGAGTAGCCAGCAAAAAGGATCTGAAGGGGCAGCAAGTGCAGCTGCCTATATACCATGCCATGAAGGTGCCACTCCAGGGGGCACCAGAATTGATCTGGCATGTACCGCTAGGGAAAAAGATTCTGTCAGTGATGCATGTGGCATGCACACACCTATATGGGAATGGACACCTCTCGAAGAACAACAATTAACGAAAGGTTAGTGACCATTTTTTCTTAGTGATTCATTCGTGCTTTAAAATGTTTAAAATGTGTTAGGAATATTTGAAAATAACTGGTTTATTAACACTGGTGACCTGTAGAACACCAAGCACCTAAAATCTATTGATACTGGTATGTCTGTCTAGAATGAGTAATGTTTTTCTCCATTACATGCAGCAACTGAGAAAAACAACATGGGCTTTGTCTATGCACAAATGTTGTACCACTTTAATTATACCAGTATATTTAGTCTAGATGCAGTCATACTGAAATAAGGGTGCTGGTTACCACCATAACTATTGATACACAGAATCACTCTTCTGATTAAAATATTTACACTGGTACAAAAACTGTATGTAGATGAAGCTTGTTGGTACCAGCTGATTCCATTCTTTAACCTTTCATGTAATAATTATACCTCTTAACAACCCAGCTGTGCTTCAGTAAATTTCAGTAGCAGATCAGAAATAAATACAATAGACCCCTTTATGAATACCTACTCCCATGAGACAGCTATTCCGTCAACTACAGCTTTGTTAAAAAGAGTGTTACTCTTGATACTGCTGCATAACTAAATATTTGCACAACAAAGGGTCATAAGTTATTTTTTTGTCTCTAAGAAAGTAGTAGCGGTGGAGTTTCTGACTGATTTGTTTTTTATTTAGAATAAAACTCCTCTGCTTTAGTGAAAGCCTGCTCCTGTTTCCTCAAACAATACCTGTGCCTGGAATGGGATGGGGAAGACAACGTGGGTGCCCTATCAAGTGTGTTGAGAGTATTTTGAGGTAGATTTAGTGGCTTAAAACAGGACAATTAGAAGGCATTTTGAGGACTGCCATTAGCCTGTTCTCAACAAATGGACAGCTCTACCAGCATCTGAATTGTGCTCTGCATGTTTTTGATCCCCTCGCCATATCATGAATGAAACTGCATGTGATGTTTCCTGTATTTTGTTGGGATAATCAAAAGAACACCAAGTTTCTTGCCTATAATCATACCTGTCGCCTCACTCCTTGTTTTGAAGGTAGAACACTAGAGCAAAACAATATGTTGTTGTTGTTCGTATTGCTGTAGCATCTAGGAGCCCTAGTCATGGACCTGGACCTCATTGTGCTGTACAAAAAAGAACAGAAAAACAATCCCTGCCCCAAAAGAGCTTGCAGTCAAAGTAATATTTTTCTCTTTTATCATGTCTCTCTGCACTCACCAGAGTTGGTTAACATTTACCAAAATTCAATTTTTCTACAATTTTTCACCAAAATTTGATGGTAAGAAATGAAGATCATATATTTGTGAACTTTTTTTTTTTTGGACAAGTTGCAGTGACCCCTCCCAACCTCTTTACTAGTGTAATAGTGGGGGTAGTGCTATTGAGAAATACAGGCATGTGTTTGATTAGTTGTATGTGACATAATCAAGGTAAGAGGTAAAGTCATTAGAAAATCTGGCTTGTAGGAAGGAAGATAACTAGATGAGCAGAAGGTGGGAAGCACACTCTGAAAAGTTAGGAGTGAGGAAAACTGACTTCCCTGACAACAGAGTAAATGGTCATGGCATTTAAACTCAAAGTATAGTGTCTGATACAGATGTAAAATATCTTTTGGTGGTTAACATCCTTCATATTTTCTTCTTCTTCAGGGCATCATTGCTGAGTACAACAAAATCAATGGTATCAAAGAGGATGATGACACAGAAAAGTTTAAGGAAGCCATAGTGAAGTTCCACAAGCTGTTTGGGATGCCAGAGGAAGAGAAATTGGTGAACTATTACTCCTGCAGTTATTGGAAGGGGAAGGTCCCCCGTCAGGGCTGGATGTACCTCAGCATTAACCACCTTTGCTTTTATTCTTTTCTCATGGGAAGAGAAGGTATGTTTAACAGTGGCAGGTCAGTCTGGGGACTCATGGATGGCTAGGTAATCTACTGCAGTTTAATATTGTGAATATTATGATACTGACAGAGTGCAGGGTGCTGAGCAAAAAATTAAATGAAGATAATCCCTGCCCCATGGAGCTAACTTTCTGAACTACACCAATGATGTAGTTCAGGTACACAGAAAATTCAGCATTGTTGTGATGCTTTTATGATTTATGAATATATAAACATAAAAATCATATACATGGTGGAATCTGTGGGATCAATTGAAGAGCAACATGATAAATTACACGTACCCTGTGCCTTTGACTGCCTCACTGGCACTCTGCCCATAAATACATCTCCATCAGGATGACTACTAATATTCCAGTCTTCTGAGCAGGTTTAAATATCCCATGGACAATATATGCTACTCTGTCTGTGTCTTACTATATAAAACAAAACTTAATGGTTCTCTCTCAGACAAATTGAATGATACCCTATACTAATGACCGAAGCACATTGAAGACAGCATGTAAATTTATAATAAAGCACTGAATAACCTATTACAATGAATGTCATTTTACCTCAGGTGTAATGCTAAAATAAAGCAGTCTAACAATCGAAATTGAATGATTGATTGACAAACAGCTGTTTCCACAGCAACAGAGGCTGTCAACATACAGATTTATGTGACTAAAAATGCAGTCAGTTGGAGATCAGATTAGTTGAATATCCCTATGGTCTTTTTATAATTTCAGTCTCTTTATTTTTGGCACAGTTGTTAGTCCACGGAATCATAGTTAAAGTAAGGCTTTTCACAAATGTTTTGAAAATCATTCGTCTGTTAGCTGACTTCCTTGGCTGTTGGAGGCAATATAGTATGCAGCCCATTTGGTGTGCCCAGATTGAATTTACTGACCTCATATTGGGGCAGAGGGAGATCAGAGTCTGGGCAGACATCTTGGCAAAGAACAGAGATAAATTTGGCCTTCACACCCCATCAGTATGATGGTGCACGTGTATGTAATATTTCATATATAAATGAATTACCCTTGCTATGTAGGTAACAAGAAGGCCAAATTTCTTTTTTTTTTTCTCTCTTTGCCAAGTTGGCTGCTCTGCTTTTGCTGTTCTTCCATCTTGCCAAGAGGTAAGCAAATTCCATCTAAATGTATAAAATATCAAATTGGTGAACTAATGCCTTCTCTCGAACACACAGGAGGAAATATGCTTTTCAGTGCTAGCCTTTTTCATGATTCATTTTTGTGCTGAGTCTTTTCTGTTTTCTTGTGTTCAGCAAAGTTAGTGATCCGCTGGGTTGATATCACTCAGCTTGAGAAGAATGCTACTCTACTTTTTCCTGACATAATCAAAGTGAGCACAAGGTCAAGTGAACACTTCTTCTCAGTATTCCTCAATATCAATGAGACATTCAAATTAATGGAACAGCTGGCTAACATAGCTATGAGACAGCTCTTAGATAATGAAGGATTTGAACAAGACAAGTCATTACCAAAACTGAAAAAGAAATCCCCCAAAAAAGTATCTGCACTGAAACGGTAGGTAACACAGACTTCTAATCATTATGACCTTGTATACACTTTTACTTCCGAGTTTCGTCTAGAAGTTTTCTGATAATATTCCCAGTATTTAATTCAAGATGCATTATTGTTTTGCAATGGCAGTGAGAGGCAAAGAATGACTTGAACACCATTGTTTGGTCGTCATTCAAGGTGGGCATGGAAAAATCTGCTTAGGTCTTATAGGCATGTTACAAAAATAAGGGTAGAACATATAGGCCAGATTCTCATTTACACACAGTACCCTTTATGTGGCTATGGCAATTTAAAGGGTCCTTACAGTGAGTGTAACTATAATGCATACTCACCATTTTAAGGCCCTTTTATCCTAGCAGAGCTATGTAAAGGGGTCTTAAGTATATGAGAATGAGGCCCATTTGTGTGTATTCAGTCCTGTATCTGGCAAAAAGATGTGGCTATAGGTAGTTGATCCTGCCCAGAATTTACTGCTTGTGACTCTCTTACATTTTACAATAAAACAGAGCCAAAGAAAGGTCTAAAGAGCCAAATACAATATAGAAAGTATTTCTATTTCTCTCTCTCTAGTGGTACTGTTACACTGTAGTTGAATTGCTTATCAGTGATTATTTTTACCTTTTGAATATAATATTGAAACTTAATGTGGTCTATCCTATATTTTAGTTGCATTTCTTTTGTTAGTGACAATTGATGTGTATTGTATCACTCTAATTTTTTTTTAAGCATTTTGGTAGCAGGAGTTATTACTCTCTAGCGTTAAACAGTGGTACACTATATGTGAAAGCATATTAGAAATATCTAAAAAAGGATCTATAGACTATTAAGAACTATAAATGCTGTATCAATACCAAGATATTAATAAAGCTGTCTCATAGAAATAACTTTCCTAATCATTTTTTTCACATTTGTATACAGCTGCATAAAAGAATGTGTTCAAGGTATATATTTACTATGTGACCCGCAAAGAGATGTCTGAAATGTACCTTTATATATATTGTGTATTTTAAAACACTATCTTTAGGGATCTTGATGCTAGAGCAAAGAGTGAGAGATACCGTGCACTGTTCCGACTTCCCAAAGATGAGAAATTAGATGGACACACAAATTGCACCTTGTGGACTCCATTTAATAAAATGCACATTTTGGGTCAAATGTTTGTTTCTACAAATTACATCTGCTTTACCAGTAAGGAGGAGAACTTGTGTAGCCTCATTATCCCCCTTCGAGAGGTGAGTTGTTAATTCTGAATATCCACAGTAAATTGTTTTCTTTATCTGCTTTTAAAATGGATCCCAGCATTAATTTTCATTTTGCTGGGGAGCTATTTAATCCTTTTGTTGTCCTGTTGATACATAATGGCAATGTGGTCAACAAAGTAGCACCTGGTTGAGTAGCAACTTCAGTTTTATGCTCACACTACTATGATTCACAAGGACTCTTTCCTATCCCTTCTTCCAGCCCTCAGGATTCCCTGATCTTCCCTGCTTTACATTCTTTATACTTAAGGCCCACAGCATGTTTTTGTTCCTCCAGCCAAGTGGGGGATTAAACTTTAGAGCTGACCAAGGACACCTTTCAATTAAAATATTGTCAGATGGTAAGATTTTCATGTTAGTTTTAAACAAAAATGCTGAACAGCATCTTGGGCCAGCCTGCCTAGTTTTAAACAAATGCTAACACAGTGAATACTGTAATATCTTACCAAAAAGCTTTGGTTGGTATTTTTCAGGGGAAAAGTTTTCATACATGTGACATTAATGTCAATTTTTGTGTTACTTTCCTATTTGCATTATTACTGCCCTGTCTTTTAGTTTTAAATATGGTTGCATGCAATTTAAAATCTACATTGAGGCATTTTTTTAAAAATAAACTGCTACAGACTGCTTCTGATTTGATAGATGCAACATTTATATTTTAATATGAACTTAAAATTATCCTAATAGTAAAAGTCATTTAAGCATATTGTAAAGATTCTTTGTAATTGGGTTGTGATGGTGAGAAAACTGTATGACTTGCATGCCTTTTGGGATATGAAGGTTTGTTCAAAATGGTGACTTAACTTGGAAATAAGAGTGTAAGTTGCTCTATAGCCATGGTAGGCAGGCCCTGGTTGCTTGTGGGGCTGAAAGCATCCTGGCTGATATGATAAATAGCCTATATTTTTGCCTAATGTGAAGAACTATTGACTATTTTAAGGTACTATTTTTCACAAATCATGAAGGATAAAAACAAATGCTATTCCATGGGAAACTTCAAAATCCAGTTTCCCAGTGGTTTATAGTAGTATTTTTAAATCCTGGTGATTCAAAATCAGACCTTAAATTCACATTGCTCTGTTTACACAAAATTCAAAAGGAGCAATGAACTACCTGATGAAGTTAAGTGGAGAAAATATCTGGGGGGGCAGGGTGAGGGAATGAAACCCACATACTTTTGTTAAACACTGTAGCTTCTCTTGGACGTGGAACTGGTAACTGCTTCTGATAGCAATAGTCGTAGCTGCCGTATCAGCAGTGGATTCAGATGACCTAAGATTTTGGAGAGGAAATCGGATAAGGCAATATATATATTAACTCTTTAGGGTATGTCTGCACACTGCAGAGTAAAGTCTGTTTATTTTAAATTGACTTTCACCTGCTGAATTTTAGAAGTTGCAGGAGCATGATCACCCCACAGTTATTGCGTCCGGGTATCGTGTACCCACTAGCTGTGGTTGGGTCTACAATCAAAGCAGTGCACCGTAGGTAGCTATCCCACAGTGCAACTAGACGCAGAGGCTTTTGGGAAGGTGGTTGTCCTCCCATGATGCAACGTTCTCCCTCCCTTCTTGTCCTAAACAAACAGATAAATGCTTTTTAGCGCCGTTTTTATAAACCCTTCAGTGTGTGCCGCGCACACACCGTCACTGGAGAGGCCTGGAGCCCGCTTATCTCTGCACTATTATTGTGAGCATCACAAACACCTCACGACTTATCCTGCAGTACTTTCAAGGCCAAGACAGGAGCCACAGCGTGGAAAATTGCAATGTTACTGAGGCTGCCCTACTACAAGCCATAGAGTGAAACAATTCCCGTTTGCTGCAGGCTGCCACGCAGCATCTTCAGTCGGTGGAGTGCTGGTTCTGGTCCCAGGAAACAAGCAGACTGCTGAGACAGCATTGTTATGAAGGTGTAGGATGATGAGCAGTGACTGCAGAACTTTTGTGTGCGGAAGGCCACTTCCTTGGAACTTTGCGGAGAGCTCTCCCCAGCCTGAAACATGTGAATACTCGCTTGAGACCTACTCTGACAGTGAAGAAGCAAGTGGCCATTGCTGTGTGGAGCCTAGCAACCCCAGACTGCTACCGATCAGTTGGGAATCAATTTAGAGTCAGTAAATCCACCGTTGGAGCTGCTGTTATGCAGGTGTGCCAGGCCATTAATAGACTTCTGCTAAGAAGGGTAGTGACATTGGGAAATGTGCAGGACATAGTAGACAGGTTTGCCACAATGGGGTTCCCAAACTCGGGGGGAGGGGGACCGATACATGGCACACACATTCCTATCTCAGCACCTGACCACCTTTCCACAGAGTACATAAACCAGAAGGGATACTTCTCAATGGTGTCGCAGGCCCTGGTAGATCACAGGGGACGTTTCACTGACATCAGTGTGGGGTGGTCTGGAAAGGTGCATGGCACACACATCTTTAGGAACTTAGGTCTGTTGAAAAAGATGCAGGCATGCACTTTCTTCTCTGACCAAAAAATAAATCTTGGCAATGTTGAAACGCCAATAGTGATCCTGCCTACCCCTTGCTCTTTTGGCTAATGAAGCCATTCACCGGGCACCTGCACAGCAAGAAGGAGCATTTCAATAATAGACTCAGCAAGTGCAGAATGGTGGTGGAATGTGCATTTGGCCACTTAAAGGCAAGATGGTACTGCTTGCTCACTAGATTAGACCTCAGTGAATGCAACATCCCAGCTGTTATCTCTGTCTCCTGCGTGCTCCATAAAGTTTGTAAAACAAAGGAGGAAAAGTTCCTCCAGGGTTGGGTTGTGGAGGCTGCTAGGCTGGCCACTAATTTTGAGCAGCCAGATTCCACTGCTACCCTAAGAGTCAACTGCGGAGCGCTGTGCCTCAGGGAAGAATTGAAAACCCGTTTTTGGAATGAATCGCAGTAATGTACATCTCTGTCAGTGCTGTGCCTTCTGCTCCCATCCTCCACCCTCGCACCATTGGCTTCCTCTTCTTTCCCCACTGGCAATCCCCAACCTCTCCATAAATAAAGATAAATGTTTTTTAAAGCAGTACAGTTTTATTGGTAATCAGATATGGGGTTGGAAGGAAGATAAATTCTCATAAGGATGCTTGGGCAGCCAGTGCAAAGTGTGATTGTGCAAACAGTGTGATTGTTCTTAAAGGGGCTGTCTCTTTCTGCTCCCTGTCCCCAGCGTGGAGTGCAGCACGTACTGCACCCTGCCCAACCTCCTCCTAGAGCACTTGGGGGTGGGTGCTGGGAAACAGCTTGTTGGCTGAGTGTTTTACAGGGGCTGAAGAGGGAGTCTCTCCTGCTGCTGCTGTTCCTGGAACTCTATCGGGCACATCAATATATCAGACGGATTCTTCATAATATGCAACATCTCCTGTTGCATATCACGATCCTGCTCCTGCGCTGAATTTTTGTGTTCTATCTCCATGTTTAGGTTTTGTGACAAGGACATCCTCCAGGCTCTGAGCTCTGTGTCAGCAGCCGCAGAGGTGTTCCATTAGTTTGTTGAACATGTCATCCTGAGGTGGTTGGTTTTTTTTCCTACCTCCTAAGCTGGGAAAGGTGCTCTGTGGGAATGGAAGATGGGTGAAGGCTGAGGTGTCCACTGTAAGGCAAGTAAAACACAAAGTTGCCATTGTTAGGGGACCCCATGGAGTGAAAGAAATGTTACTATGTAAAAAGAACTCCCTTTCATATTGACACGGCAAAGCCAGAACCACATACCAATCTGAACCTATTGCATGAGTCGGAGTACCGTTCCAGAGATGGTAAGTAAGGGGCCCTGGCATCCATTACAGGGAAGTCTGTATAGCACTAATTTCCCCAATCCACACATATCAAGGAGAAGGATCACTGGGCTCCCCTTTAGCATTCCAAAGCCGGTTTGGAGGAGTTGATCAAAAGGGATTGGAAGAGGGTGTACTGGAGGAAAAAAAAAGGGGGGGGCACCAGTTCCTGGACCCATAATACTTTGCCAACAATAGCATGGCTGTGTAGGGGCCCAGGGACACCGTCCATGGCAGGGGAATAACATGCAGTGACTATATTGGTCAGGTACTATAAACTTGTACCATCTTCCTGAGGTGACCATGTGTGATATCAGTCTCCTGAGGGTAATGCAGGCAGAAAAGGAAGAATCAGGGTACAGGCCTGAACCTTATGTTGCTATGCTGTGTTCCGCAAGGTTGCTTGCTCATTTAATAGCAGAGTGGAGGAGAAAAGTGTCCTGCTGTGGCAGAAGAAATAAGGCTGCCCTCTCCAGAAACCTTCTGCAAAGGACTGCAGAGTACCTACATGAAAGTTTCCTGGAGATATCCACGGAGGATTCTTGGAGCATCCCTGTGTACATAAACAGACTGTTCAGGGGTGACCCTCAGCTGAAGATTACCAACCCCCAGGAAGCCCATCCCCACAAAAACACAAACTCCTTTTCCCCAAAAATAAGAAGCTGGGCTGGGGACATGACGACAGAAATATGATTTGCTATACACGCTCACCAGATGTGCCTTCCCTGGCATCTCGGTTTGTAATGCTGTCCTGCTCTGGGGTAACGAACAGGTTCTGGCTCTCTGGGAGAATGGATACCCTGCTTTCCTGCCCCCTGTTCTCCTCATCCTCACCCTCCTCTTCCACAGAATTCTCCTCATTCATCCTGGACTGGGATTCTTTGGAGGTATCAATGCTGCGTGGTGGCACAGTGGTGGGGTCACCGTCAAGAATTGCATGCAGCTCCTCATAAAAGTGGCACGTCTTCGGTGATGAGCAAGAATGACTGTTCACCTCCCTACTTTTCTGATATGCCTGCCTCAGCTCTTTGATTTTAACACGGCCCTGCTGCGTGTCCCTGTTGTGGCCCTTCACCACCATACCATGGGTTATCTTCTCGTAGATATACAAATTTCTTTTGCTGGCTCGGAGCTGAGCTAGAACAGACTCTTCACCCCACAGGCTGATGAGATCCAAGACTTCAGGTTGACTCCAGTCTGGAGCGTGTTTGGGGCATGCAGTCGCCATGAGCAATTCAGCTACAAAGCTCTCTCCATGCTGACCAAACAGGAAATGGGAATTCAAAATTTTCCAACGCTTGAGGGGAGGAGCTATTTCCTGTGTATGTGGCCACGATGCAGCAGAGTGTTAATATCCAGAGCGGTCACAGCAGAGCATTATGGGATACCTCCTGGAGGTCAATGACGTTGATTTACTTTGCGCTCTGCTTGCCCTGATGCTCGTTCAACCCATAGAATTTGACTTCAGGAGGTGATTTTATTAAGTCGAATTTTACCACGATGTAGGTTGGTGGAACTGACATGTCAGTGGAGACGCATACTTTAGGTGGTCAACATTACATTGACTTCTATTTTCAGTGTAGACTAGCCTTAAAGATTTTTGCAAACTGTTGAAGTTTATTATTCAGTATTTATGATACTGAAAACAATACTAAACTAGGTGTTTCCAGCACTTTAAGAACCTGATCTAAATCCCTTTGAAGTTAGTGGGAGGCTTTCTGTTGACTTCATGTGGCTTTGGATCAGACCCTAAATTTCAGCCTTTTGTGGTTTACAAGAGCAAAGAAACACTGTTGCAGACAGGCACAGACACATTCAGAACCAATAACCTTTGAAGCACCTGTCTTGTAGCAGTGGTCAAGAAGTAAAATTTTCATTTCCTGAGTTAACCACTCATTCAGTCAGCAGCCACAACCTCCAGGACCAGTGTTTTAGGTGAGCATGTGCCTGCACTTGAGAGTAGGTGCTTGTCTTCTGGCATTAAAAAGGAAGCTTGTCTGTTGTGATTTCTGCTGATGCCATAGCTCCTGGCTATAACACATCCAGACTGGTGCTGTGTTTATCTGTGCTTCCTGTGTATTGAATGCACTCAGACAGATCTTTAAGTGGAACGGAAAAGTAATATAGGAATATTTCTCTTTAGTTACCTTAAATATATTGTTAATGAGGCTCATTTTCATTAATAAAGAACTGGTTTATAGTTCATTGAAAAACAGAAGGAAGTTGATTGGAGAGGAGAATAGGAAACATTTCGAGACAGAGCTATGTATTGCGGTCTTTGAATATAGGTAGCATCAGAAGAGATGTTAAATGAAAAACAAATTATCTAGCCCTTTTAACTAATGAAACATTAAGGTATTGTACTAATGTCTGATTATGGATCGCTACTTAAAAAAAAAGTCCTGGTAAATTGAAATGAGCTCTCTCTTATCTTGAAATGCCTAATGTAGTTTTTATTACTGAGAAGATTCTGATCCACTGTATAAAAGTCATAGTTAAAAGCACTTACAGCTGTGCTGTATGCTCTGGAGAAGAGGTCTTTCTGTGAACTTGATTGATTTGGGGTTTTTTTAACTGAATAATCAGTAGTGCATAGAACATACATCACACATTTATAGCTAGTATATAATTGATCAGTGGGAGTTCTATACTGTAATGTACCTTTGCGGAAGCTTGGTGAAATATTGAGCTGTGCTTTATAGGTTTTGCTCTGAACACTGTATACAGGTTGGAGTTTGATTAGTAACTAGTAACATCATTAACAACAGAAAGCCAAATAAAATCATTACAAGGAAAAGCATCTAATGCTTCTCCAGATTTTGAAGAGATTCCTGGGGAGAGGGGACAATATGGGAAAAGTTCCCCACTCGATGCAGGTTCCTTGATTGTGCGAAAAGAAATCCTTGAAACACGTATCTATATTTGTAGTGGGTTGGAGGATCTGGTTCAGTGATCTAGTGTTTAAAAATTGTAAATTATTCTTTAAGCCCTTCTGCATTTGTTGTCAGCAATAAATTAGAGAGATTCTAAGAAATGTTTATTCACCATTAAAGCAAAAAAGACTCCATTTTCCAGTTTAATGTGCACATGTACTGTACTGTATGTGCTCAGAGGGTTAGACAACTCTTGCCTTCAGACCTTGACTTTGAATGTCTGTGTATGTTCTAGGCAGCGAATTTGGTGTTCCACAAAATCCCCGGTTGACAAACATTAGTATAAAAAAGTCACTTTTGCACAGAGCTAGCATAGTAAAGCAGCATCAGCTCAGCTTAGCTGAATTATGAAAGACACGGTTTAGTTACCCACTTTATGAAGCTGTGATCCTCTGAAACCTTGCTATGGGTCTAGTATTGAGGGAAAATAGCGCTCTAGGGGCACACTCCATACTTAGATTGGTAACTTTTGGTGTAGGAAAGGGGTGTGTGGTCTCTAGGAAGCTCATAGGTGACATGTGGAAATGTGATGTTTGTACTGAAAATCTATTTAAAATAAAGCATGATATAACAAGCTAAATAATGGGTGATGATCTAGAGCCACAAAGCTGTTTCATGGAAGCAAGGGGCTTTTGTTGGAAAAGATTGATGAGAAGCTCTGGTGCAGCTGAATAACAATTTCTGCTCTCAGTGTTACAGGTCTTTGTTTCACTGCACATGTTGGTTTTCCAGTAGGAGTAGTGATGCCCATTTTGTCTATAAAAATGCATAAAATATGATGTACTAGAAACTGCTGCATTGGTTCTAAAGATGTTCCCTAAGATTCAGTTCTGAAAACGATTCATAACAAGCACACTGTTGAAAAGTCATGATCAGTGGTTGTTATTTCTTCATAGGTGACAGTAGTGGAAAAGGCGGACAGCTGTAGTGTATTGCCCAGCCCATTATCCATCAGTACTAAAAACAAAATGACATTCCTCTTTGCCAACTTGAAGGATAGAGACTTTCTTGTGCAAAGGATCTCCGACTTTCTGCAACAAACTACCCCAAAAATGTATTCTGAAAAAGAGATTGCTGGAAGTTACAACAGTTCAGATGATGAGGTGTGTGGAAGAATGCAATTCATTTCACTGACAGAAGGGAATTTAACTGTAATTTCTTTGTCCATGTGTGAGACATTTTCTTGACCCTGGATGTGAAATTTCTGTGTAAAGATAATGCTTACAAAGACTTAAGTCATTTCTGTTAAGACCTCATATCTTCAGCTTGGGGATGTTGAAATATTATGACTAGGGCATCTATTTTTAGGGTTAACCTGAAATTTTTTTTCCGATTTGCCAACTGTCTCCTGTACTATGGTGTTAGCTGATGCATGTCATTAGGTCAGATTTTCAGTACTGATTGTTTGCCAGCTTGTAAATAAGAGAGGCAAGGTGGGTGAGGTAATGTCTTTTATTGGACTGACTTCTTTTGGTGAGAGAAATGAGCCTTCAAGGCACCCAGGGCTGTACTTATTGGACTGGAAAAAGAGCTCTGTGTGACTTGAAAGCTTGCCTCTCTCACCATTAGAAATTGGTCCAATAAAAGATATTACCTCACCCACCTTGTCTCTCTAATATCCTGGAACCAATACGGCTACAACTACACTGAATACAGCCTGTAAATAAGACCTTCAGTTGGCCACTGCTCATCTACTGCCATCTGTGCAGAAGAGCTGCTCAGAATCCTGCTTCCATGTTTAAAAATTATTTTTGATCTTACAGAAAATATTGTAAAATATAGTAAAAATATGACTGTCTGTAAACTTCTGCGAATTCCAAATGAATTCTAATCGTTGTAGCATCTGAGAGAAATGATCAGCTTCTATATAACTCCTCAGTTGCCCAAGCTGAAATTTTAATTGTGAAAACAAGGACTTTTACCTTAGCGATCTTAAATTGCTGCCTCATTGCCACTGGACTTTTAAACATTTCAACAAAAAATAAATTTCTAAAATCATATGGTCTGGTTATTAACCTTCTCCCCTTTTTACTGGTGTAAAGGTGGTTATTGCTTAAAAAAAAAATACAAGCCACTTTAAAATCTGTATGCTTGGCCTCATTTCACCTTTGATAAAAACTGAAATCAAGCACCCAAAGTTATTAGTATCTTGTGAAATAAATCTATGCTGTGCTGCCTCCGGTTCTGATCTCAGATCCATCAAACCAATCAGTGTCCTCCTCCTTCCCCCACCCCGCAAAAAAGGCCACCAAGGGCTTCACAGGAAATGATATTGGTGATTATGTAGATAGAGCTCTTGCTCTGACTCCATACTAAACCCTTGACACAACATAGTGCAAAGTGGCTCTGTGCAGCTTAGGTTTTAAAACCAAAGTCATTTGTTAAAAATCCCATTTTCCTTTTTTTGTAAGAGAAGATTTGTTAACATTAGTGTCCTGGCCAAGTCCCCACTGGTTAATTATTTTCTGCCTATCTAAAATTTCTCCTGCACAGGTAGTATCAATTGACTAATGTATTTTTTGCTTTTTGTTTTCTACTGTTGTGTAAAATATTTGGCTGATTAAAGGCTGCTTTTCAGTGATATGTAATAATCAATGTGAAGTAATCAACGTGTGCATGTAATTGTAATTATTGTAGGGTTACATATATATATATTTCTATGTATAGAAAAAATTAACTTGGTAAAGTTTGTAGAATGCTGACAGTTACTTATGTAGTCCCTGTCATCACAAATGATTCCACTTACTATAACCAAAATAGGGCTTAAATTAAAAATAGTAATCCGTCTCTTTGTACAGCACCTTGCATAGTGGGATACCAATCCTGGCAGGGGCATTTGAGTTCCACCACAATATAAATAATAATCATTTTAGGGTCTTATTTGTTTTTTGTTGGCTTTTGAGTCTAATATTTTAACTGTTTGTTTCCATGTGAAAGCTAGTTAAGTGCTATGTGAACTTTTTGAGCATTTAATATTTTTCATATGTTCAACAAATTATCTTTTAAATATTTAATGGAATTATTAAGAATTTCAGTGGTATGATTGCAGTAATTTATTTTAAACCAAATTTGTTTTCGTAGAGTCAAATACTATGAAAAGTTACCGTTGTTGCTAGCCAAGATTTTTAAAAGTGACTAGTGTGATCATGGATATCTCAGTTTTGGGGTCTTCAACATGAGACCCCTTAAAGGGGACTGATTTTAAGAGTAGAAGTTTTCAGTAGAGCTGTGCAAGAACTGGAATTTCTATTCTGCAGAAAATTTCTCATTTAAAAAAAAATTAATTCCAGATCAGAACAGAGTCAGAAATGCAAATATTTTCATGAAACGGAATATTGAAAAATTCCACTTTGAGAGGACTGAAATAGAATTTTTGAAAAATTGTAGGCAGGGCCATCTGGGAAGTCAAGCAACGTGCCCACCAGTGGGCTGACTGGAAACAGTCAAGCATCTTGATTCTGTGAAATTAGCATTTTTCCAATGGAAAACTTCCATTGGAAGCTTTTCGACCAACTTAAATCCTGAGCACGTTCTCAAAATTGGGCCCCTTTAAAGTGCCTCAAGTTGGGCACTCAAACCTACTAGTAACATTTTAAAATCTTAAGCATTCTGAAATTCCACTGCATTTTTAATAAAAACAAAGAAAGAAATCTATTGTAATTGGGTATTGCTATACAGTGGTGCAAAACATCCTGTTAGACTTGAGCCATTTTATTGTCCACAGAAATTAATGTAGAATGTCCTTGGGTGCATAATCTTTAACAATCATGCCTTTGCAATTTCAAATATATTATCTGAGTCACTGAAAAATTAAAACCAGCTCTAATTGCATGGTTAGATTTTTATTTATTTTTTTTTGGTGTGGTGAAGTAAATGCTTAGAACTGCTTTGATTGGAAAACTAAAATTCATTTTATTATTTGAAATTAGTCTAATGGCTGATATTACGCTTGATGTACCTTGGAGGTTTGATTTCCTCAAACTGAGTTGACTCTTAAGATTCAATAATTTTGGTGCACTACAAGCAGAATTATCCATCTCTTATGCATGAGTTGTGACTTGGTTTTTGCAGGTATATTCAAGACCAAGTAGAATAGTTTCGTCCAGTCCTCAAAGAAGCCTCAGTTCAGAAGCAGATGGAGAGCGACAGTTCAATCTCAATGGCAACAGCATTCCAACAGCAACACAGGCTTTAATGACTATGTATCGACAGAGGTCACCTGAAGAATTCAACCCCAAATTGGTAGATCTATCTGCTATCTTTGTAAATTATGTCAGATTAGAAAAGTATTGGTTTTTAAAAGAAGTTTTTTAAAGTTAACATTCCAGAACGTTATTTAACTTTCCTTGTTGCTGATCAAAAGGAGTTTGCACTGCCTACCATCTACACGAAGATGGTATCTTCCAGAAAATTACTACTAGTACTTTAGCAGTAGAATTTTCCCACAATGCATACCAAAACTCCAAAGCATTTCACGCAATGTAATCATGTATTTAAGACTAAGGGACAACTTCAGGACATCCTTTCCGTAACTGTTAAAGAATTAATAGCATGTTTTTGTAGTTTAATATAGTATTTTTCCTGTGGCTTTTGGTTTTATACCTATTTTCAAGATTCATTATAGCAAGGTCTGCTGGGGAGAAATAAGAAATGGGAGAGGGCAACACACTAAAATGAGAGAATCAGGGTCTAGTCTACTTCTTCTCTCCTATCCTGAATACTTAAAGAAAGTTTTGGGGTTTGGGAACTTAAAGGAAAAAAGCAAACATTTAATGCATCCAAAATAGTACTGCATCTCGGAACTTATTTATTTATTTTTAGGCAAAAGAATTTTTGAAAGAACAAGCCTGGAAGATTCACTTTGCTGAGTACGGTCAGGGTCTCTGCATGTATCGGACAGAGAAAACAAGAGACCTTGTGCTGAAAGGAATTCCAGAAATCATGAGAGGGGAACTTTGGCTGCTGCTTTCAGGTGAGTTCCGGTTGAGAACCTGGCCTCAGCTTATGAGCTAGATGTATATAGAGGACACTGTGGTGAATTTTCAAAGGTATTTAGGTTCCTAAAGGTGCAGGTAGGCGCTTAGTGAGATTTTCAAAAGAACCTAAAACAGATTAGGTGCCTCCCTCTCATTTAGGTCAGTGGGCATTACATTCCTAACCTGATACATGCTTTTGAAAATCCCACTAGGAACCTACCTGCATCTTTAGGCACCTAAACATCTTTGAAAATCTGGCTTCATGTGCCCAGTGCTACACAAAACAATAGCAGTCCCTCCCCTGAAGAATTTACAATGGTTTGGGAATGAAGATACAGGTCTCTTCAGAGCAGTGTTAAAAACAAGGTATTCACTGAGTCTGGACACAGAGAAACTGCCGGGTGGTTTGTCCATTTTGACCAAGTTAACTTGTGTGGGAGTCTTGATTCTGTCACTCATATGTAATGATCAGTAATATTTTGTGCTTTGCAGCTGGAACATGCCATCTAATAACTATATTCCTTAGCAACTTGGAGTAGCTGGCAAGTATTGTTCTCACTTTACAGATGGGGAAACCAATATAAAGAGGTTAATGCTTCACAGCTGTTCCACCCTACAAAGGGAAAGGATTTATCTTTATCTTTTATGTTCACATTATGTGAAACTGCATTTAAAAATGTACCCCAAGGAAGAGGCAGCCAGCTGGTATTTTTATAAGAGTGCCTGGCCAATTTTATCCTCTGTAAATTATAACATTTTAAGTTTATTTTCAGACTCTTCATTTCTATTTTAAAATTTCCTTTCAAGATGTCTAAATTAAAGGAACAAAAGAAAAGAATGCTACTATATATACTATGTCTGTTAGCCCTGACTTACTTATCCCTGTTCCATGTTGTTGCTCGTGCCTCCTCTTAGGAGCCATTAATGAGATGGCCACCCACCCTGGCTATTATGAGGACCTCGTGGAGAAATCTATGGGAAAATATAACCTGGCCACAGAAGAGATTGAAAGAGATTTGCACCGTTCTCTCCCAGAGCACCCTGCATTCCAGAATGAGATGGGTATCGCTGCATTGAGGAGAGTATTAACAGCGTATGCGTTTCGAAATCCCAACATTGGATATTGTCAGGTAATTGAAATGTCTTGCCATCCTTTCAGGAATTCCCATTCCTGTCTGTTTTGTTTTTTTTTCAATCAGTGCCTGCATACTGCTGTACGCAGTTGATATATTTGATCATGCACATGTACAGGTTCCTGATTTGCATGCACAAAGCCCATATCCCACAAAGAGTTACATTAGTATGACTCTTGCGTCTACACAGAGTCCTCAGAGCTTGAGTTGGACTCTGCACAGAAATCTATGCTAGCATAACTGTTTGCAAGCGCAGGAACCAAAGAGACTAACTGGTTGTGCATAGTGCTCTGTATATGCAGATTTGTGTGCCCATAAATATAGAGGCCAGTAAGGATGACTAAAGAACTGTCTCCGAGTGCACCTAATTAAAATGATATTTAAAAAAGTCAGAATGAACTCCCTAAGAAGGGATATTATGAGACTAGATGCTTTGAAAGTCCTTTCAGTCACACGTTTTTTCCTGTTGCACAGCTTCTCTCCTCGTTCGTTACTCGTGAGCTAATGCCCCTGCCTGGGGAATTCAGTGACAGTCTAGTGTTGTTTCTGGAGACTCCAGGGCTAAACTTTGCCCTCTTCCGTTCAGGCCAACCGATTTTCTGCTTCCGGAAGTAGAACAAGTTGGCGGTTCAGTTTCTCTTGACCATTTTGTTTAAAACCTTTATTTTGATTTGTTTTCAGGCAGCTGTGTTTTATAACCCTCCTCCTCCCCTGAGATTAGATAAATAGCAGCATGGTGGTTTCCAACCACCTGGATCTCCATTGCAGCACCTCCTTGTTGGATTCCTTTGTCCCCACTCAGGCATGGCAGAGCTGTGCTGCAAACCTCGCTTAAATCTGATCAGTATTCCCTTCCTGAGGCAGCACTTACTGGCTCTACAGAGGGTGACTTATGCCCCCTGCCTGTGGCCAGCCAGGCTACCCTTGCACGGCTAGGGCGTGAGGTTCTGAATCAGACTGGCATGTCAGTTCCCACCCAGTCCTGAGGAGCCATGACTCCAATGCAGAAAAGCGCGGACGTGAGCATCTGAAATTTTGGGGAGAGCAACTAAGGAGAAAGTGGAAGCTATCTGGCCAGCTCAGGGGGGAGTCATGCAAAAGAGAGGATCCAGAGTTCCCCCACCCACCCTGCAGCTTCCTGGGGAAAAAAGCAGGGCCCCTTCCTCCCACTGTGAATCAAGGGATTCTCAGGGTACTCAGAGGCAAGTCTTGCAAACCATAGATACTCCCCCAAAGGCAAAAGCAAGTGTGTCCTTTGCAAGGCAGAGATTAATATTGTTAATGAATGGGTGAGGTGAAAATCAGGGGTAAGACTCCTTCTCCTTTGCCTGGTCCCCTGAGGGAGTGTTTACTAGGGCTCGTCTCCTAGGAATCTCTCTCACCCTGCTCTGTATCCTTCCCTCTGCCTCTCCCTCTCCCTCCCCCTTTCAGCATGTCTAGGCTTGCAGAGAAACCTGTTCCTCTTGTGCAGGCTGCAGACTAATGGAAATTTGGTCCTGGGCTATTAGGCTTTCACTCTGCCAGGGAAAGAGCTTGAATTTCAGACAGCAGCAGAATGGGAACTGTGCCTTCTCATCATCAGCCGTAAACCCTTGTTCTGCCAGGAAAAGGGGTCTCTCTCTCTCCCCCTCCCTCCACCCCTCCTCTGCTCTACGAACTGGCTCCACATTAAAGCCTTAGGAGCACTTCAGTTAGTCTGTATCCAGAACAGAGGCACATGAGGATTCCACTCCCCATGAAACTGCACCACAAAGGGATCACAGAGGGCTAAGTGAGAAATCCCTTCCTATGTTCAGAATGAGCCTGAGTTGGTACTGAGTTGCACTGACAGCACTCCCTTAGGTGCTTGGTAGCCTGGAGGACCAGGCAAGCAGCCTTTCAGGCTCCTGGGGATATCTAGCAAGCTACTTCCACAATCGAGGTATGTGCCCCAGTACCCCTCTTCTGTTGTGCGGTCCCCATACCAACATGAATAGTCCACTTCCTCCTTCCTGTAAACAGCTAGGCAAAGAAGTATCACTTGCATATCTCCCGTCGACTGCCGCTGAATCCCGAAGGTAAGTGTAGACTGGGCCTCTGGTTCTGTCCTGATCAAATGCTTGGTGTGATTTGTGCCAAGTAGTGGATTCCAACTTGGTGGCTTCAAGAAAGCTATGTTACACCCATGGATAGCCATTGCTTATCTTAAATGGATATGTTGTGTATGCAGATTTGCAGCTGAAGACTTATTGGAGGAAACATTAGAGAAATTACTACCTGAGATTGCAGACAGGCCTCAACCCTCACCGTTGAAGCCAGCATAGCAAACGTTGGTTGCTACCAACACCAAGGGTATCCAAGAAAGGGTTGTTGTCCTGGCAGAGGGAAGAATCTGGAGAAAAAGCTTTCAAAAAAACCTAAATACATTTTCCTTCAAACCAACAAAACCCTTAGCATGACAAAGACAGAGTATTTGTGTATAAGAGCTCAGAATTCCTGTGCAGGACTCCTCCTTCCTTCTGATCCAGCCTCTGCGCCCAGAATCTGAAGTGGCTGGTTGTAGTCCAAGTAAGGCACAGGTTGTATGTTGTTCATCTATACCCATGCTTAGGCAACATACCATCCAGAGAAACAGATCTATTCATAAATGAAGAGCTGCCACTAGGTCTTCAAAATCCAGACCTCCATTTGGCATTGTGGCTGAATCAAGCACAATTCCTTCAGCAGCTCCCATGGAGAGAATGCACCTCCCTCAGTACAACTGAAAGGCACAGTTGAGCCCTTGAGGAATGAACAAGTAAACTGATTGATTGGGCAGAGAAGCAATAACATCCAAAGTCTTGATTTTTTCAAATGTTTTGAAGAAACTTCTCATTAGGATAATTAGGAAAATGCTGTATTTACAGAAAAATGTGAACTGTTGAACATAGCAGAATATATATTTTTTAAATGAAATTGCTTCAGAGTAGATCCACAGCTAATTCCTGACCTAGGATAAATTCTTATTTGCGCGGTCCTTTATAGCAATAGATATGGCAAGAGAAGTTTGAAATGACATCTAGTGATTCCTTTTTTCGTTCTTGTAGGCCATGAATATTGTCACTTCAGTACTTCTTTTGTATGCAAAAGAGGAGGAAGCTTTCTGGCTGCTGGTGGCTTTGTGTGAACGCATGCTGCCAGACTACTACAATACAAGAGTGGTTGGTACGTTGAGATTTTTTTCCCTAAAAAGTCCTTTAAAAAATGAACAGAACAGGCATGTGGATATTTATGTTGAAATAATTAAATGGTCAGCACTGATGGTATGTGGAGAGTTACAAACAGATAAGGAGAAAAATGGGAAGCTCCAAAGTTTGGAAGTAGATATTCTGGTCGGCGTTAGTTCTTCACCTGCTTGAGATAAAACAGAATTTTACGATGGATATAATTAAAATGAAAGAGATTAGAAGATGGCAGGCTAGAAATGTAAGTGTAAAGAACAGAGGATATAATATAATTACCAAATGAAAGTTGGTGAGTGTGTGGGTTGGGTAGTTTACAAGAGAAGGCTGTATTACCACTCAGCTCTAAGTTTGAAAGGACAGTAATAACTGAAAGCCTTTACTGTCTGATGGCTGGCTGTTGGCCTGCGTGAAAGGAGTTGATGCGTTCAATCCCATCCCTGTTACTTATCCTTGCTGACAAAGGCACCAATGACTGAGCTAACCACACAACCTCGGAGGTGATCTTTCCAGAAAAGGGTTAAGACACGAGTGGTGGTGGAGATGTTTGTGTTGCTGTTGCCTGTGTGGTGTGCATGTTCTGCGGAAGCTCTTCAGCTTTCCGTGCTACCATAGGCAAAGTTTACAAGCTACATTTGCCTTAAAAATAAAAAAAAGTTTAAAAACAAAAACCTCTTCTCCTTCCTCCCCCACATATTGTGTCTCCACCACCACTCCTGTGATGCTGAGAAGTAGAATTCATCCATTAGTGGTGGGTGTTCGGACCTACAGGTGCCAAAGGACAGGTCTCAGAACAAGAAAAAACCCTGTTTGCTCTTTTCTATGTTTATTGCACATTTGTCTTCTGAATAATAACATTTTTTATTTTTTTATGCATATCACAATTTAATAACAGATAAGAATTGATCCTTTCCCTGGTGGTGAGGAAATGTAAATAAGCATCTTGGAGAATGTTCTTATAATACTTTTCCCAGTTGGGTGTAAATGTTTATTCATTTGATACTAAATTCACAAATGTCTAATGTTACTTATTTCCAACAGGAGCTCTGGTGGATCAAGGTGTTTTTGAAGAGCTGGCCCGGGACTACGTTCCACAGCTTTATGACTGCATGCAGGACTTGGGAGTTATCTCCACCATCTCACTGTCCTGGTTCCTCACGCTTTTCCTTAGTGTAATGCCATTTGAAAGTGCTGTGGTTGTTGTGGATTGTTTCTTCTATGAAGGAATAAAGGTGATATTCCAGTTAGCTCTTGCGGTGCTGGATGCTAATGTGGACAAGTTGCTGAACTGTAAAGATGATGGAGAAGCAATGACAGTCCTAGGAAGGTATTTATTGACCAAAACCAAAGTTCTGTTTCCACTTTATCTTTTTATTTTTTTCTGAATCCAATTGTAATACATGAAACATTTAACTTACATCCTCATCCTCATGATAAATCTTTTAGATGCTTTTAACCTTTTTTGTCTTTTATAGGAGCACATGTGCCTTAGTTAGAAAAGGCTTTTCATGTATTCAAAGTGACCATATCTACTTATCTAAGCCTGGTACTCACCAAAAAATTAGATTGATCTAGTTATATCGTTCAGGCTGTGAAAAATTGTTCACCTTGTGTGACTACTTAGATTGACCTAACCCCCCACTATAGACTCCGTTAGATCAGGCAGAAGAATTCTTCCGTCAACCTAGCTACCACCTCTTGGAGATGTGGATTAACTATACTGATGGAAAAACCCCTTCAATTGATGTGGGAAGCATCTATACTAGCGCAGAACTACTGCAGCATTGTACCTATGCCACTGTAGTGTAGACATATCCCTAGGTGGACAAAGTTTCAGAAAATTAAAGCCACCTTAAAAGCCTACAAAAGTGAAGCAATCAGGAGTGTTAAGTTACCCTCTATTATGCACAACTGTTCCTATTAGCCTGGTGCAACAAGACTTTTTTTTCTTCTTTCTAGTTCCTAGAATATCAGCAGGTCTTGGTTAGATATCTGGAATTTCTTACTTCGCTTTCTAACTGTTATCTTATAAGCGCAATTAGGAAAAATACCTGAACTCAAAGTAACTATTGTTGGAAATAGACTTGCTAGAGAATGCAGTAGATCTAGAAAGGCTCATGAAGGGATAAAAACACTATGTAGGATAGTAGACCTGGATGAGTCATTCATTCTGACCTAAGACTGCTTAATGTCACCTTGAATGATAAATTGAATTTCCTGATATTTTGTGTCAGTGTTTAGATTTCAAGGTTCTGCTGAATCAGTTGATTTAATTTTTTTTTAAGTGAGGCTCAGGGTAATTTATAGACAGGCATGAGTGGTGGTATGGTGCGTGTTGCTTTTTTTTTTAATTTACTTGGTATAAAAAGAGGCCCTGGTCATCTGATCTTTCCTTTCTGAAGTAAGCTCCAACCCCTGCTGTGGAATTATGAAAGCAAGTTTTCTGTGGCCTCAAGGTGAAAGACAGATTATCCTTCCTGCCACTGTAGCTGCTGTAAGGCAACACTTGAGACCTTATACAGCCAGGTTTTGGGGCTGGGAAAGGCAGAGGGTATTGGAAAATAAAGTACATCATCCCCTATTCTGATAGAAATGAGATGGATAGTGCCCCACACATCTTTATTTATGTAAGACCACTCAAAGAATGTAGGGAATCACTTACAAACTGTGGACATCTTACTGTAATCACATGGATTTTATACATTTCTTGATAAATGTGGTTTATTTAAACAACTAATTCAGCTCTGGGAAGAAATTGAGTGTTACAAATTGGCAAAATAGGTATGTTTGTCCAAATCATAGAATGCTCTAGTATAGCGTGGCTTGATCTTATTTATGTAAAATCAGTTTATATGTACCCTGATGCTATTGATCCTCAGAAAAAATGTGTCCCAAGTTTTCTCATTTAAGTTTTCTCTTCTCCCCCAATCAGGTATTTGGACAGTGTAACTAATAAAGACAGTGCTTTGCCACCAATCCCTCACCTTCACTCACTACTCAGCGATGATGTAGAGCCTTATCCTGAGGTGGATATCTTCAGACTCATCAGAACTTCCTATGAGGTAAATTTAGGGTTTTGACTAGAGCTGGCTTGAGAACAATCAATTCTGTCATGAAGAATTTTGAGATTTTTGAAATTTGGCTTTATTTTGAATGCAAGCAAAACCTGAAAATTTCAAAGTTCTCCAAGGGAGAATTCTGAAAATTTTTTGGTTTGGATCAATTGAAATCTTTCATTTTGATGTATTATTTTATTTCATATATATAATGTGTGTGTGTGTGTGTGTGTATGTAATTCAAAATAAAAAAAATTTGAAACAAAAAATCAAAATGTTTTTGTTCCAAAAACGTTGAAACAGAATTTTCCAACAGAAAATGGTTCTTTCAGAGTTTTTCCAACCAGTTCTAATTTTGACATAAGGCATAAATAACTCAGAGTTGAAAATCTTCTGGCAAAAAACCCCAATAACAAATTAACTAGCTAATGTTTATAAAGTGCATAGTAAAGCCCAAGAAAAAATGAATGACTAAAACTCTGCATGTGAAATGACTAAGGATTTTTGTCTGGTTCTTAAGGTAAATTTTACACAATAAAATATTAAGAAAATATCCCTGACACTTAATTTTTAAATGCTAATTTTTAACACAGGACCAACAACAAGAGAGCATACATTTCTTTATGGGAAAATTCATTAGTTCTTTTCTTTCTCTGCCATGTAGAACAAATGAATATTTTAAATCAAAATGTAGGATGATCCTAACCATCTAAAACCTTGACAGGTATTTCAGATACCTTCCCTATGTCCTTCATGTCACAGAAAAAAGTGATAGGCAACCAGAAACACACTTAGGTTTTAGCCATAGTGAATTTCACGTTGAGAGTGAATTAAATCTTGGGGTGTTTCCCCCCTCTCTAGTGATGTAACAACACACACTGGCAGTGGAGGGGTAGACATTTATGTAAAGCTGCTATCCCATTTTGCCTTATTCTGAATCCCATACCATTTAATAAGGCTTCTGTGACCTTGACTGTATTTAGATGAATAAACAGGCCTCATGCAGAGCCACAATCTGTCTCTTGTGGCCATGTGTAGCAAAAAGTTCGTAGCTCTTTCTAGATGAATAGAAACTTACATAAACAAGGCCAAATTTATCCATAGTGTAAAGGCATAGAGGTTAGTGGAATTATACCAAAGGTAAATGTGCATCTTTTTTACTTGTACTCTATTTGAATTTTAGGCTATAAAATCAGCAAGCAGTATGTGCGTTTTGGTGATGGTTTTTTCCTGGTGTTAAACTGCCAGACTTTTCAAGAGATAATGAGGGCAGTCTGTTACTTAGTGATACTTTATGTTCCTGCTTTAGTGTGTTGTACCCAGTTGGAATTGGGGACCTATTGTATTGAGCTTGGTAAAAACGAGACAAATTTGTTGTAAATATCAGGAAATCTCCAGCTGCCATTGAGCTAACGTTTATGTACTGTATTTTTAGTATTTTAGCTTGTCAGAGGCACATAGATAACAATGTAACCCTTGTCACTTACCCTTTATTAAAAACTGTATAAAGATAGCAAGATGTACAGTGAAAGGTGCCTTTTTTCATATAATATGCTGCTTGTTCCAGAAGGAAGGCAAGCTCTATCTGACCAACTATCCCATGACACTTGCCTTGGGGGTAGGAATGATGAATCTGAGAACTCAGTGAGGGAGTACTATTAACTGAAGCATAACATTTGGCCACTTATATACAGAGACACGTACTACAGTGTGCCATGATCCTGTTCAATCTCATAAGATAAGGCGGGTTGGACACTTGGATGAGAAACCTCTGGTGAAAACTCAGGTGTTGCAGGAAATTGTGCTGGCAAGTCAATGGGTAGGACTCTTCCTAAAGACTGTATAGAACCAATGCCCTAGCATGGTGTATGAGGCAGTAACAGAACATCGTACCTGAGGGTTTGGGGTTTTTAGGTTTGGTTTTGGTTTGGTTTGGTTTTTTGCAGAGGGACTTTCCACTTAACATACAAGCAAATATATTTTATTTTGTCAGTAATTTACTTTGCTATTATCGAGAACATTTTGCATTTTAATAAGAAATCTAGCATCTCCTTTTATCTGATCCTGTAATAAAGTCACAATACACAATTCTTCTTTGATATATGGATTCCAGACATGGATGTATTTGCATGTTATGCACCAGAGCTGGAACTGTTGATTAGTAGTGTCAGTTAACCCATGTGTGTCGTGCATGTTCTGTGTGTCTGCATCCAAGGCTATAAGAGGCCATGCACCTCAGTGCCACTGCAGTTCCCTCTTACCACCACATGGCCAGTCGGAAACCCTGTTCCTTGCTTTGTTTCCTTAGCTTTGTTAGGAGAACCTTTGTCCGTTTTCTCTCTTATCTGTATGTAGTTGTTAGCATTGTATATAGTAGTATTTGTAGTTTCGTTAGTTAGGCTCCCCTGCTTAATCTCCCAGCAAGGAGAACCACCCCACACACACACACCTTCAGGGACTATGCCCCAACAAAACAGCTTCAGGAATTGTGCTTCATGCCTGTGCTCCTTCTCCATGAGCAATGAGCACCAGAGGTGTCTGTATTGCCTTGGCGAAGCCCACATCATGCCATTCGTTCCCACCTTGGACTTGGGAGAGTATAGAACGTCACCTCCGCAAGTTTTTAAGGGAGGAAATAATGCAACCACATGCGCAGTCAGATCTGGGTCTGGCAGATATGCCGGTTCTGCACCCATCACTGCTGGTGAGTGTCCCTCCCATACGCCAGACTCAGTACCACTGCATCTGCTGCAACCCTATCATGAGCATAAGAAACACAGCCATGGATATGAGGACAGTTCCCCGATGGGGACTGCTCCTAAGGAAGCATAGGGTTGCCTTCCCAAGCCACGCCTGGTTGGGTGAGAAGTCGTGTGCGATCCTGGCTGGTCTGGCTTCCAAGGAGGCCCAGACGGAGCATAAGGTGAAGTACTGGCATGAACCTCAGATACCGACTCTGCCCCAGCTCCACCTCCACGGCCATCTTCACCCCTGGCACCACCAACACTACCGGGCCCTTCCGTACTGCCACACCCAGCTCCTCACACTCCAGGCCGCCTGGAACCACTGATGCCCCTGGCCAATTTCATGCTTCTGTGTATCAGCTCCCTGTTGCACCCCTCAGAGCCACCACTGCTCCCCTCTCCAGTGAATGAACCTCCTTTCTTCCCAGTGGCACTCCACTTCCACCCTTGCACTGATGGCACCACCTTTACCGAATCCATCCTCACAGTCGGAGTGGTTTTCTGAGCTGGAACCCTCCTTCTCACCAGTGCACTATCGCAGCTCGGATCCCCGACACCGCCCACCCTATCTGCCTGCGTGAGCCTTCTGCTGAGCCGTGGTTCCAATACCCCCAGAGACCACCAGTGCATACAGGCCCTACCAGCCTGAGGAGTACCACCGATTCCATTTTGTCAGCTGTCCCCTGTCTGCACTGTGCCCCCTGCCGGTATGAGGAGGAAGAGGTCATCTAGCATCCGGCACCTCTGGTTCCCACCAGACTCTCATCATCCCCGGATGTGGCACTGATTCTGGCTTCCCACTCCCCCCTGGACAACCATCACCAGTACCATGACCTGCTTCAGCACATGGCGGAGGCTCTCAACCTCATGTTGGGGGAGGTCCAGGACCTGCAAAGCCAACTTTTGGACATCCTCCAGCTGCCTGGGCCCTCCCATATAGCCCTCACTATCCACATGGCCATCCTACAGCTGGCACAGTTGGTCTGGCACACGCCTGCCTCCTGTGCCCCCACTTCAAAGCACCCTGAGCGATAGTATTTCGTCCTATCTCAGGGTATGGGCTTCCTCTTTACCCACCTGCCCCCCAACTGCCTTGTGGTGCATGTGGCAACCAAATGCCGTTGGCAGCAACACCTGAAGGCCACCCCTCCCCTTCCCTGGACTGGGCAGCGAAGAAGTTGGACCTCTTGGTTCAACCATAAGGTTTACTCCTCTCTGTATTGCCAACTATCAGGCCCTCTTGGCAAAGTATGTTTTCCTCATGTACTCCAAGCTTGCAGACTTTCAGGCCTTTCTGCCAGCAAGCAAATAGCAGGATTTCCAGGCACTGCTGGATGAGGGCAAACTGGTCACTACGGGGACCCTCTAGGCAGCAATTGATGCCACCAATACTGCATCCCACTACCTAGCATCTGGCATCATATTCCACTATGATTCTTGGCTCTAATTCTCCAGTTTTCCTAAGGAAGTCGAGACCATCTTTGAGGACCTGCTCTTTGACAATCAGAAACTCTTTAGTGATAAGACAGACAAATCCCTCCACTCTCTCAAGAATTCCTGCACCACACTGTGGTTGCTCGGTATCTACATCCTGGTCCTAACCCACAGGCAGCAAAGGTTGTCCTTTCATCCCAGTCCCCATGTCTCTATCAACCCTGTTTTCAACAGCTGCAGGCACCATCTCACCACCATCCATGCACTTAGCAGGCCTGTTACCCCACCAATGCCTCTTCTGCTCCTTCGATTCTTCCGCAACATTAATCCAAGCAGCCGTTTTGACTCTTTCATTGAGACCTGTGAACTATTTCCCACCCCTCCCATGCTGTCCCTGGATGTCTTGCCCTATTTGCCCATACTTGGGGCAAGATCACCACCACTCATTAGGTGTCGGACATTATTCACCAGGGTTACTCAATAGCGTTCCTTTTGTCATCCCCTCCCACTGTCCTATCCACCCTGGGGCCCATGGAAATCCCTCGCATCATAATATCCTACAAGAGGAAGCAGACGCCCTCCTCCAGAAGGGCGCTAGAGAGTACGTTCCTCGCTGTTATCAGGACTGCAGGTTCTATTCCCCCTATTTCCTTGTTCCCAAGAAGGAAGGTGGCCACCACCTCATTCTTGACTTCCAGTTGCTCAACAAGTTAATACACAAGTTTTGATTATGGATGATCATGCTTCCCCTCATCATTCTTTCCCTCACCTGGGGCTCCTGGTTCTCAGCTCTCAACAGGAAGAGTGGGACACTCCCATTATCAGTTCAGAGTCCACCCCTTTGCTATCCCCACTGCTCCCCACATAGTCATGAAGGTTTTTGTCATCACCCATATGTGCCACCTTGGCCACTCTGTTTCCCTGTGTGGACGATTAGTTCCTCATTGCGACGTCACATACCTGCCTCCTTTCTACTATTTGCACCCTTCGCGATCTCCTCACCAGCCTGGGTAGCTATATCAATGAGGAAAAGTCAGTCCTTATCCCTACACAAGATACCACCTTTATTGGAGCGTGCCTGGACTCTATCACGGGCTGCGCTTTCCTCCCGATGGATCGCTTTGCCACCCTCACTTCCCTCATTGCGCAACTATGCAGCAATCCATGCATGCAACTCCGCAATTGCCTTTCCCTCCTGGGTCATATGGCAGCCTGCACCTCCATAACATTCCATGCCTGCCTCCACATGCGCTACCTTCAACTCTGGTACAGACCTCAGGTAGACCACCTGGGCAAACCAGTCTTGCTCCCCCACCTGGTCCTGGCTTCCCCCATGTGGCGGGCCAACCCATCCAAAGTTTTGGTCAGCACCCTGTTTACCTCTTCTATTCCTCACACCACTCTCACCACAGATGCCTCCCTCATGGGGTGGAGCACCCCACATTGGGATCTCTTTGCAACCTTGGAGAATTGCAAGCTTTCCCTCTTCTGCTCCAGGGAGGCCCTCGGAATGGACTTGCAGAGCAACGACCTGCCTGCTGCCCTGGATCTCCAAAGTGCGCTATGCCTTTCCATCCATCCCATTGTTCCCACAAGTCTTACACAAGAAATGCCAGGATCAAGCAACAATCATCCTGATCGCCCCCTTTTGGTCTCGCCAATATTGGTTCACTGATTTCCTCCATCTCTCCACCCATCCCTCAATCCGCCTTTCTCATCATTCAGGCATAGGGATGCCTGCCGCACTCCAACCATGGCCCACTCCACCTCACGACTTGCTATTTGGATGGGGCTCGCGTGTAGACAGAGCGTGCTCCACCCCGGAATGCGACATCCTCACTCACAGCAGGAGGCCATCTACCAGAGCCTATTATTAGGCAAAATGGAAGTGCTTTACTAACTGGGCCCACTGCCATCATTACCCTCTGGACTCCATTTCCATTCCCATCCTCTTGGACTTCCTTCAATTTAAAATGCAGGGCCCACTCTTCCATCTAGGTCCACCTGGTGGTGCTCAGTGCCTTTCTTCCCCTTCTGGATGGCTCCTCCGTCATCACTCACTTGACCACCACTCACTTCCTTTAAGGCCTGCTCAACACCTTTCTGCCAGTACGGAAACCTACTCCTTCTTGGGATCTGAATATTGTCCTCTCTGCCCTCACTAAACTACCCTTTGAACCCTTCACAACCTGCTCTCTCGCTCACCTCTCCATGAAAGTGATCTTCCTGGTGGCCTTCACTTTGGCAAGGCATGTTAGTGAGCTGGCAGCCATGATGGTTGGACTTTCTTACACCATCTTCCACAAGGTCTCCCTCTGCCTGCACCCCAAAGTTTCTCTGTAAGGTGGTTTCGCCGTGGCTCTTCATCACCGTTGAAGAATGCTGTAGGGGCCAACCTAAGCCCTCTCCTTGCAACACCTCTCTAAATGGATCTCCCGCTGCATTGCAGATGCTACTCATCCGTCATGTGTCGTCCGTGTCCTTCCCGCCCCTTCCCCCTACCCCACCCTATCCCCCACAATTCCACTCACTACGTCAGCCTACCTCGCAGATGTACTTTGGCAAGATATTTGCAAAGCGGTCACCTGGATCTCTGCCCCCACCTTTACCACTCACTAGGCCATCGCCCCAATGCGGCTGGTCTGCAGACTGTGACTCCACGAAGTCCACGCACCCACCTCGATGCTGAGCACTGCTCGCCACTTTCCCACATCTGGAATACATATAGCGACCGTCGCTCAAAGAAGAAGGGGAGGTTACTAACTGTAGCCAGAAGATCTTTGAGATATATGGTCCCTATTTGGATTCCAGTACCCGCCCTCCATCCCATCTGCTGCAGGTCCTGTTACTTGCAGGTAAGAGAGATACTGGAGCGGCATCAACCCGCATGGTCTCTTACAGCCTCAGACACAGACCCAGGGAAGATGCATGATGCACGTGTGGGTTAGCGGACACAACTACTGCCGAACGCTTCTGGCTTTGGCACATGCACACTCACATCTAGAATCCAGATAGGAACCACACATCTGGAAGAACCTCCAGTTACAGTAAGTAACTTCCCCTGTTTGGTATTACTCTCTATTACTGTAGAAGTGATTGCAATCCCACAACTTGTTGCACAATTAAAGAGCTGAAGGTAGCATTTCCAAAAGTGCCTGAAGGACTCATTAACTTGCACTGGGACTTTAGCTCCTAAGCGCCTAAGTCCTTTTTAAAATGGGACATAGGCTCCAAAGTCACTTGGTGCTTTTGAAAATTTCACCCTTTTCTTTTCTTTTAAAAGAGTTCTGTGCTTTCACCTGCACTGTTGTGTCTAAAACACTTGTAGCTATTTAAGCTCCTTAACAATCTGGTTTTCAAAAGGTTTCCAATTTTAAATGGAAAATTCATAAAGCAGGGAAAATGTCCTGCTACTTCTAAAGTGATTCTTAGAAGTACAAACGATACAGGAATGTCACAGCGTTAACAGTATTTTATCCCTTAAGAATGTATTGACAGATCCAGGTGTACTTAAGTGGACACTCCTACTTCCTCACTCCAGAATGCACATCACAATTCGTTGCACTGGCAGCAGGAGGGATCTCAATTCTGCATGGCTCCTCTATTACTTTCATGTGTTGCATTGGCTTTATTGCTTATGCTAAAAACTGGCACTGGGTTTCTTCAAAGTGCACATTACAGAGGATGTTCTTGATGGGGAAAATCTCTATTGATGGCATGTAGAAACAAATCTATGGGACAGAGGTTCACGAATGTGAGAGCATAAACCAATTCCGTAGGTTCACTGAACTATGAGTACTGATCTCAGTATTCTATTTTTGCGCTCACTCTCTTTTACTTGGCATGCAGGTGTAGCATATTAATGTTCTTTGGAAGTTGTGAGTGCATTGAGGGAAAAACTTAGGTCTAGAGATAGAGCCGTGGTCTAGGATTCAGAATGCTATCCCTTCTCTGCCACTAACCTCCTGGGTGACCTTGGGCAAGTCACTTCATATCTTTGTGCTTGAGTTTCACCATATGTCAAATGGGGTTATGATGAAACTGACCTCCTTTGTAAAGTACTTGGATCTCTTCAGATTAAAAGTCTATAAAAGAAGTAGGCAGGTATTAACTTTTGCAAATGGCACTTAAGCTCTTAAGTTATTTAGGCACTTTTGAAATTTTTACCCATGGTGTGAATTTCATTCCTGATGTTTGGATTTAGACAGTTGTTTGGCAATATAGGAATTGCTATATCGGATCAACCCAGTGATCCCCGTAGCCCAATACCCTGTCTTCAGCAGTGGCAAATAACAGATGTTTCAGAGGAAATTGAAAGAAACCCTGCAGTAAGAGCTATGGAGTAACCTGCCTAGAGGGGATGTTTCTTCCTAAGCAACTTCTAATTGGTGGGTTAATCTCTTTTCTGAAATGTTAGGAGTGAAATGGAAATGAAATTGTGGAAGACAAGAAAATCTAACAACAAATTCCTGAAAACTCAGTTGTTGGCAAGTTGTGTTTAGAAAAATGTCTTTAATGCCACACAATGTTTGTCAGAGATACATATCTTACATTTCTGAACGCTTACAGAATGAATTTATTTTTTAATTTTTCATGCATAAAAAGAAAACTGTGTTCCAGATACTAATACACAATTGAAAGGATCTATTTTGTCGTCCTCCTCTTTAGAAATTTGGAAGTATACGAGCAGATTTGATTGAACAAATGAGATTTAAACAGAGACTGAAGGTGATCCAGACCCTTGAAGACACCACTAAGCGCAATGTGGTAGGTCCTTGGAAAAACATTCTTTTCTAAGATTCAGGTCAATTAATTTCTGAAATAAAAATATCTTTCAGTTGACACACACACACAGGAAACTTTTAATTGTTAATATTACATTTCCAAGGTGCGAACCATTGTGACTGAGACTTCTTTTACTATTGATGAACTGGAGGAACTCTACACTCTTTTCAAGGTAAAGCTGAAGTGAAGATAAGATCATATGAATGCATGAAAAATAAACATTTACATTTGATATGAGAACTGCTGTCTGCTAATGAATTGATCTAAATTTGTGAATTATTCAATGTTGTCCTGTGCCCTGACACACACTGGAATTTGCCACTAAATGAACATGGCCTAAGATATAATTGAAAATACAAAAGAGCCATTTTTAAAAAGTGAAGAAATAATTTCTTTGCTGACTAATTTGATTAGAAAAATTTAGTATCCTGTGGACATTAGTTAGTAGAAAAGTAAGGAAAAGATAGTCACCTGAGGCCAGTTTCAGCCCGTCTCCAAAAGCTTCTTTGTCAACCTGATTTGTGGGCATAGTTCTGAAAATCTGGCCCCAAAATCTTTTCCTTTTACTAAATTTTGGACAGCCTGTAACTTTACGTCACATTGTAGTTGCTATCTGCTACAATTCATTCCTTTAAATTATATTGAACCTTCTGTAGATTAACTTGCTGTCAAGAGACTCCCTTGAATTAAAGTGTTCTATTGGTAAGTAAAAGATGGGGAGGAGTAAGAACAGAGTCATAGCTTTCAAAGCCAGAAGGGACCATTATGATAATCTAATCTGACCTCCTGCATAACACAGGCCATAAAATTTCACCCAGTAATTCCTGCATTAAGTCCATAAAGTCTGGTTGAGCTATAATATATCCTTTAGAAAGACATTCCTTCTTGACCTACAGACTTCAAGTGATGGGGAATCCACCATATCTCTAGGTATGTTGTTTCAGTGGTTAATTATCCTCTCTGTTTAAAACAGTTAAAATGCCTTATCCTTGCTCAGTCCCTGAATGACAGATAGATAGTAGGTTGGTCAGGATTAAGTTTCTCAAATATTCAGGTAAAGAGACTCTATTTTCTCTTATGAATCTCCTATAACTAGTCTCCATATTTATTAGAGATCTAGTCCTGCAGTGTGATTCTCTAGACTGGATCCCTGACCCGAGGTATACTCAGTACTGTAAAACTGATGAGACTCTGACAGAGTGAAGGGGTCCAGTTTACTGGATCACACTGCAGGATCAGGACTTCCTTCCCTACTTCTGCCCCTCATGAAATCGATTCCAAAGCCTTTAGTGACTTCAGTGGGAGCAAGATTACATGCTAAGACAAAGCAGGTATTTCTGCAAATGCCAAGGAAATGTTTAACCTAAAGACTGCAGAATTCTGTTTTGACAAGTATCTTGTAATCGGCCACTTTCCTAACTTGAAACAATTCTTAGCTGTGAAAAAACAAGATCAAGCATATCATATCTGCATATGTGTTTGTCACATCTGCTTGTTTCTTTGACCAAAAAAATCTTACTGCTATGTTTTTCTGGGGAGCAGAGCTGAATTTTTTCTGCTTCATAAAGGAATTTGACACTGCACTGTATAAGAGGATGTCTTTTAAAAGAAATATATCTGTGCTAGTCAGAAATTAAACTGCTAAACTCAAATGTTGCTATTGTTTTAAATGAATTTATTTTTAGTTTTATTGATATTGTTGAGCTGTTTACAGGAACGATGGTAATCTTACAGCATTTGCCTTCTGTTCAGGCGGAACATCTGACTAGCTGCTACTGGGGAGGGAACAGCAATGCTTTTGACCGTCATGACCCCAGCCTGCCTTATCTGGAACAGTACCGTATTGATTTTGAGCAGTTCAAGGGGATGTTTGCTCTTCTCTTTCCTTGGGCATGTGGGACTCATTCAGATGTGTTAGCTGCACGCTTATTCAGACTGCTGGATGAAAATGGAGATTCTCTAATCAACTTCCGTGAATTTGTCTCTGGGCTAAGTAAGGAGAATTTATAGAATAGTCATGAATTAACCTGAGCAAAACAGTTCATTCCTTAGGGAGACCCAGTCTGCCAGAAACACTGATGTTATTTGACTGTGAAATGTCTGTTGTGACTGATGCTAGTTTCACATAAACAGCTGGAATTTAGATTGTTACAAACATTAATGTTATCGTAACTATAACCAGGAAAAAGTTAATCCTGCCTTGATATTCTGACCTAATATCTTTCTGCATTTTTGTTTTATGCTTCCAGAAGATATCTCTTATGATATGTGCCAAGAAATATTTGCTGTTTAATTCTACTTAATGGCATTAGGTTTCCATAGTCAGCTGTATATAAAATAAATCTCCACCTAAGTTAAATTATCTAATTTTCTAAAGATACATAATTATAGAATATCTAAACATTTTTACAATAAAATAATTCAAACATGCAGGGAGCTGCTGTAGAGTACTTGACTTTCATGTCACTCATTTTTCCACAAACCAAATAACCTTTAGGTTAAAGTTAACATAAAAGCAGAGAATAGTTTATCCCTGGGTTAATCTCTTATCATGATCTCATTTTCCTGGGTCTTTTCTAGCAAACATCTAATTAATCGAAGTCATATGATGCCCTTATTTGGTCCACAGTTTGTGCAGTTGGGACTCGCACAAAAAAGCTCTTCTTAAACAGAAAATCCTAGGGCCATAGTAACGTGACGATGAGTGACTCTTTTTGAGAGCTGCAAATGTAAACGCTCCTCTAGTAAAGAAGCATGAGTTAGTGTTTAAAACACAGAAAAGAGAGTCAGGTGGTGTCTGTTCTATTCCTAGTTCTGCCACAGATTTACTGTGTGATCTTAAGCAAGTCACTTAACTTCTCTGTGTCCGTTTTCCAAAGTAAAATGGGGATACCTTCCTACTTCACAGGATAGTTGAGGGTTAATTCATAAATGTTCGTAAAACTCTTAAGAAGTCTTCCGATAGAAGTTGCTAATAATACTAATATGTTCAATGGGATATTGTTTAGGTGCAGCATGTCATGGGGATCTTACAGAGAAACTGAAGCTGCTCTATAAAATGCATGTTTTGCCTGGTGAGTAAAAGCCATTTAAAATAGTTGATTTCTCAGTCAAAACAGAAAACTGGAATATAGTTACTTAACTGCTATTTTCCCAATTAAAAAAACCCTCTAGTTTCCCAGCTAAAAAGTGAAAGTAAATTTCATTTAGATACTAAATACATACAGCAGTAAAATAGAAGAGCTTCTATCTTCACATTACCATGAGTCCCGGGAATCTTCAAGCACATTTTGCAGTCTTCTCTGCATATCATAAATGGGCCATTTTTATAGGCATGTGCTTGTTTTCCTGGGTGTTGGTGGCTTCTGTTGTGACCATCCAAATTGGGTAGTGTAATCCCACCAAACACTTTGGGTATCACATCAAAGAAACTAGTACTGTCTGAGGCCTCAGGTCAGCAAGGTACCTAAGCTTGTGCATAAGTTTAAGCATATGAGTACTCGCACTGAATGCATGTGGTTAAAGTTATGCACATGCTTAAGTACCTTGCTGAAGATGCCTGAGTTCTGAAAGATACGTAAGGAGCCCCTCATCTCTAATAGGTACTGCTGCTGAGGCAAGTTTGAATGAAGACACTATTTCTAAAATTATTTAGGACACAACTTTATTGAATTACAGATCACATAAAACTACCACAGGGCTGGAAGTCCTGGAAGCTACAAAAATAAGAGCACTTGGTTTGCTCTTCCAGCTGTGATAGGCTATGGAGGCTCTACTTTGTTTCCAGCAAGCAAGGAGTAAACTTTCTGCTTAGAACTCACCCAGGTGTACAGACTAGAATAGCAAAAGGTTAGGGATGGAAGGCCAAGTAAGGCTCTGAGAGAATACAGGAAAGTCTAAATAAACATTTGCTTACTAATCAGAAAGGGTGAGAGGAGAAGTAAGGCCTTTAATGAGACAGAGCACTATACCCAACTGATACATCTCTTGGGGCTGTAAGCTACACCAGTTTAGAATCCCTCACGCATCCGTAGCATGAATAAATCTGAAAGAGTTTGTGTTATGAGAGTCAAACTTACATATCACCTCTCATTTCCCAATACACACCATGCCCAAACTAAGGCCAGGCATGCTGGCTCAGTGCCAATAACGTATCCACTGCAGAGGGATCTATTCTCCACTGAAGTGATGAACTGATAGGTGTCTTATCCCTCAGAAAGGTACCTAGCCTATCTCCCAGCTGCTGTAGGGTTGAGAAGCTCGGTTACACCTGTGCATAAGCCAAAATGTTGATGCAGAAATAGTTTCAGATTCACAATGCAAGTTAGGATAATTGGTGCCTCTTTACTAATGAGGAAAGCTTTCAGTTTTTCTCCCAGGAAGAATTTATTAGGACAAAATTGGCACAGTTCCACTCTACAGTGGACGAGTGGGGGGAGGCTAGGTGCCAGGAATCTGTACCGTTGTGATCCATAGAGCAGAGCTTTGCAATGGCTCTCTCATGACAGCGGTGTAGTGCAGGAAGGAGGGACAAAGATCCAGAACTCTGGATCAATGGGCCAAATTCCTCTCATGGAGAGCAAGGAGCTACAGCAGCCACTCCGACGACTCATGGATTGAAGTATGTACTCAGAGAAGCTGCTCTGCACCATAGGGAAGATATGAGGATAATTCCATCCCCAAAGCCCACAGGGTTCTCTTGTGTAAGACCCATTTACTTGTGCTTTGCATAGAGGATCCATGCTTTGGCTTTGAGGTTGGAAATGTCCTAGTGCCTCAGGCTAGTGATTCATGTAGTACATGTCTCTCCCGGTCAGTGGCCAGTACCAGACTCTTCAGAGAAAGGTGCAAGAAATCCATTTAGGGGCCAATTACACAGTAATCTGCCCACAGGAGTAGCTTCTTCCTAACCACATCAGATAGTGGTTGCCTCCTCCCTCCCAGAAATGTGAGGGTTTATATGCATTTGTTTGGGTTTTTTTAATGATGCTATCTGATATAAGTGTGAATGGCCTCATTATCTGGTACCATGCTTCTAAAATGTGAAACTGTACATTGACCCAAATCTGCTTTGTTTTTCTAACAAAAAAGTGCAGTAATTTCTCTCGTTCATCACTCAGATCCATCCCCTGAGCAAGAAGAGCCAGATTCTGCTTTTGAAGCAACTCAGTACTTTTTTGAGGACATCACACCAGAGTATGCACATGGTAGGTGACTTCTCTCTGCAAATGCGTTGTCTTGTCTTTTCAGTGTTCAAGACACTAAATATCACTAATAGCCTTACTCTTAAAAGGCTACTTTCTCATGGGATAAAATAAAGAAATCAAATATTTTATGTAAAAAGAAATGTATATGGCTAGCGTTTATTCTCTGTGATAGCTGTGAAGCTGTGTGTTTTCAGTAAGGCCTTCCTTTGCTGTAATGAAGAATTACTCTTGGGGTAATGCCATCAGTGTGGTGGTGATATATCAGCAGTTCAGCACGTATGGCACTGAGAAGGGTTAAAATGAATATGTTGAGCAGAATCTTGTTTAAATGTGTTAGTAGAATTGACAAAAGTGGCAAAACAGTTGATGGTGTATGTGGAAAGGACCCTGAGAGAATGAGGGCCTGCATCTGGTTATGGGCTTCACAAGGGCTGACTGGGATTACACATGAGCATAGTTCCTGTGCACCCCCTCTGTGCTGCACAAAGGTCTCACTGCCAGCCACAGATCTCATTTATTTGGTTGCAATGGCTCTAACGCCCCCATGTAATTGCTCGAGAGGGGCTGAGGCTGGAACAGAAATCAGGCTCTCCAAAATTTCCATAACACTTCATGCTCTCTTTAATCTGCATAGGTCACATATTTTACAGATAAGCCATTTTGCAATGTTTTAGTGCGTCTTTAGATGCTTGAGTGGGTGTTGCAGTGAAGTCAATAGGAGCAAACTTGGGCCAGTGCTGAGAACTTTTAAAAGGTCATCCTTTGTTGCCTTTAGGTTTTAGATTCTTTTGCCTCTAAACTATTTTATGAAATGGCCGGAAGAAGCTAGACAAATTCAGACTGGAAATAAGGCTTTTTTTTTTTTTTAATCAGTTAGAGCAACTGGAATATTCACCAAGGATTGTGGTGGATTCTCCATCACTGACCACTTTTAAATCAAGATAGGATGCTTTTCTAAAGATACACTCTAGGAATTATTTTGGAGAAGTTCTATGGCCCGTTACACAGAAGGTCAGATTAGGTGATCACAATGGTCCCTGTTGGCCTTGGAATCTTTGAATCTATGAAATATCATGTGTACCCCTGTACAGGGCTTGGCTGAAGAGAGAAACTTTACTAAGAAACCTCTACGATCTACTTAAAATATATTTCTAATATATTATAATATAAAAACTTCTGAAATCTGAAGCTTGCTCTGTCCCCCATTATGAAGCTGGGAATTTCTCTTTTCCAGTGGCTTAAAGCTCCTGTTTCCAACTTGAAGGGCCTGGAGATATTGGAAGATGCACATGTCACTGTTTGAGGATCGAATATTGCCCCTTTTGCATGTTGGGCCTCTAATTTTGGGGAATTTTTCTTTTTCTGAAGGTTGTTTGAAACTATAGGTGGTGATTGAGTGGAAGGTTAGAAGTGGTCTCCTGGGAGATGGCTTTGTGGACAGAGTGTAGGTGAAGCGATTTAGATGTACTTTAATAATTCAAGTTATTATATGGATATCATCACTATAAACAGGTGGTGATGGTGATATTTTTTGGTAGAAGCCTCAGTCATAGCCCTGGCATTGAATTGTACAAAAAGATGGCCCTTCCACGTCTTTATTTTATTAATTACATGGAAGTTGTAAGCAGATAAGCAAAAAATTGGTCAAAGTTTAATCCTAACGTTCTTGACTGTGTCCTTTCATAAATATTAACCTTTGCTTATTCTATTTTGTTTTGCATTGTAAACATGCATATCTGAAACTATAATAAATCTCTTGTTTTTTAAATACTTCTAATAGTTGTTGGCCTTGACAGCAGAAACAAACAAGGGACAGATGATGGGTTTGTTACAGTAAGCCTGAAACCAGACAAAGGTACATATTTTCTCTGTGTATTTACTGCTTGAAAGAGGTCTTACTTTGAAAACAGAAAAAATGCTAAGGCAGGACCTTCTGATGGAATTTGTCTTCCTCTTTTTCTGGCCAATTCCCTGCCATTAGGTAAGAAAACCTCACAAGAGAATCGAAACTACCTGAGAATGTGGAGCCAAGAGAATAAATCTAAAGCAAAAAATGCAAAGGATTTACCCAAACTGAACCAGGTAAATTCTGTTGATAGTTGTTTTTCATAAACACTGTAAGATTTGTTACATGCCAAAATAAACGTATAGTAGATTGAACAAATGTTAGTATTCAAACTGCAGACTCATGAGACAACTTGATTTAAAAGTATTGCAAAGTTAGAATGGCTGTTTTGGGTGAGGAATGGGTGGGGCAGGTTGATGGTATTCAGTATCAGGCCATCCAAGCTTCAGTTGGGAGTTAAAATAAATGGTACGATATAATTCATGTATGTCTGGATTTTTTTTTTTTAAAAAAAGATGCTTTGAGGGGAGAGTGCCAGCCCCAGAAATTCAAAAATAATGAGCCTCTGTGTTCTACTTACAAATTCTTATGAGAGGAAGAACTGTTTGTCTTATTCCTTAGACCCAGAGAAGTTAGAGGTGGTAAAGACTATGGCCTCTACATTAGAAAATTAAGTTGGTTTATCTGTCTCACTCAGGTGTATGAAACATCCACACCCTGAATGGTGCAGTTAAGGCAATCTAACCCTCAGTGCAGACAGCACTAGGTTGATGAAAGGGGGGATTACCCATGCCAATGGAAGAAGTCCTTCCATCACCGCAGTGTTTACGCTGAAGTGTTACAAGGTGCCGTTACTACAATGTAGCTGGGCCGCTGTAGTGTTTTACATGTAGACATAGCCCTGTTGGGGTAGCTATTCCTTTCACTAGTGGCAGTGAAGGATTATTCCTTACAGTAAATTGTCCTGTGTTTTGGCCAGTCCATATTTGATTTTTTTATTTTTTTTTTTTAAAAGACATGAGACTTCTGTCATTTCCACTGGGAGATGATTCCGCAGTCTAAAGGTATGTCTACACTGCTTCTGGGAGCATGCTTCCCAGTGTGGATAAACAGACACACAGTAGCTCTTAATTGAGCTAGTTTGCGAAAAATAGGAGTGTGGCCACAGCAGCAAAGGCAGTGGCTCACGGTAGCTGCCCAAGCCTGCCCAAGTCGTTGGGTATACATTCAGGCAGCTACGCCTAGCCACCCCATGACACCACATTCATGCTACAGTTTTTAGCAGACTAGCTCAAGCAGAGCTAGCGCATCTGTCTACCCACAGTGGGAAGCGTGCTCCCAGCTGCAGTGTAGACACACTCGTATAACCTAAACACTTCTTTTCATCCCATTGCTTCTAGTTATTCCCTCTTCAGACTATCTTATGATAGATATTTCTTATCTCCATGTCTCATTACTTGATTTTGAAGACTGAAACTACTATTTAACTGCATTACCATTTTCAGTCAACAGGAAAGATTGATTTAAATCACAAATCAAAGTGATTAAAATCACCAATTTAAATCATGATCTAAACCAGCAAGCAGGAAACTGTGATTTAAATCATTAATTTAAATAATTGTACTTTTTAGTTGTTTTCCAAAAGAAAAGATTGTTCTCATAGGTTGGTAACCATTACAATATGTTGATTTACAATTAAATATGGCCTTTACACTAAACTTGGTGTTTCCTTTTGCTTACCAGGGAGAATACACTATCTGTACACAATTATTTAAGCATTTATATGTGTTAATCCGCACTTCATTCAGAATCTTAAATTTTACTTTTTTTTAATGTTAGAAAATGGGTGAATGATGCTTTTCTTATTTACTAGCTGGTTAATATTTATCTCATAAGCTGTATTTGGATGGAAATTGAAATCTAATTAAAAATGCCTTAATATAGCTTTTTAAAATGTGTTTAATAAACCAGTTAGTTTTAAATGCAAAACACGTTTTGATAAACTTAATTTTTCATCCTTATGTATCCACTATATTTAAGATAATTTTATTTAATTAATGGGGAAAAATATCTGTAGTTAGTGACTGAATTGAAGTTTCTGGTCACCATGTCCTTTAAGATTTTTAGAACTAGTAAATCTCATCCTCTCACACCTTGTTTTTATTCATAGATTGGTAAAGGGAAAACAAGCTTTCCTTTTTCAACTCAAAATCAGTTTCTGAACTTTCAGTGAACTAGATATTGAAGTAAACTACCCGAATAAATTAAAATGAATAAAAATACTCTCTGCATCTTCAGAAGAGGCTACTGCTATCAAAACTGGTTTAGCACTACAGCAAATTCTAATTCCACTGCCTCCTGAGGCTAAGAGTGGGGGGAGAAATTGTATTAGCTTGGGAGATGGATATTCAATCCAGCAATTTGATGGAAATATCTTTGAGAAATACATAATTTTCTTGAATACTAGAAAATATCTGAAATATCTAGACTGCTTGTAACTTTTGCTTCATCATATGAACTACCTGATGCCCTGTATCACACACAAATGTCTTTAAATTAGCTGATCGCCATATTTGGGGTCGGGAAGGAATTTTCCTCCGGGGCGGATTGGCAGGGGCCACGGAGGTTTTTCGCCTTCCTCTGCAGCATGGGGCATGAGTCGCTTGCTGGTGGATTCCCTGCAGCTTGAGGTCTTCAAATCTCACTTTTGAGGATTTCAATAACTCAGTCATGGGTTTGGGGTTGTTATAAATGTGTATGGGTAGGGTTTTGTGGCCTGCCTTGTGCGGGAGGTCAGACTAGATGATCATATTGGTCCCTTCTGACCTATGAGTCTATGAGTCTATAAATTGATTTATACCCAAATCTCAAAGGCTATATTTGCTGCCATTCCTGTAATTAAAATAATTGTTTTTCCCCTCTACTTAGGGGCAATTTATTGAACTGTGCAAGACAATGTATAACATGTTCAGTGAAGATCCCAATGAACAAGATCTATACCATGCCACTGCTGCTGTGACGAGTTTGCTTTTGGAGATTGGAGAGGTTGGTAAACTCTTCGCTGTTCAGCCCACAAAAGATACAGACAGTAGCGGTAAGAATTGCAGCAAAGCTATCCAGAGTATGTTGCTTCAGAAGAAGGGGAGCCAGCAGTATGATCTTGACCAGCGTGAATCTTTTCAAGCCAGCCTCATTGCTAACGATGAGGAGACGGTTTGCACTGACCATGTGTTGGGTGCACAGATGGAAGACATTAAGCTTGAAGATTCTTCTCCCAGAGACAATGGAGCTTGTTCTTCCATGCTTATTTCTGATGATGATACTAAAGATGACAGCTCCATGTCCTCCTATTCAGTACTGAGTGCAAGCTCACATGAGGAGGAAAAGCTCCACTGTGAAGACATAGGTGAAGATACGGTTTTGGTGCGAAGCAGCCACAACACTTCTCTGCCTAGAAGCACTAGTATTGACAGAGATTGGGCCATCACATTTGAGCAATTTTTAGCCTCTCTCTTGACTGAGCCAGCGCTGGTGAGGTACTTTGACAAGCCTGTGTCCATGATGGCTAGGATTACTAATGCAAAGAACATAAGGATGATGGGCAAGCCAATAACGTCCACAAGTGACTATGAGATCTCTACTATGTCGGGATGAAAGGGCAGTAGGGGAGTATCTTTTATTTTGGCTTTTTTATTACATATTTATTAGTACCTGACACAGGTCCTGGTATTTTAAAACATGGTAGTTTTCACTAAAGTGAAAATGTTGGGGTCCAGACATAATTTCCCTTAATACTAATCACTTTTTGTGGGAAATGTTACAAGAATGCACATTTTATTCAAAATACAGAAAAATACAGTTGTCAGTGAAATATATGTATTATTAACCTTGCTGTCAGTGTAAAAATGGTAAAGATTAGTTCTCAATTTGTAACTCTGAATGGAATGATAGATATTTGTGTACATTTTTAAAACAGACCTATCAAAAAGGCCTGATTCTTTACAAGCAATGGGAGATCTCTAAAATTTAAAAGGGAGCAGTCAATCTGTGTAGGACCTGAAAGAAAAGTAAGTGCAATGCCACACCCTTGGGGGATGTCTCTCTTTCTTTTAAGAAGCTAATGGTTTTAATGAATGCTTTGATAATATTGTGTTTTTAAATATATAAAAGACATCCTCCAGGGATATTTCCTGGGACCTGCCTTTCTTTGCTTAAGGAAGTTGTTGACCAGTGGCCTCAATAGATTGGTAGTGTCCCTTTTTAAAATGGAAAAGATGTTTTTAAACATTAACTATAAAAGTACTTCTTCTATAGCTGAATCTACAACCTAGCTATGCTATTCAGCTCTCAAAACTAACCTTTACCACCAATCTAATAATATATCCTCAGTAGTGTAAGAAATGAAAAATCTGTATTACATATGTCTTCATTTACAACACTGGAAAGTAGAAATAATGTAAACTGAGAAAAATCTGCAAGATAATGTAACTGAATGTTTTTGAGTCTTACTGAGAACACTGTCACTTTATATAATATGAATATTATCCTGTATCAATTTACTGAATATGTTAAAATGAAAGCTGGAGCACCTGCACTTTGAATCCTTGCTTCTTTTATACAAATATTCAAGATTTCTTTTTATTTTGTTAGATGTTTTCTAATTCATAGTTGTTTAGTTCAGGATCATTCCTACATGCCTAAATTTTATTTGCTATCTTAAAAATATTTTCACCAGAAAACTGTTCGGTTTCTTTTATGCTACTGTACATTATGTCCATGTAACTGTTCCATATTTTTTACGCAAAGCTGCTGTTTAATTCTTTTGTTTTAAAAGAATCGTTTTAAAACTGTCAGATGTGGTTTTTAACCACAGATAGGATAAAGGTCAACAAATAAAATACACTCAGCACAGAATTGGTTTTTTAAACTATTAAACCCATGCTAGGTTGAAAATTAGGTGACTGTATCTTTTGTTACAAAACTGTGCAGTGGAAAATCTGTGAAGCAAATGACTTACTTTCCAACTAGTGATTTCAGAACACAAAATGTTTGTCAGTTGTTTCATTACTTCATTTTATTCAGTGTGTGTTTGTAACTGAGGAATATACTCAGCTGCAATAATCATTCAGCATACATTTCTCACATTACAGAATTTCATTAAACTTTTTTCCCTGTTGTCTTTAAATTTAAAAAGCTAGAATTGTGGCTTTTTTAAAAAACCTGATTGATTGTACAGATGTGATTTTTTTGGCTATATGTTTCTTAGGCACAAGTTGATATGCACTCTTCTATTTAAATTACAAAAATGAAGATATTTTTAAAAGAGTACAGTTAAGCTGAGGTGCCAGCCTACTAAGTCATAACGGTGACAGAGCTGAGCATATAGGGATATTCTTTGTGAAATGGACATTAATGTAGTGTGACATAGGCAGTCCTGACAATTCTGCAAAGGTGATATTATTCGGGTTCTGGGATGTGGCTGGCTAAAAGCCTCTCCTTCAGCCTAAGGGGAGGAGCTACGGAGCCCAGGACTCTGATTATAGAGGACCACAAATGAAAAAAGAGGAACAGCCATGAAGGTAAAGGGGATAAATGGTGGGAATCTGAAGGGGAAACCTAGCAGAGAACCCTGGACAAAAGTACTTGGGATATGAGCAGACGCAGCCCAGAGGAACTGTTCCTGGATACATAATTGGATGGAAGAATGGAAATAGGACACCCAGTCACAGAGCAACTCTTCAGCCAACATCCTCTCCCTACAAGGAGGACGTTGATAAGGCGGTCCCATGACTTTGTGGGGCCACGGATAGGGTGTGCAGAGATGAGAAGTAGGGAGAAGTGCAGCCAGAGGAGCTGGAAGGGGCTGCAGCCTGGCACATTTGAGGTACTGTGTGCCAGGGTCTACCTCATGCCACAAAAGGGACAGGCTTGAGGACGAGAGGTGAAGCACACCAGGTACAGGCCTGGGCTCACAGCTCCATGAAGGAGCCGCCAGCTGCTCTCCTTAGGGGCCATGGTCTGGAAAGGATGGTCCTATCTGGGTTCTGGGAAGTGGGAGGGCACAAGCCTGCCCACTGCCAAAGGCCCCTCCCATAGCCTACAGGGAGGAGTCACTGGGCCCCGGACTCCACTAATGGGTGTGGGAGCCAAACGGAACAGGAAGGGGACACCAAGCAGAGAACCCCGCGCGTTGCCCACTGCTCCCTGAAGGTGTCTAGGGGGCCAGCAAACGCTGCCCAGAGGAACTCGGCCTGGATGCAGGAGTGGATGGAGGAACGGATCTAGGCCCCACAGTTGCAGAGCACCCCCTCAGCCAACCTCCTCTCCCTTGTGTCATAGACGGACACCTTGGCCCGCACTAGGTTGAAGTTAATGAGGCGGCCCTGCGACTTTGCGGGGACCCAGATGGGGTATGCATAAAGGACCAGGTGTGGGGAAGAGTGCAGCCAAAACCTCAGCAAGAGGTTCTAGAGGAGCCAGAACGGGCTGCAGCCTGGTGCACTCGAGGCAAATGTGCACCAAGGTCTCCCCTTATGTTGCAGAAGGGAAAGGTATCAGGGTGAGGTGTGAACTGGGCCAGGCACAGGCTCATGTTCACAGCTCTCTGAAGGAGCCACCAGCTGATATCCCCAGTGGGTAATGGTCTGGAAAGGTGGTTGAAGGCTGGGGGGTCAGTGTTAGAATGGTTAAAGCCCTTTTTCCTGTGAACTGACAGAGGTTACCTCAGGTTTATTATGGACACATGAGTCTAATTAAGGGCAGGCTGTGACCTTTAAAAACCTCTTCCAGTGTGAAAGCAAAGAGGGAGAAGAAAGTTGTGTGCAGTGAGGGAGGAAAGGCTTCTCCTATGTAAAGAGCTGTTTTTCCCTATAAAGGGAAATCTTGTATTTATTTTTGTTTGGGGAGGGGGGATTTTGTTCCCAGTGTAACTGGGCACACAGTGAGTTAGAGAGGGTGACTGGCAATTGGTAGCTGGCATAAGAAGAAGCAGGTAACTCCAATCAACCACTCCTCCTAGAGACTGCTGGAAGTGAGAGAAATCTGAGGTTTATATAAGAGAGACCCAACTCATTCCATAGAGAGTGGATGGGCAACACCTAAGAAGACAGATGCTGGAGAAGTACTAAGGGGATTAAAAATAGCTTCAGAAAGGGGCAGGAGTACCTGTAATCACTTTAGGGGAAAAGGCATTGAGTTTGGGGAGAATTGGACATAGATTGGGTCTACCTCCCTAGGAAATCACCCTGTGTGAGAGGTTTCTGTTGAAGTCCCTCAGTAAGCAGGTACGACAGCTGCAGGCAGAGGTGGCTCATTTGCATAGCATCTGGGCGTGCAAGGACTGCATTTACAGGATGCATCTGGGATGGAGGATGCTAGCTGACAACCAGTTCAAAGGGAGCTGGTGACAAAAGCAATCAGGTAAGCCTAAAACAAACAAAGGCAACATTACAGAAGGCTAGATGTTGTGGAGGTGGGGGAGTGTTCTATAAACAATTACAATAGCAACAAGAAGGAAATAAATGGTGAACTCTGCTCAACATCTTGGATGTTTATATGCAAGTGCAATGCAGTTCAGAAAGAACTAAAAGTATTAGTACGTAAACTAAATTATGACACTTAGCATTACAGAGACTTGGGATAAATCTCATGACCCCAACATTGGTGATGAGGGGATTTCTTTGTTCAGGACAGGCAATATAAAAAGGAAGGAAATGCTGCACTACATATCAAGATGTATACACTTTTTTCTATGGTCCAAAAGGAGGGAGGTGGCAGACCAGTTGAAAAGCTCAGCAAAGAGAACTGGGGGCGATGACATGGTAAGGATCTATTATAAATCACCAACTCCAGAAGAGAAGGTGGATGAGGCATTTCTAAAACAAGTAACAGAAATATCCAACCCAGAAGAGCTGGTAGAAATGAGAGACTTTAACTACCCCGCTATCTGTTGGAAAAGTAATACACTAAAACATACAACTTCCAATAAGTTCTTGGATGGTATTAGGGACAGTTTTTTGTTACAGAAAGTGGAGGAAATAACAATGGGGACAGCCATATTGGATTTGCTTTTGATGGGGATGGAAGAATGGGTAGTGAATCTGAATGTAGAAGGCAGTTTGAGTGAAAGTGATCATGAAATGATTTCATTATTTTAAGGAAAGGAAGGAGTGAGAGCAGCAGAATAAGCACAATGGATTTCAAAAAGCAGACCAACAAATTCAGAGAACTGGTAGGTAAGGTCCCATGGGAAGCAAAGCTTGGGCGGGGGGGAGGAGAAAGAGTTCAGAAGAGCTGACAGTGTGTCAAGACAATATTAAAGGCAGGCACACCTAACAACTATCCAGTGTGAAGGAAAGATAGGGAGAACAGTAAGAGGTCAATATGGCGCCCTCAGGAACTCTTTAATGACCTGAAAATCAAAAAGAAATGCTTTGAAAAGTGGAAACATGGCATGACTGCTGAGGGGGAGTGCAAAAGAATAATACAAGCATGTAGGGACAGAATCAGAAAGGTTAAGCCACAAAATGAGTTACATCTCACAATGGACATAAAAGGCTATAAAAAGAGGTTCTTTAAATACATTTGGAACGAGAGAGATTACAGAAAGTTAGGTCTACTTAGCAGGGAAGGAGAGAGCTAATATGTGATGACACAAAGAAGGTGGAGGTGTTTAATGCCTATTTTGCTTCAGTCTTCACTAAAAAAGGTTAGGGGTGAACAGATACTCAACACAATTAATATTAACAGCAAGGGAAAAGGAACACAAGCCAAACTAGGGAAAAAACAGGTTAAAGAAAATTAGATACAACATATATAGTCAGGTTGACAGGACCCAATGAAATTAATCCTAGAGTACTTACTAGCTAAAGCAATCTCTGAACCATTAACAATTATTTTTGACAACTCCTAGAGGATGGCTGAGGCCCCAAAGGACTGGAAAAGGGCAAACATAGTACTGCTCTTTAAAAAGGGGAACAAAGCAGATCAGGAGAAGTATAGACCTGTCAGTCTAACTTCAATATCTGGAATGATACTGGAACAAATTATTAATCGATTTGTAAGCACCTGAATGTTGATGATGTAAAAAAGACTAAGCAGCATTAATTTATCAAGAACAAATCATGCCAAACAAACCTAATTTTCTACTTTGACAGGGTTACTGGCCTAATAGATGAGGAAAGCAGTAGATCTGTGAGAGCTTGATTTTTTTGTGGGGCTTTTGACACAGTCCTACGTGACATTCTCATGAGCAAACCAGGGAAATGTAGTCTAGCTGAAATTACTAAAAGTGGGTGTACAATTGGTTGAAAGACCATATTCCAAGAGTAGTCAGTAGTGGTTCATTATCAAACTGGGAGGGTGTATCTACTGTGGTCGCCCTGGGTCTGGTCCCAGTCAATGTTTTTGTTAATGAATTGGATAATGAAGTAGAGCGCATGCTTATAAAATGTGCAGCTAAGCTGGAAGGGGTTGCAAACATGACAGGAATAGGCCTCAAAAAGCCCTTGACAAATTAGAGAATTGGTATAAAATCAACAAGATAAAATTCAACAACAATAAATGCAAAGTACTTCACTTAGGAAGGAAACATCAAATGCACAGCTGCGAAATGGGAAATAACTGGCTAGTGGCAGTACTGCTGAAAAGGATCTGGGGGATCATGGTGGACCACAAATTGAATCTGGTCAACAATGTGATGCAGCTGCAAAAAAAGACTAATCGCTTTCACTAAATGAGCATTGCCAGCAATAGAGGAACTGTAGGAGCAGCCTTGACACACAGACAAGGCCTCAAAAATCAAAAGGCGGGGTGAGCATAGACTATGAGGGGGCGTTCTACCTAAAGGGCTGTTATTCTTGTGTACTCTGAGAGTAAAGGTTACTGTGGTTTTTACTTTACTGCCATAGGGCCCCCCAAGCCATTAAATTATAAACCAGAGAACCACCAAGGTAGAACTTGCACAAGTGCCTGAGGAGACTTTGGTCAGATCACTGGTTTCTAGAAGTCGTGCAGCTGGACTTCTGAGTCCGATATTCCAAGGCAGGAGGTCTGCCCCCAGGAGTGCGCTTTTTGAGGCGCAGAGTTGGCAACGGTGACCAGACACTGCCCAGTTCCAGCTGCTGTGGAAGTGCATGGAATCCAAAGGTTGGATCAAACTACAACAAAGTGGTGACTGTCCACTAGGGGGACTCAGCCAGGTATGTAATATTTTCAGTGCCAAACTAATACATTTGTGGCAATAAATCATGGGAAAAGATATTAACTAAATTGAACACTCATTGGGCAAAACTATTGGGTGTGAAAGTGCATTGACATGAAAACAGTAGCTTGGTGCCTGACTGCTATTCAGCATGCAAGCAGAAATCTGACATGGATTAGAGCACTGGTAGAAGAAATCATTTTGGCACCAAGAAATCCTGCTGAGGCCAAATCTAGAGTTTGAGGTGCCATTTTTCACAAGAAGGATTTTTGAAGAATGACGGGGTTCTTATTTGTAGATTGCCCATCCCTCTCCACAAAGCAGGTTTCTAGCCCTATGCCACCAGAGATCTTCAGAAAGAGCTTTCTACTAGGCTGTCTTTCCCAGCCCTCCAGCAACATTGAGGGGTCTCAGTCTATTTCCAGTTTCAGAATTCCTTGTTTGCATGGAGAGACAACAAACTAACTCTACATTTCTTGATTTTCTTAAGTTTGGTTAAAGCTAATGCTTTCCATGACTCAGCCACACAAAGTTAACTCTAGCCCCTTTGCAATAGCACTAGGAACTTGCAAAGCCAAAGTGCCTAAGTGCTTCATTATAAATATTGTCTTGCCACCTGTAAAGTGACTCACCCCGAATATCATTACCGGCAGAATACTTCGTCTAGTAATGCTGGTATCCCAAAGGGGGTGAGGGAGTTAATTATGTGATGTATTACATGGGAAGCATTACTTTAACTTTGCAGTTCTTGCTTTTCTTAACTTGGCAGGGATTTGTTTTTATTAACTGTTGTTGGAGGGAAGGGGACCCTCAACATTAGAAAGCCAGGAAATGCTTAGCTAGAGTATAAGGTTTTTTTAATCTCACATTAAGAAAGGTATGGGAAGCTGAAAGTACTGTTGTAAGACAGCAATCTAACGACATTTATTTTATGTTTTGTAAATGATGCATCATAGGGGAGTAAAAAAGGGCACAAGCACCATTTTGGGTTTGTTTTCTTTTCAGGTCACATTTAAAACTACCATACCCTGTTCTGTGATATCCTAGCACATACTTTGTTGTTCCTACCACTGCCTTTTCATTGTTGTAGTTAGGACAACAGGCAGCTCTTTTGTGATTGCAAAGTTACTCCATAACCAACTACTGAGAAATAGAAGATTTTCTCCACTTGCGCTTTGATATCCTTTAATAATTACTGATGAGCAATTGGACTTCTACAAGGCCACTTTCTTTGTAAATTTTTTTAAAAATAACAATCACAGGACATTGCATATCAACACTCTAATACCTTTAGTTTCATACACCTGTCATAAATCTGTATTATTGAAAATACTCATACAAAGCTCTGGAGCTTTTAAGAGATGTAGAATTTACAGTGGAGAATACATTGTGCACTGCCATCGTGCATAGTTGTCAACCGTCTTAGGACATATGAGAGAGAAACAGGTTTTCTCAGGCAGTTAAAAGATTGAGTATGAGAACTAGTTTATTAGTCCATCAGCAGCAGCCACTAACAGCTTGGATAGTACTAAAGAAGCAGGAAGGGAAATGACACAAATATTCTTGAATTTTCTTTCCCGTCCATATCATGGTCTTCAGTAATTTCTCAGCCATTCCTCAGTAGGAGGTGGAGCCACTTAAGAGGAGAGAGCAGTTGCAGCCCCGCCCCTCAGGAGGGAGCATTCTGAGATAAAGGAGACTCAGGTGCACTGAGCCCGTCTTAGATCAAGGGGTGTGGACAGCTGGGGAGCTAAACACAAGGAAGAACACAGAAAGTATCTAGCATGAGAGTCCTCAGACCAAAGACTTAGTCTATGCCACTTTTGTCATCAGCTTTCAGACACCTGGAGAAAAGCATTACTTAGGGCCTGGAGAACCAGATAACAACAGAATTTCCTTTGGAGATGCCAGAGAGGGAAATGGGTCTGCTCCTGTTCCCTAAAGACTGGGGAGAATTGCAGGCTACTCAGCAAGAGTATAAGGTAAGGAGGAAAGGGAGAGGAAATTGTCATAGGGCTTTTACATGGTTAGCTGTGCCTCTGACCTTTTGAGGCCTTGATACTTGAGAGATTCATCTTGAAATTATTTCAAATTTTCTAGGATATACATGCATCTCTAACTTGAGATGGTGGTAAGTGATACACGAGGACAGGAAGCCATGCCATGAGTATTGACTTCAGCATTCCTGTTACAATTTTCATAGCAGGGCATTATTGCACATTGACAAGTTTTGTATGCACACTATGTGCAGATACTAGCATGCAATATTCAGCTCCTGAGAATCTGAGGGCTAAGGTAGCTGTCCACAAGGCATGAGCATCTGCTATTCAACCAGTCCTGGCTAGTTTCTGGCTTGAGGTGTCCCAAGCCATTATCTTGGCAGCTGTCTTCATCAAATGTTGGCGGTATGTGAGGCTACAATCCAGAACCCCACTCCAATATATTTCAGGAAATCCTCATGCCTGATATTGGTTTCAAAGGTGACGTTCAGGCTCTTCTGTGCATGTTCGTTGCTCAGGTGGAATGCAGAGACAGCTGTTTTTTGAGGGTTCAGTTGGAGTTGCCATAACTAATAGTACTCCTCCAGTTTTTTCAGCTTTTCTGTGAGGACTCATTCCACTTGGGTGAAAGTGTTCACTTGGATGGTGAGTGTGAATGAGCGTGAATGATGGTAACAAGATGGATCCCTGTGGGAGCCAATTGTTTGATAGACTAGGTTTGTTGGATCTACATGAAATTTTACAATTGGTGAGCATAAATGTTAGTAGGTGCAGTGTTGTTCCCCAAGATACTATTTCCAACACTTTTAGAAGCAGGACGTCCAGCCAAACCATGTCATATGCCAAGGACAGGTTCACAAAGGCCACTGCTGTTTAGAATCAGAATTGATAGCTAGCTTTGATGTAGGTAGTCTGTGCAATCATCTGATTACAGGTGTTTTGTCCCAGTCTACATCTGGATTGCTCTTTTGGGATGTAGTACTGTCTTTCCAAGAGCTCGTGCGTTCTGCATAGTATTGATATCAAACAGTAGTCTTTCAGATCATCAGCTGCTTTCCCTGGTTTCAGGATGGTGATTGCTTTTGCCTAGTGCCATACCTTGGGAGCTTGGCCAGGGCATGCATTTGGTAAGGCAGCATGTCAGCCAGTTGCAGCCATGTTGCCCGGGGTTTTTCAGAAATTCTGCAATGATGCTGTCTAGGCCTAAGTAGGCAAGACATACAAAGGATGGAAGAAAGGAAATGTTATCCTCATTTTACGTATAGAAAACTGGAGATCTCTAATGCAGTGAACATTTATGCACGTTTAACATTATTTATGTGAGTAATCCTGCTGGAGTCAGTGATCCAAATCTCCTGTGTTCCAGTCCAGTATCAATAATCACCAGCTTCTCCTGTGATTCTGGGTAATTCAGATTCTGCCTCTTATTGAAAATCGCAGTGTCAATTTTGTTAAGTGGTGAGATGCAATTGTGTCTACTTCATGCTAAGATTAGAGAACCATAACTTACAGTAAGAGGTCTTGAAACATGGGTTGTTATGGCAACACTGAGAAATATTGCCTTAACTATAGTAGTACCACTAGGCATTACAGCAGTTTCAAAGGTAATTTTACAAGTGAGCATAAAAGTGAAGCAGTTTGTTTCTGTTACCCAACCCTCTGTAGTGTAGTGGGGAAAAACAATTTTCTGCATAACTAGAAGGTACCATAGAGTACTTCAAGTAAAAGTAATATGCTTCTGTTTAAACTGGTTCATTCAGAACTAAAAGCATAAATTAGCACCACAACAGTAGACATAATTATGGAAACGTAGAGCTGTGAATGTAAATGTGAATGGAATAATATGGCTAATAGAAAGACAAACCATAGCTGTGCATTTAATCAGGAATGTGACTGGATATTAAGAAAGCAGCAATTTAAGGGAGGAAATTAAATGAAAGATAAATTATTTCCACTATAATGCAAAACCCTTCCATATAAATGATTGCAAAGAACATCATTAGTTTTTTTTCCTAAATTTATGCCACATTAGATTAGTTGAAAATGCTCAGATACTACAGTGAAGAGTATAAGAACCTGAGGAGAACAGATGAGTGGCAGATTTTGATGTAAATTCCCATAACCCCACTCATCCTCTCTAAAGTGACTGGTGTTACATGCCCAGTCAGTTTGACACTGTATTAAATGTTGTGGCAAAGCTTCTGATTTGTGCTGCTGAATGAGTAAAAATTTGTACCCATGAGACACAGGTCATTCTGCCTTGCAACATTCCTGTGCATGGACTGAAGTAAAGATACTCAATTGTGTGTGAAATCATAAGGACCACCAGAAAAATATAAATGTTGAAATAGTTAATTTTTATGTTATGGTTTTACCAGTAATGTTTTCCTAAATTTGACTGATGGTTTGGAATTTTACCTTTTATCTTGTCGTTCTATTTTCAAGGCAAAATGAAATCTGGAGTATTTCTGCTTTAGATTTAGGTTCTTTTCTTCAGTGAAAAATGTTTTGTCCACAACTAAAGAAAGTTTATCATTTGTTTTTTGGCCTGTGGATATTATTATTTAATTTAACAGCTCTCCAAAGTGTCATAGACACTCCACAGTATACATAAGAAAAGGTGTCCCAAACAGTTTATAATCTAACTTCAGACATGACAAAATTAAAGGAATAACGCAACTGTATGGAGGGGCTGGAAAGGAGGGATAAGGGTTGCAACAGTAAGATTATGTAGATATTCAGGAAAAGTTAGAGCACAACACAGTGGAGCAAAAACTGCTTGATGATATTTTTAACAGTACAAATGTCTGAAATTCCTTGTAGTCATCATGGAGGAAGCAGGTGTTAGATTTGACTGTCATGCTGCTTCCTACAGATGTAACAGCTCAGGAAGGATGCATAAACAACAGTAGAAAATAGTATTGAGAGGGCTGTGCAAAAAGCAGACAAACAGGGCTTTAAGGCTGGCATCATTGTCAGAGTGAAATAAATAGAAGGTGGTGTGATAAGAGTCATGGTCAAGTAAGTATAAAGGGTAGTTATGCACAACCTGGAAGCGAAGGGGGACTTGGTGTGGAGCAGTAGAAGGAGCCGTCAGATTAATTCAAAGTGGTGAGGTGACGTGGTCAAAATGACCAGCCAGGAAGATCTTTGTACTGCTTAGTACTTAGTTGTACTTTGGGGAAGAACTAATCTTAGGTGTTATGGAGAAAGCAGCAGCAAGATAAGGACACAGGCTGGATGTTGAAATATGTTCTCATAATCATCTTGCCTGGGTCTTTTAATTATTCATCCTCTCCCAGTGTTCTCTCAGTGCTGATCCTACTTAGAAATTCCATCTGAGAGGCCTAGTTATCATTTCTCACTTGCATTGGATAACCACTCAATGCTACTAAAGACAATCATCTCAAGGGAGCAAATACTCCCTCTTCCCCCAGCAGTTAACAGGACCTGATGGTCAATACGTAATACAAAACTGCCATCCATAAAGATAATGGGTGCCAATGTTCACAAATGAAGGGAAATGCTTCTCTCCTGCAGCACAAGATTGCTCTGTAGGTTTTAAAAGCAACCAGCATGAGACATAGGATGAAGTGGATCAGGACCAAGGCAGATGTTACCCACACCTTCAGAGCCATTACTGTCAGTGAGTAGAGGGATTTCATAGGAGGCATCTAGTACTTTGCAGGATCAGCCCTTAAGTTACAGTGACAGGACCCAACCCTACAACGCTTAGTCATATGAATAGTCCCATTGCACTACCACTACTTGTACTAGTAATTAACGTGTGTAGATCATGCCTCTACTTAGAAGATTACCTAGAGAAAAATACATCTGCCCTCCACAATGTTGATGAGCAATGCCAGCTCTCTGTATGGCTCTGTTAGGTTTATGGTTAGTATAAATACACTTCAAAATGTGCCATGTGCAAGAGCCATATTGTGACATAAGGCTGAAGTATGCTATACACTAGTAAATCACAATAAAAACGCACAGGATGAAAGTCTGCTTGGTGTACAAATGGAAGTTCTAGTAAAAAATTTGGCCCAACATGTTACACACTAAAATAATAGAACAAAGTGACGTTTACAGCCCTGCTGTATATTTTTATACTCAATAGTTGCAGCAATTAGCAATAATAATGAAAGCAGATAAACATCATAGCAATACTGATTAAATATTAAATCTAGAGAAGTCCGTTCAAGCCATTGATAGAGTTTGTCACTTTGCATCTCTAGTTCCAGATGAAACATTTCTCATGTTTGTTGTAAAGCAGCTGTTCTTGCCTACTACTACACACTTCCTGCATTTCCAACATTGGAAATATCACTGCTTATTTTGGTGGGAGAGGAAAATTAACCTGTATTAGATCTTTTTGTCAATGTCAAATGTACAGGGCATACCAATAAGGTGAATGGATCTCAGCTGTGATAGAAACAATTTCTCTCCAAACGAGTATTAGCACTTGTTCTTGCCAAACCATGTTCAAAGGACTTCTATCAAGTACTTTAGAAAGAACAGTTACTTATCCTGTGCACTTGATCACAATTCCTGGTCCACAGAGTTCCCATAATTCTGCTTGGCCTGATTTCCTTGCCACACTGTGACAGTGAGGCAGCGTTGTAAACAATAATTCGTGTGATGGAAGAAGGCCCAATGTAACATCTGGAGGGTGGTTTATATTGCTTAATTGCTCTTGATACACAAGCTATCCTCTGGTTATGGAACCTGAACATTGAGCTCCAACATCTGCTTATAAGAGGAGGAGTTACTTACCTTATGCAGTTCTTCAAAATGTTCTGTCCGCATGGATATCACTCTTGGTGTATACACAGGAAATCAGAACTTTTTAACTACCAGTGTTCTTTGAAGCTGCACATGTGCTCTGTATGTCCTCATGCTTTCCTTCACAAGAATGTAATGGGCAGCATGACCCCAAATGCCACTCAATTCCTTTGCTTTCAAGAATCATGATTAAAAGACTGTAGGGAAGGAAAGCAGGTTATGGGCTCCATGCAGACAGGACATCTCTACACACATTAAGTTTAAAATCATTTTTTGTTAGCATATGTGTCCATGGGATCCTACATTTGGCAATTAGCTAGCTGTTAACTGCATAAGATGGTGGAAGGAAGGAGTCACATCTAACTAATGATTGAAGGACAGCTTGGCCCAACTGAACATCATATCTAGAGGCTGACACGAAGGAAGCGATTAGTAAATATATGAATCAAATTCCAAGTAGCTGCTCTGGTACACTGAGATTTAATGTGAGCAGGAGGAGTCAACTTGTTTAGAACAAGGGGTCTTAACCTTTTTCTTTCAAAGGTCCTCGCAATATGCAGTAGAAATTCCAGAGCCCGCCTGTGCCACAATAACAGTTTTTCTGCATATAAAAGCCAGGGCTGATGGTGGGGCTAACAAACAGAGTAATTGCCTGGGGCCCCACAAAGCTCTGTTGCTCAGACTTCGGCTCCAGCCCAGGGCAGCAGGAGGCCGGAGCTTCAGCCCCGTGTGACGGTGAGGTTCTGGGGCTGCAGGGCTTCAGCCCCCACGAGGTGGCAGGGGTCTGAGGCTTCAGCTTGGGACCCCAATAAGTCTAACGCTGGCCCTGCTTGGCAGACCCCCTGAAACCTGTTCGTGGTGCCACGGACTCCCAGTTGAGAACTGCTGGTATAGCTCATAGGAGATTCTGATGCAAGCTGAGCTCCATTTCAAGGGTCGTTATGATGGAATAGTTTTACCTGAGGCCCTGCTTCTAAAGGCCACAAAGAGTCTAGCTCTGTGAAATTGCTTTGTGCCATGCAGATAAGAGGAAAAGTTCCCTGAATTGCCAAGTATGGTGCCATGCCACCCCAGGAGCTGAATGAGGCTTAGGTAAATATATTGGCAAGTGTATATGTTGGTTAAGGTGAAATTCCAAAACCACTTTAAGCAAAAATTATGGGCAGTGTCTAAGTCACTGTCTTTATGAAAAATTGTATATGGAAGCCTTGCCATTCAAGCCTGAATCTCAGGTGGCCTTTGAGGGACAGTGAGTGCTACTATAAACACTGTCTTAATTGATATGCAGTACAAAAAAAAGGTTTGATGGGCAGATCCATTAGAGTGGTGAGGTAGAGTTCAAGTCCCATATAGGGGCAATCATTCTAACTTGTGGAAAATTAGGGATGTGAAAATTAATTTAATGAACTATCCATTTAAACTTCAAAAAATAGAATGTTTAAAAAGTTAAATGTTAAGTTACCCTGAAGTTGCACCTGTGGGCAGAAGGGGGCAGGGGAGTGCCTTGGTACTACTAATGCGCTGTCTGTCATGGTTCATTGCTAAGCCTCGCGTAGAATATGAAGTGAAGAGAGACTTACTCACAGAGCGTGCAGTTTTTGATATCTGGGTGTTAGTGAAAGTGCATTTTTTGGGGGACTTCTTTTTTAAAACATACACTCTCCCCCAATGATGGAGCTGCCTACCCAGCTTACAAAAGGGTTTTCTCAATCCCCTGTGTGATAAGTTCTATAGTTGGCCTTTGAAGAGATTTTTTCAGACGCTGTCTTGAGCAACTGAATATCAGAAATAGTACGCAAACAGAGTATGGTAGGTGCATATGTAAGGGTGGGAAGGAGACTGATCCCTAAATTTCAGTTTAAGATGTCTGACTATCCAGATCTACTTCTCCAATATCTCATGGGGTCCAGTGAAATTTAATTTAGGATTCGTGGAATGCTCTTAACTTAAAGCAAGTAGGGCCCGGTCACCTGTAGCAGAGTTTTGCAGAACAGCATGTCAAATTACTGTGCAGGGCAGTCTGAGGTAACCAAGTCACTGGTGTACTTGCTTCACACCCTCTGATCTCTACTGGTCTTGACTGGCTACTGCTGAGCAGTTTCTTCTTTTTCTGCTGTTCAGTTTGCTCATTATTTATTTGCATAAATAAATGATGCCATTTGCATCATGGCAACTGGGACTTCCAGTCATGGATCAGGAGCCCATTGTGCAAGACACTGTAAAGCACAGAACAAAGAGAGTTTCCAAAGAATCTTGCTCATTCTCCTGCTGTGTGCCTGTGTTTCATGAAAGAGCACAGATGCAACATGGAGAGCTAGGAGGCACCCCCTCTTGCACACTTCCCCCTGTACTAGATGGGAGTTCATGTAAGAATGTGTGGCTCCACTACCCCATAGCAGCATAGCTGAAGGCATTTTTTCCTTAGATAGTGAAGAGGAAGAAAAGTGTTTGGAATCCACTTCCTCAGAAGTGGCAGGGAGGTATGTGAAGTTCCTTCAATGAATAGGGAAAGCAGTGAGTAAGGGGAAGCTCCATCATCATGGCTCCATAGCTAACTGTGCAATCAGCCTCTACTGCATGCCTAGTCTATAATTCTAAGACTTATTTCAAGGGAAAAGCAGTCTGCTCAGGTTTATTCTGAAGGCAAAAGGGAGTAACTTCTGTAAAGTTTGAGGAAAACTAGTCACGCTATACATGAATTACAAGTCAGATACCTGTCTGGGAAACACATACTGATAGGCTATACAATGGGAAGCACAGCAGTAATGCTCTTTGCATAGACTGCAGCTACAGTACGTGCCAGATTTTATGCAGACAGTAAACTTCTCTTCTGAATTATTTGCTACCACAGGCAAACTGTGTGTGTGTTTTGGGAGTTAAATATTTTCTGTTGTATAGAAGTACATGCCAGAGTCTAAGCTCATATTCCCCGTTAAGTAGATGATTTAAGATTATTTGTTTTGTGTTCTTTTCAATAATTACTTTGAGGATTATAAAGTGATCCTGTTAAAAACAAATTCCACTGGTACAATGTCTATATACTGATGTTTTGTTTGCAGCCTTTTTTTTTTTCTGTAAAGTGCAATATTGCTGATTTGAAAGAATTAACTTGGTGTGAAAGTATTTTAGTTTGAATGCCCATTGTTTCTTGGTCTCCTGCTGAGACTGCTTGCATAGGCACCAATCAGAGCTAAATTGTGCAGTATCTGTGATATGGACCACGTTGGTCCTCTTTCCAAATTAACTTTTCAGCTTAAGTCCAAGAAACGTTTTTGCTGCTATTTTCAACAACATACCTATTGCCTGGTATAGAGAGTGGTAAAGAAACAATTGTAGATCAAGCCCCAGTACAGGTATGAAGGAATTTTAAGACTAGTTCTCACTGATAGAGGTAACCAATATAAAGTATTAGGGAAAGGACAAAAAACAACCATACTGCTTCATTTTGAAACAACAGCAAGCTCCAATTGAGGAGAGAACAAGGCCAACTAGAAAGAAAGCCATTACAAAACAATATGGATTTCTTGCCAAATGTTAACATCTGAATGTTTTGTTCTTTATTTACCCCATTCTAACACTTGTGTCCAAAACACTGACATCACAATTTGCATTATTGCTTTATACTGTGGCAAATGTTAACTGTACACTAATAGAAATGTCATCTCACTGCACAGTGGTGACAAGTTACTGCCCAGAAGCTTTCTGTTTGCTCCTGTTGCCAATGAAAGACAGTGCCATAAACTGGCAGGATATGAAATCCCATTTCAGACTATATTATAGCACCACAAGAATGTGATTCTGATGTGGAAAACATGATTACATTTTCATCAGACGTTAACTAACAACGTCGTTAGTGGTACAAGGTGCAAAGTAACCATTAACACAAAAAGCTCTCTCACATCACAGTAAATCTTAAAAGTTTATATTGAGATGTTTTATAAAACATTTATTGAAAACACACTTTTTGAATTAGGCAAGAGCTGGAGTAGTAAAAAGAATTGAGAATTGCACATTTGTTCAGAGACTGAAAACGCAAGCATGCCAGTGCATGGAAGCGTTAGATGAGACTCTTCCTCTACAGTGCTCCAGCAATGCACATCCCAATGATCCTCCATATTGCTTTATCAGAAAGAGCAGTAGCACAGAAACTTTTGTTCATGAAGATATGTTTTCATTGCTACCTAGCAATTCCAGTTTAAAATGGTGTCAGCAAAAATGTTTTGCAATTGAACCCATCTTTAAACATTGCTTATCTCACTTAAAAGGAACAAATGTTGACCTTGAAATACACTTTTAAAAATAAATATCCTTAACAGTGTTACCGCCACATTAGGCTATTAAAACAGCCTTAAAATATCTAATTTGTGTGTTCCCCCCCTTCACCAATTACATTGTTTATATTTTCTCACCCTGTACAAAGATTTTCACCTTTCTTCAGTGGCGTACTGATAGGGCCCCCAGGCACTGGCCTGGGGGAGGGCACCAGATGGACCCTCGGAGGAGGAGCCACCCTCCATTGTCACAGCCGGCCAGGGCCCACTGGGCTTTACCATGCCCAGCAGCCATGCCGGCCTCAGCTCAGGCTTGCTGGCAGCTGAGGGCTCCTACTGTCGGGGGAGCAAGTGTCCTGCCAGCTCCTCCGCCCCCATGCTGAGCACAGGGAGGGAGCCGCAGGGACCTCGGCCATGCAGGGGCCAGGCAGCCAAAGGCAGAGCCCATCATGCCACGCCCACCTGCCAAAGCTGGCCCGGGGCATCTGCCCCTGTCACTTCTGCTCCCTGCTGCCCATAGTGGGTGGGGGAGAGTTGGAAACAGCCCACAGACACATTCCCCTCCCCCTGCAGGGCACTACTGCTGCTGCTGCTGACAAAAGTGGGTGTAAATATAAGTATTGGCCCCTCGGGGCGCTGGAGTCTCCCAGAAACCCACAGTACACCACTGTCTTTCTTTGTTGAGCTTCTAGTTAACTTCAGTTTAATTTTCTCATGGAGAGTAACCATGTTTTTTAAAAAGGTAGTGGAAAATTTGTTAAACAGGTTCCATGGAAAATTTAAAAATACAAACACTAATGTTGATCTTAAAATTTCATTTGAAAGAAATTGGCTCATTGCAAAATATTACTTTGGGGCCAGATTTTACTTGACTGTGTCCCTTTAAATATGTTGTGAATATTTTTAAAGGGAGAAACAAGTTGGAAAATTTATTTTGTTATATCATTTTCAAGAATTGTCAAATACATATTTTAAAACTTGAGGTTTAACTAATAAACATTATAAAAGCAACAAGGACTTAAGCCAGGACTTTCATGTGCAAGACGCTTTGTAATCAAGAATTCACAACTAATTTCAATGCTATGCAAACTGACTATATCCAGTTACAAAAATATCATTGCACAGTTCCAGTCTATATTGTCTGTCACATTAGGATTGTCATTTTGTAGTACGAATGCAACAGTTAATATAAAATCTAGTTAATGAGACTTGGCAAGACATCTTGCCTTTAGCAAATACCCACCTCTAAACAATTTTTGCTCTGTTTTTTACTCTATCCTACCTAGTTACCAATATATATAATTAACCAGCTACAAGCAAACAATGTACTTAATTGTACAAAACTACATAGAAATTCCAGTTTTTAAACTGTTCAGGAAACAATACACTTGAGCTAGAAAAACATAAAATACACTCAGTTTAAACAATTATTACATGTGAACTAACATCCATACATTTGACTACATAGCTTTTCCATATTTAATGATGGTTGCCTTATTTTTAATTTGTGTATTGTCAGAATTCTCAGCTCATGGTTTTGATTATAAAAAGTAAAGACAAACCTTGGACTGAACTGAGTCTAGACTCTATCCCAAAATGCCTTAGCTCAGATTTCTTTTATGCTATATGAAATCTGAAATTGCATAGGTGAGAGCTTGAAAAATCCTCTTGCCAATGGCAAGGAGGAAGCTCTTTCTGGTGAGTAAAGGAGCCTAACATAGCAATTTCTGTGGAATGTCTTTTCTATATTTCTAGCTTTTACAGTTGCAAAAATAATCCAAATTTAAAGATGACAAAACTGGATTGCTAGGTCTGCCAGTTGGCTCCAGCACGTCTGCTATTGCTGCTGTTTGTATCTTTGCCAAATGCAGCACAGTGAAATTAACGATAACATAGCCAGTTTCACTGATTCTGTTCACCATGTGGTTGTCCTCGGTGAAATTAAAAAATCATACCAATTTTATGCTACTGTTCTTGAGGAAAGCTATGAGCAGCAGCAGCAGCAGCAACACGGTAAGCAATGGGAATTATTTAGGATGGAGAAACCATATGGAAGCTGGGGTCCAGGTAGAGTGGTGGAGACCTCATTCCTTAGCAACCAGGAGGCTAAGATCTGCCCCTGAACCTAAACTTATTTTATGGGAACTTCCAAACTTACAAGACATTTAATAGCCATAATAAACTAACATAAAAGATGGTGGCCCAAACCAGAACAGGAATCATATGGCTTTGAATATAGGTGCTCAGCTACCACATTGATCATCACTATTCTGAAATTCCCAGCAGCTGGTAGTGGCAGAAGAATTAGGCTTCTTGCTCCCCTGCCTCTGATATTTTGTATCTATCTTTTGTAGTAGGTTTAAATGTCCACCTAAACAGGTGTCTGGTAAATTTTCAAGTACAGGATACAGTGTTAGCACTTCTTAAACAGTTACTACAAGGGTAATTACAAGCAGTCTTGTAAAAATAAGGTAAGGATGATTTTAGAAATCTTACACCACCTCAAATGTACCATTTATTTGGGGATGAGGCAGGTTTTCAAAAGCAGGAATTAAACTGATCTAGTGTCTAATCATCCAATTGGAAGTCATATTTTTTCACTTGTGTATATATTGTGGTGAAAAACATGGAATATGTCTTTTTCATGAAAACATGCTTTATTCTCATTTGTTAGGACTCTATTTCTATATTTTTGATCACTAGCAGTTACACTTTTCCATTCTATTAAGTAAATTTAAAACCAGCAAAACTTATTTGCCTTTTTTGAAGAAATCCAGTAAAGAAAAGTTTAATTTTGCTATCTAGGTACCTGTATAGTCATCATCACTATAGTACCTGCGTGCCTCCAGACAGGCATGCGCACAGTGCAGCAGGACAAATTACCCTATTTAAAAACAGATTTTGGCAAATTGAGTTACTGTGCTGTATGCATGGGAAGGATATATTGTACATATTGCAACAGTTCTTTTTCAACCAAATTCCTTCCACTAACTGCACCACTTCAAGTATAACAATAATGAACAAATATAAAGATTTAATCTTCACATTTACACCCCTCCAGCTTGTGGCAGATGAAGTTCAAATGATGTTTAAGAGCTCACTTACATGTAACACATTTTAGAACAAAACAATAAAACTTTGTGTATATATAACTGCTCTCTACTTTGGTCAAGCTCTTTACTAATCATGTTGTTCATGTAGACTAAGAGGAATGAGGGGATGGAGTGGTAGAAATCACAGCCTATAGAATAATACTTATATACTATAGTGTCTGAATATCTATCTTCCAATTATCTTTTTTTAGTCACAAGGGTCTTCCTTTGTTTCTTTCCTTCTCCCATTCAGAATTTTACCCTTTTTTCAGAATAATTTTTCATAACCAATGAAGCCTACCTGAGATGATAAAGCATGGAAATTTGTGTTAATTTTTTTTGTTTAGTATTTGTATCATGGTAGCACCCACTATGTGATATTCAAGCATATGAAAGATACAAGTTAAATGGAAGATCAAATTAAACAGTAATTTAATTAAGCAGAAGGCACTTTATTTAAATACTAGGCTTTAAAAAATTAACTTCATACCAAGCCTGTTTAACATTTTAAACAATGCTTAGTAATCACAAATTGTTATAGGTACCAACTTCTAGTGCCTGGATTGTCTAGGAATGCCAAAATTGGAAACATGCTGTTATGCTATTCAAGTTGCATTCCTACATGCAAGATAGTTCCTTGGTATAATAGTAAGTGTTTATGAAGTGATGAAGAGTTCCAATTACCTTCACAAATCATGGATTGCAGCTGCAACAGAGTTTTTTTTTTTTGTGGGAAATAATGAACAAACTACAAAAAGAGGTAAATAATTCTCCTAGATATCACTCCCCATTCAGAAAACATGTTGGTTGATAAAGGAAAAAGAATGGGCCAATAAATGATACAAAATCAAGTGGATAGCCTGAAAAACTGTAGCTCAAACAAAAAGAGATTGACTAAGAGCTGAAAACATCTCTGGCAGCATGTGACATGAAAGATCTTCTTGTTAAAAGGGACTTATTTACTGTGTGGCTCTGGCCTTATGCTATTTCATTATTATTATTATTTTTGAGTGAAGTTCCCTGGAGGGAGGATCATTTCAACCAGAAGCAGTTTGAAATGTTTGTTCTTACATGTAAATAAGACTAAATGAAGGCTCTTCTTCCAAGTCACAAGTAACTATCACACCATCTTCATGGACCTCTAGACAAAGAAGTTTAACATTTTTATGAACCACAATCTACATGCAGAAACCAACAAGGTGACATGACTTGAGAAACAAATCTGAAAGCAAAGCAATTTCCACTCTGAAAGACAACTAATCAATAGTTAATGGTAAAAGGGAACCTACTACTAGATAACACAATGCAGCATAAACACCTGTTTCATGTTCCTGCACCAAGAGGTGTAAGAAAGTTGTGAGGGAAAAAGATCCAATGCAGGATATTTTAAAAAAAGCTTTCCTTTGGAGAATAGCATGTAACAGCTGTAAACAGAGGTTGATTGTCCAAGCTTTCATAACGGAATTTGAATATTTTCAAAAATATATGTATAAAAAGTTCCATCATTAAACAAATTTTTGGTGAAGTAAATGTGAGAATGCATAATTCCATTTTATGAGCAGAACAGGATATTTGCAGATAAGGCTACTGTTTCTTTGTATTCTGTAAGGTTAGTACTAGGTTATAGTCCAGAAGAAGTCCTTTAACTTTTTCATGGAATTTCTCTCTATAGTGATTGAAGTGCATAATACTTTCTGGTTTTTCTTCAAACCAAAATTTGTCAAATTCATAAATCAGATAACCTGTAAAGAAAACAAAATAAAGTTCTACAAGACCTGTGATCCACTCTTTTCTACTCTGAGCTGGGAGGATCCATCAGAGAGACTCCACTCAGCCTAGGGGAAGATGGGAATGCCTCCCCTTTATTCAATAGCAATTCTTCTGGATAGTGTAGGAGTAACTAGCAAGAATGCATGCCTTAGAAAATATTTATTTATTAAATTGAGCCCTGCTGTATGTATCCAGCCACCCAAATTTATCCAAAGAAGAAGCAGTCAGACAGGCATCCAGGTTATAATTCTTGCTTTGGAGGAGCAATGGAGGTAAATGTTTGGTTTTTTCCTTTAAATTATACTTGAAAATAAATTCATGACCATGTTAGAAGCATCACAGCACAAAAATATTTTCAATATGTAACAAACTGGCTGAGTACAAGGTGCTCTTCTAATAACTGGTCCAGGCATAATAGTATACTACTCCTAACAATTAAAGGAATTACTCCTTTATCTCATGTGGTAGAGCCTTGCACTTTGGTAATGAAGGTACCAGACTGTAGTCCTTATATTGATAGCCTATAGGAGGGAAGAGTTACAGGTACTCACAATAAAACTGATGGAAGTGTTCCATTTGTGGCACTCCAGGGACCAAGTTGTAGAGATGAGACTTTAAAGCACCACTCTTTAGTAAACTATAAGCCATTTCTGTCAGATTTATCCCAACTATTGCGTAGGAATATCTGCAACACCAAAAACATTTCCTATTAGGCACTAATGAAATCCATTCTTCTGTTGATTTTTACAGTTTGTTCTATTTTACATGGCTAATTTGCATAGAGACAAATTATTATCTGCCAAATTATTCCTATTCTACATTTTGGATCATTCTAGGAATTAAGCAATCTGTCTCATGTGTATACAGCATTTTTTTCTCAAGTGCCTTGTACATCTAAGCCAAAGGAGACATTAAAAGATGGACTGTGCAGGAAATCTAAAATTTCATCAACAACAATGTAGTGAATGTTAACCATGCAGAGGCAACAGGATAGGAAGTTTTAATCAGCATTTAAGAAAGTAAAAGCTAACCTTTAAAAAAATTCTAAATTGGGTAAAGTTACTACTCTCTTTCCAAATCTACTGTAACACTACCATGACAGCCATCAAAAACGCTGCTATCGCAACAGAGCTGGCCAGCTGAAGCTCAAGAAGATTGTGTGTTTTTTTTCATATGTAATACAATTTTCAAGGCTTGTTACAGAGTACAAAGTGCTACATCAGATATGGTTACACACACAATTTGAGTCACTGAGAAAGTGCATTTTAGGGCTTTGTCCATTATATCCTCTTTCCACAGCCCCCACCTATATGGAGGTGGAATTCCAAATACAGAACCTATAGCAGACTGACACCTCCAGGTCCGCTCCTGTTATGTATTGGACTCTTTTTGCTTAGAAAGTCCACTGATCAAAAATTAGAATAAGTTCAGCAGTAACAAAAGCAACATAATTTACAATATGTTAAAAGATACATGTATATGTTTGATTGCAGAAGTCTTCATTAATTTTTTAGGATGAGTGCTCACAACTTAAATAGATAAGACAACATTCATGACAAGCCACAAGATGAAGCCTTCCCACACTTACTGTATTAATTGAGATAAACTAGAGTGAATTTGGGACTGGGTGGATGAAAAGGAATAGTGTCTAATGGGTGAGATGTGTGTTTATTATCTTTGATTTGTTTTAAATATTTGTCCAGGCCACTGGATGGGCACTTAATCTATGGAGGTATATATACTGCACTTGGCACCATGTCCATGAATACATATATACTGATTAAGTTGGTGGTGTTAAATAGAATAAAAGGTAATTACTATTCTTTTCTGAGTTTAATTCAAACCTGTTAGCTATGCTATTTTTTGCGGGGAGGAAAAGGGAGTTGAAGTGTTTTGCTAGAATGAAACTAACTGAAGACTAGAGATTGCTAAGAGCACTAAATAGATTTGTTGGAACAAATACAGAGCTATATGCAGTTTTCAACTCAGATGCTGTGACCACATCTCCAAAAGGACTAACTTACATTTTAGAAATTAATTGCCTCTGTCAATTTCCTATAGAAAATGTCATAAATGTTTTCCTCTTAAAAAACTTCAGAAGATGCTCCAGTACAGACATGGCAATATACAACTATAATATCTTTGTGAGATCTTAGGCCCATACAAATGGCTTACCCCAAATTTGGATGATTTGAACGAGAGAGGATCTGGCAAGCTTCACTGGTGTAGTGTTTACTAAAATACCTGAAAAGGAGCAAACAGAAACTGAATGTATGGATTACAGTTTCCACAGGTAGTTTATTTAATTAATCTAACATTTTCAATGGAGCAATACATTGAAGTGTATTGAAGAAACAGTGCAGAATGAAAACTAATAAAATAAAAGTAAATGGAAGAAGCAATATGTAACAAGGAATGACATGATGAAGATCAGGATAGGAGCCTTCCAGAGAACTCAGAATTCCCCAATTCAAGTAGGTTGTATTGATTAGTTTTCATATCTTCAGTTCTACATCATTAGTACTTATACCTTAGTAAACTTTATTTTGAAAAGGTTTTGGTAAATTACTCTCTCAACTATAGCATACATGGGCAGAATGTTTTATTCTTAAAACGCTTTCTGCTTCTCTTCTTAACTCTATTACAATTTGTAATTAAAACTGGCGTCTACCCAAATAGTGGTTTACAACAATGCTAGACTAGAAATACAACTCACTGTTGAAGAACTGTTTACTCATTTAGAAAGGGACTCATTTTTCAGTAATGTAGTACAATCGCCAATATATTTCTATTTGCTTCTACTCAGGTATTCAATGCAGAGGGAATTAGGAATAGTACTAAATAAGAACTCATAGACATAGAAAGTTTTAGAGAAGAAAAGTATTTATTTTCACTTACACCAGATTAACTAATCCCAGCATGCCCATTCCTCTGAAGTCTGTTTTGGGATCATCACCCTGGAAACCAATGTCACACCACTGCTTGGTGATTCTAGCCTTCAGATTTTCATGAGGCATCAGCAAATTCCAAAGCTACACAAATACACTTTCATGTTACAAATAACAGCTACCAATGTTTTTCCCAGTCACATTATTCAGAACACTTATTGATGTACTTCAGATAACCATTCATCAAGGAACAGGACCATTTGCATGTTACTTTTTTTTTTTAAATAGAATCACACTTACGGTGGTTCACTTGAACATTTTTAAATGTGAAAGTTCCCGCTGAGGAAAAATCATAATGCAGGCATGAAATAGTAAAGGCTTGTCTTTCATTGTCTTGTGGGTTGTATAAACAATTGGTATTTCTAATTAGACCAAATACAAAACCACAACACAAAGTCTAAATCATTTTTCAAAAATTCTTACCAAAGTTCAGACTACAAGTGTAGTAAACTGAGTAATCTATGGAATGCTAAGTAAATAACATGCTAACTCCTATGTACTGTAGAAACTATTGCAATAATCCTTATATGTGCTATTTTGGGACTCTTCAGAATAATAATAATAATCAGTTGTGTGCTACTATTCAACATATCCAATATTTTGTTCCCTAGATATAACCTTGTAATATTTGACTTTGAGTGGGAGGCTGTGATGACACTAAGTTGTTCATTACTAATGAAGTTAAAAGGGCTAAATGCTGTGCATGTTAAGGTGGACATATTTAAGTAATGGGTTAGAGAGATCAAATAGTATTTCCAAGTAGACTGACTATTCCTCTGCTACAAAACACAACTCACAACTGGAAGAAGTAAGTCATGCTATCATTTAACATCCCAGAAGTGTCCAAGTTTGTTACATTAATCTGATAATTGGCATGGATTTTTTTCTGAAATTTTATATTTTATTGTGGATATTTTGTGCATTTACACGACAAAATAATCTTGCAATTAAGACAAGACTACATGGATTCTCCATGCTTTGTCACACTTCCTTCCCCCCCCCCCTTGGGTAACTCACTTAAGCCCTATATACACTAAAATTACACTAAATCAGGGGACAATTAACTCCCTTAAAGCCTAATACTCATTTACACTAAGGCCCCTTTACGCCGCTCTGACAGTGCAAAGGGGCATTACATGGATATAAATGAGCACTGGGCCCTTAATTTTTCTGGTTGTCAGTTGCCCCATCCACATAAATCCCAATTCTGCAAACACTTGTGCAAATGCTTAACTTAAAGCATGAGTAGTACCACAGAGTTCAATGAGACTACCCATGTGCTTAAATTGAAATACATGGGTACAGGTCTTAGAAGAATCAACATTACATTGAGGATAATATTTCTATACAGGGATATTGGAATGCTAAATTCACTAGTATTTGTAAGATTTTCAATTCCTTGCGTGGAAGGCACTATAAATTATCAAATACTGTTTGTACGCCAGGGGAAGAAGGGGTTGAGTAAGTTTGTGTTCTACTTTCTTTGTGATTTCAAATGGAATAAATTCACTGTAAGAAATCCCTTGGGGAAAAAAGAGAGTAGTCTGAGATTTGCTTTAGGCTACGTTTAACTTTAGTGAATCACTTCTACAATAACTTAAACAGTAAATATCTTTAAAATGCCAACTTGCCATTAAAATAATTAGTCGTAAAGGAATAAATTAAGCTCCCACATACTGTTAGAGACTTTTAACAAATGCCTTTTAATATGACACCTGTCAGAGCAGGTTTATTTTTGCTTTCCTAGTTTATAAACACAAACCAAACAATCTGTTACTTACAAATTTAAAGAAAGCTAAACCTCTATGGTTAATTTATCAGCATTCAATTATTCCAGTGATAGTTTAGAACTCAGAATTCCAAGAGACACTTTCACCTTGATTAGTTGCTTTTCATGTTCTTCGTTATCTGAATCATATGGAACTTTCCTCAGATTTTCCACATCCAAATAAAGTTTCTTATAACCAGATATCTGCAGCAAACATACCTGCAGGCTTGTCTTAAAACTGAAAAACAAAAAACGCCACAGGATCTTAAGGGGGATAGATGATGGGATGGTCACAGTCACCATTGCTTAGGTCATAAGAAAAAAGGAGTACAGTTCCTGCAGAACTTAATATGGCTCACCAGACTCCTGCAAGCTTTGCCCATCTGAAAAAAAAAATTAGTCTTCCAGAGAAAAAATTAATTATTTCCCTCACCCACAAAATGTTACACTAGCTAAACTGCAGAATGGGTAATATTTCATCCAGCTCTAGTGACAAATCTAAGGGTAATATTTCAATGCTGCTCAGCTACAAATGAGAACACTGCATCACTGGAGAAGGAAAGCCACAGCTTTCTAACACTAAAAACCACACTTGCTTCTAGATCTCAAAAGTCATAAGATATCCCAAACTTTGAAACTGTGGATTGCTTTTATGTACAGAAAAATTTCTTTAGATCATTTTCAGAGTTGTTTTAAATTAGTAGTTTTCCCTCTTCAAGTCCCATACAGTTACAGGTGGAGAGAGACAAGGACATTGATACAATCACTTTTTTTTTTTAAATAAGCCCTTTAAAATAAAAATATGTAATATAGGTCATACAGGATATGTAATGATATGGTAAAGATTTGATTGAGATGACCAGTACAATTAAATGGTGGTTTGGTCAGCTGCAAGTAATGCAGTCATACATCTTAAATGTAAATTGCAAAATACAATTTATGTGCTGTACTCCCCAAATAATAGTATTACATTAGGTGATTCTTTTTATAAGCTCTCTTGTCCTATACTTATACACTGTTATAAAAGGTAAAGTGATGTGGTCCAGTTAGAAGCACCTGTATAACAATAGCAAACATACCCCATATCCTTCTGCATGTTAATCTTCTTTTCTTTCATTATGCCTATGACACACTTTTCCACTTCAGCTTCACCAACATGTACAGCATTTCTTAACACCTAAGAAGTTAATGTAAGTCAAACAATTCATGAATACAAAATTTAATATCTATTTTGTTCCTATTATTTACCAGTCTGTTTATGCTCATTGCATTTGCATCTTTTAAAAAAGAAAAAAATATGGGACACTTGTCAAGGCTTTACCACAAAATGTGCTTGCTTTGCCTGTAAAAGAATGAGGATGGCTTCATTCTTCCTTTTTCAACCAGCTGGTAAAAATATAGTTATTAAAAACCCATGCATCATGGACTGTGATCTTGTCAGTCCTCAAGATAACTAGTATGGGGCCTGATAATTTTTGGATGAGAATCTTCAAAGGAAAACTTAAATCCTGAGAGAAGTTGTATTGGTGATTCACTATAGTATACATTATAATATTTAGCATATTTAAGGGTACTCTATTCCACTTACTTAGTCCTACTAAGTCCATAGGACTATTGAATAACTTAATTATCAGTGATATTTTTCCCTCCAATTCAATAATGAATTAATACTAGTTATTAGTAACAACATATAGCCAAGGCCTTTGCCTCACCCTAACAATTAACATTAACATCTACATATATGTCCTTGAAAGAGCAAAAACAACCTGCATCCAGGCAATGATTATAAAAGCTCAGCTGAGATGGACAGGTCATGTTATCAGAATTGATTATGAGAGAGTCCCAAAAAAAGTCATTTACGGTCAGCTGAAACTTGGAAAGTGCAAGAAGGATGCTGAATATAAATATGTCAAAGTCACCCATAAGCAGAATCTTAACTTGTGCAGCATAATGTTGATAACTTCAAAGAGATAGCCAAGGATCAACCTGAATGGAGATTACCTATCAATAAAGGCTATAAAAACCTGAAGGCCACACTTACAGGTTGGGGGAACTCTATCCTAGGAAGCAGTGACTCTGAAAAAGATAGGGGGAGGGAGGTGTAGTGAATAATCAGCTGAACATGAGTTCCCAGTGAAATGCTGTGGCAAAAAGGGCTAATGGGCTCTTTGGATGCATTAGCCCTTGATAAACTGGAGAGGGTTCAGAGAAGAGCTGCAAGAATGATTAAAAGTGATAGTGATAGAAGCAAAGAGCTCAACCTATTTAGCTTAGCAAAGAGAAGGTTGGGGGTGATTTGATTACAGTCTGTAAGTACCTAAATGGGGAACAAGTATTTAATAATGGTCTCTTCAGTCTTACAGAGAAAGATATAATACAATCCAATGGCTGGAAGCTGAAGCTAGACAAATTCAGACTGGAAATAAGGTGTACATTTTTAACAGTAAGAGTACTAACCATTGGAACAATTTACCCAAGATCATAGTGGATTCTCCATCACAGGCAATTTTTAAATCAAGACTGGATGTTTTTCTAAAAGATATATTCTAGGAATTATTTTGGGACAGTTCTATGGCCTGTGTTATATAGGAGGTCAGACTAGAATGATTAAAATAGTCCTTTCTAGCTTTGGAATCTATTAATCACTTTGAGAAAGACACAAAAAAACTCATTGGAAAAAAAATGCCATGCATCATGCCAAGTCTTCAGTGGAAGCCTACACATCCCTATGTGACATCTGTTCACAACACTTCTGCCTCACACATTACACTATATAGCTGCAACAGAATACATGAGATCCCACAATATTGTTGGATACTACAGGACAACCAAACTATACCAATCTCCTAGTGACACTATGACTTCATAACATAGCTTTCATTCCATTTGTGAATAGCTATATTTCAATAATGTGAGATGGAATTCGTGTGAGTGTGAGAGACACCGACCAAAAATTGGTATATGTGGCAGTCACAAAAATTCTCTTTTAGTACCACTTGGTTGAGATTAGACAGAAAGGTCAGTCATTTTCATATCTAAAAGAAAAACATTTAGTTTAAGGTAAGCACATTTGAGGGTCTAAAACGCTGACAGTATCCCTTTACCGTATGCAAAACATATCAAAAGTAAAATGAACTTGCGATATACAGCTGAACAGTCAAGTATGTATTCATATTTCATTTGCTTCAATTATACAGCACTACTACATGACAACACAGCATAAATGGTATAAATCTATCATTGAAAAGATTATGTATCACATTTCCATTTTCTACAACCTACAAGAAAAGATTTTTGTCTGTAAGTTGCATTTATCATGTCCTACCTAACAGCTTTATTTTTGGGGTGCTGATCACTGAGGTCTTGCTACCGTGTCAAAAATGAAACTTTCTTACATTAGAAATTAGACTAATTTTGACCTATTCACATAAGTTCAATTTTATATATATTTCTGAATTAGAGTGGAACTATGAATAACACTGACTATATTAAAGTTTTATACAGACTAACGTTCAACGGAAAAACAATGTGAGATAAAATTTGACTCCAGGACATATCATGAATGCATACCCAAAAGACACTGAAAGTTATCAAATTCTAAAAAGCAAGTTTTCCTTTAAGAGCATATATTTCTGTCTCTAAAAACTGGTAGTTTTCTGGTAGCGGGTATCATCTCCATCAAATCCTACCTTACTCTTTGATAATCCCAATGAGTACTCTGTAATACAAGACAAAATATCATCACTACAACTATTTTATATACTGAATTCAATTTTTTGACTTCTTAAATCATTGACAATGCACTTGTAAATAGTATGTCTAACCAGTGTTTTATTAGGATTGCACAAGCAATTAGTCAAGGATAATTTTAAATTAACAGGTAAGTGACAATATTGAATTGAAAACCTTTTGCATGATGGAAATCTATCATCTTTATGAGTATAGCATTCTGAATAGTTTTGTAGTTTTAAAATGTACTCATTTCAACCTCTGTTTAACAGACTAGAAAGAGCAGGAGCCAGTTTGAAAGAGAAGGATTCTTGATGAAAACATATCTATTGCGTATTTACGAATATCTTTCCAAGCACATTAAAAACATTAATTAATACTAATGGGAACAGGAAACAGTAAAGGAATAGTAAACTTCAAAAGAAAATCATACTTTACACATTTTTCTTACTATTGTTACATTGGCAACAAAAATGATTTACAAATAAGAGAATGTATCTATTTTAGATTTACAATTTGCAATTGACAGCCCTTTGTAGTCAGTTTCAATGTTTTCCCTTTATAACTAATTTCTATGTTTGTGTGGATCTTTCACAGAAAAGAGATTTTTGTTTTAAATAGGAAATTGTGATTTTAAAAAAATTGAGCAGGTGACTCAGTGGAAGCTGTAACACCTTTTTTGTTCATTTTTTAAGCTGACTATATTTCCCTTGGCTATCAGGAAAAACAAAGTATATCTTTGGACCTTATATTTTTAGTAATTAAAGCTTCAGTGAAAGCATTTGTAGTTTACATACAATATGATGCACTTTGCTTTTAAAGTAAATTTACAGTCCATGAGAAAGGCATTGGCCTGGCGGGCAACACAGGAAACAAGTTACAAAACAGATACAACACAGGAAAGATAAGTGTCAGTTTTCTCACACTGCTTTGCCAAAATACTTCAAGAAGATCTATAGCTACCAACTCTAGCAATGAAAATAGGGTATCTAGGTCCCATGTAACACTTGCCCCCTTGAGTTTGCCAACAGGCATATCAATGATTTAGAAATTTGCCCACTTGGACCTGAAGTGAACCAACAATTAGTATGCCTTCAAACTGCTGTCACACAGATTAACTTGCCTAATGTAAGACTGAGAGGAAGCGGCTGTCCAAGTGCAAGCTCTAATGTAATTTCTTTTAAAGATTACATCCTTTATTACCTATCTTTAGTGTCCGTTGTGAACCTTCTTTCGAGCCACCACATATACGCTGTAATTCACATTTTCCAGTGAGCTGTCTCAAGATCCATTTCAGCCAAAACCGGAAGAAATTATTATACAGGTATCCCCATAAGTACACAAACATTTTCTGTGCAAAGAGAGTGATGATTGAGCACCGGGCATTCATTATTTGTCACTACAGAAACATTTGTACAATCTGTCTGGGCTGCTAGCACTTGCTAAACTGCTAAAGATCATAACACACTGTTCTCAGATTATCTTGCTCCCTCTCCTTTCCTCTGCCAGCAATGAAAAGCTGCATACCACCTCCCTTCGCTGTAAAGCAGGGGGCCTCAAACTGGGGGTCAGGCCTCTCAAGGGGTCACACAGTTATTGGGGGGGCAGGCTTGTGAGCTGTCAGCCCCCACCCATGGCTGACAGCCAGAGTCCTTTAGAAGTGGGTGGCCTGAGAGCAGTCTGCCTGCCAGGTGCTCTGAAGGCAGCAACACAGAAGTAAAGGTGGCGTGGCATGGGGTGGCCTGGCATGGAGGGGGTCATCACAGCCTGAAATATTTTCAAGGGGGGGCTCAGAAAAAGTTGGGGAACCCCTGCTGTAAGGGATGAGAGAGGCTTTGTACCAGAGCAGGCCTGGGAAAGAAGCGGTTGGAGGGAGGGGCAATGCCAAGGCTCAGAAGGGGAGGCCTGGCAGCTCTGCCCACAGCCGGACCCAGGGCTGCCAGACGCGCCCCAGCTCCCCCTCCCAGCTGCCCAAGTCCCCTAATTGCAGCCCTGGGCCAGCCCCACCAGGCAAGGCGCCGGGCCCCGGAGGGGGAGGGGAAGAGCGGCCCACGGAAAGCGAGGCCAGGTCGCCCAGCCGGGCGGGCCGGGGTCACAACGCTCCACGTCCGTTGACAGGCGGAGGGGTGTTGGGCCCAGCGCGAGCTCCGGCCCCCCGCCGCTCAGCGGGGCGGAGGCGAACGACGGGTCCGAACACGGGACACTCCACTCCCGAGGGGCAACGGCAGCGCTCCCCGCGCGCCCGGCCCAGCACCACCAGCGGGAGGGGCACCGCTCGCAGCGCCGCGCCCGGCGAGTCAGCGACTGAGCGGGGATCCCGGCCCCCAGCGGCCGCCGGCCTCACCCTGGCTCTAGGTCTAGCGTCCCCTGGAAACCTGCCCCCCGCTGACCCGGAAGTGACGGATGGGGCGGGCCAAGTAAACCGCCGCCCTAACTGGGGCGGGGCGGGGCGCCTCTTGCTGGGCCGGAGCGTGTGACCCTGGCCCAGCCCCAGCGGGGCGGCTCGGAGCCGGGCCCGCCCCCCTGCTCACCCCCGGGGGCTCTGGGTCCCGTGCTGGCAGCGGCCGGGGGGTCGCAGCTTCCATGGGCCCCAGACCAGGCGCCGTTCAGCGGGCGGGGTGCGGGCAGCGCTGGGCCCGGGGCCGACCGCGGCTCCGCCGGCAGCCCGCAGCAGCTAGTTACCGGGGCGGGTTTCCGAGGCGAGAAGGGGGCTCGGGCCGGCCAGCGCTATGGAGCAGCGCGCTGCGGCCGCGCTGCCATAACCGGGCTCCCAACCCGGCGCAGCTCCCAGCCGGGCCGGGCCGCGCCGCCCTGGCGGATTGTGAGGTAGGTAAATAGCGGTGGGCGCTTGTCCCCCCACCCCCGGCTTGGCGTCCGTGTATCACGCGTGGAGATGGGCAACGCCAGACATCCTGAGGCGATCGAGCACGGGACTGAAACCTTCGTGCCCGGCTGTCTGCCCCTCCAGGTAATGAGCAGCAGAAAGTCTAAAAGGACCCGAAACCTCTCTTTCTTCAGCCTGCCACCCTCACTGCTGCTCGTGGGGCAAGGCTGGCTTTGACAGATCCCTGGGAGGGCTCTCCTCTCCCGCCTGTCCTATGTCTGAAAAACCTGGAATCTGTGTGAGACAATCAGAACAGCTGACAACATTGCTACCCCGACATAGCCTTCTAGTGTAGACACACCCACGCTGTAGGAACACCGCCTCCCTATGGGCTCTTCAGTCTACAAAGCTGCTTCTGACCAAGGGGGTTGTGAGCATAGCTCTGGCAGCCAGGGGTGGGTTTTTTTTTCCTTTATCTTGGGCAGATAACTCTTCAATGTAGGCAGAGGAAAAGGGGTTTGTTCGGGTTTTTTTTATTTTGCTATTTATTTGAACTTTTATATGTAGTGCTAAAAGACAGTGTGGTTTTCAAAAGCTGAAGCTGCATTTGACTTTATTTAAAAAAAAATCTACAGCAGCCAAGGTAGCAAGAATTTCTGGTTAGTCTTCCTTTCAGGTTAGGCTGACTTGTGTGTCCCTGTAACCTGACGATCTGTTCTGTGCATATGTGGGGACTGTAATAGACTTGCATCCTTTGGGTTAAATATGGAGAGGGATTACATAACATGCTGTCCAGTGGATTACATCTCTCCCTGTCAGACACACACTCACCCCTAGTGATCTGTTCTTGGCCACAGCGAAGTTAGAAGTGTGCTTTAGCCAGGGCTGATGCTGAAGGTTATCACCTAATTACAGCAACTGGTCTATCAAAGAACAGCTACCTAGTAGGTAGGGCACATTGTTGTAAATACATCATTCCAAGACTGTGTGTCCCTCATTGGTTGCTTATGTATTGCCTAGAGCTGTGGTGCTGCTAGAGCAGTTCATAGCATCACTGTGGCATGTGAAATCCAGGATGGAGTTACTCTCCAGCACTTTGGAAAGCTATGCTTTGGCAGCTCTGCCTTGTCATTGCTTAAATCTCAGGGTATGCCTCTGGTGTCCCCAGGCCTCTGCTGTGAACATCAGCCTCCTGCTTCTCAGATTCTCTGCTTCCCCCAACCATGCTCCATCAACCCCATCCTCAATATGTCACCTCTCCCATAGGATAAGAGAAGGTCTTCTCATGGATCAATAGCAGGTTAAAAGATAGGAAACAAAGGGAAGGAATAAATGGTCAGTTTCCACAAGGGAGAGAAGTAAATAGCACGGTCTGCCAAGGAGATGTACTGGGACCTGTGCTGTTCAACATATCCATAAAATGATGTGGGAAAGGGGGTGAAAACCAAGGGTAAAATTTGAAGACAATACAAAACTATTCTATGTAGTAAGTTCAAAGCTTTGTGTGAAGTTATAAAGAGATCTTACAACACTGGGTGACAAAATGACTGATGAAATTCAGTTTTGATAAATGCAAAGTAATGCACATTAGAAAAATTAATCCCAACTATATGTACAAAATTCTGGGGTCAAAGTAGCTGTTACCACTCAAGAAAGATGTTGGAGTCATCATGTATAGTTTCCTAAAAACATCCTCTCAGTATGCAGTCGCAGTCAAAAAAATTAACAATGTTAGGAACCATCAGGAAAGAGAGAGATGATAAAGCACAAAATATTATTATGCCACTATATAAATCCATGGTACACTTTGTAACAGGGTGCATCAACCCTGCACTGGGCAAGCAGGGGTTAACTTGTCATTTTGGGCCACAGAGGCTATGCCCCCTCATCTCTGCTGTGCATGCTTCAGGTGGATGGAGCAAATAAAAAGAAGCTGGTCAGCTCAGTCTGGGCTGACTGAAGAGGAGGATGGATGTGTGCTATTGGCTCCTGCTGAACAATGATCAGTCCTGAAGCAACTGACCACAACAGTGAGCTCTCCAGCTGTGGAGGCTGATGGGGATGCCAAGCTAGTGCCCAGAGAGGACAGGCCTGAAATGGACTTAAGGTTCGGAAGTGGCCCAGGAAATGTATTGGGAGCCAATACTTAAATCCTCAACAAGGCAGTTGTTGGTTCCCCAGAGCCCTGGGTTGGAACTGGGTGGAGTAGTGTTGGCCTGGGTTCCTCTACCTTCCACCCTATGCTGGCAGGTAGGTATTAATGTTGGAGACCCCTGCTATAGATTGTATGTTTGTTATGCCCTGATCTGGGGGGAGCCAAAGACTCAGTTTATTACCCCAGCCAGGAGGCTGAGGGGCTACAGGCTGTTCCTTAGGTCTGAACCACCCAGAGGTCTGGAGTCCCTGATCATGTTTATCTGACCCAGCTGAGAGTTTTGATGGCTGTGTATCAGTCCCTCCCTGGGCAAGCATGGAAGCCTCTTCCTCCCCCCTGAATGCACAGAGCCTTGTGACACACCCACACCTTGAATACTGAGTGCAGTTCTGGTTGTCCCATCTCAAAAAAGATACTAGAATTGGAAAAGGTACAGAGAAGGGCAACAAAAATTGAGTATGGAACATCTTCCATATGAAAGGATTAGAAAAAGACTTGGGACTATGTAGCGGTCATGAGGGGTCTGGAGAAAGTGATAAGTGTTATTTACTCTATCATGTAACAAAAGAATGGGGTCATATGATGAAGTTAATAGTCAGCACACAATGTAGTCCGTCTGTGGAACTTGCAGGGGTGTGAAGGCCAAAAGTATAACTGAATTCAAAAGACAATTGGACAAGTTCATGGAGGATAGGATCATTGATGGTTATTAGCAAAGGTGGTCAGGGATGTAACCATATGCTCTGCGTCCCTAAACTATTGAATACTGGAAGCTGGGGCTGGATGACAGTGTAAATCACTCATAATTGCCCAATTCTGTTTATGCCCTATATTCTGTCTATGCACCTGCCACTGTCCCCTGTCAAAAACAGAATTAGATGGACCATTGGTTTGCCCTAGTATGGCTGTTATGTTCTCTTCTGCTCTCCTAGTCCATCTCCCCCACTCCAGCCCTCCTCTCCCTCTCAAGTCTGCAAAGTAGCTCTGGCCCTTGGTGAGGAGCATCACCAGGCCAGAAGTATAGATGAGTCAGGGTTAGCTGAGGAGCTGGCACCAGCCAGGTGCTAGAACCTGGAGGTGATGGGCAATCCAAGCCACTCTCTGCAGCTCAAGGAAAAGGCTACTATCAGTAACAACAGCATGGCAGCCTGGTTGCACACCTCCCCCGCCTTAGAATGGTGCTTCTAATTGGAAGGACAGAGCATTGACATACATCATACTCCAAATGGGCAGTTCAGCCCTACAGGATGCCTGGATTTAAAAGCATACGTGAAGAAAATGGAGAGGGAGAAAAAGAGTAGGTGTGCAGTGGGTGCATTTCTGCAGGGCTCAAGTATTCTTAAGTTTATTACTACACTTCTATTACCAGATGCATTTCAGGATCCTGGTTCTTATTTTTAAATATCTTAAATATCAAGCTACATACCTGAAGAACCACCTGTCAATACATTTGTACCATAGCAGCTGTAATTGGCAGAAAAGAGTTCTAAACACAGTTGAGGTATCTACAGGAACCTGCTACCACCTGAGATAGGGCTTAGCCTGAGTATTGCACACTTTTTAATGAAAATCATAGTAGGAGTACACACTTTTTCATTATATTATAAATGTAAATTCGTGTTGTAAACTTAGGTTGTGCTGTTCCTGTGAAGAGAGCAAAGGGAATTTCACTGGCTTTGAACTGCACACAATATTTGAGTTAGAGGGCAAACCGACTTGTTTGGCCACATTCTGATACATCCTGAAATGCAGGAAAAAGGATTAGTTCCTGTACTTTTCACATAATAGCAAAAATTGCCAAGCAGGTCTGGTGGTTCCTCTTTTCCAGATGGTATCAGAAGTGACCCAGCAAGTTTTACATTCTTTCCGCAGGATCCCTTTAATTCAGGTTTCATATTTTCTTACAGGCACAATTTACTCGGGAGGCATCCTCCTCAAAAGCATGTGATGTTTGAGTTGAATTTACAATTAAATGATCATGCCTTCAAAAATAATGAAACAGTGGGATGAAAGAGTTCATGGGTAAGAGTGTTGTTAAGAGGTAGTAGTCAAGCTTTCAGCTAGACCACTGTTTTACATGAATGAATTTACATGAATGAATTTACTTCCTTTCACAACATCCCTTCTTGCTTTGAAGTGGTACACCATGAAAGTAGATCAGTAAGTGTTCTAGGGCTAACATTTCCCATGATGCTATCTGCTATTCACAGTGTTTGTTTGCCTAGTTGTGTCGTGGCGTGATAGCTCTTACAGCTAACTAAATAGAAGAATTCTTGGCTGGTGCACAGTTGTAAAATATAACTTATTAATTTTTTTATATAGGATCTGAAATACCAGATTCGGACATGGGGTGAAATCAGTGAGATTTTTGCCTTTGATGGGGATTTCATTCTTTGTATTTTGATGTTAGGAAGCTAAGGGGTTCAGACAAGATACACAAGTGCTTGGAGGGAACTAAGCAGGTCAGGTCTCTGGATTTTATACATCCTCTAGCCTAAGCACAGATTTCTGCAAGACAATACATTTGTGGCACAAAGCATCCCTGTTAGTGATTAGAACTTTTTAAAAGGTTCCAGCAAGTGTGTTCCAAGTGTATGGGACTATGTAGGTGCGATACTAAGCACCCTTGTATTCACACCCTACACACTATTGTAAAAATCTTTGTATAAAATATGCCTTGCGAGGTATCATTTGAAAACTGATAACTTGCTGGTTAATAATATGGTTAACCATACCCACAGCATATGTAAAGTCATGACTTCCCTCAGTATGATGTTACTAGGACTTGTTTAAAACCAGAGAGGTAAAAATAGTAAACAGTTCTATCCTAAACAAAGGAGTGTGGGTTTATATCAGTTAACACATAGGTAGTAAACAGGGCCATCAAACTAATGAGAAGATGGCAGGAAACAAAACAATTTGCATTTTAGAAAACACCAGCAGAAGAAGAAAGAGTATGGTGCTTCCCTCACCCCCCAGATTCCAGGTCATCTTCCTCAGAGCTTGAATAAACTACTTTTGAGAGTAAGCTTCAGAAGGACCTATTTCGGAGGTTCACTGAACTAGAAAGGAAAAGGGCACAGCTAACCCCAATTTCTCTTTCACCTAGAAAGACAAAGGAACCAGCACTTTGGGTTGCTGGAGAAAACCCTGATGGGAGGAGAGCAGGGTCAGGCACAATCTTGCAGAAATACTGATAGTTGGGAAAGCCATCTTGAACAAAGCCTGTACCTTGCTTGCTTAAGTTTTAGACTTTTAGATGTGTGTGTTCATCTCTATTGGCTTGTAACTATTTCCAACTTTCTCTCTTGATAAAGAGAGAAAGTTCTCTTTTTATCTGTCTACTTGAACTCACTTAAAATCCTGTCTTCTTTTGTTAACTGAACTCATTTTATTTATAATCTAACCCAACCAAATTCTGTGTTTGATTTAAGTGAATGTTAACTCCAGTTAATGTGGCAAGTTGTTGGGTTTTGTCTCTTTAAAGGAGCAAATGGCCGTTTTATGCCTCTGAATGTTGCAGGAGAGGGATGGATATTGCAGAGCACATGGGCTTGGGAAAGCTCCGCACTGGGGAGGGAGTTGGGATCACCTGCTAACATTAAGCAAGTCCGATAAAGACAAGCATATGTCTGGGATAACTTTTGGCAAACTGTTGGATTCAGAGTGGTTAAATCAGAGTTGTACAGCTTACAGAATACAGAGTGCATCCTGGCTGTGTGTAAGTCCCAAGCTGAGAGCTATGAGTAAGAGAAGCATTTTGGCACTAATACAGGTGGTGACACAACATCTCGCTGGTCTGAATTGTACCCTGAAGTGTGACAGTGGCATAGTTTGCAGGATTTACACAGTTTGCTATTTTAACAGATTTACACTTTAAGCACTCACAAAACAGTCTGAAGTTTGAAGGCTGGGAACAGTCAAAAGAAAGGTTGCCATTTTATTATTTTCTGTTTGTTTCAGGTAAGGGAATAGAACAAAAGTAAAGCATAAATATGAGCATGAGCGAAGCAACTAAAAATTATTGCTAGCCAGGCTGGAGAGTGACAAATTAAGAAATGAGTGTGAACAACTGAAATGGTTAGTTAAGCGGAAAGATAGCATAAACACCAAAAGCAGAAAGCAGACATGAGAGCCAAGGAAAGGTAGGCAGCAGTAAGTAGCAGTACATTGACCTGCCCCGGAAGCATCTGTACATCAATAAGCCATGGAGCTGAAAGAGATGGAAATCCAAGAAAATGAGAAGGAAAACTGCATTCCCAAAGCATAATGGGCAAACTGACAGATCCCACAGTCCCAGGGTATTCCATCCAAGAAACACCCAGCTGGGACAGGTTATGCCCTGCATACAAAGAAGCAGACTTAAGTGAGGTGGAACTTAGGGATATGCAAGGCAGTGAGACTCCTGAAAGCCACTTGCTTACAAAGTAATACACATACAAAAGCATCACAGCACACTATTACTGAAAAATTGCTTATTTTCTCATTTTTACCATATTATAAAATAAATTGATTGGATATAAATATTGTACTTACATTTCAGTGCAATACTTGAGCCTTTTCACTTGTGAGCCTTGTCTGAAGCTGGAGCCCTGGGAGGTGGAGCTGAAGCATATAACTTAGCTTTGTGGGACCTCAGGCAATTGCCCTGCTTGTGATCCACCCCAAAAACCTGTCCTGTAACCCGCCTGGGGGTCATAAGCCATAGGTTAGGGAAACACTGATCTAGATGAGTTGAGTACCCCCTGCAAGATCTCTACATACCCCCTGAGGTATGTATACCCCTGGTTGAGAAATACTGTTGTAACCCATAGTAAAAAAGAAATAGTCCTGTCATCTCAGAAAATTGTGCAGATAAAGAAGCAGCTGTGGGAGAAGAGGACAGCCCCAGCTCAACAGAGGAAGCAAAATGCTTTCAGCTGTGGGAGGGATGAAGCCAGCTTTGGCATAGCAAAGGAATCCTCTCAGACTGGGGGAGAGGGAATTAACCCCTGTTACTGAAGAATCTGTCCCAGTTGTCAGCTGCAAGCATTTTGCAGATGAACAAAGGGCAAACTGCACTCTAGATATATTCAGAGGGAAAATGGGGAAAGGTATTTTGAAGAGGAAGGGAGATTGTACAGGTAAGCTCCCCTGGGGAAAAATAAAAGTCCTGGGAAACCTTACAAGTAATTGCTTGTGCCTGCCCAGCACTGTGAGAAATTAATCTTGCTAGTACATAAGTGACCAGTAAAAGGACAATCGTGGCCCTGAAAATCTATGAGAGGTTAAAGAAAGCTTTCTACAGGGTAGAGATACAGAATGAAGTGGGACATTATGGCAGGTCTTCCGAATTATGTCAAAAAAGAAAAAGACCTCAGGACCACAGAAAGTTCCTCTCTGCCCTTGCCTGTAATACAAGAGGTAATTTATAGGGCAACAATGGACTTTGTGGGTCCTATCCATATCCTACTCAAAGGGGAGAAGAAATATATCCTGATGGATTTTGCCAAAGATATCCCAAAGCAATTGCTCTAACTGACATAAAGCCTGTTTCTGTAACAAAAGCCCTTTTCGCTATTTTTAGCAGAGTGTGTTTTCCCAAAGATTTTATCAGGTCATAGGTCAGATTTCATGTCCTAGCTATTCAGTGACTTATGGGAGCTGTATGGGGTAAAATAACTAAAAGCTGTCCCATATCACCCAAAGAAAAATGGTCTGCTAGAGAGGTTTAATGGGACACTGAAATCAATGCTGAGGATGTATGCTCACAGGCGGACCCAAGATTGGGATGAAATGTTACAGTTTATTATTTGCTTATAAGAAAGTGCCCCAAGAATCTATGGGGTTTGCCCCCATTTAATCTTCTATGTGGAGGAAAAGCGAGGCGATTGCTAAACCTCATCAGAGACTGCTGAAAAGGAGATGCTGAGGCAGAAGGGGAACCTGTAACTGAACATGTACAAATGTTCAGGCAAGAGCTAAAGGACATGATGGAAATGGTTCAGAGTAACCCCGGGGACAGTCCAAATAAAAGGCCTGGCGTGACCAATATGCTTGTAATGCCCTTCTGAAGTAGGATACTTGCTGTTGATACTTATCTCTGTGGAAAAAATGCAAAAGTTGTGAAAGAGACCATTTGAAGTGATAGAAGAGGTAACAATGTACGTATCTTGAAAGATCTGACTGCTGGTTCATTCTGTCACACAGCTGATGCATGTAAATAGAAAAAGTTAATCACAAAAGAGACGCCATTTTAAACATGATCTATTGTGGAGAAGGGGAAACAAAGGCACACCACCTCACTGATGTGATGGCTGAATGTCAAACTGGCTTGTCTCTGGGGAAAACCTGTCTACAGTGAGTTAATATCAGTTGAGAAGGCCGGAGTGTTATCTGTACTGCAAGCACATAGATGGGTGTTTTCTAGCAAACCAGGGAAGACTCAGTTGCTAACTCATAAGATTGTTGTAGGATCACAGACACTTCCCAGCAGGGCCTACTGTACCTCTTGCAAGGTACAAGAGCAAACTCGCACAGAGATACAAAGCATGCTGGACCTGGAAGTGATTACAGAGTCTGACTGCTCTTGGGTATCATGTGGTCTTCGTTACTAAGAAACACAACATTGTAAGGTTTGTGTTCATTATAAGAAACTCAGTGCTGTCACGGTGCCTGATGCTTATCCTATGCCTAGAATTGATGATATGCTGGATATCTTAAGCAAAGTTAACTATCTTTTATTTTGACTTAGTTAAAGGGTACTGGCAAATTCCTTCAGATGATGCTCAGGAAAAAAAATTGCTTTTATTACTGATGTGGGACTGTCCGACCTCCATATGTTACCATTTAGATTAATTAGTACAGGAGCCACTTTTCAGAGGCTGGTCAACCAAGTGTTAAATGGATTACAGGCCTTCGCAAGGGCCTATGTTGACAATAAAGTGGTGACAAAACCTCTCTCTAGTCTGAATTGCACCCCAGAGTGTGACAGCAGGCAACACTCAAAGGAGAAACCTCTTTCATCAGAGCCTTCTTCATGTGTGCAAAAATAAAATCACATACAATTGAACTGCTGAGGATATACAACATATGGGTTATTTGAATGCAGTAATGTTTTATAGTTCAGAGCTTTTTATATTCTGTTAGATTTTTTTTTAAAGTATTAAAGGTGTAGTTTTGTCTTCTAAAATATGCATGCTTAGCTGGGTAAATTCAGTTCAGTGGGGCTGGTTGAGAGTTAATTAAGCTGTTTTCCTTTGATATAGATTTTAGATATGTTCCCTTCCTTCTTTTTGCATTGCCGTTTTAAAATTATTTTAACAATAACAATATTCAAAATCCTCTATGCTCTTGTCACTTTGTTAGTTTTTGTCTAATTTCTTCATACTCCCCTATGTCTCCAGGGATGTCTTTAAGATTTCCAAGATCCCAAGTTACTGGACATAAAGCGGGTGTTGACAATAACTTTGGAAAATGCCTGATTGTTATAATTGGAGATGGATGGAAAATAAAGTGTTTTCATGATAAACTGCAAAATTTTGAAATTTGTTTTTGTTCTGAACTGTTCAAAATGGATCCTACTTTTTCTGAATAATTTGGCAAATAATTTTAAAACCTGGTTTTCTGTAAATGAAAAATCAGTATAACCACATCAGTAATATTTTTATAGCTTTCCATACAAACTAAAAACATATTAAAGGCACATAACATTTTGCAAAAGTGACAACTTTAAATATTCCATGAAAAATTCATTTTGTGAAAAAAGGCTTTTTTAATACAAAAGAACTTTTCATTCAAAAATGTTTGACTAGCTCTAATTGTAAGGCAGTGGGATGTTATACAAGAAAAGACTAGCAGGATCTTATTCAGGGGAGAAGGCAATAAGTTGCATTTATTGTGAATATAGAAATTTCAAAAAGATATTACCTCCATACACACAAAAAGTTCCACAGGTGGATTATATTTACCAGCCTATGCATTGCTCGTATCGAGCTACTGGCCAGGTAGACTGAAAATGAGAGGGAGCCGGATTTCTGTCGGTCGCAAACTGAAGTTCCTGGATGTTTGCAGAATGAACCCAAAGTCCTCATCTTTTCATCCCATCTTTATAGTGGCCAGTCTCCATCTGAGTTTATGGGTCTTGCTGTGTTATGCTGCTTTCGCATCCTGGTGTTGTTGTTAAGCACCCATTTGTTGTAAGTATGACTGCTTCCGTTATCTCTCACACTTTTTGTTCCTGTTTCTCATGCTGTTTAGTTCCTGTCCTTGGGGTGGATCCTTCTGTACTGTGAGGTATCTCTATTTGCATTCTTCGGCCGACTGGGTTGTTAAAGTTGTTAAGACTGTATATCTTCACTCCCTTCTTATTGTTATGAAAATTTAAGGCTAATGCCACTTTACTCCTCTGTCACACACATACCTGATTCATGCCTCAAGATAATTAATACCAACTTGAAATGGAGTTCAAAAAAAAAAAAACTTTAAAAGAAATTCGAAAGGACGCTAAAATGGAGTCAAGCAGCCAAACATGGAGTCTGCTCACATAAGGCCAAACTACTAAACGTGGAGTCTATTCATGTCAAGCAGCTAAGCATACAAAACAACCAAGATTTTACTAAAAATATCTATTTCAGCTTACAGGGTCCTTCCTGGTCCCTTTAATCAGTATGGGACATGCACATTATTCTGCAGTTAATGAGTCTTTTCACTTTCTCATTCTTCCTTCATGCTTGAATTACTGATATTCAGGGGCATCAATTTCTCTGCAGTCGCCGGTTATATAAATGATAATATCAAATAGGAAGGTTATATTTCCTCTGTAGTTGGCAGGTGCGTTACCGCCACTGGAATACAGCATCCAGGGCCACTATCTACAATTCAAGAAGGATGGGTGTGATCCACAAAGGTACTTTAGCACCTAAATCCCATGTAGACATGACTGCAATCCACAACACTCCTGCCTGGCTGCTGTCCAACTCTAGGTGCCTAAATTTACTCAGTGCTTAAATTTTTGCTGCTGGGCAGGTGCACTGCAGCCTCACAATAGGCATCTAGACTCCTACCGTCCATGTAAGTCCCAGAGGGATTTGCAAGCAGAGAAAGATAGGTGTTTGGCTGTGTAAGGCATGTCTGCCTGCCAGATTGGGCGTTTCAGGCAAGTTCAGACAAAAGAGAGGCATGTGGTGAGCAGGACCTTCCTGACAACATTTAGCCTAGTTGACATGGTACTCCCTTCAGCTGTGGAAGACCCCTAGTTCCACTCCTCTTGGGGGAGAGAAAGGATTTGAACACGGATGGGCCACCTCATGTGAGTGTCCTAACCACTAAGCTATAGTATAGTCTGATGTGGGGCTCGTTCAATCTCTTGTATAGGTGTTGTTCCACTTTACTTAAATAATTGAATAATTAAATGTTAATTGGGCCAATGAAAGAGTTAAAATGGTTCTGTAGCCTAGTAGCTAGGGCACTCACTAGTGGGGTGGCTGATTGTTGTTCAGATTCGTTATCCTGCTCAGCAGCAGGGGGGACTTGAATGAGGGGCTTCCACATCCCAGGTAAGTACTCTAACTAGTAGGCTAAAAGTTAAAAAGGAGCTCCTCCATCTTCCCCTTTGGGTCCTGCACCCAACTTAGCCAGCCAACCACCTATCTTACCCTGGTTTATGGATTGCAAATAGATAGGTGGCTCCCTGCATCTTGGATTTAGGTTTTTGTTTCTAGGATTAGGTGGGGCTTAGCGCACACAGCTCTTGTCAGTGATTCCCATTAACTAGCTTAGGCAGCTCACCACCCACCATGCTGGCTTTATGGATCACCATATAAGGTGCTTATCCATTCTTGTTCATTGTATGGGGGCTTAGGCACCTAAGTCAGGCTTTGTGAATCACAGTGGTGTTCCTGTGAATGTCTCAGCACCATGATGCTCAGTGTCATGACGCAGATATGGATAAATTGGAGAGGGTTCAGAGAAGAGGCCTATGAATGATTAAAGGAAAACATGCCTTATAGTGATAGATTTAACTTTTTTAGTCTATCTAGTTTAATGAAGAGAAGGTTAAGTAGTGATTTATCACACTTTATGAGCAGCTAGATGGCTAACAAACATTTTATAATGGGGTTTTTTACTCTAGCAGACAAAAGTATAACAAGATCCAGTGGTGGAAGCTGAAGTGAGACAAATTTGGAAATAAGGTGCAAGCTTTTAACAGTGAGGATACTTAATTATTGGAAAAATTTATCAACAATTGTGATGGATTTTTCATCACTGGCAACTTCTAAATCAAAATTGGATGTCTTCCTAAAAAATACGAACTAGTTCAAACAATAATTAATTCAGGGAAGTCCTTAGACAGGAGGTCAGACTCGATTATCACAATCATCTCTTCTGCCTTTATAATCTGTAATAGGGGTGGCCAAACCACAGCTTGTGAGCTGCATGTGGCTCTTTTACAGTTAAAGTGTGGCTTACAGACACCCTAGAGCCCCCCATTCTCTACCTACCAGACTAGGCTAGGGAGCTTGAGGTTCTGCCCTGCAATGTTGTGGTGGGGCTAGAATCTTCTGACCATCAGGGACGGGGATCTGGGGGCTTTAACCTCATGGGCTGCACCTGCTGGGGCTTGAACTTCTGAAGAGTGTTCATTGTATGTGGCTCAAAGGGTCAGTAAGTTTGGCCATCCCTGAGCTATATGTAATTTCTAAATGCTCATGATCTCAGTGAGAGGTTTACACTTATTTGCAATACAACATTATCAAACTTCCTTTTGTTGGAGTTTTATTGTATCCATTACAGAAATGCAACAAATGTGTGGTCCAGTAAAATTGATTACTTACTTTCACAGGGATGCTGTTTGTATAAACTACTCATTACCCAAGTGGAATCAATACGGTGGTGTCAGTCTCATCTCTCTGAAAATTTTAACTTCCTCTCTTCATTTACACTGATCAATCTACCAACCTGACCTTTTACCATAACTTTAATGCAAAGAAAGATTACACCCTCCTTAATGACTTCTTATGGCCCTTTGCAACTAATGCGCTCTAAGAAGCTCTTCATCTTCAGGGAAAAAACCTCTAACCTCCAATATGAATCTAATCTAGTAAATCTGATTTTTTTTCTCCTTCCTTTAAGAATAGATTTGAAGAAAAATTGCAAAATTAATGCAGAGGGGAAGGAGATGGTTCTGACACCTTGACTGCATGAGAAAGTTGTATCAGTAAAACTTGGTGTGAATTTAAACTGATATAGTTAAATCAGTGCAAAAGGCCGTGTGGACACTCTTATTTTGGCACTTATTTGGTTTAGCTTATTTGGTTTAGCTTGAGCGAGTTTAACTAAAGCAAAATAAGCCACTCATATAAAAAATAAGAATCCACACAATCTTTTGTTCTAGCTTAATGATAGTCTTGTCCACACTACAAAGATAAGTTGACCTATGTTAGGGTGACTTACAGCAACTGCATCATTTACTGCTGTGGCTGATGGCCACACTACAACCTCTTTGGGTTAGTGGTGCGTATCCTCACCTGGAGCACTTCCACCCACCTAAGAGGAGCAGTGTGGGAAGCTGAGATCCTGCTATCTCAGCTCCACTGGCAGCTCCTTGCTGGGAGCCTGGCTGCCCCACAGGCTCCTGTTGGGCTGCTCCCCCCCAGGAACTGGGGGAAGTCACCTGAGGAATAACAGCCGATGTAAGCCACCCAACATCTACATTGGCACTGCATCACCCTAACTACAGTGACATAAGTTCTATACCTCTCACTGAAGTGGTTTCATGATGAGCAAATAAAGAGGGCATGTTTGCCAGCAAATTCTGACTTTATGCCAGACAATGAAACCTTAACTTTTATCATTAGGTATCTTTAGATTTTGAGGAACCATTGTTGCAATGGAGTTGAAATGTGCCCAGCCTCCAAACCCCATACTCTAATTTTTCACAGTTTAACACATTTCTCCACTCACTACATTCATTATTCAGTAAGTGATCATCATAATTCAACATGCTCTAAGTAACTGTTTGCTCCAGAGTGAACCTTAATAACTAACCTCCTAATGCATTTCTTGACAGCCTACACCAGCCTTTCACCTATATATTGTCTCAGTTTTTTATTAGTTTCTGGGGACATATGATAATCAATTTTACTAGCTGGCTCTGAAAATAAACTAACATTTAATATGTTTTAAATTATAGCATCCTCCACTTCAAAGTGATCAGATTAATCTGCCCAACCACATCCTAGATATGTTCACTCTTATGGCTTCGTAACAGAGAAAAGCACATTGATTAATAATATAAAATGCTTGTAATACAGGTTAATGAGAACTGGTACTTTTATTGCTAAAAGCAAAACAAAACCAGAAACCAGGATCAGGTGTTCAGTCTGGAGACTGAGAATAGGTTAGGAGACAGGAATAGCTGAGTTCTAATCCCAACCTTTCTAGTGACTCACTGGCCCATATTCATTTCTGATCATCTAAACTATAATTAGGGTGCATAAGATGTGACTTGTGTGAGGCATTAATTTGTGTCAGGAGTGTTCAAGTGATTAAATGCGGACCTTGTGTGACTATCAGGAAGGATGGTGCTAAATTTGCAAGCTATATCCATTCATCATTGCTTTATATACTGACAGAATAGAAAAGTAAGGTTGGGATAACCAAACTCCCATTGATGTTCAGTGGCAATTAGGTGCCTAACTCCCCTAGGTGCCTTTGATAATAGCAAATTAGGATCTTTGCAGAGTAAAGCTGAATGTAGTCTGCAATGAATACAAACCAATCCTGCCACTTTGGGAATTTATTCTAATAGTGTAAGCTATAATTATGACACCTTTCTGAAAAGTAACGTATCATGCCCACGGGGAGTGTAGCATGAAGTGTCAGAGGCTGGTGTTGTTTTGGATTTCTTTGTATGTTCCCTGCTCTGAACACTTCCATAAGCTTGGAAAATAAATTGTGGTGTTTTAGTAATGTCAGATTATTTTTAATTTAGTTAGCCAACTGAGTCCTTTAGCGAGTTCCCAATCTTTGCTTGGGTAAGGTGACTGCCATTCAAAACAACTATTTTCTCAAATGCCCAGAGGACATTTATGTACTCAGTACAGAAATCTTATGGAGATGACTTTGTTAATACAACTACCCTGATCATAGTGATATATTTTATTGCTCTGAGTATACTGAAAAGGAAAATAGATTGAAGAAATGGCTCCCAAAGGTCACATCAGGCACCAATATTTTAAAGCAGTAAACAGAACTGAAGCACTCCACTTTGCTTACTCCTGAGAAAATGGGTCCACATCCACAAAGGTAGTTAGGCACTTAAACCCCAAATTTAGATACCAAAATCCTAGTTTTAGGCTCCTCTATGATCCACAAAACTCCCACTTGGCTGATGTCAATTGCTGTAGGTGCTTAAATTCACTTGGTACTTACGTTTTCAGCGTAAAAGTTCTGCAGGTGCCTAAGATCTTGTCTAGGTGCCAGCAAAGGGCTCTGGAGGGGTGTGATTTTTAGAACACACTAACACATTGAGCTCTAACTGCCCTGCTGGCACACTGTAAAAGATACTTAGTTTACAGGAGCACTTTCTTAACACCATGTTCAGAAGCCCTAAACTTTTGCCTGTAAACATATGCACTGCTGCCTTGCTCCAGGTATTCAGATGCATATCTTTTGCCTAAGCCTCAGCATGATTCACAAACCAGGGGAGGATAGAATGAGGAGCGCCCATCTTGCCTGCAGGGCGCAAGCTGGTTGGTGTGCTCAGGGCCTGACTCATCTACTGGATCAAACCCCATTCAAAATCCATGCAGTGGTGGTGCTCACTTTGTAACTTCTAGTCTAGTTCTTTTGTTAGAGCACTCACTTGGGAGACCCAGGTTCAGTTCACCCCTTTGCTTGATAGGGAGAAAGGATTTGAAGAAGGGTCTTCCACATCTCACAAGAGTGTGCTCTAATCACTGGGTCACAGGATATTCTGAGCGAGGCAGCATATCCTTCTCTCCTTTTGAAGTTGCTCTACTTTGGATAAGTAATAAAAATAGCCATTGGAGCAGAAGGACTGGAGCCTGGCTCTCCTGCCTTGGAGATCACTACTCTAAACACTAGCCTATTGAATAATTTCTTCCTGCTTGCTCTCTCCCCTCAAATTCAGATCCTTCCCAAAAGAATTAATGATCTCTGTCTTTGTATCCCCCAAAAGTATTAATTTAGACTGTTGTAATTATTTACACTACCAATGAATATGGCCCACTATGTGGCCTTGGGAAAGAATTTACCCCTGCTGTATTTCCAGTGGTTTTAATTGAGTTATAACAAGGATGAATTTGGATTAATATTATTTACTCACCTACTTCACAGAAAGGGTGTGAAGATTAATTGGTTAAGCTTTGTAAAGTGCTTGGGTAACAGGCTGTCAGTGTTTACACCCTACCTTTTTAGCAGACCCTATTTTGCATCCTGCTGAGGAATGTAAAGTGGGCTCTGCTGAAATGGGGGAGTCATTTCTTTCCTGGAAATAAAGCAGGTGAGAGGGGCTCTAGAACAAGAGGGTTGCAACTGAGCAGCTAGGTAGGAGTAATTCAGAAATAAATAAGTCTGAATGAAACTTTGTATTATCTTATTATTAATAAAAACTAGACCCCAGGAATAGGGTGTCTGGGAACTCTATGTTGTATGTGGACTGTTTGAGAGCAAGCTAAGAAAGGTGTCTGCTCATGGCATGGAAGATGAAAATGCTATTTAAATGTTAAGTAAAATGCAAGTCACTAAACTTTGTGAAGTGTACATTTCAATACCAAGTCCTTGTGATCTTATCACTGTAAACAGGTATTTCTTCTTTAGTTTCTTTTGTCCTTCTATTATATTTCATGTTGGAAACTAGAGTGCAAACTCAGCACCAAAGAGGCTGCATTTATATGTTGCTATAAGATGTTTAGCCCACAAATGGACATTATCAACTAATAATAATTTACTTCCTTTCTTAATAATCATTTTATTATTACACTTCTAAAGGCTTGAACAAAGGAAAATTGTACCTATAGAAGATAAGCAGCATATAATTTGCAAGTGCCTTAGCTAAACTAGTTTATTTTTTAAGTCATAAAATTATAGCAGCAGCAGCACACATTGACTTCAGCCCAATCAGGGCCAGACTATGCTAAATTCTGTAAAGACACATAGTAAAATAGATACTTTTGGGGACAGGAATTCTATCTTAATTTAATATGGTATGCAATAGGTGAGTAACCAAACATGGAGGAGATAAGGGAAAGATGGGGTAATAGTGATACAAGCGTGTTTTGCATAAACTAGCTGTATGCTCAGTTTATAGAAATAGAGGGTTGTGGTGTTTGCTTAATTGAGATAAACAAGCAAATTGGCCTGATGCTTTCCTAGCCAATATCAGCTGGTAGTGTTCTATAAGTATCATGGTTGAAATAGCTTTATGGATTTTTTTTTTTTTTTTAAGGTAGTGTCCTACACATGAACATGGAAGAAAGCAAGAAGACACTTGAGGGAAAGCTGATTAAATAGGAAACGGATGTTGGCTTTATTGTTGGAGCGAAGGGATAGTTCACAAAATAAGAATAAGATAGTGGAACGGCTAGAGTGGGAAGTACTGTAATCTGTGAAAGCCTTAAAGGTGAGAACAAAGATTGGAATCCACAAAAGGACCTGATCATTGCAACACAATACCTAACTTTTCAGTGCCTAGAAAATCACAGGAACACCACTCTGATCTTCAAAGCCTGAATTAGGTGCTGAGGCTCCTATACATTGAATAGGGAGAGAGACACCTGAGACCGTGATCCACAAAGCTAACATGCTAGGTGGGAAGCCCTTTAACCTATCCAATTGAAGATGCTGAGGAAAAGGGTGTGTCCTAAGCTTTGTCCCACTCAGAAACAGGTGCTGAAGTCCAAGTTAGAATGAGGCACCTAACTCTGTTTGTGATCTGTGAACTAGGAGAAGATAGGTGTTTGGTTAACTAAGGAGTATGTGGGGCCCAAATCCAAAGAGCTGGAGGGAAGGGTGGGAGGAGGAAGACCTCCATGTAATCTTTAGCCTAGTGGCCAGGATACTCACCCAGGATTTGGGAGATTCCCAGTTCAATTCATCCCTCCACCTGAGGGGAGGAATGGCTAGGAATAGAGATCAGCCACTTATCAGGTAAGTGCTGTAACCACTAATTTATAGAATATTCTGATGTGGATCTCCCTTGGCCTGTCCTACTGAAATTGTTCCATTTTAATTAAATAATTTAATAAATATTAGTTGGGCCAATGGCAGAGTTAGAATCATTCTATAGCTTAGTGGGTAGGCCATTTGCTTCAGAGATGGCTAAGCCCTGTTCAAATCCCTTCTTTCCCTCAAGAGAAGGGGTCTGAATCAGGGTCATGGGGTGTCTCCCACATTCTAGTTGAGTACCCTAGCCACTAGGCTAATGATTGTAAGGGAGGTCCTGATCCTTCTCCCACCCTTCTCCAGCTGTTTTCTGTGAACTCGCTTGAAAGGCTTCATCGGCTAGGTGGCCTTTGAGCACACCTACTTACTGGATCAATCTCCTGCATGTGAGTTAAGCAGCTGAATGCCTACTTCCCTGGTTTGTGAATTGCTCTGGAGTTTGGGGTGGGAGATAGGTATCCAGGTGCCTAGACAGAGGCAATAACTTACATGCGCTGAAGCAGAAACATAGGTTCCTAGAGAATTTTTATTGCAAAAATGTAAACATGGAGTGAATTTAGGTGCCTATGAAGTTAGGTGGCAGTCAAGTGGGAATTGTGTGGATCACAGTAGTACCTAAATACCTTTGTGGGTCACACCCAAGAAGCTTGTATTTGATGTAGTAAAATATGAGGGGAGGCAGTTGAGGGACTCAAAGGAGAGTTGAGGAGGATGATATTGTAGGAACAACTGGCCACATAAATTATCTTAGCAACCAGCATATTGAATAGACCTGAGCAAGACAAGATTGCAGTAGTAGTCATGGTGTGAAAGGGCCTGGAAGAGAGTTATGTGGATATAGCTAGTGGCAAAAGGCTTCCTTCAAATCTTGTGTAGGAAGTAGTAGGAAGATATAGACAGAGCTGTGGGTTTTGTTATGAGAGGGCAGGATCAATAAAATGCATGTTATTGACCTGATCAATTCGGGAAATGGTGTGGCCCACAATGACAGCAAAAAAGAGTGATGGGAAAACTTGCAGGAGGAAGGGTAACCAGGAGTTCCATTTTGGCCAAGCTGAGTTTGTCGCTCAAATAGAAATGTAAGAGACACAGGCCAAGATGTGAGATTGGATTGAGGAAGGTTGATCCTAAGTAGTGGTAGATTTGTGAGTAACTGGTGAAAATAGAGTAGCCAATCATGTGAAGAGTAGGATGACCCATTTTTAAAGTGTAAAGGAAGACTGAGGGTGTTTCTCTCTGTACAAATTATACTTTAACATAGTTCCATTAAAATTTAAGTTCTCAGTGAAAACAGGGAAGCTCCAAATTTAAGATTCCCATTGCCCCTGTAACTTAGCCTTATTATAAATACATATCAATCGTGAGTGTTGAACATGCAGGGTTATTTTTTGTGTCGAGCACACCCTAAGAGCCTCCGGCCCGGCCCATCCCATCCCTGGAGTGTCGCCAGCCTGAGTGCTCTCCAGCCCCCAGAATGCTGCTGGCCATGCGGCACACCGGTGCTGGTGCACCCCGCCCCTAACCTGAGTGCTCCCTGCCGCTGGAGTAGTAAGCGGGTATGGAAAGTAAATGAAAGCTGTGCCATTATGCTGCCCCTTTAATATATATATTTTTTTACACTGTGGCCCACCTAGTGAACAATTTTGTTTTAAATGGCCCTTGTGGTCATATAACTTTGACACCCCTGATACAGATAAAGACTCTGGAGAGTTCTTGTATAGGGCCTAGCACAAACACATAAAATGATAAAAGGGATGTGTGCATATAGATATAGGTTAATGGATATCTTAATATTTATGTATACTGTTGTATATGTTATGAGGGATCTGAGTTACACTGGTAAATGTCACTCAAGTGTCTAGCTCTTCGTATGTTTAAATTCTAATTGCATTAACCCAGTTTTCTGCATCTATTTTTTTTTAAAAGAGAGCTTTAGAGTTCTAATGCATTTATCCAACTGTGGGAAGCATATGTTTAACATGAGGTAAGGATTCATCATTCAAATGCAAATAATGTTTTCTGTATGTTTGTAGAGGGCTGAGTACATATGTTGCTATATACTCAGTTATGGTATTTTTATTTGAGTAGCAAAAGCAGGCAATTAAGTAAACATACCACCAGGTCACAAAGGTTTCTGTAGTGGGGATGAGGACTGGACCAGGCACTTGTCACAGGGGGAGGCTGTGGAAAGAGATTCTGCAACAGGGATGGGGTTCAAGTTCCAGGAATTTGTCAGCCAAATTGAGGAAGATTAGAGGGTGGCGGCAGTTGAGCGAATAGGTCAGGTTAACACTTAGCCAATATTTGACTCTTTTGGGGGGTTGTTAACACTGTCGGTTAGTCCTGTCTGTTCCAGGATATTAGAGAGACAAGGGTATGAGGTAATAACTTTTATGGGACCGACTTCTGTGGTGAGAGAGACAAGCATCTGAGCTACCTGAGGAAGAGCTCTGGGCGGCTGGAAAGCTTGCCTTTCACCACCAGAAGTTGGTCCCCTAAAAGTGATGACCTCACCCACCCTGTCTCTCAGATACTGAGGGCTTAACAGTTGGGCCAAGTGTGACCGTCCCTTGGGCGAGGGCTGGTTTGGTTGGCCGGCCTTGGAGCGTCTCATGGTTAGGTGCGTGTGACTGGAGTGAGGCGCGGGACACTTTCTTCCGCTGGGCAGCAAGTCAGAAGCGCTGGGCAGAGCGTTCCACCTGTCTCCATGCCCGCCTCAATGGAAGGCACGGAAGGCGGCCCCTCGGCACGAAAACAGGCGGGGGCGCCCCCGCTGCAGCGGCCTGGACGCCGCCTCCAGCGGCAGCGCTGAAGGGGGTCCCCTGAGCTGGCCGAGCCCAGCCCTAAGGCGGGGCGCGCCTGCAGGCCGGCTGCGCCCGGGGGGAGCCCGCTCGCGGGCGCGTGTCCCCGAGGCGGGAGGGGCGGGTTCGCCCGCGTCGGCGCAGAGCGGGGCGCAGCTGGCGGCGCCCCGGGAGGGGCGGGACGGGACGGGACGGCTGCGGCAGCTGCGCCGCCCGCAGGAGCGCGCTGGAGGGCGGGGGCCGTGCCTCGGCAGGTGGGCGCCGCCGAGCGAGCGAGGGAAGCGGGGCGCGGCTGTCGCCGGCAGAGGCGGCGGGGCTGGAGACGCGCTGGCGCTGGCGGTGTGAGCGCGGCGCGGCTGCTGGGCACGCGGGGCGATGCGGCTCAAGCCGGGCAGCGTCGTGACATTTCTGTGCCTCGGCGCCGCCTTCTCCTTTGTCTGCTTCAGCGCCTGGAGCCGCAGCGGAGGTGAGAGCCCCCGAGCCGCCCGCCGCCGGGCCGCGGACTGCCCTGCCCACGGCCACCGCCCGCACCTGCCCGGCACGGGGCAGCGCCTGGCCCCTGCTTCCGCCCGGTCCCCGGGGCTGCTCGGCGCGCCCGCTCGCAAGCCGCGGGCGGCGGGGTGCTGAGGTCCCGCCCGTAGCGCTTGGGGCGCGAAGGCGCGTTCCAGCTCTCCCGGCCGTTTTAGTCCCCTGCCTGCCATCCACTGCTTCCCAGGCGGGCGCTACTGCGGGCCTGCTGCTGTGGAGAGGTGCTGAGCGCCTCTGGCTCCCGCTGGCTTCAGCTGGAAGCTGGGGATTCCGCACGTCTGAAAAAACCAGCCGCCTCCTCTGCCTTACTGCCTCCCACCTTTATAATTAGCTCATGCCCATGTGGATGGGATGGTAAGGGTTACACCCAGGATTGGGGGGGAGGGTTATAATTCACATTTGTAATTATCTCACCCTGCCAAGAATTATTCACCTTTCCCAGAATAAGCGCCTGTATGATAGCTGATTATTGTTGTCATCCAAATTAAGACTAGGAAAAAAAACTGTTTAAGGGGACACACAGGAAACTAGCTTGTAACCGGTAGCTGTTCAGCTGAAAAGGTTTGTATTGCACAGACGGCATTAAATTCTCTGGACCTGATGTGCCTCGCTTAACCCAGTATAAGATATTCCCATTGGCGTATACCCCATTTATAGTGTTCCCACTGAAATCAATTGCAGAAATTCTATTGATATCAGTACTTCAGGATCCAGCCAGTTGTGTCTAAAACGCAATCTTGCAAATATTTAAGCAGGTATGTAATTTTACTCACTTGATCAGTTTCATACAAGGGACTACTCGAGGCCCCAATTTTGTGAAGACTAAAACGTGCTTAAATTTGTGCACTGTGAGGAGTCCCACTGAAATAAAAACAAGAGAATGTCTGAGTCAAAACACAAAATTGAAGTCAGTGGGACTACTCACAGCACATGAAGCTTAAGCACTTTTTGCAGGATCAAGACCCAAGTGAGTAAAGTTAAACACCTGCATAAGTATTTGCAGGGTAGGGTCCTGGATCATACTTTTAGAGGAAAATTATGTTTAAGAAAATTCTTCTCACTATTACTAATAGCACCCTGACATTACAGTGGAAAGAACAGGAATGGAACTGATGCTGTGGTAAGGCTTTCCATATCTAACTATTATGATCATTTAAAAAAATTGATCTTTATATTTCATTCATCTGGGACACAAACCAGTCCAGTCTGTTCCTTCATTTCTTGAAGAAAAGGCAAACCTTTAACTGAATTTTTTTCAAAGAACATTTCTATTCATTGTAGATTGTGTAGATAAGTGACTTTGGTGTTGAATAGGTTGTCAGCTCCACAGGTATGTCCCTTGTGGAGGTTTAGGAGAGATGAAATAGCATGTGGGAAAAGATGATAAAACTGAAATTATTTTCCAAAGATAATGTAGAGCAGTTGTCTGCTACAGCACTAGGTCTAAAGACAGATGTCATGAGGATGTTTTGTTTGAGGAAGGGGAAAGGAGAATTTCTGGCTCCACAAATATTTTCTGGATACACCTTCACAGAAGGTCCAATTTGGTAAGATATAGGTGTATTATTGTGAGTGCTAGGAATTAGTCATTTCTGGTAGGGATAAGGGAGGCTTGAAATGACTTTTTACTTAGAGTAGCATTCACTCGCTGTAAATACTGCTATTGTTTTTATTAATGATTTATTTTGCAGTATTGCCTAGAAGTGTCAATAGCTCCTTTGTGCTAGGCACTATACAGATGAGTACAACAGACAGGTAGCTCTTGGGACTTGTTCTTTTTTTTTTTCTTTTCGATCATGATGATGTTTATCATATAACTTATGACACTTTCAAAAGCAACAATTTTGCTGAAAAAGAAGGTTGTGTAGAGATAAATAAAAGTAAGGTAAGATAATCTAAAACTAAGATCCAAAGACGATGCAGCAAGCAAAACTTCAGTCAGCTCACTTTGTGGTCTAGCCATCAACAGTCTTGTATAAATTCATATTTTGTTACTTGTTTCACTTTCATTCATGCTTATTGCTTTGAGCATCTGTCCCTAGGAATGTCCTTTTCTATATTTTGACTATGGCTTTTTTCTTCACCACCAATTTGCAAACCCCAATCAATAAATAGACACAACATCTAACTCTTCTCAACCTGCTTTGCCTTTTCTCCTGCTACTGTCCGTATAATTGACAAATTTCTTGTTTTATGGCATTTTTTCTTTGGTTTTACTAGCTGGTGTGACTATTGTAAATAAGCAGAGGGAGTCACTTATCAGAAATGGGGCTGAATGTAACTGTGGTGTGAATGTGGTCCTTTATTAAGACATGAGGCTTTTGAACACTAGAGAAACAGGCTCTGCTTCAGACAATCGTGATCCCTAGGAACACTGCCACAGAGGCCCCATACCACCCCTTACTTCAGTGGTAGAGCACCCTCTTTTATCAGAGAGGCAGGAACAGTGGTAGAAGATTCCCCTGTCTGGTGCAGAGGCAGCAACAGCTTCTCTTCTCCTGTTGCCCCCTCCCCAAGCACTTACAAGCTAACTGCTGGGTTATCATATCTGTTTGGGTTGGTGGACTGGATATGGCTGCACTGCTTTCCTCCTCCTACATTTAGATGCCTCAGTTGGGATAGTTTTGCAAGTCTTCTTTCACGCACCGACCCAGTAGTTGGTCTTGCATTTATTCCCCCATTCAGATACTGAATACACTCTGCATCCCTCAGAGCTATCGTTTCAGGTGGTCTGCACTGTTAACATGAGAACTGTCCCTAAACTGACTCCCATGAGTGCACACACAAATTTCTAGCTCTAATTCAGAGGTGCTTTGAGCTAGCTGTGGCCCGTCAGGACGTATGGGGTGAAGCTTAAGTGCTGCTGATGCTTGTGCTAGTAACACAAGGGGGCTCAGCTACTTTGTGCTGTTAATACATGTACAGCTTGAGTTTTGCATTGGAGTGTGACTGTTCTTCTTTGAGCTAGGTTAGTTTGAGAGAAGTTAACTCAAATGTGGATAACACTGCAGTGAAGACAAGTCCCCAGGCAGGTGTCACTTTATCACTTTTGCTCAGTTCATGTTTTCAAGCTTTGCTTCACAATCATGAGAGTTAGCAACTTAGTCTTCATTGTTAAAAATGAAAATATGTGATGTAGTCAGCAGGAACTGGGTTCCTAGGCATGGGCCTATAGTGTCTGTCTTAATGTGATAATTTCCTTACAAAGACATATTTACATTTTTATAAATTTGTGTAAGCAAAGATGTTGACTTTGGTACACACAGTTCATTGTGCCAAGGAAACTTTGAAGAAGTTACATATGTAGTTGGTAATCTCCTAGTCTCCACTGAATCAGACATTATGGGCTCAGTTGTGTATGGTGGCAGGACTGCTCTTTAAGTATCCCTTGGCTTAGAGCAATGTACACACAGGCTTCTATAAGTGAGTAATCAGGTTTCACTGTGTAGCAGTGTCTATTCCACATGCTGGACTCTTTTTTTTTTTTTGCGCTGAGTCTCTTTTTGGTCCCTGCCCAACCCAAGGCATGACGTGTCAATAAAGCAGAAATGTATGCATGTTAAGGGTAGAAAAGCGTGTTATCAGAGCCCTAGTGGTGGTGTTTCACTGTAAGAGTCCAACCTGATTGCGTAACTCCACTCCCAGATGATAAAAAAAATGGTTTTATGTAATTACAGTTGATACAGGATCAAAGTAAGGGGAAAATGATGTAATAACTGAAATTTACATATAGATCTGCTCCTGATATTTTCAACAAGGTTATTTCACAATTAGTTATGGAATCAGTTTTAGTTATGTGTCTTTAGGGCTGTCTTTTAGTTAATGATAAATCTAACAGGTACACAAGCTTGAAAGAGGAGAGTTAGAAAGGAGAAAATCTCATTTGTTTTTTCATTTAAAAAAAAAAAGCTCAATCATAAGGGTGGAGAAAACAGGACTTGGCAAATGAGTTTATATTTGCTGGAAATATTTACATTTTGTTCCTAAAAAATATACTTAGTATATTTATTGCTGTTACATCAAAGTGTTCAATGGGTGTAATTTGAAAAGGGTGAGAAAAGGGATAAACAGCTTGTAAGGAAAATATCTTCTAGAGATTTTCTTTTAAAATACCTGATTCCTGTTGCAATTTGGTGGATTGCAAAGACAAATAAAATGCTCTTTAGAAGTCATTTTATAAGATATAAGATTCCTTTAGTAGATATGATTTTAACAATGTTTAGAGTAGATGAATCCTATCAGAGGCAGGGGAATGGCAACTTCCCTTCCTTCTATTTGGTAGCTGAGTTTTAACAAGGGGCATTCAGGGCCCCCTCCACATACATTTGAGTGGTATGTGTAAATATTGAAAACTCTGTATAATCTTAATATTAATTAATTAGCTAATTAATACAACTGTGTAAACTGATAATTATGCTCACATAACTTGAATCATGATTATAGTAATGTATATGATTATGCTAACCCAAGAGGATTAGGGTTGCTCTTGTGCAATGACACAAGGGGGAGAGGCTTCCTGCACAGCAGTGCAGGGATAGAACACGGTCTGGTAATCTCTGGATTACTTTGCTGTAGAGTCCTATGATCAGGATACTGGGAAATGTTTTTTAATATATGTAACCCTTCTGCCAGGTACAGTCAGCAGCAATAATGGCTGGGTTCAATATCTAGGTGTTCCTCTTAACAATACACAACAGCTCAAGCCCCCCAGTCAATAATCTGGGAAAACCAAATAACACCCCTGGGCATCAATAGGAGGCAATACTTTCCCATGCTCAAACACTGAGTCTATGTATGATGAAAGAAAACTTTTATTAAAAGGGAAAAAGAAGCCAGTATTAATTTGGGAAAACACCATAACCACAATACAAAAGCATGTAACCATAAGCAAACACCCACAGTATGCTGAACAGTGTCCTTTACCTCAGTTTTCTACCTTGTAGTGAGAAAGTCTGATAAATATCACTTTAACATGCCACTTCCCATCCCCTCCGCTGCACCCCAGTCACAGTGGTAGTCCTTTGGTCAGCAAAGATGTGGAATTCAGAGGCAAGTTCACTTGGGTTTACCTTCCACTATAGGGGTGGGGGGGTCGAGCGATGCCACCTTTACTGCCATTGTCTCTGCAAGTGGTTCACTGAAGCTATCATCTCTGTCACCAATCTGTCAACACTGCTTCTGCCACTGGGTGCAGTTTAAATTAAAATTCATGGTCAGGCTCCAATGTGTTTTGCATTTTAACGTTCTCATTTTGATCAATAACATTAACTCTGATTTATAGAACTTATCTAGGCCTCTAAAAGACCAGTCCTACAATGTGTTGAATTGCCTCCAAATAGGCTTCAATGGAAGCTGAGACCATTCAGCACAGAGACTTTTGGCACATGCAGGACTGAGCTCTAAACAGGGGCACTATTCCACATTTAGTCACTTAACTGACACATGGTTTTTGGAAGCATTGGTGCTTGAGGATCTCAAAGTGGAGTTGGTTCTCAAAATTAAAAATTAAATGCCAAAGTTTGCACCCAAGGCTGCAGAAATTCTGTAGTTGTGCAATCTTTTGAATGTGTAATTTACTGTACTGTGTAAGGGTCTGACTCCAGTGTGAGGATTTGCCATTGCCTTCTGAAGGAGCAGGATTGTGCCATAAATATGCTGGGCCAGATTGAGACTGGCTTTTGTAGTGAGTCATGAGAGGAAGCATGTATGAGGAGCTTCCCGTTCCCTGACTCTTACACCAGGTATGGTCAACGCCCCTGCACTTAAAGGAGGTCCTTTTGCATCCCAATGATGTATCTCCTTGAGCACCACAATTTTGCCTACAGATATTTTAGTTGATAAGCACTCAGTTATATGGATGTGTGATTTGTTGATACTGTGAAGAAAGCATTCAGAAGTTTGCCCAGAATTGAGCAATAAAACTATTTAATTATTTGAATTGTATTATATAATAAGATGAATTAGGTGTAGTAGTTGTAAAATTTTATTTCAGTGGTAAATAGCATATTCAAATCAAACTTGATTTTTCTCTTCCAGGAACAACCTTGTATGAAGTCCTGAACCATATAGTTATTTTTCCTTTTCTGCTTATTTTACTGCACCTGTTCCCCACATGCCAAATGATGGACAAACAATATTGAATACCAGTTCAGTTATTGCCTTACTGTACTACTTATAATAGGTTTCTTTTGTGTTGACATGTTATGCTGAATACTTGCTTAGGAACACTTTTCATTAGGCTATAGGAATGTCAATTCAGTCCCTAAATAAGAGCTAATGATGATTATATCCTAGTTTTTTAGAGAATCTTCTGACAACTGTCTGCCTCTTTTAAATAAGCTTTTGTTGATTCTTTTTTAATTTTATATGAAGTTGATTTAAGATGAAAACAGATTTGATACATTTCTGCATAGAATACATTTTATCAGACAATAGTAATTATAGAATTGTCAAAATATTTCAAGTGATTCCTAAAAATCAATTATATTAATTTTAATAAGCAGTTAACTAATACAATGAAATAACTAATTCATAAGCTCGTATATACATAAGCATTCAGATTCTTGTCTCCAGTGTATCCTATGTATGCCAGTCTGTGGCCATAAAGAAACTGAAGCTATTTTAGCTGTCCCCAAGGGATATACTATTGGTGTGTGTGGCCGGGGTGTCTCCTGGTGGTGTGGGGCTGGCAGAATGGTCTTGTGCTACCCTCTTCAGCCTTAAAGCTCCTGCCGTTGATACAATCAGGAAAGGGTAGAGACAGCATCGGGAGAGCACATTGGTGTCTAGTTATTTTGGACTGCTGAACAATTCCATGAGGAACCATAGTGGCACTATGAAGGTTGGAGCAGCACCTGAGGCTGCTTTAGTTTATATCTGGAACTGGCCCAACCTCTGGTTACCTCTAGAATCCATAGGTACAAAGATAATGTAAAGCCACAGTACAGATTCAGAAGGTATAAAGTTGTAGGCCTCAATTTGGGAAAGCATGCCTGTTTAGAGAAGGTGCTTAAAGAGGTGTTTTTGCCTTTAATAACAAACAAGATAAACAATAAACTTGCAAAACGTAACAAACAGTTATCTTGAAAAGGTTTATCTATTTTAGATCAGTTACTTATAAGTAATAACCTACTTATAAGCAGTAACCTACAACCGGGCGTGATTCCTGGGTTATTTGTACAGTACATGCTTGAATGCTAAAGTATCCTTCAGCAACCCAAACAGTGCACCAGTGGTTTAAAAGTATACATCACAAAAGATATGTTATTACTATTAGTACATGTTTATAAAAAATTAAAAATATAACAGTATTTTAAAAGAAATTTCTTCTTCATGTATCATTACACTAGGAAACATAATTCCTAAACAAGAAAAAGAAGAGGAGATTATTTGATTGCTTATATTTTCTTTTCTCACTTTTGCTGTAATATTAATTTCTTCTTCTCTTTACCTCAGAAGGAGACAATGCTAATCTACAACAGAATTCTTGTGTATGTTGGTAAAGATTCCTTGATGAAACAGGACGCTTTCATGATAATAGAAAGTGGGGTTAAGTGAAATAACCCTTCAGTTTTCAGAATGAAAGTCTTTCCTTTGGAAATATTTTCTTTTAGAAATAATACTATCTAATCTTCTGAAACCAAAAGGTTGTTTCATCCCTTACTCCTGATCTCAACACAATTAAAATTCAAGTGGCTATGGCAAAATCAGAAGTAATTGGGAGTTCAAACAATTTTACAGTTTGTGAATCAGAGAAGTTGATTTGAAAAAATGTTTTTTTTTCTAAAAGAAAAATATCTAATGGCAATCTGAAGGGTTGTTTTAGGCCCCACCCATCCAACTATTATGTATTTCCATTTTCTGTCTGGAAGTAGGGAAATAAGTTCTCAGAATCCTGAAATGTCTCATAACAACAAAAGTGGATGGAAATTAAGGAACAACGTATGACTAAACTTAAAAATACTTGAAAAATTGCCACATTAAAATTACTGTGAGAATGGAAGCAGATGCAGGTCTAATGATTCTGTTTGTATACTTTCTTTTCTTGTTCTCTGCATTTGCTGATTTGTAAGGTGCTCAAATACTGCAGTGATGAGTATTGTATAAATCCTTAAATATCAGCAAGGTCTCAACTGTATTCTTACCAGGAGTTAGATCATCCCTGAAACATCCCTAAAAACTATCTAACAAGAACATGGGGTTTTAGACAATGTCCACAAGTCCTACTCTAATATTATGATTTTGAGTACGCACAGAATGTAGAAGTTTCTTTAATTATGATTTTAAAAGAATGGGAGAGGAACATGAAAGAATATTATAGGAAATTGTAACCTACTTGGAGTACAAGTAGGATTTACCTTTGGGGCTCTCAGATCCTGTGGCTGCAGGCTCTGTTAACTAATGTACCCTATAAATACAAAAGAAACTCTTAGCTGTCGTTTTTATATATTTTTAAAAAGATACCCTCAGAACATAAGTACTGTAGATGTAGGCTGATTGAAGGTTTGTTATGGAGGCCCTGATTCCCTCATTGGTTCTGGGTTTCTCCTTGGCTCACAGGCAGTGTGGCTCCATTGGAGTTGTTGTGCCAGGGCTTTTCTTTCTGGCAGTTACCTCTGGCGACCCCATGAAGTAATTGAGCAACGTTGAGCCTCTGGCTGCATTAACTTTTTTGCAGATTTTGCCAAAGTGCCTGCAGGAAGAGAATTATAAGTGTGTGTCTTGCTTCCTTCCTTTTTGCCCCACAGCACCTTCCCTAGCCATGAATGCCAAACCCACAGAGGGTTCTATGTATCATTGGGGACAAAGTGCTGTTGTGTAGCTGGCCCTCCTTCCTCCCTCTCTCACCGCATGAACAGAATGAGATGTGGGCACAAAAGTCCCTCTCACGTTTCTTTCCAAGAAATTCTGTTAACATTTAGAAACAATTAGTGTAATTCTATTTAGAACTTAAAAAAAAAAAAAAGCCCCTAAAATTGAAATATAATAAATCCCCAAAGAACTGTTAGCTTCTTCTGGCTTTTCCTAACTTGCTGATTAAATTACTGTTTATTACAATAATATCACTAGTAAAGGGCAACGAACTCAGTGCTGCACTCTTAAAAATAAATTTGTGAGGCAAATGCTGATTAATAGATCATATATAAATGAGTAGGTTTAACTATTTTCAATAGCAGCACACCTGTTTTCTTCTTCAGTTTCAACTTACTGATGATGTGATAAGCCAGTGGAAATAATGTGGTACTGGAACACAAGTAAGATCATCTGTATTGTGATAACATAAAGTGTAAAACAGATTTTTCATTAAGGCTGGGTAAATAATGCTAAGAACAACTTTTCCTTTCCATTAAAGTCTTGGTTTGCCCTTGCCAATGACTTTGAGTGCTGTGGAACAAAAAGTCTTGTATAGCTCATAAACTTCTAATCCTATGTGGTGGTGACACTGACTGGCTCTGAAAGATGGCCGGCCTGCCTGCCCGCCTGCCTGCCCAAGAAGAAATAGTGCCTATGATATGAGGCTTCTGAAGGTGGATATGTACTATATATATTTAAGTAGTTTAAAATGTTTTTAATTATCCTGTTGAATGAATAAATAAAGAAGCAAATTTAGTACCATTTTTGGGAAAGATGTAAAAATTAAGATCTTAGAATTATTCTGAAAACACCCACTTTCTGTACTGACCAAATAAATCTCCACTCAGCCATAGGGGCAACGAGTCTATTCATGCTGCCTTTGAAATCTAATGCAAAACTCTCATTGACTTCATTGCTAGAGGAAACTGGTTTTATAGCTCTTTTAGTTAATGTGTCACAATCTTAAACCCTGGGCCTGAGCCTGCATGTGATTAGTCCTTCTAATCTAAACTTGATCTCATGTATTAGCTGAAATTTAGCATGAAACCAAGCATAACCTTGATTTGAATCTAGCCCAGTGGGGTGAGTTAAGTGTAAGGCCATAGTGCCAGCACAGGTTTTCTGCCTTATTTTTGAATTTTCTAACGACTTTAATATAATACCTTTTTAAGGTCCCTTACTCTTTTTTGAAGTTTAATTATATAACCTTCAAGCATGTTATATCTTACTAGTTCCCTGAATAATATTAGAGTAATTCTGAAGATAGGGACATCAGAAAATAGGTTCCAAGGGCATACAAATACCCACCCCTTCAGCTACAACTAGAACTTACTGGGGGCAGAGGAGAATTCAACCCACTGAATCTGTCTATTTAATGTTTATAAGGTACTCAGATAATAGGGCGTGTGGGCTATAATGAAATACTTAATTACTTTATCTTCCCATCCTGTGAAATGAAGAAGTGTTGTTTTCTCAGTTTTGCAGGTGGGGAGTGGGGCAGGGGGGACTTGGAGTCACACAGGAAATTTGGGGCAGAGCTGGGAAATGAACCCAGATCTCCTTTGTCCTACTCTGGTGTCTTACTCAGACGCCATCCTTTACTTTTTAAGGCCCATATGTTGTTAATTTTCAAGTCTTTTTTAACACTTTATTCACTATGATCTTGATTCAGGTCCATCTTGGCTAGGAAAGGCCAGTAGGTCCAATGTTGGTGAAGATTGTCAACATCCTCTTTTAGATGCTCAAGGCACTGATGCATCCCAGATTCAATGAACTGTTGATTCATACTGACAATCTGGCCTGTTATCATCCTTGTAGTAAAAGTTATTCAGAAGATTGTGATGAGGTAACTTTCACAGTAGCGAGATGACTTCAATTTCCTTCACCGTTGTTAATCTGAGGATCAATATACATATGGCACAGAAACTGCTCTTGCAGTATTGGTGGATGCTCTCTTGTTAGAGTGAGATGAAAATCGAATATCTAGGCTGACAGTATTAGATTTATCAGTTGCCTTCTGTAGGTGGTGGTCATTCATTTGAGGACCTCAGCAGGAGCTGATGATACTGCTCTTTAATGGGTCCATTCTTTCTTCTTGGGGAGATCCTAGATGGTGGTGTTGGACAATAACTTTTCTATCCTGAAGGCTCTCTTATGGAGAGTTCTGCAGAAATGGTTCCATCTTGTCCTCCTGCTCAATGCGTATGTGAGGCCATTAAGAAGGTTAATGAAGAAGCATTGGTTGCCAGTGTCTTCAATATGCTCATGACAACCATTTTTTTTCCTTCTGACTTCTATATTTGTCTCTTCTGATTCAGACCATGCAACTGAATCCCTTTCACACAGTCTTTTGGAGTCTGGGGCATGCATGATGACAAGCTAGCTGAGGCCCAGTCCAGATAAGACAGAGTTGATGATTGGTCTGGGAAAGCAGCTAAAAGATATGGCCAAAAATTAGCAGTCACAAACTGAAGGAGTGTCTCAAATGTCTGTCTCAGTTGCAGCCTGGGAGTTGATGGGATTCCCTCTGTCACTGGATGATCATTTTCAGCTGTAGCCAGAGTTGCTTATCATTTGGCTCTGGCTAGCAGGTTGTGATCTTTTCTTTGTAACATGGACCTCACCATTTAAGGGCAGGTCTACACACACTTTTTTATACCACTTAATTTATATTGCTTTAGAAATTGATAGAGTTAGATCAGTGAAACCTCTTCTGTGAATAGTTACACCGATATAAACACCATTTTGTAAACAAAGTGTATTGATATAACTGAGCCTATACTAGGGATTGAACTTATCTAACCAACATAATTAAAATAAGTACACAAAGTATGTGTAGACAGGCCCTAATTCAAGCCTTTTGTGCCTCAAGGCTACAGCTCTGTAATGCGCTCTACAGGAGACTGCACCTTAAAACCCATTTGGACATTAAAGGTAGTGCAGAACATAGCACCCAGCTTGAATAATGGGGTGTCTCAGTGTGAGCCTATTCAGTTAGTGCTTCATCACCTGCAGTGTCTGCTGGTGGATTTCTAGGTTGATTTTTAGGGAATTTTAGACTTATAAAGCCTTAGATAACTTAGGATCTTCTGTCTGAAGGACTTTCTTCTTGTGATTTACTGCCATATTTGAGCTTACCAGAGGCTATCGAGATGGCTCTCCTTGGTATAAACGAGAAGAATGCATTTCCTCCTAAGTTTGAAATAGCTTATGTCAGCTGGCTTTCATGGTGCACTGCAAGGCATGGCCTGTTAAGGACTTGTTGAAGAAGCAGATACAGTTTGGGCTGATGAGAGGAAAAGGGGAAATGTTTTTATTTTTATGCTGCCTGGTTACCTAATAGTATGTGATAGGCTAGTTTTCTTTCTGTGATTGATTGTATTTTTACGTGTTTGTCAGAAGCACCTAGGGAATTCAGACAGGCGCCTCTTGTTATTTCCTAAAGTTTAAAGAACAAATACATAAAATATACAATCACTTTACTCTGATGTGATTGCCAAGATGCCAGTTTGGGGTTGACATTTTGGGTCAAGCTGACATTGGCATATTCAAAGAAATATAAGGCGGAAGACAGTGAGTGAGAGAGAGCAAGAGACAGAGATTATATGTTCTGTTTCTGTTCTGTTCACTTCACTTCAGTTTCATTACTGATTCCTTCTTGCCTTACTAACTTTTTTTAAATGTAGTCTTGATGCACTGGCCATGATCAAATACAATCTTACAATGGGAACTTGAATTCATTTTAGAAAAATCTTGTTTGCTGATAAGAGCATGGAAAATAGAAGTTAAATAGCAGTATCCAGAAACATATGGCAAAACATGTAATTAGGGAAAAAATCTTTCCATTACAAAATGATTGGAGCAGAAGCAGTCGAAGCAGCAACTGGTGCACTGGGAGGAGAGGGAGAATATGGGGGCCAACCAGGGTCATCTTCCCCCGCCCCTCCAGCATTGCTCAGGACCCAAAACTGTGCATGGAGAATCCTTAAAAATCTGGGGTAACTAGAATTCTGTCGGTGCTTCCCCTTCCCCTCTGCTATGTGGCCTTGACGAAAAACTTCAGAGGAACCAGCCAAAGATCCCAGCATGTAGAAGAATAGAAGTAGCCAAAGCAGGGATCTCTGGATATTCAGAGAACTTTATAGGGTTTTAACTGGACTTTCTCTGCCTTATGCTGATAGAAGAAAATAGCCAACCCTCTGTTTGATTAGCAAAGAAGGAAACTGAACGCAGGTTAAGCTGAACAAGTGGACCTTTATTAAACCTTGTGCGCTACTCTGTCCATAATTAATGCCCAGACACCCACTCCCGTTCCTTCAGCTAGAATTTGCTAGAACATAGCTATTTGGAGTCTTGCCTTTACCAGAAACTCAGCTGGATCCAGAATTGTTGAGGTAGTTCGGTCTTCTCAACAGGCAACTACATGAGGACTGAGCTCTCTCTGTCTCCCTGTCCCTGAGCCTCCCAAGCTATCTCTCTGTGAAGTCTCCTTCCTCAATGTGGGGTTGGCCTCCAGATGGTTCTTTGTCTTACTGTTATGTGGTGATATCATAGGCTCTCTTAGGGTGTTGTCTGTTGGTTCATGTTTTCTGTTTCTCTAGGTCACTTGTCCCTCATGTGTAGTCAGCTTGTATGACTTGGGTGTGACTGAATCTCATGACTCCTTTAGTACACTCCTGATAATCCACTCCCTCTGATGGGTCTCTAATGGCTTGATCCTCATAGAAGAGCCTGTCTACAGGGCCAGTAGGTCCTTGGCTAACTTGTCGAACTCTAGTACCCATTTCCTCTTATTGTTGACCATCTCCTCTCAGCAGTGTCTCCATCCTTCTGGCTGCAACAGGCCTTTCCTAGTTGAGAGCAGGATTTTGGTCCTTTACCCCTTCAGTGTCTGTATTGACACTTCTGGGAGCCCTGTGCTGGAGTAGTCACGCATGCCTAAAATGCTAAGAAGGAGACTGAGCCACAAGAAACAGCCTCTTTACTGTTTTCACAGATGATTCCACCTTACCATTGCTCTGTAGATATGCTGGGAAGAAATTGTGCTGGTCAAATTTCAATTTGCAAGCAAATTCCTTGAATTTTTCTGAGTGTAAGGGGACTTAGTGAAACTTAGTGGGGCGGTTTTGGCTGACCATCTCCCAGCATCAAAAGAAAGAGGAAGTGTTGATGAGAAATCAGGACCCTGATGCTGTCCCCCGTGCCGATGGGGAGAGGCCAGCATGCTGAGCCAGAGGGGCCGGTGGAGCAGTCCAGGGAGCTGAGCTACGGGCAAAGCAGCAGCCAGAGCCAAAGGAGCAGCCCAGGGGGCTGCGCTGTTCTGGGAGCAGAGGCAGAGGGGCCAGAGGACCAGCCCAAAGAGCTGAGCTGGAGGCAAAGCACCAGCAGGGCTGGAGCTGGAGCAGTCTGGAGCTGAGTGTGGCCACTGCTAGAGCAAATGTCTGACCTGCAGCCCAGCCAGGCCATGGGAGGGAGACCTAGGACACGTGAGAAACTGACTGTGAACTTCCCTTACATCCCAGAGACACGGTTTGTGGTGTCCGTGTGCCCACAGGGCAGCGTGAGGTGTTTTCCTTTACCCTTTCCCATTTTTTCTCATTTTTAATTGGCTGCTGTTTAATAAATTGTGTATGCTTTGAATGATCTGTAAGGATAAAATTATGTCAGAGGTCACGGAATTCATGAAATCTGTGGCTTCCTGCAACTTCCGTGACATTTTCTGCTTCAGCTGGGGGAATGGGGCAAGAGCTGTTAGCTGGTGAGGGCCCAGTGGCTCCCTGCCAACGTGGGCAGGCGGGAAGGGGGAATCCGGAGCTCCAAGGACCCCTGAAGCGCCTTGCTGCTGCCCCCCAACCACTGAAGCTCCCTGCCACCACAGGCGGCTTGGGGGTGTCCCAGGAGCTCCCAGCTGGCACAGGCAGCCCCTGTAGGTCCAATCCACTGCCATCGGTGGCACAGGGGGGTGGGGGGGACTCGCAGCTCCAATCCACCACTGCAGGTGGCAGGGGACCCACACAGTTCTGAGCCTTGAGCCCCACAAAGTGGTGGGGGGGCCTGCAGACCCAGAGCTCTCAGCCCTGATCTCCAGCTTCCTGCCTCTGCGGGCAGTAATGGTGGGAGGGAGGGGCGGGCGGAACCTACTCCACTGCTCTTAGGGGGACCCTGTCCCACTGCTCTTATGCCACCCTCCAGTCGGTCCCATTTTGCTGTAGATATTTTTAGTAAAAGTCAGGGAGAGGTCACAACTTCTGTTGATTTTTGTTTATTGCCCATAACATCTCCTTGACTTTTACTAAAAATAACTGTGACAAAATTTTAACCTTAACTATATGCAATGATTAATGGGTCAGAGAGGATTTCATTGTAGAGGGAGTACCCCAGAATGGGGACACCCTAGCTCCTGTCCTAAGTGACCACAACAAGCTTGGGAGTCCAGTCACTAGGAATCCTAGGCCCAGCCTTGTTGGGGTTGCAGGGACTCTGCCACATAGGATAATGGAAGGAGAGTCTTCAAGATCAGGCGAGGCCTCTGGGTGAAGTGAATGGGAGTGAGGATTCAGGGCATTTCACTATTCAACTCCACCGGGATAGTGTATAAGCCAGGAAAGTTCTCCACAAAAGCAGGATAATTCTCCCATTTACATGAGGCAAATTGATGTCTGTTGTGGGTGAATACGGTGTCCAGAATGCCATATCTCACAAAATGGGCCTTCAGTTTGCTAATCACTGACTTTCTTCTTGTATCTGGCAGGGACTTGACCTCCCAAAAATTTGAATAGCAATCCACTATAATCCAGTAGTGTTTTTATATTGAAGTTAAATAAAATCTGCTCCCACATTTTCCCTTAGTCAGATGGGCAGCTTATGTGGTAACAAAGTCTTTTTCTGAAGACTGTTGTTATACAATTGGAGGGTGTCATACTCTTCAGTCACAGAGTGAAGGTATTTATTCATTCCTGGGCAGTAAACACACTCTTGAGTTTGTTTAAGACAGCTATCATTGCCCATGTGTGAAGCGTGTATTTTTTGAATGACATACTCCCATAATGATGCTGGCACAACAGCTGTCCTTGAAATATGACATCCTGCACACTCAGTTCATCTTTAATTTAAAAATATGGTTTGGCTTTTACTGGTACTTGGCTTTTGTTTTCTGGTTTCTTGTTCTCTTGGCTGCCTGGAGTTGGGATGTCCTTTTCTGTAGCCTCTAATTTCCTGCAGCTTCACTGTTGAAATGGGGCATAGTGCAGCATGTTAATGAATTCAGTATCCTGAGCCCCTTCCCCAAATTCATTGTTGCTGGATATATATATCATCCATGCTCAGGGTCTCAGCTAACACCAGTAGTCCTGGACAGTATCTGATCTCTATTTTGTCACAGTGGAGACATATCAATGTATGTGGCAATCTCTTGGGAGCAATAAGCCGGGGCTTTGCCATGATAGATTCTCTGGATTGTGGTCTGATTGCAGTATTATTGGGTGACCATTGGTATGGTGATGGAATTGCGCCAGTTCAAATACCACAGCCAGAAGCTTTTTCTTTCTAGGTCAGGGGTCGGCAACCTTTACTATCAAAAGAGCCATAGTCTGGAGCTGCAAAACATAGCTTACCGCGGCTGAAGAGCCGCATGCGGCTCCGGAGCCGCGGGTTGCCAACCCCTGTTCTAGGTCTTAGGCCTCTTCAGTCTCTGACAGGGCTTTGCTGGCACAAGTGACCGGCTGCTCCTGCAAAGAGCTACAGCCAATTCTTTCTCCAATGCATCACACTGGAGTGTCAGTGATTCTCCTGGCTGGTAGTGCTTCAAGACAGGAGCATCTGTTTTCATTTTCAAATTACCTTAGCACCACTGATTTTAATGAGGATCTGGCAATATAATGTAATTACTGAAAAATAAACCCTTGCACATTTCCCAGATGGCTGATTTGGTCCACAGTCCTGCAAACGCACATGTCATTAGTCCTATTTAGGCTTTACAGGGTAACAAATGATTATTCTGAGTTGTGTTTTTATCTGAAGAAATTTTTTGTGTGTATTTGTTTTCTTTGGCATACATTGCTGCAGTGCTGGACAAGTTATTGGGCTCAATGTAGGGATAACTGGGTGAAATTCTATGACCTGTGTTATGCAGGAGGTCAGACTAGATGACCTACTGGTTTCTTCTTGCTTTAAAATCTATGAATCCATTAAATGTCTCCAACATGGTTTCTATCCTCATGACATCTCTGTGGGACAGAGAGATGATCCCCATCTTACAGATAACACTGTATTATTTGGACAAGGTTACTGAGTCGAAATCCAGAGCCTCAACCATAAATCATTCCTGTGCAGGATGAGAAAATTGTACTGCATTTTTTTTTATCACTTTCTGAATGCACTGAAGACTATTTGTCTGCTTTGCATTGACATTAGATTCCATGGTGGTTTTCATAAGAAGAGGTTTTTTTTCATCAGTTTCTGGCTAAAACTTTCCTTTCCTCCTTTAAGTAGCATGTAGTGTGCTTGTTGCTGTCTTCCACCACAGGAATGGCTGCATTTCAGTGTTGTAACATGTATTCCTTAGTGAACTACTTTGGAATCTTTCAAAATGAAAGATGGTATCAGTGTAAAATATTGTTTGGAATAAAAACTGACAATGTTATTTTTTTATCTTTAAAGGGGTTCACCCAGTCCTAATATATACACATACACACTTTCTTCATGGGGACGGAACTGATGGTGTGACTGGGGCACAGAATTCATTGCTGGGTAGGGGATGGACAGATGTGGGAATGGCAGCAGTGGGGGCCACAATCACAATACCCAATAAATTGGGGAGAGTGGGCCACATTAATTGTCATACATACTGTCAGGGCCCGGCCATGGGCTGCCCATGTACCCTAGTCAGTTACTAAGTTGCGATCGAGAGACAAGTAGCGAAATCAGGAGCAAGTCGGGTCAAAATACCAGGAAGTTGGCAGACAGATAGCAGGCGTGGAGGTGATTATGCCAGATTATACACAACAATTGAATAGCAAAGTCAAGGACAAACCAGGGTCAGAAGCTGGAGTCTGTCTATTGCAAGCAGGTTTAGAGCAGAAGCAGGCATAGTCTGTGCTGTTGCTTAGAAAACTCCCCATCGTAGTTTCCTGGTTTATGTACTGGTATCAGCCAATCAGTTGGCTGTGAGGAGCAGCCACGCAGGCCCCATGGGGTGGTACTTTCTGCCGAGCCTAGCCTCAAAGGGTCCTCCCATGGGAGTCCAGCCTAGGCCCCTTGTGGTGGTGTGGAGGTGTTAGTGGCACAGAACCCCATAGCTCCATGTTCTAGCCTTGTGTACATGCTGGGGGTGGACTGGGGAAGTTCAAAAGACAGACTAAATAAATACAATATAATTTTTTTTGAAAAAAACTCAAGATTTTTAGTCTCTTGAGATTTAGTACTGCTGTCTGCATTTAACAAATTAATGATATGCAAAAACTGTTAATTAAATGTAGTTAAAATATACATGTAAGCACTGTAGTTAAAAATAAGTTAAGGTTGAACACACTGCTGCTTTGTGCCTAGCCTTTCATTATGTGATCGCTATTATTATTTGATACTGTTTCTTGAATGACTTGGCCAAGATTTAGTGGCAAGTATATTTGCAGGCTGACCACACCGTATCTACCTCCATATCTGCATGCCACCCATCTTTATATTCTTCAAATTTTAATACTTAAGATTTTTCCAACACAGCCATGTACATGTTTCTTATTAAGAAGTAATTACATATGAAGATAAGAATTTAGCGTTTCTGAGTTAACCTATTTTTTTTTACTTATCTCTACATTTTAAAAAGAAAAAGAATTCTGTAATAGAAATATTTTCCTCTCTCATACTTTTAATGCTCAAGGAGGTGACGAGGGTAAATTCTGGCAGAAAACAACCTTGGAAAAGAGTTGGTGTCAGACCCAAAAGCAAATGTTAAAGAAAATTATAAACACAGGAAAATGAGGGGTATAATGGAAATTGTGTTGTAATTTTAACTAAAGCCTATGTCAACACTACAAAATTTGTAGCTGTTCTCTAGCAATAATAAGTACTTTTATAGACAAGATTCGTATGTTTTTAGCCCCATGTCGATAAAACCTGCCCTGAGCTCCCTACGCTAGTGCTTACAGCTTTTTTTACACCTAATGTAACGTATTGTCTAGACAATGCTTTAATGGACATAGTGTTCTCAATGAAGGTACAGGAACTCATTTCCCCCATTTTTCTGACTTATCCCAAGCTTTGCAGTGTGTCCTGAAAATGAAGAAATATCTACTTTCCCAAGCTTTTGTGGAGGAGTAGTTGAGATGTGTGTGAGTGGGTTGAAAGGGAAGATTCTTTTTCCCTTGCTGGAATGGGTAAATTGGGAAGAATATCTTGCAACTTGAATCTTGAAACTTTATGTATGTATTTTTATATCACACTATGGCTAGTTTATTCTCTTGGTTCCCTAATGTAGGAATTAAAATAAATACATCAAATGAAGCTAAATGAGAGTGGGCACTAATGGCACCTTGTGACAGATGTTGCCTGGGGCTCCCCCAAAAGGGGGGGTGTTTTGGTACGACTCCTGTCCTCTGCAGGCCCCAAAGTGTTGTGCTGGGCAGTAACACCATCCTGGAGCTCCTCTGGGCGTGGCAGGAGTCCACAAGCAGCCATGCAGAGCAGCAAAGCAGTCCTGAAACCCCGCTGGGCATGGCAGGGTTCAGTGAGCAGCAGCACTGAGCTGCAAAGCAGTCCTATAACTCTTTTGGGCTCCACAAGCAGCAGCGCTGATCTGCAAAGCAGTCCTGAAGCCTCTCTGCACATGGCAGGGCTCCACAAGGATCACTGCAGAGCAATACTGCAGTCCCAAAGCCCCTTTGGGCATGTTAGGCTCACTAAACAGCAATGCCCAGCAGTCCTTCTGGCAGGCTCTGGGAGTGAGTTTCTCTCCTCTGTGGTCCTCCCTCTGCTGGGCTTTTAACCCTTGCGTCCTGCCAGGGAGTGTGCAGCATGTATGATGGGAAGGCCTTTCTGGCCACTGAGGAAGCTGGGGCCTCCACCTGTGCCTGGAGGGGCTGGTACACCCCATCGCACGCCTGCTATAATAATAATCAATATCTAAAAAATCTTAACTTGTTTAATTGTATAATCTGTCCTACATGATCAAACACTAGGTTTTTTTGAGTACTACAAGTTTCTGAGGAGTTTCAGATCTTTGCATTTATTTGTTGTGCATAGGTGGTATAAAGGTTTGCACTCAGTAAAAACCAAGAGATAGTAACAGTTGCTGCTTTTGTGTATTTGTACTCTCTAGTGAGTCACCATATGAAAATACAGTTCTTGGGAAAAACCACAATGATGAGTACTACAGTGTTGAGGCAATCGCAGAACAGTTTCATTTTGAGGATAGTTATGAATTACAGTGATCCCTCACTTATCGCGGGTATTATGTTCCTAGACCCCCCGCGATAGGTGAAAATCCACGAAGTAGGAACTGCTCTCCGCCCTGACATTGACTCTGCCTTGTCAATTTCACTGCGGAGCAGGGCACAGCTCTCCCCACTGAAATTGAGGCTGCCTTGTCAATTTCACTGTGGAGCAGGACACACACTCCCCACTGAAATTGATGCTGCCTTGTCAATTTCGGGGTGGAGGGGGAGACTCAGCATCGCAGGGCACACTCTCCGCAGTGATATCCCATTGGATATCATCACTGCATATACAGTACCGCAAAATTCCACGATATAGCGAAAAATCCGCGATAAATAATTAAATATAATATTTTTCAAAATCCTGTGATACAGTGAGGCCGCGATAAGTGAACCGCGATATAGAGAGGGACTCCTGTAGCTTGGTAATGATCTACCAAGATTCAATGTTTATTATGCCATAGCATTTTAACATAGTGGCCTATAATTTTTTTGTGCTTTTTTTGTTAAGAGGCTTATTAAACTAACTGTTTCAGGCCTGTGCTTTGGCCTCCCTGAAAGTTATTTAAGAGAGCCTATTAATCCGCAGTTTAAACTGTGAGCAAGCATTTGACAGGCCCACCGGATGCTTTTTTTAATATATTAAATGCTCTAAATTTTGTTCCACAACTTATTTTCTGAATTCCACTATCCTCTCTGTGTTCCTGCCAATAATATACCATTGGCATTGTGTAATATGTAGAAAAGACTTAAATAGGTATGCTTGGTGTCCCCTCTCCTCTGTATGATGGCCACTTTATTTTCCAATGGCTTACTAATATATATAAAATCACTTAGAACATTTCTCCACAACTTCATTATCTGCTCAAACAGTAGCATGATCTACCTGGATTCATATATAGTAAAATCAGAAGCAACCTCTGTGGGCCAAGTTTCAAAAAATTTTCTGCCCAAAGACTTTCATTTAAATTGCGTGGATTTAAATATTTAGGTATGGAGATTGGTCCTAGTCCATCTATGTCATTCAGAAATCTCTTACCTTTACTGCAAAAAGTACAACTTAACTTTGCCAGATGAAAATGCTTAGATAAAACCTTAAAATACATTCTGTGGAAGAATGAAAAGCCTAGATTCCACTTTGACTATAAACATTTGGGGCAGGAGCTATCTTGTGATATGTCTGTAAAGGACCTTTTTAGGCTCTATTACAATACAAATAATAGAATAAATCCGTTAGAAATTTAATTATCAAAGAAAAAAGTCTAAGCCTTTCCAATGGCGGCAGTACTATAATTCTGTCCAGGACCTTCTTATTGTGCATTGAACAATACAGATTTTATCTTGTCAAGTTACACATGCTACCTAAACATCAGAACTACTCCTTTTCTGCCTCCACCACCTCTTTGCTAGATCAAACCCAGTCCTTAATTAACTACTGACATAAACCTAGTTTAAAATGTTAAATTATGGGCAAAATTCTTATTTCTGGATTATAAATTACTATCCACTATTAACAGATATTACAGTGACTGGAAATCCAAAGATCTCATAACTATTTCAGATTGCTTTCAATGTAAATAGTCCTTATTTTATTAATTAAAACATACATTTTACTTGTCTATCACCAGCTCAAGGAGTTTAGTGCTATCTCTAGTTTCACTCTGTCCTTTGAAACAAGAGGTCTTAGAGCAAAATTTAAGACTTGCTGATAATACCAAACAATTCATCTCCAAATTCTACTTGATTCACTGATGTAAACTTTCAATTTTTAACAAGTATAGAATGTAAATAGTCAATACTATACTTTGTATTGACTATACAATTTGCTCTTCACCTATTATAACTAACAAAATCTCCATAATAGTCTCTGTCCAAAATGCTTTCCCAAAACTTTTAATCTATCTGTGGGGCTGCTCAGCTACTAATAATTTCTGATTTCAAAGACAAGTCTATTATAAAATGATGGGAACTCAGCAGGAATTTACACCATTGTTTTGCCTGAAGTTTGGTTTATGAATATAGTGCCAGCATTATCAAAAGTATATGGGAAGTCAACACTGTTTTCTTGATTTCTGAAAAGTTTATACTTACCCTTTGGATCTTCATTTTACATCCTCTGAAACCTGAAAAAATAACCGGTAAACTGTCTTATGTCTCTAAACCTGATGTATGTTAAGAAAGCAAAACCAAATTTTATGGCCGGTGGATCACACATTGATTATGAGGGATATAATTCCTTAATTTGCAATCTGCAATCAAATCAATATATAAATCTTCCTCACTCCATCATTCTACAATAATCAACAACTTAATCTTCCGTTTCTACCACAATAAATGACTTTTCACACTCAGTTCTCCAGTACGTACTTGGGAATCGATACTGAATATGTTGTGAATCTCATTTTACTTGATTTACTATAAAACTAACAATGTTAAACTTCCTCCAAACTATGATTAACTATGTGTATTGTTATACCTTAGCCCATCTGGTACTGGCTATTAATGTCGAATTTGGTTTTTGGTTTTGGTTGTTTAATTAGCTTTATTAAACATATTATATTTCTTGTAAGACGATTGTAATCTGATCAGGAAAGAATTTAGGATATGAAATATAGCTGGTTATTTTCATTTTAAAAGTAGCACTCCTTTCACTGTGAATTATTTTAAAACAATATCTTTTTGTTTTATAGAGCATAGAAATTGCAAAGGTTTTCTGGTTTTTGTTTTTGTTTGTTTCCTGATGGCTTTGCTACAGCAATTAGGTAACAAACACTATTCCCAGAGCTGTACTAACAGTAGTTAATGTTGTTCCACAGAGGCTCAGTCTGCAGTGCTTTCTACACCCAAAACTCCCTATGACTTCAAAGTGGGATAAAGTAACTTTGGGTCTCCTCCTTCATTCCTAGCACTCCTAAAACTTCCATGTAGGTATGAAAAGTTGTACAGGAGTGGGCCTCAAATTGCTTTAGCATAAATTGTTTAATAAAAAAATCTCACATGTTCAATGAAACTATTCACAGAAGATTAAAGTTGGAGGGACTATTCATTTGGTTGAAGTTACTCATAGACTCATAGACTCATAGACTCATAGGTCAGAAGGGACCAATATGATCATCTAGTCTGACCTCCCGCACAAGGCAGGCCACAAAACCCTACCCATACACATTTATAACAACCCCGAACCCATGACTGAGTTATTGAAATCCTCAAAAGTGAGATTTGAAGACCTCAAGCTGCAGGGAATCCACCAGCAAGCGACTCATGCCCCATGCTGCAGGGGAAGGCGAAAAACCTCCGTGGCCCCTGCCAATCCGCCCCGGAGGAAAATTCCTTCCCGACCCCAAATATGGCGATCAGCTAAACCCTGAGCATGTGGGCAAGACTCACCAGCCAGCACCCAAAAAGGAATTCTCTGCAGTAACTCAGTTAAGCATGTGTTTGCAGGATTTGGCCTTTTGTACTAAATCACAGTGTGATGAATGAGTGGTTCCAAAGAATAGGTGAACAGGATTTAGCCCTTTAAAATAAGAGTTCATTACTTTAAAAATATTTTTGAAATTTAATTTTTTTGATAAAAAACAGAGTGGAGAGAGAAAATTAGGAGAAAAGAAATAGACGAGTGCTATCTAAAGAGCAATATTGATTGACATTTAATGGGAATTTAATCATAATGGAATTTTCATTTAGGATGTGGATTATAATACATTTCAACTTAAATCTTTTTTCCCCAGAATGGCACAATGGAACTTTCATATTTTGGTTCACTTCAGATTTAATCTTTGAAGGATATGTTTTACTATTAGTGGAAATTTAGAGAAATTGTGGAAAATGACAAGATTAGTTTTATCTCCAGCTGATGAAATACAGTTTTAAAACACAACCTCATGTACTCGCAAAGAAATTGTGGCAATCTAAATCACTCTTATCTTCTATTTTGTTTTAAGAATAATTGATATTAATGACTTTTTGCAGCACTAGTCCTATATTTCAGTTTTTGTTATTCAAAACCAACAGTTTAACTATTTGTTTTAGAATATTGGACAAAAAGTAGACTCAAGTATTGAGGATATACATGGCCTGATTCTCAGTCATTTAGGGCAGCATAGTGATGGTCTCCTAACCCAAAAATGACCATTAAGCCTGTGAATCTGGCAAATGGAGGATTGTCCCATGTAAAGGAATCCTCTAGTGTCTCCATCCTCCTAGAATAGGGGCTAAGTATAGGGAAAAGAAGAATATAGACAGGTATGCAGTGATAATCCTCAGTTTCCAGCACCGAGGGATTTTGACAGCTGGTAGAATAGTTCTGAAGCTATTCTGATCTGTGCTGGAAGGCCAGGTTGTCACAGTATCAGCCTTAGGAGATACAAAGGGCTCTTTTGCACATGCGCACACACCCTTCCTTTTCCTTGGGCCCATTGAAAATCTGATGCAGAATATTTTATGTAGTATCACTGGGTCAGATTCAGTTCTGTTATACTGGCGTAAATGGGGAGTAGCTTCACTGTAATCTATGAGGTACTCCCAGCAGAAAATTGACATGAGATTAAGGCATACTGTGTTCCGTCAGATATGAAATACCCGAATGTGGAATTTCCTTCTAAGATCGCTAAATAATGGCACTTCCCCAACAAAAGAGAAGTCTTCAAGGATGGATTCCTATTCTCAGGTCTCAAGAGTCATGCTACAATGGTCAGGTATGCTCTGCTGCACTTTAAAAGCTTAGTGTTTAACTGGTTCTCCATAAGGCGGTAGTCGTGCACCTTAGGGAAACATAATGGATGCTAATTCCATTGATCATCAGTTTCTTTTGTAACCATCTGGCAATGAGGAAACTTGTGGTTAGTGTTGCATCATTTTTTTTCATGTTTGGAAAGTAAATTATAAAAGCTGGACTAACTGTAATGTACTTAGAAGGTGAAAAGCACTACCTTAGTTTTATCTTAATTCCTGTTTTGCTTACAGTGAACAATAAATGCATACAGAGTGATACAAATATACCGGAGATACTCCTTCAAAGAGTTTTCAGTTTAAAGTCTATTGAGCCTTGTGTACACTAGAGAAATGTCCCATGCTTTGATCTAATAAAGGGTTTAATCTTGTGTACAGCTTTAAGCATGTGAGCAATCAGGGACTATTATGCCCATATTGAAATGCTTTACTGGCTCAAGGCCTACACTAGGAAAAGTATGCTGCCACCCCCTTGCTATAATTGCCAGCATGAAGTGCTTCCGATGGTTTACATGCATCTGACTTATATTAGTTTCAGTTGGATTACATAGTGGTTTAGTCTGAACCATATTAGCCCACTCTATGCTAGTGCCATTTTGGACTCCAATAATTTAATTACTGTCCCATAGGGCCCTGGTGTATTTTAAAAACCTATTAGAACCACTGCTTCTGGGAACTGTGCTAGGAATTGTGGGATTGGTATTCAGAAGGCATTGAACAGCACTAGCATTGACATTACTACAACAGACCCAAGAACAAATCAACATGGTTAGTGTGGCTGTACCATATGTGCTTAATCCAATGCAATATAAATGGTTCAACTAGGAAGGGTTAAATTTTGCTAGTATAGAAAAGTTTATTAGCCACTGTAGAACAATCATTAATAGAACAAATGCATATTGGAGTGAGGAGTAATCTTTATAGCTGGACTGCTTTGTGGAACATAAAGATAGAGGGTTTTTTAAAAACAAAACAAAAAAAAACAATGAGGGCATTGTCTATCATTGTACCTTATACACTGTTAGCTCCTTTTAAGGTTTAGCTTTTCAGTTATAAAAAGTTCAAAAGATTTTGTTTTCATTTTTGAGCTATCTCCCTTTGAACCATTTAAGGAATTATTTGCTTACACTGTATTTTGTCTGTATAGCTTTGCTTCTATTTTTAGTTTAAATGGAGAGTTTGTTTTTAAATTCTCACTCATTGCTGATCTAAACAGATCAGTGGCTTAATACTCTGCCTGAAGTACACTTGTAAGGCATCTCTAAGAAGTTAGCACAAGTGCTCCCTTTTTGTTTTGTTGTTGGTCCATTTAGTTCAGAGCATGTGATATGCCTGAATATATTGCTTCAGTAGGTCCAGGTTCAGGAGCTCAAGTCAAAGCATTCTTACCCACTCCTGGACTATTACATAAATCTGACCCATTAGCATGCAGAAAAAAAGAAATTCTGTATTTGGATGACTATTAATGATAGGTGAGCCTGGAGGTTTGGTCCAGTTCAGATAAGCACCCAAAAATAGTGATGCTTTTCCAAACTTCTTTGTTCAGTAAAACTAAACTAGGAGTCTCATGAGAACAGGTTCTCTTGAAAGATTTTCAGTTCCACTTTCAGGAGAAGAGTGTACATTACTGTATCGATCTGGTCTGCTTGTCCTAACTTTCAGCTATCAAACCCATGCTCTGAACCATGTGACTTTTTGTCCGTATTGCTAATATGCATGACCTTACCTTTATCTTCTACTTTAGCTATCTTCCAGTCCACTCACCCAGTCATCTCATGCTCCTCTAATCTGTCCAGAAATCATCCTCTTTGCTTGTCACTGGGACCTAGCCACCTGCTATTTCAGTTTCTTCCACTTCCTTCCTCTTATCCTCAGTATTGTGTTCTGCATTCTTGTCCTCACTTTCAAGGTTCTGTACAACTCTGCCCTCCTAACTCCTGTCTTTATTTCTTAGCATTCTGTCCCCTTCTTTACATCACCAATAAACCTTAAATCAACTTTCTTTTTCTATTTCAGTTTCTTCATGTCTTTTTCCCATGCTGACTTCTATTCCTGAACTCCCTTCTTATTCCAGTACACGGTTAATCCCTCCCTGAAGAAACCATTTACATTTTCATTGCAGGAAGTGGCTTAGACATGTACCAAAACCAGTTTTTGGAACTTCATCAAAGACTGTTATATGCCGAAAAAGAAAATAAAAAAAGATCCCGTGAGTTGAGCATTGTCCTGGATGCAGTTAAACGGGTAGTTGCAGAGAGACTGAACTCTACAGCAAATCATACAGGTTTGTGCTCAGAAAAGTTTTTCTTCCTAAAGAGGTTAAAATTATTATATACTCAGTGCCCAGTTCTGTTTCCACTAATGCCAATGGGAACAAATTTATTGATTTTGATCAGCCCCTCCCTCATATGTTTAAAAAGGAGGTGAAAGAAGACTTTTACCATTCTTTAATTAGGTCCTAATAATACTTACATAGTGCATGACAATTAATGGGATTGGTTGCTGGGAATCTGATAAAAATCGAACATTTTTCTATCCTTCTTTTCTCCTTTTTATTTGCCTTGTGAAGAGTGCTTGTTACTCCTCTACCTTTTTTTTTTTTTTTTTAATTTCAAAAGAAGGGACATTGTAAAAACAAAACAAAAAAACCGTGAAATGTTCCCCCCTTTTCATCCTGCTTTGTTCATGAGAAGCAGACTAGAGTTCATTTATTACTGAAAATCTCTCTCTCTCCCCCGCACCTTCAGTACATTTTTAAAGGTGGGCAACAAATACTAGAAATAATTCCACTTCAGATAATCCTATTCTGTTGACCTGACTTTCCGCTGTAATTTAATTAGAGCTTTTAAAAACACATTAGACCCCACTGCTTCAGAGGCTCCTGCACATCCTCAGAAGGATCTACTCCCCAGGCTAGTGGCTGCAGTATGATGGATTAAGCAATTAGACCCTGTCCCCAGGGAGGAGTGGAAAGGCAGAGCAGCAGCTCACCATCTCACTCCCTGATGATTTAAGCAGAGTTTTCTCCAAAGTGATCTGTTTTCGTTTCTTCTATCCCCATTGCCAGGACAGACTGGAGAGGATGAGACGGGATGCTTTCTTTAGGGAAGATGGAGTAAGGGGTGTTATGTTGTAGTTGAATTGTGGGACACTGTGGTCACAACACAAAATATTTAAGAATTATTTCTGATAGTTACAGAAAGAATATGCAGAGTTAAATATAAATAGAAAAAAGCTTTGTTTTTTTAATTAAAATATCTTATTAAAAAGGAGGAGGAATTAAGATGTGCGTCATTGTTCTCCTGATCACTTCGCCTGTTTATGTGGTACTGTTTTCTCACTTGTTTTGTTTTTGTTTTTTAGGCGGCAGTCCAGCATTGACTCAATGGGATTATTCATGTGCTTAAAATTAAGCAAATGCTTAGGTGTTGGCAGGATCTGGGCCTTGGATTATAAATTCTGGAGTAGAGGCCATGTTGTCATAGGATTTTTGCCCCACAGCTAGCTTAGTGAGGGTCTGATTCAGACTGAGATCTAAATAATAATTTGGGTTGGTCCTCCTTTCATTTTTAGAAAACCAGGTCAAGTGGGGAAGAATTTAGGAAATTGTACCAGGTTGGTGGTACGACACTGGAAGGCAGGTAGGGAGAGGAGAAAAGGAGATGTGCAAGAAGTAGCAACTTTTTCTACATATACAAAACAAAACTACAACTTACACACAACATTTTTAGCCTCCGGGACTGCAAGGAACTCCTTGCAGGATCAGAACCTGCATTTGTGTGTGGTGAAGGGCAATCTTTGAAGAAGCAGCTCTTCACCCCTCAGTAAAATGAAGACTGAGTAGAGAATTCCCACCCAAACAGCACAGTAGTAATGGTTGAGAGCATCCATAACATTCTGCCTATTAAAGCTGTTTGAAAAATGGAAAAACAATTTTGTGAAAAGTTTTGAAGTTGTTTCTGTTTTACAGGGTTCAAATGCAAAAATTAAAAAAAAAGAACTTTGTTAAATATTTTTTTGAAAACTGCATTTTCATTTTTCCATTTTCTGCCCCTCTTCTCTTTTATGTCATTGAATGCAATAAAATTAACAATATCCACAATTTTTTTTTCACTTCTTTTTTCCCCCCATTTTTCCCTAGTTGAGAGAGTTTGGAATGAAAAAAAGAATGGGGGGAAGTGGAGAAGAAACATAGATATAATTTATTCTTTTGCATTCAGGGGCGAAAAAGGGGGGCAATAAGGGGAAAAACAATTGCAAATGAGGGAGTCAATTCACAACAAAATTAAAATTTTCATGTCAAATTTCTTGTAGCATTTTTTGTCAATCATGTTTTTCACAGGAATTTTTAGCAGGAATATTTTCTAGTTGAAAATTTTTGACCAAATCTACTGTCCTTGTAGTAGATTGTCCCAAGTGGAGAATGGAAAAGGCAGATAACAGGAAGTTGTGGAGAACAGGAAATCAGAGTCCTGTTTCTGCTAATTTGCACACAGGCTTTGGGGGTTTCTTCTTTGAATGATTGCACATGTGCATTCCACTCCAGTTGTGTATGCACCCCGAGCACAGTCACTGGAAACTTTTCCCTCAGTGTTCCCCATCAGGATGGCTTAAATGTCCTCTGGTATAACGTGCCCAGCCAATCCTATGCTCCCTCAATTCCTTCTTATCACCCATGACTGTCGCTTGAACTGCTATCCTTGCTTTGGCAAGCTCTCCATAGTTTTTCATTTTCACATGTCTGTGCATAGTTAGTTGTAAATAATTTAGTCTGTTTTTAGCAAAACCACAAAATCAAAGAAATTGGATTTATTTGGTAGAAAAGTTTATTCTACTGGCAGGGGGAATGCAGGGGAAGGGTTTATAGCTCAGGTTACAGCAAATCAGCAGGTGCTGGTGGGCATATATGATTTCAACTTGTGGGACTCCATGTAGAAGTTCAAGGACTTGCTCCCTCAGGAGGCCAGTCTTCGCCAGTGGACAAGGGAAAATCAGTAGTGAGGGAATCATTGCAAACAGCTCTGGATTCAGCTGATTCAGCGGCAAGGTCCATGGCTTTGGCAGTAGCCATACATAGAAGTTCATGGCTACAATCCTCCGATTTCCTGCAAGAGGTCCCGCAAACCATTTGAAGGAGCTTAACTTTTCTCAGAACAGACTGATGTGAAGCTTTGTGTGTTAAAGGACTCTAGGGCAGCTCTTAAGTCCCTTCAAGGATTTCAAGGAAGCACTACTGGCCCCAACAGCCCATTCAGTACTCTGCCCCTCCTGTCCATCAGGATCTGCACAGAAAAAGAAGAAAGGGTTTTAGGCATAGACCACCCCCCCTTCTACCTCAGTGTCAATGCTTGCCACACCCAGACATTCAGGCCTTTTGATGGGACACCGATGTTGTACCAGTTTCTTGTTTCTCTTTTGTTTACCAACCACCTCTCCCACTTTCTCAGTGCATGGTCCTATATCATCACGGATCATTGGGTGTTGAGCACAATGGAGGTGGGATATACCCTCTAGTTTGCTTCCACCCTTCCTCCCCATCCCTCCTCCCCATCCCTCTTCAAGGATCCTCCTCATGAAGGATTTCTGGCCCAGGTGGGTCAATCCCTCCTTCGGATGGGAGCCATGGAAGAGATGTCAGAATTTAAGAGGGGGAATGGGTTCTGCAATTTCCTAATCCAAAAAGCCAAGGGAGGTCTCAGACTGATTCTTGACCTGCACATCCTCACCAACTACGTCAAAAAATTAAAGTTCCGCAGAGTCATCCTGGATTCATTTCCCCCCCTCTAGATCCTGGGGCCTCGTATGCCACCCTCAGTTTAAGAGACACAGTATTTTCATATATCAATATACCAAGATCACAGAAAGGTCCTCAGATTCTTAGTAAACCACGCACACTACTACTGCATGGTATTCCTCTTCTGCTGTCTGCAGCTCCGAGGGTGTTTACAAAATATATGGTGGTAGTGGCAGCCTTTCTGAAGAGATTAAGGGTCTAGGTCTACCCTTAGGGACGACTGGCTAATCAAGGGACAGTTCAGGGCTCAGGTAGTATCTATCCAGTGTTGGGCTCATCCAGTCGATGTTCAAGGCCTTAGGCTTCTTGATAAATATGGAAAAATCTACCATCACTCCAGTGCAGAGGATAGAGTTTATCAGAGTGGTATTTGACTCCACTCAAGCCACAACCTACCTCCCAGAAGATTGTTTTCAGACAATCACTTCCTTAATAGCACAGCTGAAAGGCCATCCCATCACAGGAGCCCGAACATGTCTGAGGCTTTTACGCCACATGACCTATGCACATATGTGGTGCATCATGCAAATCTGTGCCTCAGTGTACTCACCAACCCACCTACATCTGGACTCGTTGTGCCCCCTTAGTTCTCATCTCTCGCAGTTGGTGGGTACACCTGCTCAACGTTTGTGTGGGGGTTCTTTCTATATGGCCCCAACTATCAATGACCCTAGTCTCAGATGCATGAGCACTATGGTGGGGAGCTGACATGGGGCTCCTTAGAACTCAAGCTCTTAGGTCTCCGGAAGAATTTTCTCTCCACATCACTGGTGGAGAGCTCAGAGCAATTCACCTGGCATGTCAGGCCTTCCTTCCACATATTATGGGGAGATGTTTGTTTGTTACACTGTTGCCATGTTCTATCTCAAAAGTCGAGACACTCGCTCTTCTCACCTATGTCAAGGAAGTGATTCAACTGTGGGAATTCAGTCAACCTAGAGGCCTCTTACCTTCTGGGAGCTCAAGATAAGCTGGCACATTGCCTAAGCAGGACTCTCTCCAGTCACCACAAGTGGTCCTTTTGCCCATATGTGGTGAGGGATATTTTCCCGCAGTGGGGGCACTCCTCACATAGACCTATTTGCAACCTGGTATAACAGAAAATGTCATTGATTCTGCTCCCTGGCCACAGTCCACTATCTGTCACAGATGTCTTTCTGCTACTGATGGAACACCTTTACTATGCTTTTCCCCCTATCTTCTAAAGAGCAAGCAGAACCAGGTCATTTTGATAGCCCCAGCCTGGTCCCACCAACATTGGTTTTCCACTCTGCTAGCCCTCTCAATGGCGACTCCAATCCCACTTCCGTTATACCCAGACCTGATCTCTCAGGACCTTGGTCGACTGCTCCATCAAACCTGAGCTCCTTTCACTTAACTGTCTGGAAGCATCATGACTAAACCCCAGAGAGCAAGCTTGCTCAGTGGAAGTTCATTGGGTCCTACTAAGTAGTAGGAAGCCCTCCACCAGGGCTTCTTATCTTTCACAGTGGAAGCGGTTTTTGGTCTGGCCATTCCAATGTGGGGTCTCACCCACGTTGTCATCCTTACAAGAAATACTCGAGCATCAACCTCCTCTGAAGGGACTTGAAATATTATTCTCAAGTAAGAAAGTATGTTCCTCCATGGGATCAGAACTTGGTCTTACCAAAGCTCATGGAACCTCCGTTTGAACCATTGGTAATGTGCTCCTTATTTCACTTATCTCCTGGAAAGTGGTGTTTTGTTTTGTTTTTTGTTTTTGTTTTTTTTTAGTGGCCATCACCATCATTTCAGCCAGGAGAGTCTTGGCGCTCAGAGCCTCCATATACAGTCTTCTTTAAAAATAAAAAGCAGTTACATCCTCAGCCCAGTTTTCTACCGAAGGTGGTATTGCAATTTCATAACAATCAAGCAGTTTCCCTTCTGGTCTCTTTTCTGAAGCCACATGTGAATATGGAGAAGCAGTGCCTTCACTCATTGGACATTAGGCGCGCCCTAGCTTTCTACACAGAATGGACTGTACCATTCAGAAAGTTCACCCAACTGTTCTTAATGGACAGGAAGAAGGGTCTCCTGATCTTTTCACAGACAATCTCGCACACACCTGAAATGGAATGGCCATGTGCAATACATCTAAAAAAACAAGTTATGGAAGGTTAGTAACCATTTTTCCTTGTTTTAGTATGAGTAGGGGGTTGCCTTCTGAAGTTGGACAACATTTCATCTGAATCAATGTCTGTTATGGAGCTAGCACTTCTGGAACTGTGGCTTTTCAGGGTTCGTGTAGCTTGGAGGACTGTTATTGTTTGTGTTGGATAGAACTCACTGCTGTATAACTCTGATGGTGTAGGATGCCTTCTGTCTTACCACCTCAGTAGGGACTGCATTTCAGTGGTGGTAATTACTGTGACTGTTCACTGATTACCTTCAGAGGCAAATGGCCAGTGCACATTTTACTTGTAAATGCATGATAACTGTGTGTGAATTTGTGTGTTTCTATTTGTTGAAAAATGGGTCAATAAGCATTAAGCATTTTGAAATCCTTTGAGATGAAAAGTGGTGTATAAATAATTAATAATAATATAATGATCTTAATATGACCTCTATGCTTTCACACACACACAGCAATTATTTTTTTAATTGTTTCAGGTATCCATTTTATGAAATTCTGCAATGAAAGGACTGTGTGAACTTAAATGGGATTCAGAGCATGTAATAACTTCCTTTGAACTATGGGCATCAAGTGCTTATATTATTGCATTATGACAGGAGATTTTGGCATGAGTCTGTTTATTTCTATATTTTTATTCTGGCACAGAGTTTTGCTTCCTTTTTCACTCAGCGCCATTGTTTCCTTCCCTTTCTAACAACTTACATTTCTTTATTATTATATCTTAAAATACCTGGAAAGTCAACACTAGAGAGAATGGTAATTTTTGAAGATTAAACAAGCCACCTTGTTGATACGTTAAACTTTGAATCTGTAGTAGAGAGATGTTCTTCTCAGAAACCATTTGACTATCAAAACAAGTGATGAATTTGGTTGGGTATTTTAGAGGAAAATTTGAAATGGGTCTAAAAGTTAACACACACAACCTTCCAAAAGGGAGGGTATATTCACAAATTAGAGTAGAAGCTGTGGAATGTTACGCTCCTGTCAAAAAAACCTGAAGAATGTTGGACCAAAGGTTGGGGCTCAGCTCCATCAGTTTCATGGATGATGTAGCTGCAGGAGGCAGGGGAGAGAAAGGTGACTGTAATGTATGACAGGCCAGCAAGGATTTGTAAAGCACAGTAAACTTTAATGCCATCTATCGCTTTTCTGCGACATGATATATGCCTGTCTATTCTGGCTTTATGATGGTATAACGGGATTTAAACCCTGCACAAGTCAGGGAAGAGTTAAAGAGCTGTTGGGGGCTGAGTCAGCTTAGCACTGTGACAACTGAAGCAGCTGTTAAGCTTTGAGAGATGAGCTAAAAGATTGATACCTGGATGGAAGTGAGAGCAGACTTTCAGCTTTCACTGTGAGAGGGAAGGCTGGCTGGGGCCAGGAACTGAGGAAGACGGTTACCTGTTACAGCCCTCCTTCTCTCCCTCCCCTTAGGGTTTGGAAGCGTTTTTATTTTGCTGTGTTTATTTTGGACTTTGGGTACTTTGGAAGGGATTGAACTTTTATCTGACCTAGCCAGAGGGCTAAGTCACCTTGACCTGAAAGATATTGGCAGCTGGGCAATTCTGCTGAAGGCCACCGCAGTACACCACCCCATCAGAGGGCATGCTGGGAGACTGTAGTCACAGGTGGCTTTATGCAACTTAGAGATTACCCTGTAGCAGCAGAACTCCAGCAGTCTTCTGGGTGCTTTGTACGGACTGAAAAGTACAAAACTGCTAGAAGCAGAGCTATGGATATGGCCCCGAAGTCTTTCCTCAGTCTTTTCTCAGGCAGATCGGAGGAGTTTTGCTCTCTTTCAGGCCCAGATGTGCTTGTTCTCATATATACCTGCATGGGTAGTCCCAGGAACAGGGAGGAAACAACACAGGCAGAATTCCCATATGATGTACGTCGGAGTTCCACCTGTGTCAGGACAGCACAAATAAGCCCAAAAGCAACTGGTAAAGTTAGGTTTATAATGATTTCTTGGCTGCTGCTTAGCAGGAGGGTTCACAACCATGGGGGTGCATGAGAGGGGGAAACGCAAGCAGGGACAAAGGCCATCCAATAATCGGCGGGAGCATAGAACTCTGGCCCAGGGGCTGCAGCAGGGAGAGTGAGTGAGCTCCTCCTGACCTGAGGCTGGAGGAGCTGCCTCCCACTCCTTTTACTATAAGAAACCCCTGGCTATAAAGGCCAAATGGCATGGGTTCATTATAGCGAGGGTGTACTGCATTTCCTCATAACATCATGTGTTGAACATGCCCCTCCAAAAGTGGTGAGATTTAAATTCCTGTGCATGCCCTTGTACGCAGTGGAGTGAAAAAGACCTTTTGCTACTCATGTTCCTTTCTTAAAGCAAAACAAAGAGTAAAGTCTTTCGTTTAGTCCTTTCAAATATTTAGTATTTTACCAAATGGTGCCCGTCATCTTTGCACATTGGGTGCCTCAAGTTGTATTAATTAAGAGGAAAATGTTTCTATTTCACCAGCTTTTAAATGACCTCTGAATGATTTTACAGATTTTTAGTAGCTTTTCTAATCCTATATTTTAGCAGTTTCCTAGCATTTATTCTGAATAATGTTTCACAAATCTGGAGCCCATAGAAATGTAGTACTTCCATCTAGACAGCTACAGTTCGCAAATGACAATTATGGACTTCAATTGGACTGTTTGGTAAACTTGAATTACTTCTTATAAATTCATATTTGGATTATTTCAACATTGGTATGTATTTTAATTAAATGTCACCTCCGTTTTAAAATTCTGAAGACTCAAGAATAAATAAGTGCTACATTTTCTCTTGACTTCTGCAGCTTCTGTGTGCTTAATATCTATTTAAAGGTCTTGTTCCCATTGGTGTTGTAAGCAGCGGGAGTTTTAACTTTATAAGGAAATCAGATATCAGACCTTTCATGTGTCCGTTGAAAAACTCCATAGATTGCATTCTAAAAGAGAAGGTTCACCATTTCCTACTGGGAAAAGCAGAAAGTTATGGATTAGAAATTATTGATATTAATGATATTACTTGTCAAAAATTATTGTCCCCAGTTGTTTTACACCCACTCATTGGATCGTTTTGCAAATGACAGTGATCCTTACCTAATCCTGCAACTGCTTGTGCATAAACAGAGCATCTCCACAGTCCCTACACAGGGATTGATTTCAGTGGTCCTCTGTATAGATTCAGGCATCTGCCTGTGTGCAAGCAGTTGCAGAACCAGGCTTTAAACTGTAAAATCTCTGGGTCAGGGACTCTTTTACTATGTTTTTTCTGGTAGAGATGCTAATACAGTAGGTTCCCAATCTGATTGGGATGTCTGGGTGCTACTATAATACAAATTAGAGCTGGTCAGAAAATTAATTTTCCATCCTGCAAAAAAAATTTCAAAAAAGGGTTTTGGGTCATCTGAAACAAAACATTTTGATTTTGACCCTTCAGAGAAAAATTATATAAAATTAAATTTCAAAATGAGGAAATCAAAATTTTTTGTTCCAAAAATATCAAAATAGGACACTTTGACAATGTCAAAATAATTTTTCCCTAAATTATTTTTTTCAAAATCAGTATAACTTCATGAAAAATTTTGGTTTTGTTGAAATGGCATTTTCTGACAGTAAGCTGTTCTGACCAGCTGTAATACAAATATATCACAATAATAAACTTACTTTAGGCCTGTTCCTGCAGTCCATCAGAAACTTTGGGAAACCTGTTTTGATTGAAAGATCTGCTATTTAACTTCTGCAATCAACAGGAAAGCTAATCATTAACTGCCATAAAGAAGAATTTACTTGACCTACGGTCATCTCTGATAAAATGACTCTGATTTAATAACCTGGCTTTTGTGATATGCGCAAAGCTTTTGTTTGAGGGGAAAATATTTGTCAGAACAATGACCTCAATCCCCGTTTTTGTTTTTTAAGATGTTCTGAAGTGGAAAGTCTTAAATCTCACCAGCAAATTCCCTTTGCGTCTTACAAACATACACTACTACCTACCGCACCTTCAGGAGCATGAGAACAGCATTTACCCAAATGTTGTTGTTGGACAAGGGAGAACTGGAGGTAAGAGCTAAAATGTAATGTTTGGTGGTGGTTTTATTTTCACTCTCTGAAGAGAGGTACAAAGTTTGTAGTTTCAAAATTTGGCCTATTATCTAATTTTTTATCTTTAACATACCTGTTTGAAAATACCACTTAATTCTTTACAGTAGTGTAGTACATGTTTTTTCTGAAGACAAGTTCCAGCAGCCCAGCAGCTAATTGTACAGTTGCTAACTTCTTTGTGCATGTACTCAGTGGAAATAAAAAATTGGGGAAATAAAGGTATGGAGACTTCAGTAATATTGCAAAAATTATTAAATATTTGTTTATGACCATTGAAATTGTTCTTAACTATTTTCAGGATTTTCATTTAAATTTAGAATCAGTGTTTTTATTTGAAGAGCCTTTAAATGTGCACATGTAAATTTACAGTTGCTCCTTTCACAGTTGCTCCTTTCTGCACCTGCAAAAAATGTGAAGGAAACTTGAGGTGTGGTTGAAAATAGCCACCCAAGAAAACTAAACATAAAGAAAATAGTTATTATCTTTTCTTAGGGAATTTCAGTAATTTTAGTTCATACTTGACATCTACAATTTGCCAGCAGAGATTGTTTTTAGTTTATATTGCGTGAAGCCTCATGATCACGTTGCCCAGAGTGAGTATATAATAATAAAAGTAACAAAGGCTTAATTTATGTGAGTAACCATACAAACTTTTAAAACGTTCTTCTTGCAATAAATTTTAAAACATACATTTGTACTACAAGACTAGGAAGGTTATTTCCTTATAAGCATTAATTGTCTATTATAAAGATTCTATTGGACTCATTGTTCTGTAGTACCCTACCTAGAAAAAGCAGAACAAATTGCTTTTCTCAAAACTTTTAACTAAAAGTGTGTTGTTTTTTTTTCCCCTTCCTGTTTCCTGCCAGTCTTTTCAACTAGTCCCTCCTGACCATGGTATCTGGGTGGCACACTTAGGAGGTTGCCTTGGCTGAGCAGTCTAGTAATTGTATCATTTTCTCCCTCACCATATGTCATGAGGTTGTCTTCCCTGCCAGATGTACCTCAGTGATCTTACCTCAGACTCAGAACAATCTGATGCAAATGGTTTAATTCAAACACGAGGTTTATTAAAAACAGAGGAAAAAGGTTAAATCAAAACATTAAAAGTTCCATGCCTAACATATCTAGTTTGAAAGATTGCAAAAGCTAACCACAGTAGGGACCATTAGTGTTACAGGGAACCAGCTTTATATTATATTTTTAAAGCATCCATCCTATTTTCAAGTTCCCATACCAGTAAATCTTTCAGGAGAGAGCATTCTCCTGCAAGTGCCAATACCATTCAAACCTTGGATCCTCAAGACTAGGACTCTCCTTGGCCTGTTCCAGGGCTATAATCCGTCCCAATACTGCAGCAGCAGCCTTGAGAGGTTTCATTCTTGCCTCCCTTGCAGACGTTCTCCTCGTTGCCTGATACCAGAGGTTTCCTCTTTGCTTCTAGATTATTTTAAGGTGCATCAGGAGCTCCTTAGGAGAATGAAACATTCCCTGAGTATTCAAGTCGAGTTAGTGGAAGAGAGTACCCACAAACTGATTGATTGATCTCCATCTCACTGAGGCAGGGGAGGTTGCCCTGCCCATAAATGAGTATTCTGCAGCTGGCCAAAACAATTTGGTAAATCCCTTTCTCCATTCCACTGGTTGCTATGAGAAGGGAACAAAAATATCTGGTCTCTTTCAAGGGTTTGAGCAGTTTTATTTACACCCCACACCTAGTTCATTAGTAGTTGCTGCAGCAAATGAGAAGAGTAGGCAGAGCAGGGCTAAGACTGCCCCCAAGCACAAAGACATCAAAAAGCCTGACCTTTTTGGTAAAGAAGTTTATTCTATCATAAGTCTGCAATTTCACATTGCTTTTTATAACACTCTGCTGTTATGACTTCTCTAAGTGGGATGCAATATTCCAGTTTGCTAGTCATCTACCAGAGGATTCCAGAGAGCAATTTCAGTCACTCATCACTGAGTGTTCAGCTCTACAAGCTTCTTTGGATGCAGACTCTGCAGTAGGGCTCTAGTGACAGTGGTGACTATGCGTAGATCTTTCTGGTTGCATTCCTCCAGGACCCTGTGGAGTTGCAACGAACGTTTTGAAGACACCCCTAGCCCCCTTTCGAAGGTTATGCCTTGTTCTCAAGATGGATGAGGATTTGGATAGCTTAAAGAACTTGAGAGTGGTGGTGTTATCATTGTGTCTCTACACACCAATGACCGAGGACAAAATATCATCCTTAATGCCAGCCGAGGCAGCAGCATTACCCTTTCTGTCATGCTGACCAATACAAGAGGCCATAAAGGTCACACAGGAGGAAGCCCTTGCCCTTGTGCCAAGCATGCTGGAATCAGGATACACCCTCCAGTTCCTTTCCATCCAACTCCCTCACCCCAATAGCCAGTCCCTCTAAAGGACCCAATCACGACTGTGTGCTAAGGCAAGACGTGCAGGCTGTACATTTGGGGCCAGTAGAGGTTTATATTAATCAAGGCAGGGGTTTACAGTCCCAATACTTTGATACCCAAAGACAGAGGAGGTCTCAGACCTATCCGAGGCCTTCGGAACTTCACCAGATACATCCAGAAGATAAAATTGCATTGTGTCCCTGGCTATGATTATTTCCTCCCTTCACCCGGGAGACAGGTATGCTGCCTTCAATTTATAGCATGCCTGCTTCCATTTGGTGATGCTTCCTAGCCACAGGAGATTGCTTAAGTTTGTCATAGGAGATGACCATTACCAATTCATCATCCTCCCTTCAGCTTATCATTAGCTCTGAGGGTTTTTACCAAGTGCATGGCAATAATGGCTGCCCATCTATGCAAAAGAGACATCCACATATATTCTTACCTGGACGATTGTTTGGTCTAAAGTCATTCCAAACATTACATACAGGTTGCTGTCCATCAAATCCTGTGCCTATTCGGTGTCCTGGGCATGAAATTGAACAACAAAAAGTAGACTTTAGAGGCCTTAAAGAGGATAGCATTCATTGGTACAGTCCTATATATGACTGCCACCTCTCTTCAGATTCCACACTATATGGGACATCTTGCATCTCTCAAAGACCATCCACATCTCACTGTGTGGACTTGGCCATGTACACGTCACTATTCATGCTAGGCTGCACCTCAGAGTTTTGCAAGCATTGCTCATTTTAGGCTATCGTTCTCAGATTAATTATCTGGGCAAGCTGGTGGCATGTCTCTGACCTGGTGGATGAGCCAAAAGAGGGGGTCCCCTTCTTTTCTCTGCTCTCTACCAATCATGGGGTGGGGAGCACATCATGATGACTTTTGAGCTGAAGATTTGTGGCCTGTCCACAAACCCAGATTACACTATTTTCTACGTAAACAGGATGGAGAAAAATCTCTGTGTCGAGGCAGTCAAGTTATGGAACTGATGCATCAGAAACACATAACATACTACCAAGTGTGCCGAACTCACTGGTGGAAGTCTCAGCAGACATTTCTCCACAGACCATGAATGGGAGATACACAATTCTGTCCTGAATGAGATCACCACCTAATGGGAAAAGCCATCTTGGGATCTGTTCACCTACTTGACAAACGAGACATTTTTCCTGTACAGCTCCACACCAACTCTAGGCCAGGACCCCAAGGATGATGGCCTTCTGTTACCTTGGACAGACCACCTCAGGTATGCCTTTCCTCCCATCCTACTGATTCCACAAGTTCTAAGAAAGGTTTGCCATGAAAAAGCTTGGGTCATTTTTATCATGCCAAATTGGCTCAGAGAATTTTGGGTTTCAGACTTTTGGGAGATCTCAACTATTTCCAGATTATTTGAATCAAGAGAACAGTGAGGCCAGACATCACAACCCAGGCCCTCTTTTCACGGCCTGGTATTTGGGTGGGCATCAGACTTAAAGCATTCATGTTCAGAGGATTGAACATCAGTCTTTTCTCAGTCAAAGCAGAAGCGTCTCCACTGCAAAAGAAACCAATTATTCCCCACAATCTGCAGGAATTCCTGTTATTTTAGACTACTTACTCACTGTCAAGATATTGGGTCTTTCCATTAACTCACTGTAAGTACACCTTGCAGCAATCAGCAACTTCCATCTTTCAGTTGAGGGTTATGATGAAACCAACACCACAATGAGATCTTAATCTTGGTGTTTCAATACTTACCAGATCTCCCTCTGAACCACTAGCCACTCACTCCATGTCTTACATCTCCAACGTCACTTACCTTAGTTTCCATCACATCAGCCAGATGAGTGAGTGAACTGGAAGTGCTTATGACAGATCTGCCATATACCATGTTTCATAAGGAGGTTTCCCTTTGCCTCCATCCAAAATTCATCCCTAAATTAATTCCTGAGTTTCATATGAGTCAATATATTCACTTACTGGTATTCTTTCCAAAACCTCACGTTTCCGATGAGGAGAGAACACTTCTTTCTCTTGACATCTGAGGGTCCCTAAAATTCTTTCTGCAGAGGACAGAGCCAATCAGGAAAATGCCTAGACTCTGTTGCTTTAGTGGAGTGATTAAAAAGGACAAGCATTGTCTGCTCAGAGACTCTTTAAGTAGATCTCTGTCTGCATCGTTCTTTATCAGCTGGTGCATATTCCTCCCTGGGATAGGGTGGAAGCCCATTCCACTGAAGCATAAGCAACTTCTACAGCATCTCTTTGAGATGTACTTATATTGGACACATGTAAGGTGGCTATCTGGAGCTCTAGCCATACTTTCATGAAACATTACACGTTAATCTAGGTCTCTTCTTGCTGAAGCAGCTGTGGGGACAGCAGTCTTACAGATATCTATACCAACTGCATTTTTGCACCTCCCTCCTGTTTGACTATTGCTTACCAATCAGTCACATATGAAATACACATAGGGACCAGCACTCGAAGATGAAATGGAGTTTGCGTATTGTAATTGGAAGATCTTCAGGATGTGTGATCCTTGTCTGTATTTCACTATCAGCCTTCCTTCCCCTCTGTGTCAGATCATGACTGGGTTCGCAGTAAGAGGAGGAACTGGAGAAGTATCAGTCTGCACTGCTCCTTGTACCCTCAGTTTAGAACACTAAGAGAATGATTATGCAGGTGTTGCTCAACCGATACCATTTGTTAGAAATCTCCGATCTCAGGCAGACGGTGCACTCATGAATCCACATGTGGAATACAGATAGAGACCATTCATCTCGAAGAACCTCCATTTCTTCAACATGTTGTACGTGACCTGCCCTCCATCTCTACTGTTATAGAATCACCAAGATTCTAGTGGTGAAGCAACCAAGGTTAAGTTAGACTGGGCACGCTCTTACTGTCCTCAGTTGGAGGTAGGAGAATACTCCAGGTGCATTTGCCACCCCAGTGGGTCCTGCTGACCAAAAGTCTTGGGCTCAAGTGCACTAGGTCTGTGTATATCAACAGTAGAATGTATATGTGGCTAATACATCTCAAAGAACAGCAGTTACTGTACCAAAAGTAACCAGTTTTTGAGGTACAGCTCAACCCGTAAATGGCATAGCATCCCTTTCTTCCTTACAGTCAGTTTTTAATAACCTCCAACACACATTTCCTTGGTTATAATATGTTTGTTTACCCCCCAGTTATACCATGGCCTTGAAGTGAGAGAACAGTGTATCCCTGGCTGTTTCCTTGATGACGTGGGGCATTATGCAGAGCCACCTTCTCTGGCTGTCCTTTATGTTCAGACAGTCTCTCTACCGTCTGCTCCCATCTTTCTCCAAAAGGTCTCCCTTGTTTTCATAGTTGTTGGGCAAAATACAGCAGGCATTTATCGCACAAGCGATAATGGTGAGAAACATCCAGCCTTTTCATAAGGTCCTGGCACCTACCCTTCAATCTTCCAAAAGCACACTCTACGGGGATTCTGCAACTACTCAGGGTAAAGTCAAACCACTCCTTTCTCTTTTCCAAGAATCCAGTGAAAGGCTTCAGAAGCCAGGGAAGCAGAGTGTAAGCTGGATCTCCCGCAATGACATCTTAAATCAATGTCCATAATGTTCCAGGGAGCAAATAGTCCTTTGCTTAAACAAGCCTGAGTTTCTAAATATCCTGGCATTCTTTCCAGACCACCCTACATTAATATTGGTGACTCTTCCACAGTGATTAAGTGGGCCGTGCAGCAGCATGGAAAAAATACCCCTTTCTGTTGATGAAATGTTGGTCTGGTGTGTAGGGTACAGAACAGGCATGTGTGACCATCAGTAGCTCTTGTACAGTTTGTTAACCTTGTCCATGCAAAGCTATCAATAACCTCCTATACATTGCCAGGTTTTTTGATATGCACCCTCTTCAAAGCATCAGAAATCTCCATAACAGCAGCCCCAGTAACTAATCTACCAGTATCAAACTGTCTAGCTGCTGACTGGAAGTAATTGGGGGTGATGAGCTTCCAGATGATGATGGCAGTGTGCTTCTTCATATGCAAGGGAACTCTCATGTTGGTCTTCTGCCACTGCAGTTCTAAAGTGAGCTCTGTGCAGATTGCTGGGAAAGATGCCTTTGTCATTCTGAAGGTCTGCTCGCACTGTGGGTTATTTTCGTTCTGCATCATCATGCTCTCCCCCAGTCACTGCTAGTTGGCCAAGTCCAGAAGCAGCGCTCCACTGAGTAAATCTGCTCAAGAGAAATGCTCTGCAGAAGTAGTTGCTCAACTTCCACCTTGTTCATTAGCCATATTGCTGCAGCATCAACAGCCTTATGAAATAGCAGAGCCAAATCCATGCACCTGCATGATAGCAAATGCATGTACCTGATACAGTTTGTGTTAATGACAGTTATGATTTCAGGAGTTTGTTTTCTGTGCTGCTTGACAGCAGTTCTAAGATAACTCTGGCAAAATTAATGGGTGTCAGGAGAGGTGTCATGAGGGTTCGTTAGTTTGACCCCTAAACCCAAAATTCCTGTCGTTTCTGGTAGTCATCCCAGAATGCACCAAAAATTAAAATCACAAATTAGAGTGCTGAGCAGTTAATTCAAACAACCTCAAAGCTGTGTGGATGCGGTGATTGTAAAGGAAATTATCTTAAATCATCAAAACAAAATGGCATGGACATACTTTGGTTTGATTTATTTAATTTGTTGCATTCAGAGTGCACAATCTAGATGTAACATTCCCGTGTAAATGTGATCAGAAAGGTCAAAACTGCTTAATAGCTATGTAATGTAGACTTAATATCTGTACAGTACAAATGAAAATATCTCCAACCTATTTTATGGTCAGGACACACGGTATGTCCCATGCCATGTTGCAGTTCATATCCTGTCAAAACTCGGTACAAACATTAACTAGTTGATCAATCTATTGAAGTTCCTATTAATGATAGTCCCTTTTCTGTGTGGTGTTTTCATCATATAAAATTGGGAAGAAAAGTCCCTAAATAGCATCTCTTTGATTTGAGATGAAATTATTGTGATGTCTGTTTGCAGTCTCCCTGGTGATGGGTATCCCAACTGTGAAAAGGGAAAAACAAAGTTATCTGATGGGCACACTGAACTCTCTCTTCTATGAGATGTCTGCCGAGCAGAAGAATGACTGTGTAGTGGTTATCTTTGTAGCAGAGGTAAGCAGTGGCATACTGTGGGTCTCTGGTGCCCGGCGGCCAGTACTTGCATTTGCGCGCGTGTGCAAACACCCCCCCATCTCCCAATGGTGGTAGTGGCAGTGGCAGCAGCGCCCTGGAAGGGAGGGGAGATGTCTGTGGGCCCATTTTCTGCTCTCCCCCACTTCCTCCTGCCCCGCTGTGGGGGCAACAGGGGCAGCGGGGTGTGGGAGTGATGGGCAGATGCCCCCAGGCTGCCTGGTGGTGGTGGGGAGGGGAGGGTGTGAAGGGCTCTGCCCCAGAGTCCTGACATTAGTAGGCTGATTGGCTCCTGTGCAGCTGGGGTCCCTGAAACTCCCTAGTTGTGCCCAGTGCAGGGGCGGAGGGGCTGGGAGTATGCTTGCTCCGTCTGCAGTGGGAGCCCTTGGCCACTGGCAGATCTCAGCTGGGGTTGGTCTGGCCACTGGGATGTCGAAGACAGGTGGCACCTTGCCTCCTGTGACAGCGAGGGGCGGCGCCTCCTCTGAGGGCCCAGCTGGCGCCTCCCAGGCTGGCACCCGGGGTCATGGCTCCCTCCTGCCTCACCTTCCCCATCAGTATGCTACAGGAGGTAGCGTTAGTACACAGATGTTGTTATGTTAATAAAGGGACAATACAGGAATCTGTGTGTGAGTACAGTAAGTCTGAAACACTCCATTTGCTGGTCATCATTGCTTTTGTAAAGATTTCTTCATGCAATTCAAATATGGGAAAACATCCCTACTTGTCAATAAAGGATCAATCACATGGTCAGGAGTTGGAATTTGCATGGAATTCAGTTTAATTAGATGCTAGAAGCTGACATCATCCTTTGGAATGATGTTCGAAGTCATAAAATGCCCATGCCTATTAGGACATGTGTAGCAGTCAGTGCCTTGATCTTCTCATCTAGAAGAGAACTGTAAAAAAAATTATGGTACTGGTAACAAATGTCACATTATATTCCCAGACACTCTTTCTCTGCTTGCAGATCGCCGTCAGATAAAATCATATGAATTCCTTTGTCTCTTAACACAAAGTATTCTATTTTCAGAATGGAAGGAATAAAAGTCATTCACAAAAGTCCATAGAACCTGAAAAAATCTGAGTTAATTACCTTCATTTTAAAGAAATACAAATATTAATCAGCCATTTAGGACTGTGGATATTTCACAAGGTGCTCTGACACTCCAGCAGACTGCATGTGAAGTGGCAGCTTTTCTGAGAAAAGCAAATACTGTGATTATAAAATCTACAAAACAAATAGCTCCTGTTTGAAAATGATGTTGTGTATAAATTAGACTGTTCAGGGTAAGTGGGAATTTTCCTCTCCCTGAATTCCTTGTTCTTATTGTAAAAGAACTATAGCTACAAAATACACCTAATATAAGTGCATTAGTTAGCAGACAGATGATGGTAGTTGGGGAACTGTTTTTAAGACCCACATCCATTCTCAGAATCTAGCTGTCTTTGTGCTTCCTTTTAACAGCTGCTAATTTCCACTTATTTATTAAATGTAATTATTAAACATAAAAGATAAAGTTTAGTTAACCTCATTTATAACTGTTCAAGCTATAAATAATACCTAGCTCACACTTCATTTTATCAGATTAAATAGAATTCTGACTTCTCCTTCAGGTCCAGATCACTGTTGTAATTTACTGACTTAGTTTCCAGTCTAGCTACATTTACCCAGGGTTTAAACCATTTTATAGTGGGATAAGTCATGGTCGAGGGCCCTGCAGTGACATAAAGAAGATACTTATGAGGACTAGGCAGGACTAGGCCATCCCTGAGGTAAAAGTGAGTAATATTTGCGGTAAAGGGGATGTGGCCAGGACAGCTGTGAACTATACCAATTCAGTTACTCCATGGTGACTCTTATTGCTCCTCAGTGGGAATTAAAGTTGCCTCTTTAGTGGACCCCTAATGGAGGGCAGAGGCTTAATATTAGGTTAACACTAGGGCTAGCCATGAGCAGTTGACACAGTATTAATTAAAACAATCCCTGCCTACACTGAGTGATAAGGTACATTTAACATCATGTTAGGGAGGAGTGCGATTATGTGCTGTACCTTCCTTCACACTTCCAGTGTAGAAGCTTGTGAGGGGTCCTATGTAAGACTGCTACAGCAGCTTTGTGTAGTGCCTGCACCAGAGGAACTCCCTGCCAGTCAGCTAAGAACTTTTCTTGTCCTTTTGTGCTGCTGTAGAAGTGTGCAGAGGCCAGGCCAAAGTAATGTGGGGTAGGAAGCATGGAATCTCGCCCCTGGAATCCTCAGGGTCACTTTCTAGTTTGATATAGCTGCCCAGTTCCAAAAGTGTGATGTGTCTTAGGGCACAGCAGCGTTACTAGCCCTTGAAGCTTCTGGGGATCATGGTATCCTGGGTAACTCGACGTAATATCATGACTCTATGAGAGTAAAAAAGTTGAAGTTGCTTTCTCCTGTGAACTCTCACCAAAGTTATGTATTTTTGACTTATTGCTGTTTTAATGTATATCTTGTGATAAAGCTTGGCTATAACTTTTTTAAAAAATAACCAATTCTAAACTGGCAGAATGACCTCCACAGGGACAGCACCTTCAAGCACTGTTAGATTTTCATTTAGTTAAATCCTGAATTTTCCATACTAAAACTGCTAGCTGTATGGGGCAGTAACAATGAGTAAAATCTGACATCGTAATTTCCAGGCTAAATTCCACCGGTTAGTTACGCGAGGAACAAAATCCTATTTAAAACTTTTGATATGAATAGCCCTAGGCAAGGAAAGTTTGCTCAGGGGAATTTTCTCACCACAAATAGGGTCAGGTTAATAAAAGTTAGTGATCTTTGATGATTAATCCAAATTACCTCTTTACTGAGAACAGGAGCAGAAAGACGCACTTCTTTCAGTCCTCACAGTTAGACACTGTAGATAGGTTGCCACAGATCTGTGCGCTCTCACTTACTGAAGTGATGAAAGAACTTTTATATACCGTATTTTTCGCTCCATAAGACGCACTTTTTTCCCCCAAAAGTGGGGGGAAAATGCCCGTGCGTCTTATGGAGTGAATGTTCATTTTTTTTAGCTGCTGCGGGGCGCAGGTGGGGGGGGGCGGCGCCAGTAAACATGTGCAGAGTGAGCGCCAGTGGGAGCGTAATCAGACCTGCCACGGCGGCGTGCGGAACCCCGGCATCTGCTGAGTGAGTTCCCTCTGCAGCTGCTGATCCGGTCCCTGCCGGATTGGCGCTGCAACTTGCGGACACCTCCCCAGCCGCTGACCCAAACCCCTCACCTAACCCCCCTCCCTAGCTTCTGACATTAACCCCCTCACCTAACTCCCAGCCACTGACAAGGTTAGTGCTGGGTTTGTGATCTGTCCAAGGTGATCACATTGTTTTTTCCATGTTATCCTTTTTAATATGAAAGCTGCCATCTATTTTTTTTCTTATTTAAACAACTACTGTTAAAATAATCAAGGTAATAACATTGTTATTTCCCCCAGACTGTTCAGTCAGTCATTTAACATCTCTTTTGTTAGTTCACAAAGTGGTTTCCCTGCTCCCTTCCTCCCCTGACATTTTGGATCCTTCTTTTCTTTCCTCTTCTTTGTTTTCAGTAACAATCTGCATATGCTGTTCTGCTTTGAAAAAGACTATGTTGAAAGAGCCTTCTGTGGAAGAATAGAGGACTGTACTTTTCTTTATGCCAACAAAATAGCTTGACAATGGTGAGGCAGTGGGCATGCTGACACACATTTATTAAGCTAGTCAGGATTGTTTCACTGGTCACCTTGTCCTCTTCCTCCTCCCCCCTACTATGTATTTGTCTTCTCTACTTGTTTTCTTGTCATATCTGTAAATTGTGAGCACTAACCCCCAATCTGAAAAAAAACACTGATGTCATATTATTGTGGTATATTTTATTAAATATTTTAGCACACCATTTGGTTCAGAATATTTTTCTTCTTATTTTCCTCCTTAAAACCCTAGGTGCGTCTTATGGTCAGGTGTGTCTTATGGAGCGAAAAATACGGTAGTCCATAGACAAATAACTTACACACAAATGAAGCATCTATGATTTATAATACAAATTCAGATGCCTTGGTAATGCAACAACATTTAGTTATAGGAACTTTTGCCTAGAATAAAAAAATTAAGCAGTGAAGTGTTTTGTGCGTAAGCTTATACAAACTAAATTGGAAGTTAATGAAAATACTAAGTTGGGTAAAATGAAGGAGTGTGTTTTGAAATGTTTTTATGTGTTTTTTTACTTCTTTAGGTGAATGCAGACTACGTTAACAGCATTGCAGAAAGTGTTAGAACCAAGTAAGTCCTGTCTCAGGTCCCACTGCATGGCTAATAGATTTTCTGTTTTACATAAAATTTGCAACAGTTCAACAATAATCTACAAATTTAAAACTTGCTGAAATGATGCCATTATTGTCATCATTCACATTTCATAATCGTGTTTTAATTAAATGATTTTAAGTTGCAGTTCTAACCTTTGATATGTTTATTTTCTCAACGTGAGCTTGCTTTCCAAGAAATGAATGGTGCAATCCAAAGCACCTGGGTATTCATACACTGTGTCCCCATTGACCTCAGTCCCCGAAACTCTGTAGCTATCTGTGCTGATATCGGTGTCGTTTTCTAAATGACTTTGCTAGTTTGGGTAGTAGTTCTTCTTCTCCTTTTCTAAGGGCCGTGGATTTTGGATAGCAATCTGCTTCAATGAAATGCACTAATTCAATTCTCTATATTGCCATTCTATATGAAGTAATTTTGAAAAGACTGAATTCAAGTGTGACTGTTATGAAGAAGCATAGTTAAGGTTGAGATTTCACTGTAATTTTGCTTGCTCTTCTCCTACTCTCTGGTAGATGTTTAGAGTACTACACACATTTGAAAAACTGAAAGTCTGCTTGAAAGGGGCAAGGGCTTGAATTGCCGATTTAAATGGTGCATTGATTGCAGCTGTGTGAGCTGGTTGATTGCATTGTTGATGCTGCTTTTTAAGTATCAGTCTGTAGTCACTAGAGGAGAAAAAATAAATGCAATGGAGGATGCAGAGTGGACAGACAGTAGAAAGACTAAGGGCTAGTCTACATTAGAAGTACTATATTGGCGCAGCTCAGTGCATCTGGTGAAGACACTCTGCTGATGGCAGAGCGCTCTCCTGTTGGCATAATTACTCCACCTCCACGAGAGGCGGAAGCTATGTTGCTGGGTGAGCATCTCCCACTGACATAGCGCCAGTGTGGACGTTGCTTAGGTTGCTGTAACTTGTTGCTCGGGGGGCAGGGGGGAGGAGGGAGGGCTTTTTCACACTCTTGAGCAAGATAAGTTAAATTGATTTAAGTGGTAGGGTAGATCTGCCCAAAGAGTATAATAGATAATACCTACATACTAGAAACTGGGACTGCATGACGGGATGGATGACTCAGAAATTCCTCTGTTCTGCTTGTTCCATCTGAAACTTCTGGCAATGGCCAGTTAGAAGACAAGATACTGGACTAGATGGACCTTTGATCTGACCCAGTATGGCCATTCTTATGTACATTGTGCTGTATTAATAGTGTTGTTGGGTTTTTTTTTCTGATGCATAAACCTGTTTCTGAATTGATTATCTGTATTACATATAGCTTATAGTTCTTAGAAATGTTATTGCAGGACAGATGTGTTTACTGTTATACAGCAGCATTCTACCTTCTCTTCTATCAACATGTTCCTCTTTTCAATCTTGCATTGGTATCTTTTATTGTATAAAATTATGGATCCAGTTTTAAAATCCTTATTCATAAGTAGTCCTAGATCTACTGAAGTCAGTGGAGTAATAACAAAGATTTATTTGGCTTGGCCCACATAAATACTACTCTGGAGCAAAATATTTACTAAATATCTATTTTTCTCAGCAAATACATTGTAGTCCTTGATCCTGCACAAGGATCCATGTAATAGGCCTTAATACCCATGTGGAGTCCAAATGAAGTCACTGTGGCCTTGTCTACATTGCCAAAAAAGACTAGAACATGATCAGTCCAAGCTTTCTTAAAGGTCTTAAAATGTGATTACAAAAGCATTGAAGACTTGTCTACACTAGAAGGTTGTACAATTCCTCTGTAGTGTGGACGTAGTTATATCAGCATAAAGATGCTTTATGCTGGTATTGCTTATGAACTTGTTCTTTAGTGATTGCACACATCCATTCCATTGTAGGGGGTGTGCATATCCTATGCACAGATGTCAGAGATTTTCTTTCCCTCAGTGCTACCATTGGGGTGGCTCAGGTGCCCTCTGCCACCACTCACCACTGTGTGCTGGGATAAGAGAGAGGATCCACCCCCCCGTCTCCCTCAATTCCTTTTTACTGCCAGTGACAGTGGTCAGAGAAATTCAGGCTTGTTAACTCACATGCTTCCCTCACTCCTTTCTGTACACAGATTCTGTCTTTTTTTATATATATATATAGTTAGTGTTAAACAGTTAGTGCTAGCTTTCTATTTTTGGTCTTGTTTGACCACTTTTTATCTCTCAGTACTGGGACCAATATTGGAACAAAATGCTGCATTTATCAGGGTTTAACTCCTGTGCTGGACCAGGTGCAAAACCCATGCCAGTCAGTGACCCACACCTGGCTTGCTTGAAATGATTGGGGGAATCCCATGCTAGTAACATGTCACATTTGCAAAGGATACAAGCTCTGCTCAAAAAAAGATAAGGCAGCAAGGTTTAAGTGCTTCCTTATGGAGGCAACACTATAGCCCCCATAAGAGTTGTCGCATTTGGAGACTACCCTAAGTACATCATCTGGGTACAGAGCGCTCCACTGGAAATGTCTGCAGCTCCTTGGAACTGTTCCCAATTCCAAAGAAAAGGCTCAAGCCTTCCTCAGGTTTGGTTCCTTGCTTGGCTGCATCAGTACTGAAGCCAGGCTGAGGCAGAGACCTGAAAAAGCATTCAGAGGAGACTCCCTTCCCAAACGCTCATCACCTTCCAGGAGGGGGTTGCTACCTCCAGAATCTGTACTAGGTCTGTTGAGGCCATCCCCTGAAAGACGTGTGGAGACAACAGACAGTGCTGATTTGCAGAAGCCCTACAGACACCAGGGGTTTGCTTTCCAGTCCCAAGATTCGCTAAGGAAAAAGGGCAAAGGTTATAGGCGATGCCCTCCTCCTAAGAATCAGTGGGTTCATCCTGTCCAGCTGCCTCTTCCAAAGAGGCATTTTGATGGGTTTGTCAAGGACAGTGTACTAGTCACCATAGCTCACTTGTTTACCAGACACTTATCCTTCTTCCTCAGTGGTTGGGTCCATACAACTTCAGACCAGTGGGTCTTAAGCACAGTAGAACTGGCATGCAATCCAGTTAATTTCTACTGCCCATCCACCTTTCTCAGTCCTCTCCAGGAACCACTTTCAGGAGATTGCCCTTCAACAGGAGGCCCTCTCTTTTCTTCAGTCAGGGCCATAGAGGAAGTCCCATTGTATCTCAGGGGAAAGCCTTCTATTCCCACTACTTCCTGATACCCAAGACAAAAGGGGGTCTCAGGCCTATTTTAGATCTAAGACAGATGAACAAGTTCATGAAGAAAATAAAAGTCCATATGGTTACCCTAGCTTCAACTATTCATTTCTTGGAGCGTGGGGATTGGTACACTGTCCTCAGTTTAAAAGACACTTCCTTCCAGTGGCTGTCATGTATCACAACATGGAAGTATCTGAGATTTGTGATGAATAGGTGGCATTCTCAATTCACAGTGCTTGGTTCTGTCTGTCAGCTGCTCCTCAAGTGTTCATGAAGTACATAGCAGACATCACAGCTCATCTACGAAAATCAGGTGTCCATATATTCCCATTCCTGAATGACTGGTTGATCAGAGGTTGGTCTGAGGCTCAAGTCCTATCCAGTGTATCAACATTCAACGCACTGTCCATGTTCAATGCACTGAGGAGCCTAGTAATTCGAGACAAATCAATCCTGAAACTGGTACAGACAAAATAATTCATCAGGGCAGTTTTAGACCCCATAAAGGCTATGGCTGTGCTACCACAAGCCAGGTTAGAAATTTTACAGGATTTAGTGCTGTGAAAGAGAGCATACCATCTCACAGGACTGCGCAGCTGCCTCATTTTTCTCGGTCAGATGGCAGCATGTACCTATGTAACTCAGCACTCCAGATTACATCTCAGAAAGCTGCCGGCATGGCTAGTATCAGTGTACGCCCAAGTCATCACCATTTGGACAAAGTGGTTGGAGTGCCAATATTAGTTTTGTCATCTCTAGACTGGTGGATGGACCTTCTGAAAGTTTGCTTGGGAGGTCCCTTTCTCCTCCTGCTACTCACTCTAGTCACAGATGCATCTTCCCTGGGCTAGGGAGCTTATATGGGGTCCCTGCAGACCCAGAGCCTTTGGTCATCTCAAGAGACACACGTCAGGGAGCTGAGAGAGGTATGTCTTGCTTGCTTGGTTTTCCTCCCCCACATAGTGGGGGAAAAAAATGTGTTAATTCTGACAGACAATTCAGTGATCATGTTTTACATGAACAAGGGGGGCACAGTCGAACCAACTGTGCCAGGTGGCAGTTTGCCTCTAGAACATCTATATAGCCAACCCACTTCATCTAAGAGCTGCTTATCTTTCAGAGAAACAGAATACATTAGCGCTTAAGCTGAACAGATTCTTCTCTGATCACCAAGAATGGTCACTCCATCCAGATTTGGCCTGGTCCATTTTTCAATTATGTGGAACTCCCCAAATAGACCTGTTTGCAACAAGAACTAACTGAAAATACCAGTTTTGTACCTGAGGAGGGCTCAGCCCAGGCTTGCTGACAGATGCTTTTCTCTATCCTGGAAGAAATCTCTTCTGTATACTTTCCCTGATTCCTTTGCTTCGCAGGATTGCCTTCAAAGTGAAACAAGACCATGTTCACCTCATCCTTGCAGCACCGGCATGGCATCATCCATCCTGGTGCTTGACCCTAATATTCTATCAGTCAAGCCTGCCCTGTCTCTCCCATTAGATTCAGATGCAATTTCCTGGTACCCTGGATGCTGGCTCCATACCATCTGACAATGTGGATACTTCATGGCTGATACCCTTTGAAAAGCCCTGCTTTTGAAGGATGTTCAAAAAGTGCTTCTGAATAGCAGAAAACCCTCAAGTAGAAGCACTTACTTAGCTAAATGGAAGCGTTTATCCATCTGGTCTCATGCGAAAGGTGTATCCAGGTACTCCTGGACTTTGTGATGGACTATCTGCTAGATCTAAAACAGAGTTTGGCTATTAGCTGCATCTGGCAGCCATTCTGGCCTTCCACTTCTTGGTGATGATGGATCCGTTTTTTAAACCCCATCAATCACCTGATTCCTAAAGGGCTAGGACAGATTATACCCATATGTACAAGACTCCATGCCTCCTTGGGACCTGAACTTAGTCCTAGCAAAATAGATAGGACTTCCCTTTGAGCCCCTGGCAACTTGCTTTCTATTTCATCTTTCTATGAAGGTATCATTTTTGGCGGCACTTACCACAGCCAGAAGGGTGGGTGAGTTGAGAGCTCTGCTGTCAGAGCTCCCCTACACAATTTTCTATAAGAATAAAGTTTCTCTGTCCTCCCCCAAAATTTCTCATGAAAGTAGTCTGAATTTCATGTTAACCAAGCAATCTTATTTACCCATGTTCTTTTCAAAACCCCATGCACATTAAGGATGAAGAACAGCTTAACTCGTTGGATGTGAGAGAGGCTTTAGCTTTCCACATGGACTGGACTAAATCTTTTAGATTCTCTGTGCACTTGTTTGTAGTGCTTGTAGACAAAGAACCAATCAGTTTCCACTCCGAGAATCTCATCCTGGATCTCTTCATGCATTAGTTTGTGTTACCAACTGGCTAATACTGTTCCACCAACTTAGTGTGGGCACATTCTATCACTGTCGTACAGCCAGCTTCTGCAGCTTTCTTGGCGCCAGTGCCAATTATAGATATTTGTAAAGCAGCCACTTGGTCGTCATTCCAACTTAATGCTTCTCATTATGCCATTTCCCATCAGTCCAGAAATCATGCCAGTTTCGAACGGGTTGTCTTACAATCTCTGTTCACGTAGGCTCCAAACCCACCTCCACGAGTGTTTGCTTGTGACTTACCTGAATTGGACATGTGCAACACATTTCAAAGAACTACTGTTATGGAAAGGAAGGTAATCATTTTTTACTGATGAGCAGACCAGTTTGAAGATAACCCCTTATTAAGAATGGAAACTATTCACAGAAATAAGGTAACACAACTTTCTGCAGCTGTCTGGCTATAGCCTGATACTGTCCTGTCTTGGATTGTTTTTTTCTGCTCCCCAGCAGGAAATGTGTCCTAGGAAACCCAAAGACTGCATAAAGTGTACATGAAGTGTGACATCTCTTCTCTATAGCAAATAGCTATTCCCATATGCAATGGGAAATAACTGTACCAGCATAAGTTACCTTTACACCAGTATAATTGCATCCACATTAGGGCTTTTACTAGTATAACCATTTTAGTAAAATGTCAGTCCTCTGAACCAAAATGGATGTTCCCGTAAAGCAGGCCTTCAGTCTGTGGGGTGCATCCCCTTAGGGGTGCACGGAGGAATGTTCAGGGGGTGCAGAGGAAGCGCCACTCTGCCCTGAGCTCCGCTCTGGCCCAGCTGCAGCTTTGGTGCCTGGCTTGGTCCCCTCCCTACGTGGCTGCAGTGTGGGGCCTCGGCCTCCACTGCCCCAGGCACTCACCCCCCAGTCTTGGTGCACAGCTTCCACCTCGGCCTGTGGCCTCAGTACCTGGCTCCTTGTTGCTGGGGCCTTCGGAATCCCTGGGAACAGCCTCAGCCCCCAGCCCCAACCATAGTCCTCTCACTGTAGCCTGGCTTTCAGCTGCAGCTGGGAGCTGGCATGTGGGGTGCAGACAGGTAAGAGGGAGCACAGAGGTCAAAAGTTTGAGGACCACCACTGTAAAACTTTCAAGTGTAGGCCAGGCCTCAGTATGCTTTTCAGTTAAGCTTACTTAGTTGAATAAACTTGATTTTAAAAAAACACCTTTTTGCCCATGTAAACGTGGTCTGGGACTGAACATGGGGATGGGGACTGCCTGCACAGATCACTGTGCCAGCATTCACACCTGAGCGCTAAATCCACAAAGGGATTTAGAGCTTGTCTGCATGGTGGGTAATGAGCTGTAAAGGGGAATAATTTTTGAAGTGCACTAAAGTGTTGCACATCAATTGGCTCGTATAGCGTGCACCAGCAAGCCTAAGGGTTCCCTTCCCTCCCCTTGTGTGCTTTAAGATAGTACTGTTTCAAACAGCAATACATCAAAGCAGACCAGAGAACCTTTAGTATGCACCAGCTGGGTCTACACAAACCAACTCATTTGCAGCACATTAATATGCTTTAGAAAGCATATCGCCACTGAGCACATTATCCCATTGTGTAGACAGGCTCTGAAGTATCTAACTGCCTCTTTAGGCACCACTGAGATCTTCACAGTGTCCAGTCAGTTACCGCCTAAGCCAGTAGGTGCTTAAATTCCCTAGTCACCTAAATTTCTGCCAGTGGACATGGATAAAATCACCTGAATCATGCCTCCATGGAGCTGTTCTGCACCCTATCTGATGCCTAAGCTCGAGCAGGATTCTCAAGCTAGTTTTTCCCCTATTTGTCTCACCTCAGGGCCCAATCTGGTAAGGATTCTCAGAGCATGCCTATTGGATTGGGCTTCACACAAAAGACAGACGAGAGGGACTTTGTCTGTACACTCATCCCAGAAGACCCATCAACTCAGTAATTAGAGAATTTTTCCTGGGATGTGGTAAGTCCCTGATCCAAACCGGGCAGAGCAGGGATTTGAAAACAGTTCTCCCACATACTAGGTGAGGGCTCTAACTATTGGGCTGTGGTGAAGTTGGGTGTCTGTGTCTCTCTGGCTGTGTTTTCTCTCTCTCTCTCTCTCTCATCTTTTTGAGAGAAAGGGCTAGCCTGACTTAGGCTGTATGTAGACATAGTTTATGTCGGCAAAACTTTGTGTTGACTACTTTGTGTATCACTATTCCATTCCTCTGAACAACGTGAGTTATACAGACATAAGCGCTAGTGTGCGTAGCTTCTACTGCTTGCAGAAGTAGTTTTTTATGCCGATGAGGGAGTTTTCTCCCATCGGCATAGCATATCTTCATCAAACATGCTGCAACAGCACATGGGCATACCGATGGGGGGGAGAGTAGGAGGGGGCAGGCCCCTGGGTATTGACATGGGGGGACGCTGGAACCTAGGGACAGGCAGAGGGTAGGGAGCTGTGGGTGACCCCTTGGCCAGGGAGTGAGGGCTCCGCATCCGGCAGGGGGAGCCAGCACCAGATCTGACTGGATTGTGGGGCTGGAGTGGGAGAAGTGGGTGCCATGCAGGGGGTGGCGGTGGTGGAGCCCAGCCAAAGCTGAGGGAGCTGCCACCATGAGTGCCAAAAGTCCCCAGGGTACAGGAGGAGGAAAGCAGTGTGTCCTCACCCTGCAGATACAGACCTTCCCCTCTCCAGGGCAGCTTTGGGGCGGTGCTGTCTAGTGGGAGCCAGGGACCCCTCCTACCTTGCGTGGGAGGGGCATGTGAGTCGGGGGGTGGGCACAAATGCAAGCAGGTGCTGGAGAACCACAGTATGCCACTGGTGGCACAGCTGTATTGGTGCAGCAGCTTTACCGTAGCACTGTACATATAGACATGACTTGAGGCACCTAACTCCAGGAAAGGGTTTGTGGCTGTGAATTCCAAATTCTTAGGTGCCTAACTTTTTCTATACATTGTATAACTCGGTGCTCAGGGTTCCACTGAGCAACAGGGTATCTAAAAGTTAGACATTGCAATGCTGCGAGTTGCAACATCTAAGTTCCTTTTGTTGATTTAGCCCGCAGTTATTAATCTTTTCTTCACAGCTTCCCTAACGAAGTGCAGTTGGGCGTTCTTGAGGTTATTTCCCCTCCTGCTTCCTATTACCCAGACCTCTCCAATCTCAAGGAAACATTTGGGGACTCAAAGGAAAGAGTACGGTAAGATAGCTTACGTAAAAACTTTCCAAAAATTTTGTATAATAGTAAATAAGGACCATTAGGGTAAACAGAAGATCATTGAAAATTTATTTAATCGAGTACAAGTATGGGAGAAAGCAATATTGTTTTTGGTGTCCATCAACTTCACAGTGAAAGCAAAACCTTCTCCATGTAGTCATGCTTCTAAAAATCCAGATGATGATTTATAAAGATGAAACTTTTATGGTGATAAATGACCTAATTTTTGTTGTTTTTACTTCTATGTAATGCAAATAATCATCTCTCCAAACTCCTAGTGGTATCATTGGACTGCTTGCTTCAAATCCATTAGCAGGAAACCATAACCAGAAACTGGCTGGTTTACAGAAGCCAATCAGTTTGTTGTAGACCAAAAATAAGTTTAGATTGTCACCAGCAACTTTTGTGGCTCCACTCTCATGTGCTCAAAAACAATGAGCTGCCAGTTTGAAGCAACACAGATGACAGCAGCAGAACAGCAGTACATACATGAGTGAAATCAGGGATTTGTTTTTTTAAATTAAACCCCATTTTTTCTAGAGAGCAAATATAGTTGGTACATATGAGTACAATATTTCTAATTGCTTTTATCAAGGCTCAAATTTTTAGAGTTGCACTTGTGTAATTTGTAATTTACAGTCATCTTCAAACCTCTATAGATAAAGTGAGGGAGGAATTCTTTTATAAATAAGCTTTGTGGAGTTTTAAAAAATAATAAAAATAAACAATATCAGTAGAGTTGGTTGGGAATTTTTCGTCAAAATGCAATTTCCATAAATTTTGACATTTTTCATGAGAAATTTTTGATTTGAGCAGTTTTTTCAATTTTCATTCAGAAACAATGAAATTAAGTATTTCATTTCAGGTTGGACTGACCCAAATTAAAATCATTTTGGTTTGTCAAACCAAATCAAAACATTTAATTTCAGCCCAGATCTGCATCTGCCTGAGCTGTTATGGTGCCTCATGCCCCTGTTCCATATGTGCTGGGTTCTCCGACTGGATGCATCTCTAGTGAATCACCTTAGTCTGTTCTCTGGTCGAATAATAGTGGTGAATCATGGGAGACACAGTTCAACTGAGGGGCCTGGTACAGAGAGGAGAATGGGGGTGTGAGGTGCTCAAACTATGCCTCCCGTGACACACCATGGTAGCTCAGGTCGACGGTTCAGTGTTGAACTGATACAGAATGAAACATTTCTATCAGTTTCACAAACCAAATTGAAATGTTTCAATTCCGGAATGTCTAAATCGTCCATTTTTGATATTTCTGAATTACTTTCGTGGAATCGTTCCACACAGATTTTGATATTTAACTTTTGTCCCAATCTCAGATGAATAAAACTATTTAATACTGGAATTTCCTATTTTGAGTGCTTTATGTAATTTGGCCTCAAACTCCTTTTAAAGTTTTGGCCCCAAGTGATCATTTGGATTTGTACAGTCACCAGCTTGTGGTGAGGGTGACAGATTTTAAGGGACTGTCACTTCTCAGACGGAATGTTGAGAATGAGGAATAAATTAATTACAGGGTCTTACACACTAGATGAATGGCCAAATCCTAGTCACTTTTTTCACACAAGTGTTATTGCCCCATTGAAACTCTATGAGCAAAGGCTGCCTGAAAAAGATTTGGTGGCACGCATGAAATGATCACTTCTTTGATCTTTACAGATGAACAAAATTATGAGGTATTGAAAATTGAATATATATACTCTCAGATAACAAAGGTAAAATATTCCTAGTTCAGAAATGTATCTGGTACATGAAATTTGATTAATTAAAGTCATAAGCCTATCAGATGTACTATAGCAATCAATTTATGATTTTTTTATAAATCTGCTAGTTTTTAAAGTCTTGTCACAAATTAACAAATAACTCTGCAGATAGTAAAATGCGATGGTTTGCTTTTTTAGAGGAAAATTTACATTTTCCATTAAATACTACAATTAAGTTTATCAACCTGCCTCTGTATTGACTCATAAAAACATTCTATTTTATTGCCTGATGGAATCTCAAATTATAACTGTATGTTGACTGTTGCTATTTATAACAAAACAAAAGGAGTGCTTTATTTCACCTGACACACACAAATTGGTATATGTACTATGCATAGAGGAAATTCTAAAACTGAGTTTACTTTGAATCAGAAACTTTTTTTTTACTAGCTTTCCTCTGATCCAGTTAACAGTGTGTGGGGGTAGTTGCTAGTATAGACTTAACTGCAGTGTTCAAATGCCTGTATTATGCTGATAATTCCACTGAGAAACCCAATTAAAATTTAACAGAATTTGCTGCTTATATTTAGGTGGAGAACTAAACAGAATTTGGATTATAGCTTTTTAATGCTATATGCGCAACCTAAGGGAACATTTTATTTACAGGTATGTCCACTTTATCAATAACCAGCTACAAACAGATAAATAAAATGTGCTGATTTTTAGGGTTGGCAGTTTAATTAGTGTTAAAGCACACAGTGAAGATAAGTCTCTTGTGTTTTTCAGTATATGTGCTCGTGTCATTTATAAGCATGTCTACATATTTTCATAGTTACTAATCTTACAGCTATGTATCTGATCTGAAATAGTAGTTTCATTTGTACCTTTGACATTCACAGGGCTGAATGATATTTTGCAGATCTCAGTGAACCATCAAACAGATCCCTAAGGGTGTTTTTAATGAGGTTTTGCTTGTAGTATAAACGGAGAGTGTGATTACGGATCTGGTGACAGCCCAAGTCTTAACTGGACAAAATCTCTCAAAGGATTTTTCTAATTGGGAAAATGAGAATTAGTACATCATTAAACCAAACTGGGATGTCTGTATGCTGAACTGCAAATTCCCAAGAATGGGTGGGAGCTTGGGTCCATGGATGATCCCCAAATCTGGGTTTAACTTCAGTACAAATCAAGACACCTGGCTGATTAGCACTCTGCAATGAAAAGGATGCAGTACACTGCAACCATGTAGTAAGTTTCACAACAGCTGTCTAAGAGACACAATAAACTCGTTTAAAATATGTGATTGGTAATGCGTGGGGGGACAGAGATGAAACCAGGAAAGAATACCAGTTAGAAAGCATCTTTACTGTTTAACATATTTTTGAGTGGAGAGGAGAGTGTCCAGAAATTCCATGATGTGCAATTGTTCCTTCTGGTGGGAAGAGAACAGGATGGATGGATCCTAGAGTTCTGCATGGAAGGGTTCTCCCAGGTGATCAGCTGCAGGATGGGCCACATAGAAGGGCTGTTCTCCTTTTTCCTGGAACTGCTACTGGCTTTGGATACATTTCTCAAAGAGATATAGGAGTAGAACTAGCCAGAGATTGAAAATCCTGTTCTGCAGGAAATAATGAAACCTCAAAAAAATTTTCTTCTGAAACAAAATGAAAAATGAGATGTAGAAATTGCCCACAGAATTGGAATTCCAAGTTGGCCACTTCATTTCAATCTTTTAGAAATGTTTTCAAGGCTGTCCAGAACCCCAGCAACATGCCAGGTGAGGAGCTGCACAGTTGGGGGATCCCCAGGCTGCTGAGAAGCTGTGGGAGGCTGGACTCCCCGATTCCTCCACCACCCACTTTACAGGCTGCTCTGGAGCCAGGAATCTCAGGCCCCTGAGGAGTTGGCAGTCTTGCAGAAGCTCCTCCTCGGCCTACCAGGCAGACTGTATGGAGCCAGAGCTTCCAGGCCTCTGGCTCCATGTCAGCACACCAGCTGGGCTCCTGAGGAGCTAGAAGGGGAGCTGGAAGGAAACCAGGCATATTTTGGAACTGCCTGGGAGGCAGATTTCCATTAGAAACCTGCTTGGTTTCCATCAGAATTTTGTCAGAAAAGACACATTCCTGCAGAACATGTTGATTTCTGATTAAGCAGCATGCATTTTCTGGTGGAAAAATGTTCCATCAAAAATTTTCTGACCAGCCCTACTTAAAAGCTTAAGCCCAATCTTCAAACGTTTAGGAGCTACGGTATCAGTGAAAGTCTGGGGGTCCTAAGCAGCTAAGTCATTTTTGAAAATGGGACTGAGATGCTTGTGTCACTTGCCCACTTCTGAAAGTGTTACCCAAGTCTCTAACGCACCTTAGATGCATCCAAACGAGATGTTCTCTACTTCTGTTTGTGTTGGTATGATTGGGGAAGATTGTAACAATACCAGAAATATTGGTGCTTGCATAGAGATGACGATGATTTTCTTTGAAGTATAATTACATGTTTATTTGAGAAAGCTGCCTTGTGGCATATAGACCCAGCCCTGGGTTGTGGTGACACCTATAGCTGTCTTATCTTTAAAACTTCTCTGGAGGACTAGAAGGGAAGTGATGCCCTTCTTCCTGGCCCTCTCCCAGCCTGTCACTCCTTCCTTCCCTTGGCCTGCCTAGTCTCTGAATCTTTCCCCAGCACAGACCCTGACCTGTACAGAGAGGCTTCCAGAGAGTGAAGGGAACAAGGGGGATGAAATAGGTGTACAGGGGCGGTTGAGGCCGCCCTCCAAGCATGGGTCTAATGGGAATACTCTAGGTCACTATTTGGAAGCTTCATAACAACACAAAGAATAAGGTTTAAAATCTTTTCCCTCAGCCCATCACTTACCCTACTGTACTAAGAATTTTTTAGACTAAAACTGCGGTTTGGTGATGTTTTTCTGACACTTTTGTTTTACTTGTTGGGTATGTTTAATATTTTAGGGAAATCTTAAAACTGAGAGTTTATTCTACTATTTTCTCAGAAATAATATCATTTTGGTAAATAACATATGAACTTGTAAAATTGAAAAGAGAATAAAGTTATGTAATTATGTATCTACAGTTCACTTACTATCATAGGCCAGGTAAAGCTACAGTTCAGCAAAGCATTTAAATGGAAGTTCTTTGCTGAACTGGGATCCGAATGAGCTGCTTTGTGAAGTGTATGGATCACAAATAAATATTTGGGAAAAGATAAGACCTAACAGTTATTCAGTCATCCGTTCCACTTTAAGTTTTTATATGTGATGAGCTTTATATCTTCAGCTCTGTTTTTTTTGTACTTGGTAATGCCTCTGTTAATCAGTAAAAGATTGAAAGATGTTTAGAAACAATTGTCATTTTCACTGTAACTGTTCACATTTTTTGCAGTGCATTAGCCCATTGAGACACTTGTATTAATGCCAGGGTCAGGAAAATAGGGTTGTAAGTCATCCATCAAAGCAGGCAATCAAATCTCTCCATATCTTGGAGGAGAGGCAGTTATTTCTTGTGTCCATTTCGAGTTGTTTTATCCTGAGATAATTATGCATTTCTAAAGCTGAAAGCATCTTTGAGTAGGTCAATTACTGCAGTTGTTGGGAAGTGCTTTCTATCAACACTCATGGGAACTGAAGTGGAAACATTAAATATGATAGCAGCTTTTACAATCTTCATTCAGAATTTGTTATAAACTACACTTACTTTTTTTAGGTGCTTTTCCACTCTTGTATCTGTAGCCAACCTTGCCTTTTTTCCTATTAACTACAATTAACTTAATAAGAATATAAGAATGGCCATATGGGTCAGACTAATGGTCCATCTAGCTCAGTATCCTCTTCTGACAGGGCAGTGCCAGATGCTTCAGAGGGAATGACCAGAACAGGGTAATTTATCAAGTGATCCATCCCATCATCCAGTCCCAGCTTTTTGCAGTCAGAGGTTTAGCCTTACGGACACCCAGAGAATGGAGTTGTCTTCTTGACCATCTTGATCTCTATGAACTTATCGATTCTTTTATGAAGCCAGTTATACTTTTGGCCTTTATAACATCCTCTGGCAACAGGTTCCACAGGTTGACTGTGTGTTGTGTGAAGAAGTATTTCCCTATGTTTGTTTTAAACCTGCTGCCTATTTAAACCCTATTTGATTGGGTGATCCCAGGGTCTTGTGTTACATAAAAGGGTAATTAACACTTCCTTATTACTGTCTCACAACCATTCATGATTTTATAGCCCTTCTATTGTATCCCCCTTGTTAGTCCTCTGTTTTCTAAGGTGAACAGTCTGCCTTTTTAATTTCTCCTCATATAGAAGTTGTTCCATACCCTTTATCATATTTGTTGCTCTTCTCTGTACCTTTTTCAATTCTAATATATACTTTTTGAGATGGGGCAACCAGAAATGCACACAGTATTCAAGGTGTTTTATTATCTATCCCTTTCCTAATGGTTCCTAACATTATTAGCTTTTTGACAGCCTCTGCACATTGAGCAGTTGTTTTTGGAGAACTATATGTGATGACTCCAAGATCTTTCATGAGTGTTAACAGCTAATTTAGAACCCATCCTTTTGTGTATATATATGAGGGATTATGTTTTCCAGTGTGCATTACTTTGCATTTATCAACATTGAATTTCATCTCCTGTTTTGTTCCCCTGTCACCCAATTTTCTGAGATCCATCAGAGGACCTTCCCACTTATCCCATGACTGCATACTTTGCTTAATAGCCTTTGGTGAGGGATCTTGTGAAAGGATTTCTGAAAGTCCAAGTATACTATATTCATTCGATCACCCTTGTACGTTTGTTGATACCCTCAGGAAACTCTAATTGATTGGGTATGCATATGCAGTGTAGCTGTAGCCTTGTAGGTCCCAGGATATTAGAGAGAGAAGGTGGGTGGGGCCAATAAAAGATCCTACCTCACTCACCTTGTCTCTCTCTGGGTACGTATACATTGCAATCACTAGATATGCCTGCAGCTTGAGCTAATACACCTAAAGTAGATTTAATCTTGCTATCTCATATCCCAGAACAGTGAAGCCACAGCAACACAAGCTGTGTAGACCTAACCAGAACCTTGGGCTAGCTTGTGCTGCTGTGACTTCAGTGCTCTAGGACCAAAGCTAGTGAGACTAAAGCTAGCTTGGGTGTGTCAGCTCAAGCTGCAGTCGCACTCAGTGATTGCCATCTAGACATACACCTTTATTAGTTCCCTTACCTTAACCTCTGTCTTTTTTTTTCTATTTATCCTTAGATTTTCCTTTTAGATCTCTTAAGACTGGGACTTGTGCTGTCTTGATCTGGAAAGTGCCTAGCACATTCTGGGTGCTACTGTAAATCAAATATTTAATGTGTGATTCTGAGGTGGGGCTCTTTTGAGCGGACTAGTCAAACCCCTATTGTGCTAGCGTCTGGCACATCCCAGTCATATACTTGACTGCAATAAAACACAATTCTATAATGTATCTATATTAAATTAACCTTCTCTCCGTAAGTGATGAACACGCTGGTTTCACTGTTCTTTTTTTCAGCTAGAAGATGATATTATAGCCAAACCTCAGTATATTCAGATAATAAAAAACTTCGCTCTTAAACAGCCCTCTGATGAGTGGATGATTCTTGAATTCTCTCAGCTTGGATTTATTGGTAAGTATTGTGGCTTCAGCAGGGTCACCTTATTCCGCTCAAACTCAGAGGTGCACTACAAATATAGGTTTTATATGGAATTGTGTCCCTAGAAGTGCTCATCCCCAAACATCCCTGATTCTCCAAGAAATGCTACCATGCCATCAGACTCCCAAACAGTCTATGTTCAGAGTCTCTCGCTGTCCATGCTGTTTGGCACTGAGTCTGTAGACACTACCATTATAGTGCAGGTCCTAATAACCCAAGAGCCAATCACATGGTATTCCCACAGGGACAAAGAGGTCCTGCCATGTCCCCAGCTTTTATTTAATTGTCTGCACACTTAACTGGACCCAGCAGTCAGCCCCTCTCTCCAAGACTGACAATTTGCACAATAATTTGAGGTGTGGTAGGCTTCCAAGGAATCTTATTGACCCTTTCCTCCCCTTGCTGGGGATGGGAAGCATACACCTTGTTGTAGTAAGTTACTTTTCTTTTACTTCAAGTTATTAAGTTTTCATATTATTTTTATATTGATCCTTTTAATCTTTTTTTAAACTAATTTTATAAAATAGTTCAACAACAAATACAATATGTTAATCTCACACTTAGTATTAGAACAATGTAATCAGTAACTATAACTTAACATAGTCTGCTGGTAAAAGTAGAAACTAAGAACAAAATATAATAGTGATTTTATAGAAAAAGTTATGTCCAGGACTAGATTTTACAAGAAATTAGGCATGTATATATATGTGCAGTTGCACATGTAATATTTGGGGGATTACTTAGTTTGTAAGCAGTATAGCTAATTTGACACATTGGCACATGCAAGTAATTGGTCTGTGCTTCCAGTTAGAGTATGCAGTTAAAGGCAGAAATTAGTCACACCATTGTATACACATTTTGTATATCCGAAAGTCTAGCTTTGGTACACTTACATAAAATTGAATCATTAACATGATTTTTTGAAGTATAATTGGAAGTGGTGGTGCAAACAGACATTGAAAAATCAGTATGTGGCAAAAATCAGTAAAATATAAACAAATAACGTTTTCATATAACTAATCGAATATAACAGATGTGCAAAACATTAACATACAATAGTTTTCTCAGGAAGTAAAATTAAAACTTGAAGTTACAGTATATTTAAAATAAGTAGAACCTCACAGTTATGAACATCAGAGTTACAAACTGACCAGTCAACCATGCACCTCATTTGGAATTGGAAGTGTGTAATCAGGCAGGAGCAGACACACACAAAAAAAGCAAATACAATACAGTACTGTGTTAAATGTATGTAGGCACCCTGTACTTTAGGGGCCTACCAACTTAATTGCAGCGGGGAAGAGCCTGGGGACTACAACTCCCATGATGCCCTGGGGAAAAGAGAGAGACTCTTCCCCTTCCAGGAGTGAAAGAAAGGCATGTGGGAGACTCCATTTTGGTGCTGGGGCGGAGGCAGCCCAGGCTGGAAGCTGCTGGCTGGGTCTCGACGCTGCTGCTGCTGTGACTGCTTGTGTACAAGATCCGAAGCTTGCTATTGCCTCTGACTGCTGCTGGGAGCCTGCTGACATGAGGATTTAGCACAGAGCTGCAGAGGGCTTGCAAGGTAGGCACAGCAGAGAGACTGACTGGGACGGAGAAGAGGCCAAGACACAGTCCCTTCAAGCAGGGCCAGGACTGCCAATCTCCAATCTGATGCTTTGGCTGCACTGGTGCAGTGAACCCACAGAGCGCTCTCTCCTTCCACAGATCTTCAAGCGCGCCCACGCAAGAAAGGGGTCAGAGTCTGAACTCTGGGGGAGTGCACATTCCAGAGGTGGGGTAAATAATGGCACTGTAAATGCCTGGTAGATAAGTTGAATACTGTTTTATTAATTGGTTTATTCAACTGCCCCTGTGGTTTATGTTTAATTTCAGTCTGTTATACCATGTTTCTTTGTTTTGTTAAGTAAAGGTTGTTAACTCTAATTTAAGGATATTGGATGTTTAGTTTGTATAATTGCAATTGTTAAATTAGACATGTCTCAGATTATGATAATTTTAGACTAGGTCTAGTCCTGGCAGCTCCCAAAGCCACATTTGAGCGTGTGCAGGGGCCAGCCAGGTGGAGGCACCGCCAATTTTAATTTGTTTTAGAAATAAAGGGACTGCAGCAGAGGGGTGGACAGAGGATTCCCAACTACCCCACATCAACACTGGGATACTCAGGATCTCCTTTATTGTTAAAAACCTTAGGCGCACTGATTTATTGTTAAAAACCTTGCACACTGATGAGTGTTGCCTGTTCTCAAGTAACTCAGTGAAGGAAGGGGGTTACATGTACATTACCAAAAAAATTAAGGGAAAGCAGCACTTTTTCTTCTGCATAGTACAGTTTCAAAGCTGTATTAAGTCAATGTTTAGTTGTAAACTTTTGAAAGAACAAACCTAACATTTTGTTCAGTGTTACGAACAACCTCCATTCCTGAGGTATTCGTAATTCTGAGGTTCTACTGTAAAAGATTTAGAACACAAAGTTGTTGTTTTAAAACAGTGTATGGTTTTAGATGGATCATGAAAAATATGTACATGGAACATAGACTAACAAATCTCTATTCTAAGTCATGTTGTGATGGGTTGCACAAATCTCACACATGGGAACAAGGGATTAAAGAGCAGCTCAGTGCCTAGTTGCCCCCCCCCCCAGTTGTACCTGCACAAACTGAAAGCAGGGCTTAAAAGGGGAAGCCAGAGCAGCTCCAAAGGGAGCAGACAGTGGAAGAGATGACCTGTGCTGTGAGCTCTTGGGAAGTATGCCAGGAGCTCTTATGGCCTATGACCTGGGAAATGGACCTGCTAGGACCTACAAAGGATGGACTATTTACTGATTGGGAAGGTCTGAGCCTTTATTTGTGTTTCTGTAACTTATACTGTGGAAAGAAGAGAAACTTGAGGGAGGAAGTATTCCTGTGGGGGAGCTGCATAGCATCCTAAGGTGCCGAACATAGCTCCCCATCATCAGGCCTAGGATCGGAGCTCGGTGGAGAGGGTGAGCCCAGACTCCCCAACCCCGATCCCTATGCAGCACTGGTGATGAGTGTTCCCCTTACACACACATGTACTTCAATATGCAAAGGTTTCTATATGCCAGTTGATGATGGCATAGCAATTCTTAAAAGTTCAAGATTAAAAATAAAATGCAAACCCTTTGCAAATCTATTTTAAAGTTTTCATAAGATTTTTGGAAGCTGTGTATCCTCGTTATATCCCAATCAGAATGATACTCTAAAAGTAATTTTAAGTGGGTTAGATTACTAAAATATCAATGGGCCAAATTCTGCCTTTGGATAGTCGCACCTGGCTCCAGTTGATTTCAAGTCAGTGGAATCTGATTCATTGTCAGTGGGAGCTATGCATGCGCGTCCAAAGGTAAAATTTGGCCCACTGGTTGTTAGTGCCCTTTGAGTTTGTGCATAAGTCAGCTAAGTCATTCATAAACTAGGAATTGCTTGTTTTGCTTTAATGACAGCATAACTGAACTGTCTGACAACATGGTGACTAATCAAAAAATATACATATGAGCAAACAACATTCAGGTTTAACAACAGTGTAAAATTACAAACAATGGAAAATTTAAAACAGATTTTGTTTCAACAAATGTATTGCATCATGCTCCTGAATGTTGTGTAGAGGAAGCAAACTTGTAGACAATCTATGGTGGGGCCGTATAGGAGGGGAATGTGTCTATGCAGGATGCTTCCCTGTTCCAAGTCGCTGCCTCCATCTGTCCTGCAAAACAGTGAAGTGAGACATTGGCTGGGGCTGGCAGTGAAGATAGTGTGAATTAAACTGACATGAGTCTCCACATACACAGTTGCACCAGTTTAACTAAATCAATTTAAGATTACACCTTTAGCTAAATTGGTTCCACTTTGGCTATGTCTACACCTATAGCAACATATGCAGCGCACACCCCTACCATGGGTATCGATAGCATAGATGCTGAGGGACTGCTTAGATGGGTAGAGTTAATACACACTAGAATCTCAGGGTATGTACCCTACTTTGCTCAATATACTCTGAAGCAGTGCCTCTCACTTCCAGAGCCTTTCCCTGCCCAGCAGGGGGCAGGTAGCAGGAAATGGCTCATACAGCTCCCCCCTGCAGCAGGTAATGGTATGAGCAGTAAGGAGCTGCCAGAGTCTTTCCCTGCTGCCTCAGAGCCTTTTTGCTGTAGATTGTGCTGTCAGCGTAGACAAGGCCTGAACGTGTAGACCAGACCTTATCCTGCAACCGCACCTGTATTTGCACCTAGGGTCGACTCCAACGTTTAATACAGTTTTAAAGGCGCTAAGTGGTGTTTCATGTGGGATTATTAGTAAACATGATAGGTTGTGTGTTTTGTTTAAATCATGCTCTTTCCTTGTCTAGGCAAAATTTACGGATGAAATCCGGACACCACTATAGTCACGAGAGGTTCCAACAAACCTATTGAGGGAGATCATGGAGGCTCCTTCACTGGAGGTTTTCAAAAGGAGGCTGGATAGCCATCTGTCGTGGATGGCTTAGAGATAACAAATCCTGCATCTTGGCAGGGGACTAGACTAGATGACCCTTGTAGTCCCTTTTAACCCCTATGATTCTTATGGTAAAACTTCTGTTAAGTTCAGTAGGGTCAGGGTTCTACCCTATGTGCTTGGGTGTAGGAAGAAAATATGGACTGCAGTGATATGCGTACAGTACTAAAAATTACTTAAATATGTGATTTCTTCTTTTATTTTGCTTTCAGGAAAGTTGTTTAGAACTAAAGATTTACCACTCATAGTGGAATTCGTTTTAATGTTCTACAAAGATAAGCCCATAGATTGGCTTCTAGACCACTTACTCTGGGTTAAAGTATGCAGCCCAGAAAGGGATCCAGTAAGTATTTCCATATTTTATTACAATAAAAATAAATTATATTAGAAACAACGGTGATAACATAATTCAGTTTAAAAAATAGAACAGTAAAAATCCCTAAAACATATTTATACAGTTCGGAATTTGTAGTTGTGGGGGATTGTACAGAAATGTGATTCACAGTATAATTTAACTGATCCACTAGCTTGGTCATCTTGTGTTTTAGTTTGTTTGAGTTCATTCTCTAATGAAGTAAGCATGCACAATCATATTATTAACCAGTAAAAGCAATGCTTGCTGCATAATACGTACAATGACGACCTAGAAATTAAAATTACAAGAACAAAGCTTCAAAGTAAATATCAAACTATTGAATAGTTTCTTCTAAGAAATTTAATGAGGCAAAAATAAGAATTTAGGCTGTAGTGGTACAGGTGTCTTGCATAGGCAGACTTCTGCATTTACATGGAGCTCGGTTGATTTTAATGGGGCTTCTTATGGGTTCAGGAGTCTGTCTGTGCAGTCAATTGCAGAATTAGAGCCTTAAGTGGCATACTTATTGAGACTTAGCACGTGATGATATTGTATTTTCAGACTGCTAGAATGCTTAAGGTAAAATTGATATATTTTAACATAAAACTAGCTGCATTACTTAATGAACACCTTGGTTTATTAAAACAACCAGTTTTAAAATCTGATTTGTTTTAAACTGTTCATGCTATTTACCATTTATATTTCTTTCTTTTTAGGCAGTAGAACTAGTCTGGTTTGTTTCTAGTCTATTTCAGTGTCTGGTCTCATGACTTAGGAAAAAGCTGTAGTATTTGCAAATAATGCAGGAAAGTGTTTAAACCAAAAAGAACTTACCTGTTTTAACAGAAACTGAAATAAATAGTTCCAGATTGTACTGGGAAAGGTGCCATTTCTAGAGTTCCAAGTGTTTCCAATATCATTAACTATTTGATTATTTTTCTAAAAGTCTACTTTTACACTCCTTTTTCACTTGTTTAGCTGGCAGTTGAGTGTTCTCTAACTCCCATCCTAATACAGCCTGTGGTGCCTTTTGTCACCAACCATGGCTTTCTTAGATCCTGGGCTGGGCTAAGCCTGGACTGCTGACTACCCTAGAGGGGGCAACAAGAATTTCCATCCCATCTAATTTTTAGATGGTTTTACTTGAGGATAGGGTTGTGACAGTTCTCACTCTTTATGTTCTTGTTAAATGTTTTGCATGTGCATTATTTTTGTTGGTCTGGGTGGAAGATGTGAGACAGATCTGAGACAGATATGTGATGTTGAAACTGGGTGAGTGAAGAGAGTTGAGCAAGTGGTCTTAAAAAGACTCGTGGTGATGAAACATTGTAGGGTAGATGAGCTTTGGGAATAGTAGAAGGTGCTTTGTTTTAAGCTCTAGCAGTACAAAGAGGACTTAAAACCACCTTAAGCAGGCAATTGAGGATTCCCCCAGTATGGCGTTTCACACTCCCCACTTAAGCATAGGAGGAACCAGGAATCTCATTCCAGCAATCCTGGACTGGCAACTGCAGCTCTAATTTATCCAGGACCTGCCGTGGCCCATCCTGCCTCAGGTGCACCAACAATGGCTGATGGAAAGATGTTATTATGTCACGTCTTCCCTCTCCATATTCCTCAGATGTGCTGAGCTCAGTTCCTAAGGACTGAGTACTTAGTTTTCATTTTTAAAAATGAAGCTGCTAGCTCTTAAGGTTGTGAATCATATATAAAACAGCATGTCTCTGCTTCTCCGTTCACTTTTGCCAAGTTGAAAGAGTGACATCAAGTTTCGAGTGAGTTTCACTTCTGCTATTTAGAATTTTGTGGGTAGCAGGGAAACTGTCAAGTCAATTGCTGCTGCTGCTGCTGAAGGAATGAGTAGCAGCAGGGGCAGATCTTTACAAGAATGCCAAAAACAAGAACTGGAGGAGGAGTAGAATAGGGGGCACAGCCATTTTCCCTGCAGCAGCAGCTAAAAAGATGACAGGAAAGATGGAGCCTTCAAGCAGGGTTCAGGGAAGGACCCTGAAAGTAACTCCAACACCTTCCCTTTCCAAGCAACTGGAGTTCTCATCAGATGTTTCCCTTATGTCTCACTGGCAGGGTCCCTAGTCACTGAGCCTGTCCACCTCTCACTGGTATGTTTAATCATCTGGCCAATAGGTGTATATAGAAGCCTTTGTAAAAGCAGTATCTTTTCACCAAATGTTGGAAAAATATAGTTTGTGAATGGGTATAGCCTTCAAACCCATGACCAGCTCAGGAACTTCATCAGATTTGCCTTTAAAAGTAAATGGAAAGGTTCATATTATAATAGAGAAGTTCAGATCCTCTGGGGATGAGTCAGTAGCTCTCCAAATTCCCACGCAAAAGTGGAAGAATTATCTGCCATTATAACTCAGGTTATTATGGGGAGGGAAGGAGAAAGCTGGTTGCAGCAACATGAAATTTGTTGATGGAGTAGATGCCAAAAGATCATAGCAACAGAAAGGATGTACACTGCATTGAGGAGAGAATATAAAATCTGTCTCAACACAGGTGACACACCCTCAGTGTAAAGATAGCAATAAGTAAACTCACTGGGTAGATGGAGACTAAAGGGAGCTGACATTTAAAAAACCCCCAAAACTAAAAACCTCAGTTCACTTTGCAATCCTCCAGAAAAAAATCTCAGGTAAACTGGAATATCTAATCAAACTGATATTTAAATGTCACTGAAGTGTATACAAATTAAGATTACATTCATACTGTGATTGGAACAAATGTTTTGGTCATCTCCCACCTTCTCCTCTGGATCCTGAGGATTGCAAGGGTCTTAACTGGACTTCAGCTCAAGTTAGAATAGCCTCAGCATACACTATAGGAATGAATCATATTTTAACTTTGCACACAATAAACCCTCAGACCATGCCCTAAACTGGGACCTTATGCCTACGGAGGATTCCTTGAGGATTGGGATATCCTCAGAAGCTGCCTTAAGGTGGTTAAGTCCCTTTTGCATTGCTGCAGTGGCACAAAAGGAGTCTCATTGGGGACCAAGGTTCTGGTGTAGTATTTTGTAATTACTGTGATTATGGTATAACATGGCACAGCTGCACAATGATTCCACCAGCTGTGACAAGCACGTGTCACCATTGTATCTTTTTTGTATCAAAAGTCTAGTCCCCCCCCCCTTTTTTTTTAAGGAAACAGCTGCCAGTTTACTGATTTGCATTCACTCCCTTTTTCTTGCATTATTTTGCTGAACACCTGCTCTAGACAAAAGTATAAAAACACTTTATTCTATTTATATGCCCTTAGCTGTCTTTGAGCATGTAATTAGTACTTCAGTAAGAACCATAAATCTTATCTGAGTTTTTGTATTTGAGCTAGTTGCAGCTTGGCCATCTCTTTTCACTTTTTAACTAGCACTGATAAACACCTTTCTTCTATATTGCTCAAAACACTTTACAAAGTTGGTTAAATATTATCATGTCCATTTTAAAGATTTGGAAACTGAGACATGGGGGGATTAAGTGATTTACCAGAGTTTCACAATGATTCAGTGATATGCTGAGAGTAGAACAGAGGGCTTCTTCCTCTAGTCCTATGATTTATTCTCTTTAGGTCATGATGTGTTCTTATATTTATCATTATGGCATATTATATTTACTGTATCAAACTTCCCTGTCTGTTTAGAGCCATAGCACAATTCACATTTAGGGGAATATTCTCATATCTGAGAAAACACACAGATGGAACAAGACATCCCAGAAATTCTTACTGAATGGCAGTTATTTGCATTCCCCAGTATATCACTTAATTACGTCAGAAGTTGTACCTAAATTAGAACAGTAAGATTTAAACCCAGTGCTTGAGAACTTCACGTCATTCTCTGGATGAGCCAACATTTTAACAGTTATCTGTATCACCCAATGAAAAGAGCCAAAACGATCAAAGAGTGGAAAGTGACCAGAATCTACAACAACGAGGTCAATGCAGATTGTGGTCAGAGCACTTTGGTGAAAGTGATAAAATGAGCCCAAAAACTGAACTGAAATTTGTCAGAGAGAACATGCAGTAAGATGCAACTAAACTTGTGTTGGGATTATATTCCTCAGCATTTCAACTAAAGACCACTTCACTATCTATATTTTTGTCTGATTTCTCCTATTTATTATTTCTTTGGCTAAAAAACCCCTAAAACCTAATAACGTTCAAGCATTGAAAGAGAGCGAGAGAGAGGCTTAAGTGAAGAGTTCGAGTTCTGCAACCCCTTTATGTGAATGGTCCTTAAGGAGTTTCATTGAAGTCACTGGGCTACTCACCAAATAGTTTGTTGTTGGGAATGGAGAAGGAATTGATACACATGACCCTTTTTATTTCCTTTCTAGAAACACTGTGATAGGCAAAAGGCATATTTGCGTATCCGTTCTAAGCCATCTCTCTTTCAGCACGTGGGAATTCATTCATCTTTGGCTGGGAAAATACAGAATTTAAAAGTAAGATTCTTAAAAAATTTTCCACCATATTTCTAAATTATTTGTGTGAATTCTGACTTGTTTGATTTTTGAACTGAGAAACATTATGCATTTGGTGAGAAATTTCATCTACCAGAAGGGCACATTAATAAGAAGAAAGATGAGGGGAACATATTAATTTGTAATCTGCACTGAGACTGGGGATAAAGGCACTCATAGGACATATAAGGATATCTTCCCTGAGTCCAGGCCTCAATTAATTATTATTATTAGTAGTAGTAATAGTACTACCATAGCATCCAGGAGCGCCAATCATGGATTAGGACCCTAGGCGTTATACAGACGAAACAAAGACAGTTCCTGCCTCAAAGAGCTTACAGTCTAAGTATAAAACTAGAGACAACTGAAAGATACAGACTGATGGGGAGTAAGTACAAGGAAACAATGAGACAGTACTGATCAGCAGGAAAAGCAGTGGTCTCAGCACACCAGGAGCCTAACCGTTGTCAAGTTTTTTGTGAGCATCATGGCCAACGAGAGCTTTGAGGAAGGATGTGAAGGAGGATAATGGGATAACCTTGCATATGTTTATGAGGCGCACCTCCTAACTGTGTGGAGTGGCATGGGAGAAAGTACAAAAGCCCTTGTTTGAAAATGTAACAAATAGGCAATGGAGACTGGCCTTGTGAGCTGATCAGAGACTGGCGTCAACAGCTCTATAGTGAATGGAAAATGGTAGGTAGGGTGGGAACTGACCATGAAGGGCCTTGAAAGTGACGATGTAGTTTATATGAGATGTGATAAAAGGGGGAGGCAATGGAGGGATTCAAAGAGAAGGGTGATGTGGTTAAAATGATAGGCTAGGAAAAATGATCATTACTGCAGCACTTGAATGGATAGGAGTGGGGCAAGGTTGCATTTGTCAAGGCAAGAGGGAAAGATGTTGCAGTAATGAAGATGTGAGGCGTTCTAGAGGAGAGATTTTGCTCTGTGGATGGATAAGATATCTTAGAGATGTTACGCTGCAAAAGTCTGCAAGATTTAGAAATAGCCTGGATATGATGACCAAAGAGGTCGAAGTCAAAGATGACTCCCAACATACAAGTCTGAGTGACAGGTGGTGGTGGTGTCCACAGTGATTGAGAAAGGAGGTAGAGTGATAGGCTTGGAAGGAGGTTGGGAGGGGAGAGAAGAGATTCTGTTTTAGCAATGTTGAACTTGAGCTGATGTCTAGATGTCCATGAGGAGATGTGAGTGTGAGAGGCTGAGATTTTAGTTTAGACATGAGGAGATAGGTCTGGAGCAGAGAGGTAGATCTGAGAATCATCAGCATAGAGATGGCAATTGAATTTGTGATCGCAGAAGATATTATCCAGAGATAAGGTGGAGATGGAGAAGAGAATAGTACCAAGGACACCCTTTGAAGTCCCCACAGAAAATTGGAGGGGGGAACATAGCAGATTCTTTGAAGGATATATTGAAGGAGTGATTAGAGAGGTAGGCAGAGAACAAAGAGGACATGGTCATGAAAGACAAGGGAGGTCAGGATTTCAAGAAGAGCATGGTCAGCTGTGTTGATGGTGGCTGACAGGTCATGGAGAACAAGGATAGCGTACTGGTCCTGAGTTTTGGCAAGGAAGAGGTCAAGACACTTTAGTAAGACCTGTTTCAGGGGAGTGCTAGGAGTGGAAGCTGAAATGCAGAAGGTCTAGGATGGAATTGGAGGAGAGGAATTCCTAACAGCAAATATACACAAATAATTCAAAAAGCCTGAGCAGAAAGGGAGATGGGGTAGTATTTGGAGAGGCATGTGAGGTCAATTGCATTTTTCCATTATAGTGTCCCACTACAATCAGAGGCTCCTCTGCTTAAACAGGGGTGGGGGAGAGGAGGAGGAGGAGAAGGAGGAGAGAGAGACAGACACACACAGACACACAGAGGCTTTTCAGAGAGGCCTAATTTATTAGGTTTAGATCATCTCAAATCCACAGTAGTCATATGCAAATGCCATGTCAAGAGACTTTGGGGTGACTACATAAGCAATCCAAATAATACAATCTGGGCTTGATTCCTAGTCTACCCACGAAGATTTTCCTGAGCTTCCTGAGGAAATGAAGAGATTCCTTCTGGCAGCCTTTCCTCCTTAGATACTGTCCTTTCTTTATATCCCCTCTATTAGTAATGCAGCACAGGTCTGTCTGGCTTGTGGTATACCTCTTCCCATGAAGCATCTGTCCTCATGAGATAACAGCACATATGTACAAGACTTCAGGAGTTCAGTCAGTGCTGTATGATTACATAAAAATCACCATACTGGATCAGACCAATGGTTCATGTAGTCCACCTGTCTCTGACTGTGGTCTATACCAGATGAAAGTGTAATGGATAATTATGGCATAGCCTGTCCATTGGGGAAGCTTCAGCATTTAGGAAATGATTGATAAAATTCATAGTTATACAACTTATTGTTGCGTTTCAGTGGTTTCACTGAAGGGAGGCACCCATAAATATGGGATACAATATTTAAAACCTAAACATATCATTTTACATTAAAATAGTTCAGATAAGACTCCTTCATTTTCTTTAATAGCCCTCTGTGATCCAAGATATTTGAACACTGCATTGTGAGTTTTTATATGTGATATTGTATCTTTTTGTGTCTAACAGGATAAAGACTTTGGCAGAAACATGCTACATAAAGCACATGTTAACCCCCCTGCAAAAGTGACTACTAGCCTAAGAATATTCCAGCATTATACTTTGGAAAAGGCTTATGAAGGAATGGACTGTTTTTGGGCTTTAGCTCCCGTGTCTGGAGATTATCTCTTATTCACCTTTTTACAGCCATTGAAAGTAGAAGGGTAAGTACTAAAGTAGGATTCTTATACTTGGCTTTGAATCCTGTCAGGATTACCAATTCTTTATTGTTTGAGTATCCACAAACTGCCAACTTTAAAATAAATATAATAAGTCTGTTGTACTCCCTTCTTCATCTTTAACACTTTCCTTGAAACACATTTCTTCCTTAAAAGCTTATGAATTTTAGACTTCTCACAGGAGTAAAAATAGTTAAACAAAGAAAAATCAGTACAAAACACTGCAGTGAAAACCGTGAAAAGCAACTCATTGGTGACATCTTAGCAGTTCTAAAGTTTTATATTGATTTTTTGTTGTTTGGTTAATGCATTTCCCCTCTACTGTTTAGTTTATACTTCTTTGAGAGGAAGGCTAGAGTTCATGTGTCTTAAGGAAGAAATATTTTATGGAAGGACTTAAAGGAAAGGCGTGGTGACACGGACAGGGACCTTGTATATGCTTCTGAATTTATACTGGTGTAAATCAGGAGTAACTATTGAATTAAATGTAGCTGCAATAGCATAACGCCATTGTGAGATCAGAATCAAGCCTCTCATCTTTTGTCTCACTTGTAAATATTGCTAATTTATTTTACGCGACACAATCCTATTTTACAATATATGGCCATGAATTTTTCCAATACATACCACATATTTAAGTTTCTTAACATACCAATTTTATAACTTTTAAAATAGTTTTAGTGCTGAAATGCAGTTTAAGCTAAGAACATAGTTCCTCAACATTGGGGTGCGTATGTGGGGCTTTCCCGTGCTGCCAGGAATGCCTGCAGTGATGTGAATATGAATATAAATTAAAATTGGACAAAGACTGTTTTATCTTATACCATCCTACTAGTCACCTTGTGGCAGTTTGCATAATTTTTTAATTGGACAGGAGGATTATTCATTGGAGAGCAGAGCAATGAACAAGGAATTTTTCCAAACTCTACAGGAGGGCCAGGACAGGTGCACCTGTTCTGCGTATCTCCTATGTGCAGCTGGGAAGTTCTTGTTTTGCAGACATTAGGAAATGGACTTCCCAAGATTCAGGAGATCCTAGAGACACGCTGTATGAGTGGGTCCCTACTTACAATTGTATCCTTGCTGAATAGCTTAATTAGCTGAGCTGTAATCCTGCCCTTTCAATGATGAAACAGGAATTGTCATAGCAGATCAGACCACTGGTCCATCTGTGTTGTTCCTGACTATGGTCACTTCCAGATTCACCTTCAGAGGAATGTGCAAGAAAGCCCATAGCAGACAACTCTGGAACAATCTATTTGCAGGGAGAGATTCTTTCTAGCCCCTTAAATTAGTAATTGTTTTATGCCCTAACGCATGAGGATTTATACACCTAAGCTTGTCTAACATAATTGTGGATGTTTTCATTATCCATATAAATGTTAATTTTTTTCTAATCCTAGTAAACTCTTGGCCTTGATGCATTGTGGCATTGAGTTCCACAGGTTAAACTATGTGTTATGTGAAAAATTATTTTGTTTTATCATGCTTAAATATGTTGTCTTTCAATTTAATTGAATATCCTCTTGTGTATTATGAGAAGGGGTAAACAGAAGTGACTAACTTTCCTGCTCTGTATTGTTCATTATTTTGCATATATCCATGCCGTCTCCCTTGACAAATAATGTTTTCTCTTTTGGCTTCCCAGAAAGACACATTGTGCAAAAATACATTATAAAATGCATTCTTCATCAGAAATAATGGACATGAAATAATTTATACCACTAGATTTGTAAATACATTTTACAACAAATTTATGTAATGAAAAAATATTATTGCCTCTCTGGCACTTTGTGGGTTAGTTCCCCCACTGGATGAGAAATCATTAACTTGGGTGATGGGTCTGAATATTTTCTTAGTGCAACTTGTGTATTTTGCACTATATATACCATATGTGAACAGAGGTAGCCTGAATGTTGTTTGCCCATCTCATCTTTCAGGGATCTTCACCAAAACACCAATGCCTGATTCCAAGGGAATACTTTTGCCTCAAGAATTGACTCAAGTTACAGATAATGTAGCAGAGAGCAAAATGCTATACACCATCTCAAAATTAACAATCTAAACATTTCTTCAAAGATTTTACACTGCTCACACATTAAGAAAAAATTCATAAAATCATATGTAATGTCCCCATCAGGTAAACCCCACCGTAACATTATAATAAATGTTGCAGCGTAAATAGAAACTGCTATGACCCACAATGTTCATAATTCAAATAACATAATGTCAATAAATGTAAATAGTCCATATCTTCAATTTTCCCAAAATGGGGGGAGGGGTGTAACAGGAAGAAGGTGGCTTTTATACAACACTGCCTTTTCTAGTTAGTGCCCCACTACTTCAGTGCTCCTAATTCTTGAGATTTTACTGTGAACCTTACATTTGGAGTTTTTCTTAATTCCTCAGATGCTGGATTAATGTGAAAGTGAGAATCTCTTAATTTCATTTTTAAAAAAAAGTATATGAGTGAGTGGTTGCAAAGAAAGGATTGTAAACATAAAACCTAAAGAGACTCCAAGACAAGAAAGCAAATTAAAAGAACCCAAAAGATATTTTTAAAAATCTCATGAGTTTTTTTGGGGGGGGGCCTGACTCGTGATTTTTGAATGCTTGAATGGCAGTACTGTCACTCGTTGGCCAATACTGGAGATTCTTAGAAACACCTGAATTGATCAATAGACCTCCATGAATAACTGAGGGCTGTCATTGGCACAGGAGTCCCACAATGCCATAAAAGAGGTGGTGATTGGACACCCTGTCATCAAGGACGTTTCATAAGAATTATGAGTCAGCCCATTTTCTGTACTTAAGAATGCTGGATTCATTTGGAGGTCCATGCTCTTGTAGCAAGATTTGGGAGGTGATCCTTATGCAGTTGCCTGCATGGTTGCAGGCCTCTGCTAGGCTTTGGAATGATATGGACCTATTGGACTCTGGGTGTAAGTGGGCTGATTAAGCCTGGAATAGTTTAATTGATTGGGATTTGAGCACTGAAAGGGAGAAAAGTTGATGACAACTCAGGGTAGTTGTTGCTTTCCCCCTTTCACTGTTTCCAGACTAGTTGTCTCTAGGGGATATAATGTTTCAAGTTTAAAGGTTTTAAAACAGTTTGGTTGCAAATGTTAATGCCTCTGTCTGTCTCCATTGACCCCCTGCTATTTGCAATAGAGGAATATAATTAAAGTTTTACTTCAGAATTGATTGAGAACTATTCATTTAGAATTTTTCTACAGTATAAAAGTATACAAAAATAATAGAGTTCTCCTTGGCAGGTACCTCTTTAGAAGTGGAAACATGGAACACCCTGGTGATAAACTGTTTAACACCACTGTAGAAGTTTTACCTGCTGCCGTAAGTGTCTCATTTCCCAGTGCAATGCACAATACTACTATTTTTATGAATGATGTTTGGGGAAAATATATTTTACAAAACCTGGTTGAATTTTTACTCTTTTTTGTTTCATTACAGGAAATGGAATTTGTAAAAGATTCAGCAGGCCATGAAAGTAAAGTTAACTATCAAACAACCAAAGATGGATATTTAAAGATAGGTAAACTACATATTATCATTTCAAAGACTGAAGGTTTTGCTTGTGTATATACACTATAAAAAAAATCTATATACTTGAAAGCTCCCTTAGTTTTATAAGAAACTCAATGTTCCAAAGTTAATTAGTAATCAAAGAATACAATTTGAACTTCTGCATGTTGCAGAATGTAATTTGATTACTTAGAATTCAGTATGGCAGAGTAATGAAAACAGACTTTAGTAAAGGGGATAGTGAAGGTTTTTAATTAAAGAAAAAGCCCAATCATTTCAAGCTCTTCAGTAGGATAATCGACTATGACTTGAGTTTTGCAGCTTGAACTAATTGATTTTGACATCAACTTGTGTTCATCCAGCAACAAAGGTGAATGTTTCATCAGAATAGGCTGCTTTTAAAAAGATCTTATACATCTTTAATAGATTTTTATCAATGTTTCCTATTAGTAATACACTGACGTACTGTCAACATCCAAAATTGTAGGGCCCCAAAAGAAAGTTTTCAATAATCTAGATGTTCTAAAGTTTGAGAAAGTTTTGAGCAACTGGAAATGATGGGCTGCATGGGAAACCTATACAACCAATACTTGGGATATTTAACCTGAATAGCTGTGAACATTTACATTTTGTTTCTAGATCCCCACAGATGCTGATGGTATTTTTTGCATTCTGATGAAATTCAGACAACTTACAAGATACTAGTTGTTGTTTTTTTATTTCTGAAGCAATCATCTAAATTCACCACAGTGCACATACAACCCTCCAGCAACCTCCAAAGTCCCAGTTTTAGTCAAAGGATGACAGCTTTTTAATCTCAAGCCTATCTCTTCCTATTATTTTCCCTTTCTCTCAACATAGCTTACCTTTTTTGTTCTCCTCCCAACTTCCCCTTTCTGCTTTGCCTGCTAAACCTGGTTGCCATTTTCCTTTCTTCCCCTTTCATTACGTAACTGTTGTCTCCCTCCAACTTACTATTTTCTTACCATCACCATTTGCTACTCACCTTTCCCCTACACCTCTTTCCTACTCCCTCTCACTCATTTTCCCCTCATTAAAAGGATAAAATCATCTGACCTCAGCTCAATATTGCACACCCATATCAGTTTGAAATATACCTTACAGATAGTGTCTGATTTTCCATTCTGCTACACCAATTTTATGCTAGTGTAACTATTAGTTACTATTAGTGTACTATTAGTTACACTAGCATTAAAAGTAGTGTAGCAGAATGGAGAATTTGGCCCATGGTTCCTAATAAAAATCACTTCAAACATAATCATATACTCATCTTAAACGGTAAGGTCAGAAAAGCTCTTTTGCATGCTCTGGTATACCCCATGCATCATGTGGCTTATTTCTTTATATTGTTCACAGTAACATTCCCAGTCTAATCTATTCTTCTGCACTTGCAGTGAAGGGACTTCCACTTCCCTTGCAGTCTGTTTCAGCTCTTAGTTGCTTTCATTGAAGAAATGAATCCTAATGTGTAGTAGGAATACTTTCATTTTTTTGTTTTCAGTTGTTACACTGAATACCTCCAAGGAAATAATATAAAGAAAAGAGAAAGCAAATTACTTCGAAGTGATAAAACAAGAGTATTAAGCCTGGATCCACAAAGGGATGCAACAGTGGTGCAACACTGAATGTCACAATGCGTAACTTATATGCCTAGACAAGCACTGGAACACCACTGTGATCCACAAAGCGTGAGTTAGACCCCTAGGCTCCCTACACAATGAATGGGATCCACAAAAGCCAGCATCCTAAGAAGAGTGTGTCTAAGCTAGCCAATGGGAGATGGTGATGAGAGGGGTTTGTTATAATTATTATATAGGTCCCCCTCTTACAGAAATAAGTGCCTATGTCTGGGCTGCAGGGAGGTCTCAGCTCATGAGCCAGGAATTGAGGGAAGATATAGGTGGGCAAATGCCTATCTTGCCTACAGCTGTGTTCAGAGCCTGCCTAACTTCACACAAAATGGACAGGAGAGGGAGGATGACCTCCCTTATAATTTTTAGCCCAATGGTTAGGGTATTCACCTGGGATGAGAGAGAGCTCCTAGTTCAAGTCCCTCCTCAGCCTGATGAGGAGAATGGATATGAACAGGGTTCTGCTATCCTCAGGTGAGTGTCCTAATAACTGGACTATGGGATATTCTGATGTGGGTCTCAATCTCTCCTCTTGTAGTTGTTTCACTTTAATTAAATATGTGAATTATTAAACATTAATTGGGCCAGAGAGAGAGTCCAGTGGCTAAAGCACTCATCTGACAGGTGGCCAATCCCTGTTTAAATCTATTCTTGTCATCAGGCAGATAGTCTCCCATATCCCAGGTGAGTACCATAACCAGTGGGCTAAAAGTTATAAGGGAATTCCTCCTCCTTTGGACATTTTGTTTGGAGTTAAGGGGCTCTGAGCACTTGTACAGATTGGGCTCTGCAGGCAAGATACGTGTCCATCCACCTATTCTGGTTTGAGGATCATTCTGGGGCTTAGACAGGAGATTGGTATGCAGAAACTTAAGAGGGAAGCAGCAGTGCACATGCCCACAGGCAGAAACATAATCACTCAGGGAATGTTTACTACAAAAATTTAGGTACAGAGTGAGTTTAGGCACCTACAGGATTAGGCAGAAGCTGAGTGGGGGGGGGTTGTGGATCACAGTGGCTCCTAAAAATGGGACTTAAACATCTAAATCAAAGGCTAAGGTGCCTAAGTACTTTGGTGAATCTGGGCCTTAAATAATATTTATTATTGACATTAAAACTCTGTGTTAAATGCACTAGGAAAATGTATTTCATTATAACTCATGCTAGTGTTGATTGGTTTTGTTTGTACGTAGGTACATTTGATAATGGAATAGCAGAAGGCATCATCAGTCCATCAATAGGAAAAATACAGGCTATTCGTTTATCTGTCCATTCTGATTCTCCTATGTGGGCATTACTGAGTGAGGTAAGCCTATGGGAAGCATATTAATAGGTGTATTGTTGCTCTCACTCCTGCCCCTGAGTCCACGTGCTAGTATTTATGGCTTTACAATCCCCTTTTCTTAATTTTTGGGGAGGAAAATTGTGAAAGACCTACGTAGACAGGGGGAAATAACGATACAGGGAAAAAGTAACTGACTGCACAAAAAGTACTGAAAAACGTGCAGAAGGATTGAGTCTTCCAACCTTGTCTATGCTGAATATCGCTTACTTGGGTAATCTTATTTCACTGAAAAAAAATCTTATTAGTAAATAATACTTGGCATAAGTAAGGCTAGTAAAATTTGGACCATGATGGAGAAAATTTTGTGTAAGTTTAGTTAGTAACTTTTATTCTTTTCAATCTTCTCTTTCAGTAGTAGCAATCTCAGGTGTTATTTGTGGCAAGAGTAGGCACATATCTTCAAAAAACAGTGTAATTTTAAAGTAGGTGGTGTTAATTGTTTATGGATTCTTCAACAACATCTCATGGGGGGAAAATCTCAAAAGATTTCTCTGAAAGGATTTGGAGGAACCTTAAAACCTGTGACTGTATCCGAAAAGGAGAAAATAGAATTAAATTTAACATTTGATACGATTTCTGTAAATGTATCGAATAATTTTTATTTTATTTTTAAAAAAATAATTTTTTTTTTCCTCTCCAGATACTGATCAAGACTTCTGAAAATACAAAACTCTAGGAAATAACATTTTTGATGTGTCATTTCTTAAGGACTGCTTTGAAAACCAGGCCACCTAGTGGTAGCAACAAATGGTCTGCTGGGGGGAAAAACCCTGTGTACTGCTCCTAGTACTTAATACTATGTATTAGGAAAGGGGGAGAACTGAAACTTTCTTTGAATGTTTAAAGAACAAATCTATAAAATGTTCCTAGTAGACATTTTATAAATAAAAATGCTTTATTATTTTGAGTACACTGACATATCCTAGAGAATGATCCCTACACTAGTATAAAATTAAAACAGAAGGCATTGTTAAAGATGTTGTAGGACCTCCCTCAGGGAACGTAAAATCAGCGTCCTTATTCCAAATTCAGTTCCACCAAAAATAGGGACATTTTGGGGAGAAAAATAAGACCGTCGTTTTTTAACTCCATTGAAATGTATTGACTCAGAGTATTTTGGAGGAGAACTGAAACAGAATGGGAAAGCAATCAATCTTTTACTAAATTACTTCAGACAATCCACCCTAACTAGGAACAGTTTATCAATATGGAGAGCACACTATAGTTTTATGATAATTTGAGCGTACTCTTTGTTAACTAGTATTTTATCCCTGAAGTTCATTTACCATGGGGTATGTTTAGCATCTATTAAATAGAAAGCACCTTCAAGTTATCATCTAAATAATATGAAACAAACTGTTTTTCTTCAGAGAAATGTACAGTTTTCCGGGACAGTGTATGCTGAGTTAATCATAAATAATAAATTTCCTGAATTGTATGTGCTGGTGCTTAAATCTTAGTCACAGAGACACAATTTAGTATAAATTTTAAATGTAAAAGGAGAAGCTCCATTTAAAATGGATATAATAAGGAATCCATATTATGCACCCAGGTGTGGGTCTAGTATCAGTCTTGATACACTACCCTCTTTAGCATTTAAGTGTGCATATTGTGTTTCTCAGTCATTGCACATACTATCAAAAATAATGAACTACTTTATACCAATTTTGCAGCAGTGTAACTCCATTGACATCAGGCCCATATGTTTATAAACAAAATATTTAATTTACAGCAAGATAACTTTATTTAAAATCCACTTTCTTTACATTGTTTTGAAACAGATCAGCAGTGCATGGTCTTTTTTAAATAAATATCTTATTTTAATAGTATTGTTGATACTGTATAGTATTAAGTAAATAACTTTCCGCTGTTAACACTTATGCCATTTAGCCCTAAGTAGAGAGTAGTACAGAACTGGACTATCAAGGGAGGAGGGATTGTTCCCAGCTTGCAAGGAATATGTTTTCTTGCAATGCTATCCCTTAGCATAGTGAACCTTGCTCACCTGGCATATCCAGCCAGTAACTTATGCTGGGGTGGGTCCATACACCTGCTTCTTCCTCACCCCTTTCTGTGCAATTTCCAGGGAGGTCCCAATCTTCCAAATACTGACACACATGAGAAACTTTAGTTGCATATATAATCAGATTTACATGCATGTTTGCAAGACTGAGCCCTCACTGTGGAGCTTTATGATCTGCAGAGACTATGATGCAACAAACCATCCTGGTTGGTGGGAAGATGCAGAAGAAACTGTGAGGAGAGCTTATCTTCAGCCATGTCAAATTGGTGAAGTCTGATTAAAAGGAGAAATTTTTTTTGTGTAACCTATAATCTCTTCTATTTAGACAATGAAGAGGTAGTTATTGTAATAAAGTCAGGCTGGACAGCTTTAAAAGGTGTGCTGGGGCCAGTATGAGGGCCCAAAAGGGTTAAAATATTCTTGCAGGCAGAAGAGAAAGCACAGCAGGGCAATTAAAGGCACCTGGACCCAATGCTGAACCAGTTTTTAATTTACTGTAGCTTCTGTCGTCTTAGTCTGAATCAAATTGTTATATAGGGTGTGCTCTGCTCCCATTAAAATAAATGGCAGAACCACTGTAAGTGGGAGAAGCATTACCTGCCTGCTCCCCCCTGACCCCAACCTTTTGTTAATTAAGTGCCTGATCTAATAAGGGGTTGAGTGCCTCCTGCAAGGTGCTAAAACACTCTCAGTTCCCACTAACTTCAGTGGAATTCAGCCACATGATAGATGCCCTGTGCACTTGTTGCGGGGAGTAAGTAGCATGGTGTAGGAGAAAATTTTAAGTAACTTTAAACCACTGAAAATAGACTTAGAATGATAGTGCCTTGTCATTTAAGCTAAAATAACTCTTTTGCTGCTTAAAAAACCCTCTTTTTTAAATAAACGGTCCTTAAACTTTGAAGTAAAATGTCACAGTTCACAGTGCTTTGATCAATCTGAATTCCTCAGGGGTAACTAACAGCATTGCTGTAGATACTTGTTTATTTCTGTGCAATCAGCCTTCTATCTAGTCTAATCTGCCTACTTGTGTTCTTATGTTCCCCATCATTGTGATATCTGGGAGCCTTACCCATTCATTTAAGAAGTATAGGAGCATTATAAAAATATTAAATTAATGTAAGTACTGCTTATAAAATCCAGGCTATTGTGGTCCAGATTTTGTTCCTAGTCCCCTCCTGCAATGAGCTGTGTGTGGCCAGAGGGATCCGCCTGTACAAAATTTATTGAGCCCTAATCACCTTGGTGTAAAGCCAAACTAAATGAATCTGTGAAGTTACTCTGGATTTTCATTAGGGTAAATGAAAGCAGAGTTTCATACTCTACATTTTCTGATACCTAAAAGGCTGTTGTCACAGTAAGAGTAAATGTGAGGCTGTGCTGTGAGATGCAGGAGGTACAAGCCACAGAATTCTAGCAGGTTAGTGTTAATGTTTGATGTCAGCAGGCCTGATTCTGCTCTTGGTTACAGTGGTGTAAGTCTGGAGTAACTACTGAAATAAACACTGCTCTTGATTTTAGATAAGTGTGAATAAGAACAGAAATCTGGCTCAGTAGTCAAAATTTCCTATTATAGCTTTACATTATGCATTTTACATTACAGTGGAAGATACAAACTTGCAACTCCAGGGAATTAACTCCATGGTTTTGCCCCTCCATACCAAAGTGTTTAGCTCAAAAGAAGAGATTATTGAACAGGGAAGGCATTCATGCTGACCCTTCAAACTGTGACACTAACCTGTGAGCTACAATTCAAATCAGAGCACTGGCCCAGAAGTTGCATAAGAAATTTCTGGGGACAGTGACACAGCTGCTATAGAGCCCCCTTGTGGGCTCATTAAAAACTGGCAATGGTCCAGCCTGCACATACAGCAGTTTTGTCAGCAAGTACCAGGGAATCTCAATAGAACTGGCTGATACTTGAAAGAAGTGGAAAACGAGGATAAGGAACAAGAGATGAGAGATCATAGAGAACAAAAGTATTTTGTATTATGTGTTTGTTTATACAAATAAATATTGTCAGCAAGAAGGAAAGAACGTAAATGCCAATCACAAAAATAAAACATAAGAGGGCAAAATCTCAGATACCAGAACAAGGCACTTAAGGTCATTCAATAAGAAAAATAAGATTACCAAGCAATATATTGACTTTATGGGGTGTTTAAAAAAAAAACCCACAAATTCAGGCTACCCTCAGGCTCGTTACACACACATTAATAATTTGTTTAGAAGATCTGGGGGGGGGAAAAGTTTCCCAGACAAATGCTTAAATACTAATGATGCTTATTCAACCTATTTTGATTTTCATTAAAGTGCAGTGAGAAAATGACTGACTTCTGGTGCCTACGTTTTAGCAGTTTGTTTTTAGATTTTTTTTCCCAAGGACTTTTAAAGGAAAATCCTAAAATCTAAGAATTATCCATTTGGTTTTTATTAATTTATTAGATTTTATTTATTTATTGATATCTTAAGGTTCTGTGCTCTGTGGGAAAAATTCTGCCCTCCTTAATTGTGTGACCAGTTGCACAGCTAAGGGAATCTGCATGTGGTCTTTCTTGATACCTATGCATAACTACTGTTAATACTAATTGACATGACATGCACCCCGAGAAAAGAGAATCCTCTGAGACAGGAATAATCCTTCAAATATAAGTGAGATATGTAGGCCAAACAAATTAATATAGCCCTGTAATTATTTAGATTCAAATTGTTCTTTAAAAATATTTGAGTGAATGTATGGAACACTGTCAGACACATGGGAGTTCCATCTTTCACATCCACTGTTCCTTCTTCTCCATTACTTATAAATCACAATCTTTGTAGATGTTTAACTCTATTTTTTTATGTTGCATAAACTGTCTTGTATGGGTATGTCTATGTTTTGTAAACCTCTAAGTGTCTTATTTATTGCAATGAATAAAATGTTCTTCAGATATATCTTCCATAATCTGCCTCCACTGGATCACATACATGTTAATGGAAGTCCTTTTATGAATCTGGGCCCAGGAATCAGTCCGGAATAGCTGAAATTGATTCTCCTGTTCAGTTATTCCTTAAATGTATGATAGGACTCCCCATTTGTAGCAGGAGGCTTTTTTTTCTTTGGTTTAGGCAGAATTGCCTCAGAGAGTGACTGTAAGAAATACCTTTCCCATTCCAGCCAAGTGAGAGTCTTGGTAAGTATTAGAGCTAGTTGGGAACTTTCACCATAGGCACCAACTCTGGGTGCGCTCAGGGGGCCCAGTACTGATCAGAAAAAAAAATTGTTGGTGCTTAGCACCCACTGGGAGGGTCAGGGTGATTAGTTGTTGGCAGAGTCCACAGCTCAGCTATTTCGCCCACACAGTGTGGCTGCAGTTTGTCTTGCCCCATCTGCCTGGCCGCACTGATTAGCTGTTTGATTTAACCTGATTTAATCAATCAGCTGTGAATTGTTCTTTTCCCCAGGTGGCACCTCCTTGTTCCAGCAGGGCAGGGCTGTCATTCTGACCCCAGGCTGTGGGGCCTGGGGCTTCTGCTCCAACCTCTGGCAGCTTCAGGGCAGCACCCAGCCAGAGAGGGTGGCGGGGGCCCAATTCTCAATCCATGACCCCACCCCACCCCAAATTTACCAAAAAAAAAAAAAAATCCAAGAAAATCAAAATGATGGCTCACCATAAGGAAGGTTCTTGTCAGTTTCACTTTCTCTGGGAGAACATCCACTCACTGGACTGCTGTGAAGGGACCTGGGTGTTTTAAACCTCCAGAGTTAGAACAAAGCCTAGGCACTGTCCCAGTCTTGGGGTCCATAGGCACACTGTCAAGGTGCAGACCCTTTAATCCTCCTTTCTGCAAGCTGTGACCTTGTGGTCCTCTGCCCAGACCCCAGAACCAGCACTGCCTTCTTAGATTACCCTGTAGCTTAAACACGTGCTTTCCCAAAATCCCCACCAAAGGTTTGAGCATTCTGTGTTACTTTACCTCTCTCAAGAGGCACATTGTAAGTGTAGCACATAGCACACACAGACAGGTCACAGCATTCTAACACTGTTGCTCTTTTATTTAAAAAATAAAGCACAAGTGAGCCCCATTGGAGTGGAGGTATGATTCCCCACTAGTGGTGAACATACTTATGCTAGATCTCATGGAGCTAGCGTACTAAAAATAGCAGTGTAACTATGCTGTGCCAAAGCTGCCTGAACCCTTTGGGTGCATACTCAGAATAGCTAGCCAGTGCCACTTGTGTTAGCCTAGCTACACTACTAGTTTTAGCTCGCTAGTTCGGTGACAGCTAGCATGACTATGTCCATGCCAGTTGGGAATCACACCCCTACTTCCAAGCGTAGACATGCTTTGAGAAAACAAACATCCTAACCACAATGGGCCTTACGTGTTCACTCTTCCCCAGGGAGATAATCTGTTTTTATATAACAGGACAGCAGGGTCCCCTGCCTCATCAGGTTCCTTCATACTGGGTTATTTTTCTCTCATCTTGAGCTGGAGAAAAATGGTTCCCCTGAGTACAGCAGCTCCTGCTCTTTTATAACTTTCAGCCCCCTATGTCAGGTGAGTTTAGATTTGAAAACTGGTTTGCACTGGGGAGTAGCTACATCTTAATCATGGCTGCTCAATGTAATGACTTTCTACTGGTAGGCCTTTGTCACTACCCCTGTAGGAATTTCAACCAACTGTGGCAGTAAAGAGATCACAGAAAGGACAAACGAGCTACACATTCAAGATAAGAGTTTGCAGCCTGGTAAAAATACAGAGTTCCTAATCTCACAAAATTCAAAAATCACAGCATGCATTTGGGAACCAAAAAATTCCATTCTCCTGAAATAGAATTTTTCTGGAAATCCTTTGTGTGAAAAATTTCAAGACAGTTTTTTTTTTTTCAAAAATGCAAGGTGTTTTTTTTTTTGTTTTGTTTTGTTTTTTGCAGGAAGGGATTTCTATTTTACATCCAGCTCAAGTAAGTATGTCCAATATGACAGGTAAGTGTCTTAATCTTGTGTATGCTGGAGAGAACATTTGAGAATTTCAAGAGCTTCTTCATAAAAATTGCCTCTTCTCGTAAGAGCATCCCCTTAACCATTAGCTCAGTCATATATACCAAGGTACCCAAACGACTTTAACTGTGCCTTATAGTGACACAATGTTTAAGGCATTTAGTGTTTATGGACCTAAATTAGTTTTAAAAAATTTAAAGATGTCTTTTTTCTCTTGTGGCATCACGGCTGGGCACTATTAAGGATTTTTTGGATGCCATAAATGTGCATTTCTTACCTTAACATTTTGGAATGTCTTAAGTGTTATCTTAACTTTGAATTTTCCCAGGTTTATAATGCCTGATTTTGAGTTACTGTTTCAAGTGCTGCATGCTGGGTAAAAACATGAACTCCATGTTTCTAAAACTAAACTCTCCCTCTTATTTAAAGTGAACTACTTACAGAGATACTACAAGAGCAGCTAGCATTCAAACCATATGCACACAGCTTGGGTTCCTCTTCTAAATCTTTCCCTCCTGGAAACTCTGCTCATCCCTTCAAGTTCCATGAAGGTTGCTACAATTACAACACTTCTGATTTTTTCTTTAAGTTATTGGAACATACGCTCAAACGTAATTCCATTTTATTTTTCTTTTTGGCCTAGAAGTGTCTTTAGTTTAATGTTTATTAGAAATTTTATAGACAAATATACCCAAGATGGTAGATAGCTATGACATCTTAAAAGGGCAGTGAGAGTGTGTCAAGTAATCTGTGAGACCTCTGGAAAACATGTCCATTTTATCTCATGCATTTAAGTCATCACAACACTCTCACACCAGCATCAACCTCCTACTCCATTATCAGCTTTCACAATGACAACTATATATAAAAAACCCACAGATCACCACATTTACCTTCAGGGATCCAGTAAACACCAAGAAATCAGTTCGCTATAGCCAAGCCTTCAGATACCACAGAATAAGCTCCAAAGAGAAAGTCCAGGATACAGACCTTAACACACTTAAACCCCACCTTTACCAAACACAGCCACTCCACCAGAAAGTACATTGCATCATGGAATGGATGGTGCACCATCTAAATACCCCAGGAGAACCTGCTTCAATACAAGGGGGGGGGGGAAAGCCCTATGACTATACACCGATTTGTCACCTATCACCCCATGCTGGAACCTCTATAGGGAATCATTAAACAAGTACAACTGATGGACACCACCTCCTGGAAGAAATTTTTCCTGAACCCCCTCTTCTGGCCTTCAGATAGCCCCCCAACCTCACTAAGATCATCAAAAGCTTCCCACAGACCAGGACACACCAACACAAAGTAGCATCGGACACTCCTATAACAAGTGATGCAAAAAGGCTGGCATATCTTCACTGCTACAATAATCAATACAGCATGACAACCTATCTTTCAAAATCCATGCCTATTAGAACATGTAGTGTACCTCATCCAGTGTGCAAAATGCTCCTATAACAACTATGTAGATGAAATAAGACACTCAATATGTTCTTGAATGAACTCATACAGAAAAATGATAAAAAACAAACACTTTTCACAAAACCATTCCTCCATGTCTGACTTCTCAAACCTCACTCTTAAAGGAAAATGCATAACCCATCAAAAGACAAGCCAGGGAACTTAACTCTGGTGAATGCCAAAAATCAGATTTAATAAAGATGCTGGATTTATGGTTTATTACGACAATCTATAATTCACTAATCCTTTTTTGTCCTGTGTTAACTGCCCACTTCACCTTGAATGGTCCCGTGTAACATGTGTTAATGCCTTACCTGTTCCACCTTGGATTGAACTGTGACACTGAGTACCTTTCCCAGAAGAGAAGAGCTCTTTTGTAACTCAAAGTTTGTCTCTTTCACCAACACAAGCTGGTCTGGTAAAAGATATATCACCCATCTCGTCTTACAAGCAATAAAAGTTGTTGCAAAGAAATTAGCTGCAGAGGAAGGATGCTTTATTTCTCGTGTCACAATGGGCCCACTAAATTACCTTAGCCTGTTGGTAACTTATTTAATCATATCAATTAGATAGAACAATCATTATTAGCTTAATTGCAATCTCTTTTTTCCAAATAGAGCCTGCATATGGGATTCAGATTGATTTTTAACTATCTGGAAAGTTAGAAGCGCCGGTCTTTGTTCTGTCTGATCTAACAAATGAAGGGCAGTCAAGACTGACAGATGCCAAAGCTCTCCAAGAGCCCAGCTGGTAATTACTATTCATTATGGATTTTCTGGTACCTTTTCAGTCGCCAGTCCCGGTGCAGTAAGAGTAGGGAGGCCAGGCTGCATAAGTGGGTGAATACCCTCTTTACCTCAGCTATGGCGCCCCGGCTGCTGGAGGGCTGCGGGCTGCCTGGACTAACAGCTCATAGACTCATAGACTCATAGGTCAGAAGGGACCAATATGATCATCTAGTCTGACCTCCTGCACAAGGCAGGCCACAAAACCCTACCCACTACCTGGGACTGGGGAGGGGGGCGGCTGCCATGGCAACCATTTCCCAGCTCCTAGGACAGGACTGGGCCGACAGAGGGCGCCGGACAGGACAATGACGACCGCTGCTGCTGCTGCGCAGGGAGGGCCGCGGTCGCTCAGTCCTACAGGTCGGGCGCTGCCGGCGCTTGGTTTAGCCGGCACGTGCTGCTGGGCTCTGACGGCCGCGGACTGAGCCGTGATTGGCTGCGGCAGAGCGCACGCAGCCAGTGGGCTGCGCCGGGACGGTTGCGAGTTGCGGTTCGCTCGGTCTGGTCACAGTGTGAGCGGATTGGCTCGGGTTCCGCGGCGCGCGGTCGCACCTGCTCTTCAGCGCCTGCATCCCTCCGAGCGCAAGCGGCGCATGCGCAGTTGACGTGCGGGCGATGCGCTGGGAGACGCGGCGGGCTTTGGCAGCGAGAGGCGGACGGGACTTTCTGTGTTGCCGGTAACTGTCTTCCCGGGAGCGGGATGGCCGACGGTCTCTGAGTCACGTTGGGAGGGCTGCCTCTGCTCGCTGGGTGCGTAGTGAGGCTCCGAGCATCCCCGCGCGGGATGGGCGTGAGGGCGCTGCCCTGGTCTCCCTTCGCATCCCGCGCGGAAGCGGCGGCGATGGGGCAGCTGCTCCCGTGGTCACCCGACAGTCGGCGGCCCCAGGCGCGTAGAAGCGCGGCGGTGGCCCTCAGGCCGGCGCTGCGCAGAGGAAGGCGGGAGGGGAGGCCGCTCTGCTGCTGACCCTCCCCCACCCCGCCGGTGCCCCTTCCGCGTGCCGGCCCGGCGGTTATTTGACCGTTCGAACGCCCGCGGCCTGAGGAACCCGCGCGCCGGCGGAGGGCGCTGCGCTTTCCCTGCTGGATGCGCGCCTGGCGGGGTTCCCCCTTGGCCGCAGTCTCGCGCCCCCTCCAGCGCGCCGGCGCCCAGCTGACATGACAGCTGCTTTCCTTCAGCCCGGCCCCGCTCGCTGCCCCGGCAGCACCTGCCCGCCTCTCCCGGGAGCTGCTCGGGCACCTAGTGGGACTAGCCAGCGAGAACAACAGCAATTAGCGGGGGGCGGCAAGGCGGAGAGGCCCAGCAGGCGCTGTACCGCGAGGGCGGGTATCGGATAAGAAGGTCCCCTAACTGCCGCCTGACGGGGAGAGGACCCGGCTGGCTGGTTTCTGGCGGGCCGTTAGGGTCAGTCAGACTCTGAGGCTGGCGTTAGGTGCTCTTGTGTGTCTGCTGCAGGCAGATCCCTGGGGAAAGGAGGGGCTTGGGAGGGGGAGATGCTCTGCTCTGCCCTGGAAGGCGGCCTCCTTAACGACTCCATGAAGGGTCTTCGTCAAAACGCAGGCCCTGGCTGTGGGGGTACGTCACATGGGCCAGATATAGCATCTTGCTTTAATCGTAGATAGCCATGTAGCATCTATTTTTCAAATCTTACCGGTTAGCTGCACTAAATCTGTTGTTATGCCAGGACTTCCTCTGTGTAACTGTAATATTTTGGGGTTTAACCCAGCCCGGTAAGGAGTTGTCACTGTCTGCCCTGTAACCATCGGTGCCTTCAGTATGTGGCAGCTGTGGCTCAGAGCTCAGGTGCCACCAGCCTGCAGACAAACATGTGGTTTCCTGAATGTGCTATGGAGCCCTGGTTCAGTGCTCTGACTCCAGCAGCTTGCCAACAACACAACAGCTCCATGCAGGTCTCTTCTATGGTTAGTTACTACTTGTAGAAAGGCCTGTGCACCTCTCTTTCTCTCCCCCCCACCTCCTGAATTTCCCAAAAATCTGTCCACCAGGAAGAGTCCCCCTCCACACACAGCTGCTGCTTTGTCTGCAAAATTCACTCCTAAGGTCACAGAACAATATTCCTTTTTGCTGAGAGTTATATTAACTGCTTTAAATGTAGACAAAATATCATTTTCCACTAGAACTGCTGTTGGAATACTATCCAGCACACCAACTTTCGAAGTTCCCTCTGGATCTTCCCACTCTGCATGTACTTTAGTTAAAGATAAAGTGAATTTGTATCACCCCAGTGCTAGGAGTTCTGCATTCTCTTCAGGGAGCATATCTGTCTGTTTAACCATGCTTTCTGTGACCAGAGAAATCGGTATACCATTGTCTCTCCACCAAATACTTTCTTTGTTAAAGCTGCCAAAATAAATGACAAATACCAAATTAACCTCCAATGGGTCAGACTTCACAAAATGAAGCAGGTACCTCTTGGGATCCTGTGTTCGGAACAGGTGCATTAACTTGGGCTGGATGGGTGTGGGCTTAGCTTCTTTCATCATAGGGTAATTATTCCTCCATGAATGCTATTCAATGAAATTGCATGTGAAAGCCCTGGACTGTTCTCCTGTACATGGAATTTGCTAGTGAGGTTCCCAAGAGATGATATATTCTGGGGAGGAGAGTGCCAGGGCTCCTTAACGCTGCCCTTCTCTGTGTCTAGCACTCACTGGAGACACTGGCTTTTATATAGGAATCAGCCAGATCTGTGGCTTTTTGGATTGAGCACAGGGAGTCATTCCAAATAACATGTCTGACTTCTTCAGAACCTATGCTCAGGATCTGCTTCTGTACAAAAAAGATCAACAACTGTTCATAACTCTCTCCCCTTCTTCTTGACCCATTTTTCATCAAATCACACAGTTTTTATACACACAGTTTCTGATTAATTTTATTATTCATTTTGAGTCTTCTATATTTTGTTCCATGCACCTCAGGAGTAATCTGGAATATTTGCAATATGACCTTTTTAATTTCACCATATTTCAATGCTTGTTCAATTTCTGTTCCATTAAATACATTTAAAGCTTTCCCCAAGAGTTTACTAATCAAAGTTGGGACATTCTTGTCCTCTGTAACTTTATGGATGGATAGATCCATTAGCTATTAGCCAAGGTGCATAGGGATGCAGCCCCATGCTCTGGCTGTTCCAAACCTCTGAGTTCCAGAAGCTTGGACTGGTTGACCAGGGGATAGATCACTTAATAATTGACATTTTCTATTCATTCCCTCTGAAGCTTCTGGCACTGGCCACTGTTGGAAGGCAAGATATTGGGCTAGATAGACCATTGTCTGACCCAATATGGCTGTTCTTATACATGTCACATCTTTCAAAAGTGGCAAAGTATTTTGCAATAGAATTTGTTTGGTTTTTTTGTATGTGGAACTCAACTTATCCCAGCTGAGTGTTCCATGAGGGGAGAGTACCTGTGGGCTCTGGGATCTGTCCATGTTTCTCTATCCTCTTTCTCTAGGGTTTTCTTCTTTCAGCTGAATGGCTCATTGATGTGTAGTTGCTTTCTTCTCTTTCTGCTTCTCAGCTTCCAGGGCCCTCAGGTGTGCTGCTTCTTGCTCCTGCTTCTCTTTTATCTAATTGTGTGAAAAGTTTAAATAACTTGTCTTTCATTGCATAACAGCTCTTTGGCTGAGGCAGGAATAGAATCTCATTCTCTGTGAAGGCATTCAACTATCTAAGTCATGACATAAAAGGCAATAATATAAACATAAAAGGCAATAATTAAACCAAGCAATAATTAACCACAGGAACAATTTAGAAAAAGTTGTGATGGATTCTCCATCAGACAATTTTTAAATAAGCTGTTTTTCAAACAGGAATCAATTCAGGGAAATTCTATGACCTATGTTATACAGCAGGTGAGACTAAAGGTCACAGTGGTGGTCTCTGATGGGCTTATAATCATAGAAATGTAGGGCTGAAAGGGACCTTGAGATTATCTAGTCTATCCTTCCATGCTGAGGGACAACCAAGTATACTTAGGCCATCCCTGACAGATGTTGGTCAAACCTGTTTTTAAAAACCTTTAAAGATGGGGATTCCACAACCTCTTTAGATACTCTTTCAGTGCTTAACTTGAGTTATAGTGAGTTTTCCTACTACTTAACCAGGATCTCCCTTTGTTATGCTTATAAAATAAACAGCAGGATCTTATTCAGGGGGACAAGGCAATACACTACATTTATTGTGAATACAAAAATTTCAGAAAGCAGTTGTGTGCGTGCACATGCACACAGTTCTACAAAGATTGAGTATAGTTGCTCGTGTTAGTCCACTGGCCAGGTGGTTAAGCACAAAGGAGGGAGTATGGTCTGTCGGTGCACACCGATATGCCTGGAGGATGATTGTAGAACCAAACCCAAAGTCCTCATCTTTTCATCCCCTTTTCATAGGGGTAGGCTCTTGTGCCACTCTATGCTGCATCTGCATCCAGGTGTAATTATCAATCACCCATGTTTTGCAAGCATGACCATTGTGGAAGAAACAAGGCTTCACTCTGTGTTTTTAGTTGAGGCTCATCAGAGATACTCTTTTTTGTTATTCTTAAGAAGTACAAGCATATGCAGGAGGAGAGCCACTGACAGAGTTGCCTCTGGTCAGATAAGGGTCTCCACCCTCAGGCAGATTTTAACATATATGTATAGCAGGGTTAGAATTACAGCTTTCACTCTTCTTATCACTTAGTCAAGGCTACAGACACAAGCAAACTGCAGCACAAACAATTTCTTTGATTCAAACAGTTATATTTCTCAGTACATTCTCACCCTCTATTTTACCCCCTCCCTTTACCCATAAGACATAAGTTTCTGGACCAAAGTTTAAGGCCAACACAGTTTTACTTCCACAAATTCCCCCCGTTTGGTGCTTTATAGCACCACACTGCCTTAAACTTCTATATCCATTAAGTCTTCAACTTCTTTCTTCACTTGATTGTCCCATTCTTTTATCTCACCATACATATTATATACTTCTGTTCTGGGCTTAGCATACCTTTCTGCACTTCCCCCAAATAAAATTAACACAATATAATAGATCTTGGACCCCCATCCTCCGAGCCAGGACTGTAGGCTCCATTGATCTGTGTTTTGGAGCTTTGCTACTTCCTTTCTAATACGCTCAGCTTGTGTGAGAATGTCATGGGTGTTATCTGGTGTATAAACACAACATTCGGGTCCTATCAGGGCACACACTCCTCCTTTGCTTGCTAAGGTAAAATCTAGAACCATTTGTCGTACGCTACCCATTTCAGCGGCTGTGCTTTCAAAGCCCTGGGTAGTGGCATTGGCCACTTCTTCAAGTATCCCAGCAATGTGCCTTATTTCTTTGATGGAGTATACAACTCCAAGGTGAGGCATGGTGATACCCCAATACTGTTGGGCCCCAGTGATTGCTCTTTTGTTCCGGAGACTGCCCTGGTGTGGTGTGGGGGTGTATCTAATGGCAGGGACGACAGCCCCAATGTAGCAGGAGCCTTCCCACCACGGGGGTAACCTCTTATGGGCCTCATTCCCACAAATAAATTAATGATCCATTAAACCTATATGTTCTTGTGAAAATGCTTTAGGGCTTTGCGTTAGGTGAATTCCATAATAACTGATGTTCAGGGGGTAGGGAAAATAGCCCCTAAAAGCGCTCCCATTCAAGGCTACATACCTGTATAGTTGATAGTAAAGATATAGTTACAAATGCTATAACCAACCCTTATACTTTTGTGGAATACCTCCTTCCCCCACATGGATCAGTTGGACTTCAAGCAGTATTCCCCTTGGGCTCATAAGCTAAGCGGATGTATTCTGTTTTATTCCGACCTACATCAGCCCAAGTTTGAATTTTTCCAGAAAAAGGAATGGGAACCCCTTGCACTATTTGTGTGATGTTTAACACAACTGGAGCCATGTGTATACCTTCTCTGGAATGCAAGGGAACATGACTGCAAATCCAACAGTTAGACACATTTATGTCTTTTTGTAGCTGGTCAATTACTTGCAAAAAATGTGTTTGTACTGTCCAAGGAGCATTTCCTTCTATGGTTCAATTGCTCGGTCTTTAATTGTACCTCGGAGTCATTAGGTTGTCGGCCTTCTACCCCACAAACCTTGGGGATTTCCTTGACAGATGGCAATCAGGAACCATTTTTCTTCTTGCCTAGATCAAAAGGGAGCCATCCAGATAATGCCAATACAGAACATTGAGAAGATCAATAGCCATACTCAGTTAGGGAACCAGTGACTTGGAGGATTTTTATGTCTTTCTTCTGAGGTGGTAGAGATGACGTCGTAGCACATCCTCTTCACTCTGGAGTGGCAAATACTCTTCTTGAGCAGGGGAGAGGTTACAAGCACTTGCACCCTGGTCCTCTGACCTTATTTCTAAAGGCTCTTTTACAATGTGAGGCGTATATCCAGGACTGGTGACCTCTGCACTTCACAGCAGTGTTGGTAGTGAGGAGTACCTGGAGTGGACCTTTCCAATGTGTTTCCAAGACTGTCTTCCTTTGGTGGACTTTTATATGGATCCAGTCACCTGGCTGTAGATCGTGGCATGCTTCTTGACGTTCTTGGGGAAGGGCTTCTTGTACCTGTGAACGAAAAGCTTTAACACACTTCATTAACGCGTGATAATAAGCTAAAACAGTTTCATCAGCTAAATTAATATCCATTATATGAGTTAACACTGGTGGAGAACTAGGGAACCTCATGGGCCGTCTCATTAGGATCTCGTGTGGTGATAGTCCAGTCTTTCTGTTACATGATGATCTCATACTCATGAGGGCTAAAGGCAGGGCGTCCGGCCATTTGAGGTTGGTTTCACTGGAAATTTTGGCTATTTTATTTTTCAGGACACCTTTGTCTCTCCACTGCCCCCACAGCCTGAGGGTGATAAGGGCAATGAAAGTTCTGTGGGCCTTGCAAACTTCTTTCATAACTTGGCCTGTAAAGTGAGTGCCTCTGTCACTGTTGATAGACAGAAGGATCCCAAATGAAGGGATAAATTCTTTCAAAAGTCTTTTGCTGGCTTTAATAGTGTCAGCTTTTGCAAATGGGTAAGTTTCTACCCATCCTGAAAATATACATACAATTACTAATACATATTCATAGGAAACACATTTTGGCATTTGAATGAAATCAATCTGAATATTTACAAATGGTCCCCATGGTGGGGGGTGCACTGGCCTTCTTGTTTTTACAGATTTGCCCATATTGTGAGCCTGACAAATAGGGCAGATTTAGCAATATTGGTGAGCCATTATGGAGAAAGTAGGGGCATACCAATCTCGTTTCACTGCTTCTGTCATCCCCCTTTGCACATACCCCATGGTGTACTCGAGCAAAGTAAGGGAGAAGGACCGGGGGTGCCACCAGGCGGCCGTCCGGGGAGTGCCACAAATGGTCTGGGTGTTAAAGGCACTCTGCCAGTCTACAACACTTCTTTTTGCTTTCTGGGGCCTTATCCTGGAGGAGGGCAACATCCTCAGGAGTAGCCATAGGAGACTGGACTGACATGCACAAAAACATGGATGTGGCCTGAGGTGTAGAAAGGGCCACAGCCTTAGCAGCAGAGTCTGCCAAGGCATTTCCACAAGTAACTTCATCATAAGGAATTTGGTGAGCTTGACATTTAACAGCAGCAATGACAGAAGGCAATTGTAAAGCATCTAATAAAGCAGCAACATAAGATCCATTTTTAATAGGTGAGCCTCCCGAAGCGAGGAAGCCTCTTTGTTTCCAGAGTTGACCATAATCATGGGCGACACCAAAGGTATAACGGGAATCAGTAAAAACATTAACAGATTTAGCCAGGATACAAGCCCTAGTTACAGTAAAAGGTTCAGCCACTTGGGCAGAGTTCACACAAGGAAGTGGGTTACTTTCAATTACTTTCATGTTGCGAACAAACAGCATAGCCAGCCACAAGAATACCTTCAGAGTTTCTTTGACAAGAGCCATCAACATAGAAAATCAATTCTGGGTTCTGCAAAGGGGTATCTTTAAGATCAGTTCAGGGCATAGTAAGGTGTGCAGTCACAGTTAAACAATCATGAGGTTCACCATCAAGAGGGGTGGGCAATAATGAGGCAGGATTGAGAACCGGACACTGGGTGAGTGTAATATGGCTTGCAGACAACAAAAGAACTTCATATTTTGTTAAGCAAGTATTTGATAGATGCTGTGTTTTGGTTTTCAACAACAGAGCAGCAACAGCACGGGGAACAGAAACAGTAAGTGGAGAACCAAGGACCAGGGTTTCTGAGGTTTCAACCAAGGCAGCTGCAGTTGCAACAGCAAGGTGGAAGTCCTGCAGCCATGGGGTCTAGGGCAGCACTATAGTAGACAACAGGCCTGTGCTTATCCCCATGCATTTGTGTGAGGACTCCTAAGGCAAACCCATCTTTTTCATGACAAAACAATATAAAAGGTTTTGAATAGTCAGGCAAACCAAGTGCAGGTGCATTAGAAAGAGCATGTTTTACAAAGGTAAAAGCTTGTTTTACCTTGGCAGACCAGAGAAGAGGTTCAGGAGTCTCAAGCCAAGTGAGTTCCTGCAGAGGCTTAACAATAGAGGCATAGCCCAAAATCCATTGGCAGCAATAACCTGCCATGCCTAAAAAGGTCCTTGTTTGTGTCACAGTAGTGGGTTTAGCCGAATCTTAAATAGTTGCGCCGTTCTTATTTGTCCAACCTCATTGGCATGTTGGGACCAAAAAGGGTGGGACTATTGACAAAATTTCTTTCTGTATGTTTGATATCTCAGGATCCTGTCTGTGTTCAGGAGGTGCAGACAAAACTGCCAAAACAGCAAGTTCATTTTCATAAGGACAGTCTAAATGAACCCCGTCTGGTGAACAATAAATAGTACAACTAAGCTTACAAAGCAAATCTCTCTCTAACAGGTTAACTGGAGAAGGACATAAAAGAAAAGCATGCTGATCAGAAATAGGTCCTAAAGAGACAGAAAGTGGCTTAGACTCTGGATGTTGTACTAATTGGTTAGAAATTCCTACTGCATTTACAATTTCAGCAGATAAGGGAATAGAGGAAAAATCCTGGGCTTTTAAGGTGCACCTGCTAGCTGCAGTGCCTATAAGGCATTCTACTGGTTTTCCATCAATAAGACAAGACAAAAAAGGACCTGACTGATCTATTAACAAAAGAGGTGCATTGATGAAGTTAGTATTCCCCAAGCTGTCCTAATAAGAGGGTTGAGTCTGGTTCTGGGGAGGAGGAGGCCGTGGTCCAAATGTCCTCTCTGACTGGCCAGGTCGGTTTGGACATTCTGCTTTCCAGTGTCCCACCTGTCCACAATAGTGACGAGGAATTTCCTAGGGCTGAAAAAGTACCATGTCTCACTCCATGACCCCATCCTCATCCCCTAAAGCCTCCTCTACATGGGGCTCAATTGGGGTCAAAATGCTGGATTTGAAGAGCCATTAATTTAGTTTCTGAGCTTTCTTTTACAAAATCTCCTTGCTGATTGCAGGCAAAACAGAGGAATTCCCTCCATATTTTCCTGCATCTGGCTGACTCTTCCACAGCCATACCTTTTGATTTTTAAAAGATATTAAAATTCATAAAGCATGGAAGTACCCAAAGGGTTACTTTGCTAACAAAATCAAATCATTTTAAACAACAAAATGGGGTTCTACAAACTGAGTGTTAGTTTAAATTCTTAAATCCTTACACATCTACACAATATATTTACACACACAAAATGTCTTCTAAATGTTAAACCAAAAACTTTCTTTTTATAACACTATTACCCTCTGAACAGTTTCACAACTGTTACCTTTACACATTTCCACATCTCTTAACTGTTTAATTTCCCTTCAACTTTTTGTAGTATTAAGTCTTACAAAAGCTACCTTTAACTCCTCTCCTTTCCTTAAATAACTTAGTTTTGCATTCAATTAAACATATTTTAGCTTCTTTTTTTTTTTTTTTTTTTTTTTTTTGTGCCATAGCTTTAACATTTCACTGGCAACATAAGTTCTGTGATTTAAAGCCTTTTTTTTTTTTTTTCTTTTTCCCAATAAAAAAGAACATGTGGAATGATAGGTGGACAAGCCTGGCCGAGTTTACATTGGGTCTTTAGTTCTTTTATCTGAACTTTTAATTTCTCTTGGGAGTCCTTAAGGCTCTGCACCTGGGATTCATGCAGCCTTTTAAAACTTTTCTTATACCAATCAAAAGAAACTGCTCACTAGGATCATCTCTGGTATACCAATTCCATTTATCTAAATATCTGCCAAGTCCTTTGGCCATAATGTGTATACATATAAAATGCTGGGGTTCCCTTTGGTGAGAGGGGGACATCCTCTGACCCCCATTTCCTCAATTCACACAGGTACATTCACACAGGAAAGTTCATAAAGGGAGTCCTGTTGTCCACAGGGCATGTCCGAGGGAAATGCAGAAGGCACTCCAACGGTGTCTCCTACTGTGGCTTCAGGCTCATTACCGTGGTAAAGTCAGGTCAGATGGCTACAAAAGAGTATACCTGGCCTGGTATGAGGGCGAAAGGGTTAAGCACCCTCTGCCTGGCAGGCAGAGGGAAGAGCACAGCAGGGCAATTAACGGCACCTGGACTCAATGAAGGGCCAGGCCAGGGGTGTTTAAACCCTGCCTTCCCTAAAGGAAAAGGAGGGAACACATGCATGAAAAGCTGCCAGAAGTTTTTTCTGGGGCAGCTTTTTCTGGGGCAGCTGTAGGAGAAGGTTTTCTTCCAGGTCAGGAGACAGAGCTCTGTTTTAGTCAAGGGAGACGAGGTAGCTGGGGGCATCCTGACTGCAAACGGCAGAGGTAAAGTGTGAGACCCACCAGGGGAAGTTGGCAGTTTGCCACAATGGATAAAGGGGAGGGAAAAAATCAGTCATTCTCACTGGGTTGCAGGGTTCCACCGAGTCCCCTTGCTTTCAGTACTGCCTTTCAGACAGCGCTGGGGGGGGGGGGCGGCTGGACTCTGCTTAAGTCCTAGACCTGGTCAGCGGTTATAATCTCAATTCACACACTGACTATAACCTTTCCTCAATTCACACAACTCCCAGCTTTCTAAATTTTGACTAGTCACCTTTATACCTTAGCCAGTATGTCTGATGAGCCTCCTCTCAAAAGTTCAGATCGCGTCAGCTACTGTTCAGGATTTCCAACCCTGGATTTCCAACGAGCAGTCCTCCACTGAGCACCCCATTAGAGATTTCAAAAGGTCTCTTACCTTGGTGTGGCATGCTGGGGTTTGGAGGGAGACGGCCCGTAGCCTGTGGGGTCCTGACAGAGTGTTTAGCGATCCAAGTCATGGCACCAAGAACTGTGGAAGAAACGAGGCCTCACTCTGCGTTTTTAGTTGAGGCTGATCAGAGAGAGACTCTTTTTTGTTATTCTTAAGAGGCACAAGCATATGCAGGGGGAGAGCCACTGTCAGAGTTGCCTCTGGTCAGATAAGGGTCTCCGCCCTCAGGCAGATTTTAACGTATATTAATAGCAGGGTTAGAATTACAGCTTTCACTCTTCTTATCACTTAGTCAAGGTTACAGACAAGCAAACTGCAGCACAAACAATTTCTTTGATTCAAACAGTTACATTTCTCAGTACATTCTCACTCTCTATTTTACCCCCTCTCTTTACCCATAAGACATGCATTTCTGGACCAAAGTTTAAGGCCTACACAGTTTTACTTCCACACCATTGTTGTTTTTCATAGTTCGTCTTGTTTTTGTCCTTCGAGGTGGATCCCAGGGTCATCAGGGTGGGCAGTCTTCGGCTGTCTGGGTTGTAAAAGTTATCTTCACTTCCTTGAACATCCGAGGCTGGTGCCGTTTCCCATCACTCTCTGGTCTGTCTCACATACACACATCACTCATTCATCTATTCACACCCCTAATCTCTTAACATTTACTTAAAACTTGTAACTGGAAGACACAAATGTCTCTAACATTCAATATTATCACACAACATCCTCATTTAACATTGAAATCTTTCTGTTTCAGAACATTTGCTGATGTTACTTTAAGCCATGATCTTAAACATATGTACTTCAACAATAGCAAGAGTTTCACAGAATGATCTTTGGTAACTTTACAAACAGGATAATCAATGACCAGCTGTTAGGTTTGGACAACTTATCATTAGTGAACAAGTCACCCTACATACCCAAAATGCAAAGCCTCATAGAAACTGCTGTGGTGGTTTATCACATATCAAAAGAATAAGGGTATTTCACATCAAGCTTTGGACCTACACCTTGCTGCAAATCAAGAAGGAATCAGCTTATCCTACCCTCAGTGGACATGGAGAACAATTGATCATCCTCTTCATAACAGCCCTTAACACATTTGGAGATTATTGGGTCCTCCCTGGTCTACATTTCTCAAGACTAAACATGCCCTTTTCTTTTAAACCTTTCTTCATAGGTCATGTTTCTAAATCTTTTATCTTTTTTTTTTCACTCCTCTGGACTCTCCAGTTTGTCCATGTCTTTATCAAAATGTGATGCCCAAAACTGGACACAGTAATCCAGCTGAAGCCTCACCAGTGCCAAGTAGAGTGGAACAGTTATCTCCCTTATTTTAAATGTGACGTTTCTCTTAATATAGCCTGGAAAATTTGCCTTTTTTGTGCCCACTTTATAGTAACTTCATGCACACCACATTTCCCTAGTTTTGGTTATGAGACAGTCATGAGGTTCTGTCAAGATGTATCACGTCTTCCTCTTTTCCCCCATAGAGCAGTAACTCTGTTAAAGAAGGGAAATTAAGTTGGTTTGGCATGATTTGTTCTTGACCAATCCATGTTGGCTATTACTTATCACCCTATTATCCTCTAAGTGCCAAATCATTTAATTTGTTCCAGTATGTTTCTAGGTATTAAAGTTAGGCTGACCGGTCTGTAGTTCCCCAGGTCCTCATAACCTATTTTTAAAAAGGGGAACAATGTTTGCCCTTTTCCAGTCCTCTGGGACTTTAGCTGTCCTCCAAGAGTTGAAGATAATTGCTAATGGTTCAGTGATTGCTTCAGCTTGTTCCTTATGTACCCTAGGGTGAATTTCATCATGCCCTGCTGGCTTGAGTGCATCTAAGTTGTCTTAAATATTGTTCTTTACATATTCTTGTTTTGTTCTTTCCCCCTTGTTGCTCTTATTAATTAAGCATCTGATTCACAATTAACCTTTTTAGTGAAGACTGAAGCAAAATAGTAATTAAAACACCTCAGCCTCTTTGGTGTCATTCATTAGCCTTCCTTCCCTGCTAAAAACAGACCTACATCTTTGTCTTTCTTTTGCTTCTGATGTATTTATAGAATCTCTCTTAATTGCCTCTTATGTCCCTTACTAGATGCAATCATTTTGTGCCTTAACGTTTTCTGATTTTTGCCCCTACATGATTGTGCTGTTCTTTTGTATTTATGCTTAGCAATTTGTCTGTTTCCATATTTTTGTAGGATTCCCTTTTGATTTTTCAGGTCAGTTATTTTAAAAAAACAAAACAAAACAAAAACCTCCCAATGCACCCATATTGGTCTCTGCTATTCTTTCTATCTTTCCTTTACATTTGGATAGCTTGCTGTTTGTTGTGCCTGTAATATTGTTTCATTGAGAAACTGCGAGCACTCCTGAATTTCTTTTTCCCTTAAATTTTCTTCCGATGGGACCTTACCTACGAGTTTTCTTTGAATTTTAGTTTGTGTGTGGGGTTTTTTTTTTTTTAAGTCAATTATCCTTATTCTGGTGCTCTCACTTCTTCCTTTCCTTATCATTTTGTGATCCCAAGTTGCCTTCCAATTTGAACTTTCCCAAATCTTTATCTGTGATCTGGTTATAGATGGTTTTGGAGATTTTAATAGAAATCTAAGTAGTTGGTGGTTCAGTAGTGTCCCTAGACCTTATTTACTGCTCACTATTCAAATTCTACTATGAAGAGAGACTTAGGAAAATTAGCAAATTAATATTGCGCTCATCAGAGCATCATAGTTCTTCTCAAATATTCACTAATCTTCTTCTCAATTTCCTAGGCTGTTTTTCAGCTTCCTTTTTGGCAGATTTTTCATATTGACCCTGGCATGGGTTGCAACCTTCAGATCCACCTAAGACTTCTCTGGTACTTGAGCTAACTGAGTAACTGATAGCAGTAGTATGTGGTTGTACTGTATAGGGACCAATAGTGGAGGGGGATGAGAGACATACGTTTTGCCATTTGGCTTCACAAATATTTGCTGACAGCAGAGAAATGGTGAGACTCAAGCACTTTGGGTTTCATTTCAGGCCCTGGAAGGGAGTGTTCTCCAGTGGACACAGATTTTTCTCCCTGTTTTTCCCAAGTTTGATGCCTTTGGCCACATCACTTCCAGACTGCCTCTGTCCTGTTTCTTTTTCACTTCTAGCTTCTTGTTCCAGTCCCATTCTTTTTGCTTACCCAGTCCCCACTCCTGTGGCTTCTTATCCCATTTTTAGTCTCTTCCTATGGGCTCACTGAGTCAGTCTGCTTTCCCTGTCAGTCTCAGTCCCCCCACTCTCAGCTCCTTTTTCAATCTCTCTCTCTCCCTCCCTTCCTTCCTTTCTGGGGTCCTCATCCAAACTCAGTTCCCCCACCTCTTCCTCAGTTTTCTGTCCCAATCTCTTTGCCTAGTCTGTCTCTCACTCCCCTGCACCACCACCACCTGTAGCCCAGTTTATTGGCAGATCTCTCCCCAAGGCTCCTTGTCTAATCTCCATGTCCCTCCTACAGCCCATTGAATTCCAGTCCCAGCCTCCCTTCCAACTCCCAGTTAGTTTTCTCTCTTCCCTCCCCCCATCTCACCAGACTCCTTGTCCCAGCCTACTCCTTTTCCTCCTCTGTAGTCTAACCTTTGTGCCCTCTGCATTCAATCATTTTTTATCTCCTCCATAATGCCTGGGCATCAACAGGGGATGTCATTGAGAACGCAGGAATGACAGGCTTCCTACTCTGACCCCACCCTATCTTGTCTCAAAACAGATATTTCAGGGAAAGTCAAACTTCACCCCATAGCCCTGAACTGCAGCATTTTTAGTAGCTCTGTCAGGATGGCACATATGCAGTCCAGTCACATGTAGAAGCTGGGGCGGGGACTGTGCATGCCCAGTCTGGTTCAGCACTAAGAGCTGTGAAAGGCTTGAGTATGTACAATGAGGACAGGATCTTTGGAGATTTTAGCTGTTATGCCCAGTAGTGACTTGCAGTTTGCACAAGCTCTAGCATCTTTTCAGAGGCTTATAACTTGGCCAAATTTGGGTGAATTTTTACATGTGCAAAAGGCTTGATGCAAAGGCCACCCTCTGCCAAAACATGGGGGACCTACAGCATTGCAAAGAAGACTGCCAGAATTTTTGAATATGAACACAACAATATTTTTCCTTAGCCTGTTTCTTGCACATAACTGAATCGTTTTTGCTGAAATCTTACAAATGAACTTAAGATGCCTAGCATGGAGAACTTCAGCCCAAAAAGATAGTTTGGTAAAGTAATAAGCAACTGAAAACAGGTTCTTAAAATGAGAAGTGTTGGCAATCTTAATATAAAATAATTGCTTGCAAAACTTGCATATAATACAGATTGGTGAAATGGGAAATATTAATAATGGCAGCTAGTCAAACTGGATGGCTTAAGGAAGGTGGGCTCATTTGAACAGCCTGTGTTTTTATTACAACCAAATGCAAGGTCCTAAATGTCGGAATAAAGAATTTTGATATAAGATGAGACCATATTCTAGAATGTGGTGATGCTTAAAAGGACTTCAGGTCATAGTAGATGATATAGCTAAGAAGGTGAATGTATACATAAGGGGACATCAAGTAGGAGTAGGGAGGTAAAACTGCTTCTGTATATGGCATTAGTGAGACCACTACTCAAATAATATGTCCAGTTCTGGTGTTGAAAAATGTTGAATAATTGGAAAAGGTTCAGAAAAGAGCTACAAAAATTATCTAAGGTGTGGAAAACCAGGCTTTTTATCCAGAGAGAAGAAAAAGAGGTGACTTGATCATGGCCAACTAGAGAAAGATCTATGTGGGAAATAGATTCCTAATAGATGCTTTTTTATAATCTAGCAGAAACAGACATAATGCAATTCAGTGGCTGGTAGATTAGGCTAGCCAAATTCAAAATAGAAATAAGGTGCACATTTTTTAATAAGGTGACTAACCATTGGAATAATTTACCTGGGGAGATGATGGAGTCTCAGTTGCTCAAAGTCCTTTAAACCAAGACTGGCTGTCTGTCTAAAAGATGTCCTCAAATTGACATTATGGGGTTGATACAGGAATTATTATGGCTTGTGTTATGCAGGTGTTTAGATGATTGCAATGGACCTTTCTATCCTGAACTTATGAATCTGTGAACACTAACAGAAGTAGAAATTGCAGACTTGAAAAATGACCTTGGCAAAATATGGGAACATAAGGCTTCAGAAATCCCCAAGACAAGTATCTATTGTAGGCAAGTACCATTGACATCCACAGAATCTAAGCGTTCATTTAAAAAAAAAAAAGACATTTGCAACCTTATAATTATGAAGAGAGCCTTCTTAATGTGAACAGTATAAATTTAATGCAGTGATGTATTTTTCTGAATCTGCAGAGATTGCTCCAGTGCTGCCACTGGCTGTGTGGAGGGGGATAGTTTTTGGCTGGGGGAGTCTTTTTCACTCTCAAACCCTGAAGCAGGAACCCCTTTGGGAATCCAGCCACCTAGCAGAGGGTTGCATGTATGTGCATGTGTACACAACACTCCATTCCAGAAAAGGGCTCCATGCCTGTTTGGTAAGAAGGCAGATTGGCTTATGGCTACCCTAGTGGAGGATTCTGTATGGGGAGTTAACAGCATAAACTGATTTATTATTTTGAAAGACTGCTCAACAACAATGGGTGTGGCTGAGAGGCATTCATTTTGGAGTGAGGAGTGGTATCTGTGGGCCCAAATTGAACATTGACCAAGAGCAGTTGTGGCTTGAAACATTAATACCTTTTGACCTGGTGAGTAGATTTAGTCGTGGGGCTAATGAGTGCTGGAAGAGAAGGATTAACAAGTGATTTTTTTTTAGAATTTGGAGCAATTGACTGTGGAGGGAATTTAAAAAATGAGGTATAAAATGGATAAAAATTGGAGATGATGCTAAGGATGCTTTTTGTTTGTCTCTTAATTATGAATCACAGACACCACTACAGAACTGTGAGGAGAGCAGGTTACTGTAAGTTCATTTTCAGAAGAAGATCATTTAGTTATTAGATATGTAAATACTTTTTTCTTCATCTGGACTATCATTATTATATAAGATTAGAGGACACCATGGGAGAAGATCCATAAATAGACAGTGTTTCCCTTTCCAGGATAGTTGAAGATTCCCAAAGGTGTTTGGTGTGGTGTGTGTTTTTTTTTTTTTTTTTTTTTTGGCGGGGGGGAGATTGTTTGTTTGTTTGTTTTGGTTTTTTTTTTTAAATGATCAATTTTCTATTATGGTAGATCGAAGAAGGGTTTTGTGTATGAGTTTTGTGTTAGGAATAGAGGCAGAAAGATGATAAATTCTTTTGTGAGAAGCCCTGAAAGAGTTACAGGTAGCTACGACCTGGCATCTTGTTGGACAGAGGCTGTATATGGACCTTCCAAACATATGCAGTCACGGTCATACCCCAAAACTAGCTTTAGCAAGTGTTGAAACAGATTTTTAAATCTTACTGAAATGAAACTTGTGGAAACTTGTTCCAATGAAACTCTGCAATTGTCTGTGCAATAGAAAAGTTACTTAACACCAACCAAGATTGTCTCCATCTGAGTGGTATCTATAAAGTAATCATATGTAGGTTTTGAAGGGACTTCAAGAGGCCATCTAGTCCATTTTTCCTGTGCTGAGGCAAGATTAAGTATTCCTAGACCATCCCTGGCAGATATTTGTCTAACCTGTTCTTAAAAACGTGTAAGAATGGGGATAAGTATATTTTGGATGCACCACTTCTATCTGACTTTCCTTGGATGGAACAAGAAGAGAAAACATGTTCCACTGCCTTACAGTTGCTACCTTTTAACTACATTTTGTTAGAATGGTTTCATGAGGGTTATCAATAGAGCCATGCAAATCTGCAGATATCTGCAGACCATTTTTGCAGATCGCAGATTGGATGTGGATACAAATTTTGTATCCACACAGGGCTCTAGTTATCAAAGTTGTCTGTTTTAAAATGTAGATAATAAAATGCATATCCAGTCTTCATGCCATATTATCTTTAAATGGTTTTCTCCTGTAGCTATTTCTCCTGAAACCTTTTTGCAGATGAACTGTTAATGAAGTGAACTATGTTTTTTAAGTGATGATGTACTTATTAACTCTGCAGATAACCAGTATGCAAGTCCGGTGGGAGTGGCTGTGGTGGAGTGTCTTGTTAGTCAGCTCAATAACTGCAGAAATTCGTGATGAAGAAATCCAGGATGCAGATGTTGAAGTGGAGGATTTTGACAAGAATTCACAAGAAGCTGATCTTGACAAAGGCAGCCCTTCTTTAGGGGTAAGTTTATTGTTGACATAAGCCAAAAGTTTTATAAAATGGGTGGTAATTCTAAGAAATACGGAGATTTGATAATAAATACATATAGTTGACAAGTTATGTGTAGCCACTCAGTTAGTTTTTGTTTGTTTGTTTTCTTTAGTTGCTATGTGGCATTGTGAGGGCAAGCCTCATATATGAGCTCCATTTACCAGAGTAGAAACTCCAGCCTTCCATTGGCAGGGGTGCTCCAAAATTCGAATATGGCCGATGCATGAATTGCAGAGCTTGCAATGGTTTTGCCACATCTGGCAAATTACTTTGCTTATTGTGAAGAATGTGGAAAACTTCTGTATTTTTGTGAAATTGTTGTGACTTGGTTTACCTGTTCATTGTAATATCGCTACCTACTTGGTTTTAAGGAATTAAGTTCTTTCCAGTGGGTGAGATGTTGATGCATCCCTATAAAACCAGAGGCTGAAAAATTTGGGCGAGAGAAACAGAGAGACATGTTTCTTGAAAGAGAGGGAAACTTTTTCACTGCCAAGATCAACCAAGTTGAAGGGGGCTGGCTAGAGGGGTCAGAAAGGACTCTACATGTTCTTGAGGAGAAGCCATGTTAGGGGAAGAGGAAGGATCCTGGACTCCTTAGACTCTGATGAAATCCCAAACAATGCTCAAGAATGGTTAAGAGACTGAGGCAGGGAATGGCACAGGTATTTATTATTTTGTGTGGGTCTGTATATCTGTTGTGATGTCTAAAGTAAAGAGTGGCTGTTTTAGAAATCCTTAGGAAAAGACCACATCTGTTTGATTTAACAATCATGTATCTTTGAATGGCTAAACTATAAACCAGAGTTTCCACTAGAGTGATGCTCTATCAAAAGGGTGTACTTAAGCTACTGAGGGGGCTCAGTCTTCGGGCCCGAAGGCAGCTGAGCTAAGGGGTGCCAGACAGTCTATGCTCAAGAAGGGTGCCAGAAAGGTTGGATCCAGAGACCAGGCTGGAGCTGCTCTGACCAAGGGTCTTGCATGTGGGTCCAAACAAACAGCCTGGTGAGTGCACAGTGTCGGGAGCTTGACCAAGGCTTTGACATTTATGCTTAAGGCTGGACCTACCTGCTTCTCTCATAAGTACCTAATAGTACTACATCCTGCAATCTTGCTTTCTGGAAGTTAAAGAAGAAAATGTTGCTTGGGTTTATTCCTGTTTCAACTTCAGCCAGCTTCTTAGATTCAGTGGCTTCTGTTCATCCCTCCAGCTCCCCCAATATATTGTAGATAATATATTTAAAATACTATTGCTGTAAATTACATCAGATTTCATGGGGGAGATATGCTTACAAAATACAACTGTTCATGCTGTCTTTTAGATATGCAATAGCTTACTCTGTTCAGCATCACCTACTGAAAATATTAGTTCCTGGATACCCAATAGATGCTTAACTTCTGTATGTTTAGGCCGAGAACACACACACACTTTATTTTTTTAAATACTTAAGAGAATATATTTCTTTCTTAAAGTTCAGTCTGCTTAATGGAATCCATCCTGGCCTGGGCACTTGCAAAGCTAATAGAGGCAATCATTTTGTGCTGGGCAAAAAAATCTGCTTATGAACTTTTTAAATTTAAATTATATAACATAGAAAATGTAACAAGCCAAAGCTAGTCAAGGTACTATCTAGAAAATACCATATAAGTATACAAATACATAAGTAGTTGTGGCTGACCACTTCTCAGAGGATTTGAACTGATACTTGTCAAGTATTTCTTGCATCAGGTATAGTACATACATCTAGCTCATACATTCAATTATAACTTTTTGCTAAAATAAAATGTATTTCTGTAAATGTCTTTTAGGTTGTGTACAAGACTCCAAAGCCTACTGGGGAAGTTTATTTTACAGAAACCTTTGACGATGGAGTATTGACTGGGTAAGTGTTCATAAAAGATGGCATTATAAACCTTGAATTTCAGCAGTTTGAATAACTGATAACAGCCAGAGCCAATAGTCTAGCCAGAACCACTCATGATTCATGGATGACAGCTTGGTTATTCTTTAATTTAATCATGTATTTGTCAAAGATATTTACAAGAAGTTAGAAATGGGAAAGCTCTATTAGGTAGTCAGTAAGTCTTACTCCATTTGAAGCAAGTTCTTTTCTATACTTTTTGTTGTTTTATTCGGTTTGAAGTCTCTCAGTCACTACCTTTTGAGATGTCTTGTTGCAGAATAATCTCTATTCATAAAGACTTTCCTTATATTCAGTGAAAATTTCTCATTCATTTATCCTATACTTTGCCGCATACTAATTTATGCTGTTCAAAAAGATTATGCATTTACATGGATAATGAGAACATCCACAGTTATACTGGATAGCATTAACCTTTTATATAGGATACCTTAAGGGTATAATAGAGCTATTATGGCACTGACCAAATTTAACATGCTAATAACTTTTGAGATCCTTTTATGTGTCTGTAACACACAACACACCTATACGCACAACTGCTCCCAATAGTATAAAGGTTTTATCATTACTGCTGGATTTGTGCTTGCGTTGTGAAAGGCTGAATACCATGTTTTGCACTGCAATATGAGTCTCCATGAATACAGTGTATAATGACAAGTGCTGACATAATCTCAACTGTGAAAACAGTCCCCTTCCTGTCGTTCCAGAATACACTGATCACTGCTTAAATAGGAATTTAGTCAAATTTGCCACTTATTTTTCTTACTGGCCAAAAGCAAAGTGTTTTGGAAGCCCCCTAACTTACAAATAATGCTGTATACATCATAAATCTTACTTGAGTATCTTTTTTTCTCAGCATCCACTTTGATGTAATCAATATGTATTGTTTAGCAAGCCAATTCTGGAGCATGTCTTGAAGTTAGTTATTATACAAGTTTGCTTCCAGTAGGCCGAAGTCAGACATGCATTTGTGCCTGGTGCAAGCAGATGATGTGGTTCCAGTGGAAATCTATAATGAGCAAAATTATCCTGATGCATGAGCATCAGATGTCTGAACATCTTGCTGAGTTGAGTATTGCCTAGATGTAGGAAACTATGCCAGGAGAAAAGAAATAGGCTAAAGGTTCAGTATAACTAAGTCTCTGAGATGCGAACAATGTATGAAGTTTGAAAGGAAACCTGTGCCTTTTTTATGGTGAACCAACCATATTCTTGGTGCCCTTTTCCTCTTATGGAGCTAGAGATAGTTTTGAACATCACCGAGAACCAGACTCAGGGACCAGGAAAATGGGGAGGAGATTGCTAAAACAAGATATATGGGGCTGGGTCACTAGATCCAGGAGACTGTAGCGGAATCCCAAACCTCTTTGGAGAATTTCAAGCTAAGAAGTTTCAAGAGGATGACTGCTTGGGAGATGAGGAGCCCCTCTGTACAAGGTACGGCTTTTTGTTGTTGTTTCAACTGATAATGGCTGGCTTTGCATGCTGTGGGGTTTGGCAGAATGATTTTTTTCACTGTGCAGTTATAAAATTAATTGGTGCTGCCACGCAGCTGCAAAAGCCTTTCTGCCATCCTCTGGCTTCTGCTGTAACACAAGTGGCTACTCTAGTTTACTTCTCCCAGATTCATCAAGTTTGGCAGTCCTCTTCAACTCCTCCATATGTAATTACAAGAGTTATTGTCCTAAATAAAGGCGAAAGATCCTGGCCCTAGAGCATGTCACAGTAAGGTGCCATACCCACTCCCATCTCAAAATTGCAGCCAAACAGGGAAAAATAGTAATTCCATCCATATATCAAAAAATATTGAAATAAGCACATTTCATTGTGATAGTCTACATGTTGGGTGCCATAGCCACAACATGTACATGGTTTATGTGCTGGACCAGAATATTAGGCTGTTTAGTCCTCAATCCTGTGACTGAATCTGCATGGGCTGCCTAGCGTCCCTTGATCTCCGTGACCATTGCATGGAAGTGTTCTCTAGCATGGATCTGACTGCAAGATCAGGATGTTACTTGGTTAGATTGTCTGTCTGATCTAGCTGCAATCCCATCTTGTTCTGTCTCTTTAGTTAATGCATGAAATGCAGGAATAAGTGTCATTGAATAACAAACTGATCCACATCTACCACAGATAGAGAGGGTAGGATAATGGTATTGTCAAACATCCCCTGTCCAGCCAGCCAGCAAATTCAGGGCAGCAATCTAATGGAAAACTTATTTTAGACACAGTTTTTTTCCTAGTGTTCTGCAAATCTTTGGTAAAGCCAGTGCTGTCTTAGCAGTTAAGTTAGGACCAACGCTAATTTCTCTGTACCCACAAACATGTGATAACAGAACACAGGCTCTGGTATTGTTATAAGTAATGTAAGTTTCCACTGTAGTTATTCTTTTATCAGCCTTATCCCCTGACCGACCTATGGCCTTCCTTCACCATTGCTAAAATTCATGGTACAACAATTCTGTTCAGGCATTGATTAAGCCTGCAGTGACTGTTTCATTAGTCCCCTTTTCTATTTTAAGTTAGGAAGATATTCTTGGTTTCTCACCAGTTTGAATCCTGAGACTAGAATATCTAGAAAGAATGCTTTGGAACAGTAAACTAAACAAATTGGTATGTTTTATTAAATCCCTTTGTATTCTAAGGATTGGCTGTGCCATTACTAAGTATCTCTTTGTGTTTTTCATTTCAGTGTTTGATTATTATATCAAATCCATGACAGTGCAAGAGAGGACCATACGTCTGACACTTAAAATCCAGAGCACTTGACCAATCGTGGGAGAAGGAAGCTGAATATGAGAAGCATGGTTTCTTGATTTGCAGAGGAACATAAAAAGAGACTGTAATAAATTACTTAAGTTAGAGGAGGAAAAAGCCACCTCTCTGCTGAAAGATGAGATAGATGAGGCAAAAGAAGAGACAAAGGCGTACATCCATCGTGATAGAAAAAGCGAAACTGCCTGAACAAGGTTTCCATAGGGAACTTGAGTGAGAATGTTTGCAAGGACATAGAAACTTATGCTGTTACTTCAGCAACAGGCCCTGCATCTGTCGACTGTGTGTGCTATTGCCTTCTAAGCAAAATTGCATGATACAAGACAGTAGCATCTTGTACTGAATTGCCCCATACTCTTTTTTCACTTACATTTCCATGACACTCCATCCTTGCTAGAGAGCATGAGAAAAAGAACTTTGAATCTCCTGGATATGCATTTCATGTCCCATAAACCACGTTTGTCCCTAATGTTTTCTTTCTTTGCACTAGGTACATATTGCATTTGGCCCACTAGTTTATATGAGTAATGAAGCTGATTTGCAACATATTTCTGTGACCCAGTCTTTGACTATCAATACATCTCTTAACTACAGAATAGCCTGTATTACTCAGATTCATAACTGTGCAGACTAATGATTAAATGAAAAGCAATACCCATGATAAAGAAATTATAAAAAGGTAAAACCTATTATTGGCTAAGAAAAGCAATATTTCATAGCAAATGCAAATATCTCAATCTTTCATGCTTCTACATCATTCATCCTAACCTCCACACTGGCAAAATGTGTGTAAAGATTCCAATTTCATTTGCATTCCTAATATATTTAGTGTTGGCAGAAGTCACCACATTGGGTGGCACTGCCATTCTGTCTGGCTGTGCTTAACTTACTGCAAGGCCTTCCGCCTCCGCCCTCTACAGATGAGTCACAAGAATTATACAGAACACCACAGGCAGATCGTTATATCCACATTGCTGGTTTGCAGTCAATAGGAGTCAGCAAACCCATCCAAATGCACTCTGCTACCATCCTTCACTAGCTGAGTTTGTAGTTGAACCACCATCTGTCTGGGTTTGTGTAGTGTGGGTATAACTTCATGACCCAGTGGCACAGTGGGTATGCATTTAAAATCACTGGGATGGAGATCCCACCTCACAATATTGATGTTTAGGGCAAGTGTGCACCTCTGTTCACTTTTAAAAACCCTGGACTTTTGAAAATTCCTGTGCCTGTGCACTTTTCCTAGCCATCCTGCCATATGTAAATAACTAGGAACTAGTTATGATGAACCATTGCATCTATCATAGTGATAGAATTTCTTGTTAATGTAGCATTGGACTTGGAGTGGGCGCGGAATAGACGTGAGTTCATCTGTAGTTCCAGCACAGTTTGAGGGAAACCAAACTGTGCAGATTTCCTAGTGATCTATGGTGCCAGACCCAAACTTCCCAAGAAAGTACAGATAAGTCCTCTTCCTCACTTGGAAGAGCTGCACTCTCTGCTGTTCATTTTGGGTCTCTTAACAACTGTCCCACCAATTTGATTATGAACCTGATGCAAAAAATAGTGATCCAAGTGATATAGCATTTCTAGTGCAAGTTCATGGAGGGGATCTAAGCCTTGCAGCATTATTTCCTTTAGATATTTGTCTCATTCTCTTGTCCTAAGCATGTACTGATGTTATACTCTGCTGCTTTTTCTGGTCTACCTGAGATGCTTGTTAAGTTTTTCATAGACACAGGACTGCCTGTAAAATGTATCTACCTTAGCTCACGTGTTACTCAATAGCCTTAAAAATATTTTTTTTGTACAAAGTGCAGTGTTGGAGTTTTGCGTTGTACATGGAAAGCTAACCAATCTTGTCTCTGGAAGTCAAAGGCAGGGAAAGAGTTGCAAAATTGAGGATCTCTCAGAGAATGGCCTGGCAGCAATTCTTTCTGGCTTATATTGAGGAAGCACCAACTTGAGGGCTTCTGCTCAGTTCACTGTGGTAGTTTATCATGGGGGGGGGAGACGGTTTCTCAGGTAACGGGAACCCAAATCATTTGGGCTACATAGGTTAAAACCAACACCTTGATTTCCACCTGTAACTGATTAGAAGCCAGTGTAGATCATGGAGCACCACTTAATGTGCTCATAACATGCAACTCCACTTAATTGGTGTGCACCACATGGTCATGAGGTATGGCTCTGCAAAGAGCACACTAGCAACAATCTAATCTTAAAATGACAAAGATGGGAATAATTGAGTTTGGATTTAATTGGAGACAAGAGGTTGCACTCTTGGCTACAACCACTTGCTAGGCCTCCAGGAGTAGCCCAGGATCTACTATCCCAATTTACAGATCTGTTTTACAAACTGTAGTCATACATCTTCTGATGGACAGCAATATAAATTCAGCCAGCCTTTCCAGTTGCTTCCCTCAGACCCCAGGAAACCACAGCTAGCTAGTTGTCATCATCTAGGCATTGGACAGTTCATTCCATTTCTTCGGCTTGGTGTCATCAGCATCCTGAACGCACTGCAGCCTGCCTGGGTCTCCCCACTGACCTGCTTAGTGGCTTTATATATGCTGTGAACAAGAGAACTGACAGTCCATTCTTATGGCACTCTGCAAGAAAAGAACACCCTTGGGGTAGAGGAGAAGTCCACAATTATACTTTATATTGTCTTGGAAAGATAAGAACAGAATGTTGAACAGCACTCACTTCAATCCTGCTAGCGTCTGCAAACAAGCCAACAAAATCTTGTGTTGAAACATCATAGGCTACTGACGAATGTCAAAACAGCTGCATGGATACTTTATCTTCATCCATTGCTAAGAGAGTATCACTTAACGCATATAGTGCCATCCAAACCCCTGTATGCAGGGTTATAGCCAGATTGAAGGAAATATGAGGATTCAAACTGCCAGAGAGTTGCCACAGCTTTCTCAGTTGATCTTTCTTTAAAAATAGGATGTGCGAACACTAATCAATGCCAGATTATCAGCATCAGGGGTTGATTTTTCTTGAGCATGGGCCCACAATGGCTACTATAGTGAAGAGGTGTATCTTTCAACCTGGCTAGTAGGTTTAAGATTTGAACTAGTAAGTGTGGTTTAAATTTTTTTTTTTTTTGTGCCGCTGGTCCAGGAATGAATATAATCCCTGACCTTATACCAGTGTAATTTTAAATCCCTCTGAGCATCTCAATATCTCAGGAAAATTTTTCACTTTCAATCCTGCTACGAAAATATTCATATTGGAGCACTGGAAAGCAGAAGCCAGATTTTTTTCTCTGTTCTGTATCACTGAATTATGCAGTTATCAAAAGTTCAGATTCGTGGGTTCAGTTATGGCACAACAGGCTTTAAGTGGTTGCTGTTGAAATAATTGCCAGATGCAAAAAATCATGTCTTTAAGGAAACAATATTTAGTGTTTCCTACTGAAATAGTACTGAAAGGTGAGAATGAAAAGTGCTATGATCTTCTCTTATCTTGACATGTTTGGAATTCTTTAAACGTAACCTTTAAATCTAAATTTCCTGGGTTTATAATGCTTATTTTTGAGATATTATCTTGTAACTATCACCATTAAATGACTGAAATGTAATCTCAACCTTAACTCATGTAACAGGTTTTTTTCTGGAAGAGTTTTTTTGTATCATTAATTTTACACTCATTTCAAATTCTTTCTAGGACCTTAAAGCCAATATTAAATATGCCTGTGGACTAGCCACAACCTATTTTAATTTTACCTAACTATTATTTGTTCATGGTTTTTTAAATTACAAAAAGATCAATGAATAGGGTGACTTCATTTTGTCAAAATATCCTTATTGTGCATTTACAGTTTAATTAGTTAAAATGATAAAATAATTCTTACTTCCTTGATTAAAAAACAGTTCAGTTGTATTTTGTTTTCTTGTCCCTATTTCACACATCTGTTTTTTCCCACAGGTGGATGTTATCTAAAACCAAGAAAGAAGACACAGATGAAAACATAGCTAAATATGATGGTAAACCTTTTATTTTATTTATTAGTTTTGATTAGTGTTGTGTAGCTTCTCTATCTGAAAAAGCAAACTTCAACTATAACTTACATTATGCTTTTATCTCCATAGACTTACTGATGATGTTCAAAACAAGTCTTAACATTAGCATGCATAAAGTTAGCAGGAAATATTTCATATTTAAGTATCAGGATGTTCAAAGTGGAGGGTATGTTAGCTAGTAATTCTATTAGAAAACAGTTACCGCTGTAAAGAAAACAGTGCTAGAACATCTGCTAACTTCTGAGTAGCCAGTGGCAGCTATATAATGATGTGAATGGTACTTTTTGAGAACTATTGTCTTCTTTAATTAATTAAAATTTCAATAGTGCAGTAAAATTTCTCAAGTACAATGTTATATTTACAGGGTTATTGTAGTTTTAAGTGAAACTGAAGTGATACAATATAATTTCTTCACTATCAAAGAGCCAGGCCCTAAGTAACATTGTTCACATTGCTGTGTATCTGCTGCTAATTTATCAGCTGATCTCAAGAAAGTTTAGTGAATGAAACAAAATTGTGGGACTGAACAGGCAGTTTCATTAAGCCTTCAGCAAAGATGGGATACTTTGTTCAAATTAAAAGCCCTTTGTTTGGCTGTCTGAGTGTAGGGTTTTCCCATTGCTCCTATACAGATTTTTTTGCTTAAGATTTTACAATAAATGGGGGGAAATTACTAATGGGGTGGTGTTCTCGATTTTTCTCTTTGGGTATGTCTCTTGGCTTGATGAATTTTTAACTTAGAACTGTCAACCTGAATATGATTTTGTGTTACGCAGCTACAGTTTTTATTGTGGTTGACAGATGTGTGATCATTGGTAGTAACTTTAGAGACACGATATACCCTTCATTCGTCAGGATGTAGGGAGACCAAATGTAAAACCTGCTGCAAAGAAAAGACAAGAGGTTCTTCTTTGAGTGCTTGGTCATGTTGATTCCAAGTAGGTATGTGCGTACCGTGTGCACAGTTGCCAGAAGGCTTTTCCCCTAGTGGTATCCGTACGATTTGATGCAATGGGCTTCCAGAACTGTGGTGGTGCAATAGACAGGATGCATCTTGAATCTACCCTCTCTTGCTTCTGAACAGAGAGGTACATTTATATGGTTATGTAAGTGCTGGTGGATCACTGGTGATTATTCACTGATACTAACAGGATGGTCAGGGGACGTGCACAATGATTATTTCTTTAGGAATACAGGACTCTGAAAAGCTAAAAGCAGGGACACTTTTCCTAGACAGCACATTTACATTGAAAGGTGGGTTGCTGTGCTCGTGATTTTTAGGACCCAATTTACACTTTGCTTTCCTTGCTGTTTAAGCTATACACCAGGTACTTGGGCAGCACCAATAAAAGATTTAGCTATTATCTGAGTAGGAGCAGAATGAATGTGTATTTTGTAGATTGGAGGGATATAAACTGGACATCAACAAATTCAGGCTTGAAATTAGATGAAGGTTTCTAACAATCAGAGGAGGGAAATTATGGAACAGCCTTCCAAGGGGAGCAGTGAGGGCAGAAAAGCCTAACTGGCTTCAAGACTAAGCATAATAAATTTATGGAGGGAATGGTATGATGAGAGATTCGTGTGTTGATCAACCTCAGACTCCACAAGAGAGGTCACAAGTGCCTAGTTCTGCAAGCCAATTCACAGCCAAGCCCCCTGAGCCAGCAAGAATTCATCTTTACTTCTTTCTATCCCTGAATCTTAGCACAGAATACAAATAATTTGTTCTTCTTCGAGTGATTGCTCATATGCATTCCACTTAGGTGTATGCACGCCCTCGTGCAAGGTTCCCAGACAATTTTTTCCCCTAGCAGTCCCTGTAGGGGCCGGCTCTGGCGCCCCCTGGAGTGCTGCGCTCATGCCGTGATATATAGGGCGCCGCAGGCCATGCGGACCCTCGGTTCCTTCTTTCCATCCGTGACGGTCGTCTGGAACAACTCTTGCTGCGTCGCAAGTACTCTTCCCTTTTTATTGTGTTAGTTAGTTAGCAGTTCTCCCTGAACTAAGTTAGTTTAAGTGAGTTAGGAATACTTCAGTTAGATAGGAAGCCTTAGGGCTCTAGCAACCTGGCCATGCCAGGCTCACCAGGGTTTAAACCCTGCACTGGCTGCGGGAAGGCCTTCACGGTCAGTGATCCCCACAAGCGCTGCCTTAAGTGCCTTGGGGAGCGGCACCGCAAGGACCGGTGCCGAATTTGTAAGGCCTTCAAGCTGAGGACCCAGAAGGAGTGGGACATCCGGCTGAGGGCTATCCTAATTGAGTCCGCGCTGCGCCCGGCGTCTGAGCCGCCCCGGACCCCATCGGCACCGAGTGTCTCGTCGGTGCAGAGCGCTCTGCCGGCACTGCAGGCACCTCGGCACTGGACGTCTCCGGTGCCGAAGAGAAAGAAGCGCCGTCCACGCATGGAGCGCTCTCCCTCCCCCGCACCACAGGAGCGGCCGGGGTCGAGCCCCGAGGTGCTGGAGCTGCTCGGGCAGCTCCAGCACCGGTGCTGGCACAGAGGGATCCTCCCCCGACTCCTGGGAGTAGGGGAGCCCCTCTCCAGGACCCTGCCACAGCCGAGGCGTACAAAGCAGCTCGAGCCTTACTGGCCCTGCCCACGCCTCTGGTCCTCCCCCGGCTGGGGGAGTTAGGGCCTGTGTCCTGGGGCAAATCTGCGATGGGTGTCCCCGTAGAGTGGGCACGCCCAGCACCGGAACGGCCTCCCGCCACCCAGCGCTGGAGAGTAGAGCTAGATAGCTCCTCTCCCTCATCTTCTGATGACAACGACACCGGTCTTGGTCTCCGAAACGGTACCACGCCAGATCACCATCGCCGGCTGGACGCTCTTGCCACTCCGGCTCCGACTCAGCGTCAAGGCACCGCTCTTGGCACCATTCACCAGCACTGGGGAAGAGGCGCCGCAAGTCTTCGGCTTCCCGGCACCGCTCCTTGGCGGCGGCGGCGGCTTCACCAAGGCGGTGGCACCGGTACAGACGGCACCGCCGCTCTTTGGGATCGTCCGGTAGTGGGTCCCGAAGCGGCTCGTCCCGACGGCACTGTTGGCACTGTTCCCCCGGCTCGGGCTCCCGGAAGGCTCAATGCGGGGATGAGGTGCAGCCCCCAACACTGACGCTGGCACCAGGTTGGCCCAGCCCCCTTGGCAGTGGTCATTTTGGGGACCATAGGGGCCGCAGTTGGGGCAGGGTACTGTGTCAGCCCCTGCCTCCGTCGCTCAGCAAGCTCCCCCGCAGGCACCACCGGTGCAGGGAGGGGACCGCTCCTCGGGAGAGGAGTCGGAGCCTGGGGAGGGCACCTCCACAGGACCCCGCCGCCTGTCCTCTTTTTCGTCGCCGGATAAGCCGGCCTTCAGGGACCAGGGGGCTCCTCTGATTGACTTGAAGGCTCATCAGGAGCTGCTGAAGAGTGGCCTCCAACCTCGACTTGGAGGTCAAGGTGCTGGAGGAAGAGGTGGACCCCCTCTTCAGGCATGTGGGGACCCAAGGCCCTTCCAGGGTAGCCCTTCCCGTGCATGAAAGGGTGTTGCGCCTGGCCAAGGCAGTGTGGAAAACGCCTTCCTCAGTCGCCCCAACCTCCAAGGGCACAGAGAAAAAGTACTACGTGCCAGCCGAAGGGCACGAGTACCTTTACACCCACCCAGCCCTGGGTACTCTGGTTGTGGACGCTGCCAACCAGAAGGAAAGACAGGGGGCCCAGAGTTCCACTCCTAAGAGTAAAGAGGGCAGGAGATTAGACCTCTTCAGTAGGAAGGTCTGCTCCCTGGGGTGCTCCAGTTCAGGGTGGCTAACCACCAAGCCCTCTTTGGGAGGTACAATTTGAACTTGTGGGACTCTTTGCGATGGTTCGCAGAGTCTCTGCCCCAGGACCAAACCGCGGACTTCACCACGGTCTTGGACGAAGGACTGGCTGTAGCCACCACAGCCCTACAAACAGCTTCAGACGCTGCGGATACGACCAGCAGGGCGATGGCCTCCGCTATCGCTGTGCAGCGTGGCTGCAGTCCACGGGGCTGTCCCAGGAGGTGCAGCATTCCATACAGAACCTGCCCTTTGGTGGGGCCGGCCTGTTTTTGGAAAGAACAAACAAGAAGCTGCACGCCCTCAAGGACTCAAGGGGCTACCTTGTGTTTCCTGGGTCCTTACACCCCTCGAGCAGCGAGGCAGCAGACCTGCCAGCAGCTGCAGCGCCTGCCGCAGCAGCAGTGGCAACTTAGGCCACCGCCTAGGCCTTTCCCCCCCGCAAGGGGTAGAGATAGGAGCAGGGGTTTCGGATGGCGCGACCACTCCGGGTTGTCCTCCGCTTCCCAGAAAGGGCCCCCCCAGGGCTCCAAAGGGAAGCGGCAGTTCTGATGGTGCGCCCGAGGGTGGCACCTGTACCTTCCCCCTGGATTCGCCCCTCCTATTCAGAGACAGGCTAAGGTCGTACCTCAGTCTCTGGAGGGGCATCACGTCGAACTGCTGGGTCCTGGGCACCGTGTGCTGGGGTTACACCCTCCAGTTAGTGGCTTTTCCCCCCAATTCAACCCCTTCCCCATCCCTCTTCAGGTACCCATCTCACGAGCAACTACTCCTTCAGGAGGTCCACTCCCTCCTGCACAACGGGGCCGTAGAGGCGGTTCCACCGCTCGAGGTGGGGAAGAGTTTCTACTCAAGGTACTTCCTTGTTCCCAAAGCCAAGGGAGGCCTCAGACCTATACTGGACCTGCGCAGGTTAAACAGGTCCATAAAGAAACTGAAGTTTCGCATGGTGTCCCTAGCGGCCATTATCTCCGTACCGAATCCAGGAGATTGGTTTGCCACCCTCGACCTGAAGGATGCGTACCTCCATGTTTCCATCCTTCCCGCCCACAGGCGCTATCTAAGGTCCATGGTAGCTGGTGGCCACTACCAGTTTACGGCCTTGCCTTTTGGCCTGTCCTCCTCCCCCAGGGTGTTCACCAAGTGTGGGGCAAGGGTCGAGGCCATGGCAGTGATCACATCGCAACTCCGCAGGTGCCCCATATCGACAGCCAGGCAGTGCCTTCAGCTGTTGGGCCACATGGCCTCGTGTACATAGGTAGTGAGACTGGCCCGCCTCAGGCTCAGGCCTCTCCAAGGTTGGTTGGCCATGGTATATGTGCCCAGCAGGCACTCCCTGGACAGAGTGGTGACAGTGCCCCCTGCAGTTCTGGGGCCACTACTATGGTGGTAGGACCCCGAAAAGGTCTTGGAAGGAGGTTCCATTCAGGGACTCGACCCCCTTCATCACCCTGATCTCCGATGCGTCGGACCTCGGGTGAGGGGCACACGTCAGCGGTGGCCTGAGTACTCAGGGCCGCTGGTCTCAGGAGGAGACTGCCCTCCACATCAATGTAAAAGAACTGAGGGTAGTTAGACTGGCATGCCAGTCTATTCCTCCATTGTTTATTGGGCAAAATGGTACAGGTGCTGATGGTCAACACCGCAGCTATGCATTGTATAAACAACCAAGGGGGAGCGCGCTCCTCGGCTCTGTGCCAGGAGGCGCTTTGATTGTGGAACTTCACGGTGAGGCACAACTTTTGTTTAACCACCTCTCACCTCCCGGGGGTCAGGAACGACGAGGCGGACTGCCTCAGCAGGCCGTTTCTACCCCAACACGACTGGTCGTTGCATCTGGAGGTAGCAGCCAGGATTTTCCACGAGTGGGGTGTTCCCCGACTGGACCTGTTTGCGTCGTCCTGGAACAGGAACTGGCCAAGGTTCTGCTTGCGCCGGGGTCACTAGCTGGGCTCCCTCTCTGACGCGTTCCTCATCAAATGGACGGGGACCCTCACATACGTGTCCCCCCCCCCCATCCCGCTCTTACCGAGACAGCTTTGGTTCAGCATGCTGCAGGACCTCTCTGTCGCCACGCCGATCGAGCTCCCGAGGAGGCCGGACCTGCTGTCCCAGGACCACGGTCGCCTGCTGCACCCCAACCTGGACTCCCTGCAACTGATGGCCTGGAGACTCTCTGGCTGACGGAGGCAGAGAGAGCCTGCTCGGCGCAGGTCCAACGCGTTCTGCTGGGTAGCAGGAAACCCTCCACGCAGATCGTGTACAAGGCCAAGTGGAAGAGATTCACCTGCTGGGCGGAGTCGCGGGGCATAACCCCCGGTATGTCCCCCGTGCAGGCCATCCTTGAATACCTCCTGCAGCTTAGGCTCCAGGGGTTAGCGCTAGCCTCCCTCAGTGTGCACCTAGCGGCCATCTCTGCTTTCCATCAGCCGATGGAGGGGCGGTCCTTGTTCTCCCACCCTATGTTGGTGAGGTTCCTCAAGGGGGTTGAGAGGCTTTACCCGCAGGTCCATGTCCCAGTGCCTCCCTGGGATCTCAACCTCGTCCTCGCTAGACTGACGGGGCCCCCCTTCGAGCCCTTGGCCACCTGCCCCCTGCTGATCCTGTCTTGGAAGGTAGCCTTCCTCGTGGCCGTTACCTCGGCTAGGAGGGTCTCTGAGCTAAGAGCTTTGACCTCGGAGCCCCCCTATACCATATTCTTCTGGAATAAGGTACAGCTGAGACTGCATCCAGCTTTCCTACCTAAAGTAGTCTCCCAATTCCATTATAACCAAGACATTTTCCTCCCCGTGTTATTTCCCAAACCGCATGGGTCGGAGGAGGAGAGGAGACTACACACCCTGGATGTGAGGAGAGCCCTCGCCTTCTACATAGAGAGGACGAGGCCTTTCTGGAGGACCATGCAACTCTTCGTCGCGGTGGCAGTCAGGATGAAGGGATCCCTGGTGTCCACGCAGTGCATCTCCAGATGGATCACCGCCTGCATCAAGTTCTGCTACGAGCGTGCAGGCATCCAGCTTCCTGGAGTGGTGACGGCGCACTCAACAAGGGCCCAGGCCGCGTCGGCGGCCTTCCTGGGACGGGTCCCCCCAGACGACATCTGCAGGGCTGCCACCTGGTCATCGGTCCACACCTTCGCCTCGCACTATGCTATTGTACAGCAGTCGAGGGAGGATGCATGAGTCGGCAGAGCTGTGCTGCGAGCAGCTCACCATCGACTCCTACCCACCTCCAGGTATGGCTTGTTAATCACCTAAGTGGAATGCATATGAGCAATCACTCGAAGAAGAAAACATGGTTACTTACCAGTAACTGTTGTTCTTCGAGATGTGTTGCTCATATCCATTCCACACCCACCCTCCGTCCCCGCTGTCGGAGTCAGCAGAAAGAAGGGACTGAGGGTCCGCATAGCTGGCGGCGCCCTATATACTGCAGCATGAGCGCGGCACTCCAGGGGGTGCCAGAGCCGGTCCCTACAGGGACTGCTAGGGGAAAAAATTGTCTGGGAACTGTGCACGAGGGCACGCACACACCTAGGTGGAATGGATATGAGCAACACATCTTGAAGAACAACAACTACTGGTAAGTAACCATGTTTTTTGGACTTGAACTCTGGGGTTGGAAAAGTAAAACTTTGGTTACAACAAATGCTTACTTCACACTTTTGTTCACAAATGTCATGTAGTGTGAATGATGGGATTGTTTGCGAGGATTATTTTAAATTTTCTGTGTATTTTATTTGAACGCTTAGGTATCCGTTTCAGTTTTTCTTTTTCTGTTTGCAATGTATTGATATATGGTGCTGGAACTTCTGTCTTCCTGCCCTGGCAAAAGCATGCATTTGGGAATTTGTATTCCTTCCCAACCACTAAGATTGTCAGTGCATGCTAAAATAAACAGATTACTTCTAAAGCAATTCCTTTGTTCCCTGCCCACGTACATTTGGCTGCCGTTTTGAGAGGGGAGGTTTTTAGGGCTTGTAAATCAAGTGTTTTAAAAAAAGTGGTGCATTAATATTCCTACCTGAGCTCCCTTCACCTTCATCAGTGGGTTCTGGGTTGGATTTGGCCAGCTCTCTGGGGGGTCTGAATCCCCCCCAGGGTGGTATTCATTGCTGGGGAGCCTTCTTCCAGGACTTGGAGTCAACTGTCATTCGTAGGTTAGTGGTGGGGTCCCCACTCAGTATGACCTTCAACTCCAAATAGTAGCGGCACTAATGAGGGGCAACCCCAGATTTTCCGTTTGCCTTCTTTGCCTTAAGGTAGCAGTGCCACTGTTCTTTCCCCTTAGCGCAGCATTACTGCTTCTCCGTTTTCAGACCCAGCTTTTGCATGTCTTTGTAACGTACAAATAAGCATCTTTATTCCTATGGCAGTTCTGCAGCTGTACTTGCACTGCCCCTTCTCTGTGCAGGCTGCAGAAGTCCAGGAATTCTTTCCTAGACCAGGCTGCAGAATGAGGCAAGCCTGAACTTTTCTTAGCTGCACTTCAACATGCTGGGGATTTTAAACAGGGGGATGGGCTTCTGATCACTGTAACTCCTCAACAGCAAAATTCAAAACTGGGCCCAGAGTGGGTGCTGTGGTGGGGACACAGCATTGTGGGATTGTTGCTGGAGTATTGTGAATTGTACATATAGGCATCCTACCAGTGGAACAGTTCTGGTTCAGGACTTGTATCATTCAGGGAGTTGGTTTAAAATGAGCACTATAAACTCAGGGTTTTACCAACAGGATTCAAAATTAAATGTGGATGCATTTAAAGATGTGCGAACCTAAGGGAAATTTTAAAGGTACAGTTGTATTGTACACTAGACCTTTTTGTCATTCTCCTTGTGTGATAGTGTCATCTGTTTAGCAGGATACTCCGCAGCACGCTTCTGAGAATTTGGTGATTCTTTTGAGACGTTGTTTTTGCTTAGCACTTTTTTAAAACCATCTTTTCAGGTTAGATATGATCATGTTTGGATAGGCTTCTCTTTCTGGGAGCTTTGCTTCCCTTGCAGTTGGAACTGATGTGGAGAGCAACATTTAAACTCAAGAAGTATCATTCAGTGACTAATAGGTGAGCTGGCTTGCATTCTACCTTGCTACTGTTGTCCTTAAGGGTAGGGTGACAAAAATACCTTAAATGCAAGATTGAAAGAATGTTTTCAGTCTTGCACAAAAAAGCTTAGGATCCTGCCAGTTTAAAAGAAGCAAAATTACAAGGTATAAAATCTTGAAATAAAAAGTTCTTGATGTCCTAGAAAAAGAAGAAAGGGTGTAGATCCAATTAAAAAAACCCACGCATGGAAGGTCATCTTTTAATTCGTGTTTGTAGATCTGCACAGGCCCAAAATATTGTTATTTATAAGCAAGAATTTATGAATACATCTCTTGAATCTTCATCTTCTGCTTGTAAGACTGAAATTAATTTTGTAGCAGATGTTTGAAAACTCTGAATAGTAATTTTGGAATATCTGTAACAACAGTTGGTATCAGGAAATATCAAATGCAGCCACAAGTTAATTTCTCTGGTTTTTTTTGGTTTTTTTGGTTTTGTTGTGTTTTTAAACCATAGCATAAATAATAACATAGCTAAGGTAATTTGTCTGCTAGCTGCTAGCAAATCTCTTAATTTCTTCTCAAGATTTCTTGCCTTCATTTGCTGTTTTTCAAAACTTGTGTTTTTTTGTTTTAGGAAGATGGGAAGTAGAAGAGCTTAAAGAAAACACAGTGCCTGGAGACCGAGGATTAGTGTTAAAGTCAATAGCAAGACATCATGCAATATCAGCTATGTTAACAAAGCCATTTATTTTTGATACTAAGCCTTTAATTGTTCAGTAAGTTGCTCTTCAGTTTTGTACTTTTTTTCTAACTTTAAAATATCTTGGAAAAATTAATGTTTTTGTATGATTTGGATTTCCATGCCAACATCGATTGCCTTGCACAAATGTACCAAAACCAGAAATATAAAGGAGTTAAATTAATTTATAATTTAGTTTTATATTTTTAGCTTTTAAGGTCTTCAAACCCAAACAAAAGTTATATTTTAGTGCTCATGTAAAAAAAATATTGGGGAAATGTTTTAAACCTTTTTTTCTGAATACTTAGTCAGGAATCCAAGATCTCATAAAATTGCTGAAAAAATACTTCCATCTAAATATCAGTGTCTCTGCAACTGAGCTTCCCAATTATATGGAACTTGTGAGAATTCCAGGTGGCTATGAATATAGTGATAGCTAAATACATGTTTGAAATTTTTAAAGGATAATGGAAATTGACTTTCAGGTAATTCAGAAGAAACTATATGAAATGGCTGCTCTAGTTAAATCTAGAACATGATCTGGGTAGATACAAACAGTACAAAATTTCCTCTATGCAACTCAGTCCAAGTCAAGTAATGAGTGACTTCTATACATCTGCAAATGCTGCCCTGAAAGTTTTCTTAGTAGAGATTGCTACTTTGTTGAACTTCAACATTTTTTTTTAGATTTACACTAACTGCTACATTTTGTATAACTGTTGGCTTATCTTGCAATAGCAATAGAACATCTCAGGCAATTTTGTAAAAATGTTTTGGGAGTAGTGATTTATATTAGAATACAAATGTTTATATACAATCTTGGGCATGGATTTGAAGTTAAATTGTAGATCAAAGTGAGCTTTAATTACTCCAGGGTATCCAGCATTATGCTCTTTGATTCCCTTTTATACAGATATGAAGTGAATTTTCAAGATGGCATTGATTGTGGTGGTGCATACGTTAAACTTCTGTCCAGTACTGACAGTTTGGATCTGGTATGTCCTTTATGTAACATTTGATAATTATTCTTCCCTTTAGGAGCATGTGATCACAGGCTTGTGGAATGTGACTAAGGGCATGATTGTTCATTCCCTGATTACCCAAAATGTTCAGCAAATGGAGGAATCAAGCCCAAAGTTGAGTTAGATTGATGAGAAGTCTCAAATAGAAATTTGTATTTTTTTCTAATAGGAATATAGTTTGTCTAAAATCCCATATGTACATAAAGCCTGCAGAGTTTATTAGCCAGTTATGATGCTTGCTAGCATCTCTTGTATTTTGAATGCAAGAAATATTCTTACTTAAAATTTTGCTTTAAAATAAATTAAGCCTACAATAAAAAAGAGGTTTAAAAAATCTATAAAAGTCTGATTCACCCAAGGACACTCAATTCTTTCACTCTGATTTGTTACATTTTTCTATAGGAACTGCAAATATCTACGATCAAGGGCATGATGTTATATAATGTAGGCCATATACTAGGAGTAGTCTATGTGCAGAACTCAAGTGATGTCAACTTTTCATGCTTAAAATCTAAATTAAAACAACAATTAATAGATCTTCAGGGCAGAGGGGACCTTTATGATCAGCTAGTCTGATCTCTTGCAATAACAGTCCATACATAGAACCTCAACCAGTAATTCCTGCATCAAGCCATAGCTTGTGTTTGAGCTATAGAATATCATTTAAAAAGATATCCAGTCTTGATTTAGAGACTTGAAGTGATGGAGAATCCACCATGTCATTAGGTAAGTTGTTCCAATGGTTAATTATCCTCAATGTTAAAAATCTGAGATTTCTAGTGTAAATTTATCTAGATTCAGCTTCCAGCCATTGGATGTCATTATGCCCCTTTTTTTCCCCTAATGTCATGCCTTTTTTCTGTCTGCTATTGGAAATCTCTTCCCCCTTAGATACTTGAAGAAGATGATCAAATCGTTTCTTAAGAAGCTCAGTCTATTTATCAAAGAGGTTAAGTCTGTAACTTTAAGGGGTATTTTTCAGACCTCAGATCATTCCTGTAGCTTTTAATATGATTGGTATGCCTGTTAGCTTGGATCTATAACAGTTATTACTCTGAAGTTAAGGGCACAAAGAAAGATTATTCTGAGATCTTTTAAACTTTCAGACATGACCATACATTAGTTTAGAAGACATGTTCATGCATCAAAATTTAAACTTTTGGTTGATCGGGTCAGAAGCCCAAAATTTGTTGGACTGTGGAATTGAGGACAACACCAAAGTATGAGAAAGAGATCCCCCTTCTCACCTCTGCCATTTTGTCCTCTGCCGTTTTGTTTTCCTCCCACAAAAGTGGGCAGTTGCAAGTGAACATACATAGGAAACATCAATTTGTACATCAGCAGGAGAATACATTGTGACTAGAAGAGTCAGTTTTTATTTTTAAACACCACATATAGAATCTATCATGGCCCCATCCCTTTAAGGGCAAAACACACACAAAATAGGCTTTCCCAGCCCATAGTCAGTGTGGCCTATCTCATCCAAAGTCCCCATAATAAACTAAAAGGGAACAAGGTTTGTATAGCTTATCACATAGAAGTGAGTTCTGACTGTTTTTTCTTCTTTTGAGGGTGAGATCCTAGGGAAGTTGAACTAGAATCAACTTTGAACTCAGGTAACCTATGTAGAGGGGAGGTAAATCAATTTACTTACCAATTCTGTGCTACAGAGCTCCTCTCTCTCTGACTTTGTATTTGCACAGACCAGGAATTCCTATCCTTACAAGAGAGTACAGATGGATTTTCTATAGGAACCTTTCCAAATACAAAAAGTGGAAATTTATAATAGGATTCACTTTCTTTGCCTTCTTAGGAATCCAGTACCAGTCTTTACCATAAAACAGTTACTCGCACACAATTAATAATTTCAAATTCCTTTTTATGAATAACATTCCAAAAATAAACGGTTGCAGCATAGCAACTAGAATGCACCTTAGCTGGACTAAGATCACTAACCAGAAATTTGTTGTTTTTTCCTTTAAAATGAAGAATATAACTGGGGGGGATACCCCAATATATACTTTAAAGTGATACGGTGATTGGGATTTCTAACAATCGGAGATCTCCTGCTTTCACATAGGCTTTACCCAAATCATAGGTATTATAAAGATAATTAAATAAAACATTTAGTTGTCCTACATAACCAGTTGTTTCATCATTCACATTATTAAGCACATGCACAACTTCAAATAAGAAAGAAAATTATAAACCTATACAATTACTGTAGCTGTTACGCTCACACACAGTCTTTGATTCCATGATGTAGTATACTTCCTGAAGACAGTTGGCCTCCAGTCTGTGATTGCTCCTTTATGCTGTTTTCCTAATCTCAATTGCACTGAGTTCTGTAAAATTACAGGCAACTGTATGGAACTCCAACCCACAGATCAGTCTGGGTTATCCCTGGCAGCTCTATCTTTCTTCAGGGCTGGCCTGGATCTGACTCATGGGCCTCAGTAGATCAAACTGACCACTTCATCAAATTCCTTTTAGTTCTTCCCTCTCTCCTCTTTTCCTCTGCTCAAATTCACCAGAACAGAGGATGAACAATTAGCTGTAACTCTTATTTGTTACATATCAGGCCATTGTCCCAGTCTCTCCAGTGCAAATTGGACAGGGGTGTTTATTCAAGGTGCTTTATAGTCCATAAGAGATAATACGGAAGCCTAAAGAAATTTCTAGATGTGAAGTGTGTTGAACCAGTTGTGAAATATCAGAGGTTCAAGATGATCCCTTTGCTGCATTTTGGTGGGTGCTGCTATTTATTATTTTACATTGCAATAACATCCAGAGTCTTCAGTCAGGTTTGTGGCCCTATAGTGCTAGGTGCTGGAAATATATGCATTAAGGAAGTCCCTGCCTCCCTCAGAACAGATTAGTATGAAGAGGGATGTGTCATGACCAGCAGATGTAAACACAATGGAAGGAAGGAAGGGAAAGAAAAGCGCTTGGTAAGCACCACTATGCTTGTTTCTTTTAAACAAGGGAACTGAATAAGAGATTAATGAATTACTAGATCTTGGACAGTTTTCCCCTTGGTGTCGTTGTAGGGATGGATTGTACAGGATTCAAGGGAGGACAGGGTGGTAGCTATATGAGGATATGTCTCTCTCACAAGAGGCAGAATAGAAGAAGGTGCAAAGGTGCTGTTGGGGGAAGTACACAAGGAGGTGATAGAAGCTGCTGTTGTTAGTGGAACAAAGGGAGTGGGAACATCACAGAGCAGAGAGACAAGAGACTGACAAAGCAGGGAGGAGCTAAATTATGAAGGTTCTTGAAAGTAAGAACCAGAAATTTGTGTTTGATGTAATGGCGAACTTGGTATATAAGAATTGTGACATGATTGAAGTAACATAATGGGAAGATTATTTTGGCAGCAGCATTTTGAATGAACTGAGGTGGAAAGAACAAGGTTGCAGTAGTTCAATCTAGAGAGCATGTCCTTGGGTTAGTCAAGACATGAAATAATGAGGGGCTGGATGATATGAAGGCAGTGTGGACAGAGAGAAAAAACTGGGTCTTAAAGAGGTTTTGAAGAAATTTGTTAGTACTAGATCATTGTGTGACATGTAGGATGTTCACTCAAGACAATGGCTCCTTTGGAGCCCTGTCACATTAGTGAGCTCTTGTCACATTGAAAAACATAGGATCTCCCAAATTATTTAGCTCGATTTCACATAGCTGCTATTACATGTGCATGCCCATTGTTAGAATAACCAGAAAATTATTTGCCTTCCCCATCAATACATGAACAGGATGGCATTTTCCAAAAGTATGGTTTTTAAATCATTACAACTTTGCCAAATCTAAACTAAGGGTTTTTCACTCCACACTCAAAAACTGCTGAATTACATTTGTTCACTTACAAAAAGTCACCTCCTGACAGAGACCAAACTACCAAACTTCTTTCAGAAAGAAATTTTCTAGAAATAAGTGGCTGAAAAACTTTAATTATTGCTATATGTTCCAAATATAAAAATTCCCATAAATAAGATCATTCATGATTTCAATTGACAACATAATGTAGCCTGGAGGTGCCTCCTGAAGGAACATAATAAATCTGGGGTTTTTTTGTTTTACTGTTTAGTATCCGCTACTCACAAATGTGGAGCAACAGGACAGTGATAAAGAAAAATAGACTGTGTATGTACACAGTGATATACTGTCTGTGTTTTTTACCATATTGAAATTTAAATTGCTATGAGGGGCACTTCAACTATTTCCCTTCAGTTTTTTACAATGCACAATACTTGGAGAAACATACTGCTTGTTTTATTTTTATGAGGAGCGTTTTCATTTTCATAGTGTCCACATAAGTTATTTTCCACTTTAGGGCCTGGTTCTGAGAGTTACTGAATGACTCCCTGTGAGGTGCTGTGAATCCTTTATGCACTGTCAGTTTCATGGAAACAGAGAGCATTCACCACCTCTCAAGAAGTGCTGAACATCTTGCAGGATTGAGCCTATAACTCTTGGTACTAGAACTGACATTTCGTTGCACGAAGTATATCACAGTGGGATTATAAGCAGGCTAAATGCCTCCATCATCAAGGAATAGAGATACACAGTTGATTTTATTAAATGTTCTGCATAACCAATACTATCTTGCTTCTACAGGAAAACTTCTTTGACAGAACACCTTACACTATTATGTTTGGACCAGATAAATGTGGAGAAGATTACAAACTTCATTTTATCTTCAGACATAAGAATCCTAAAACTGGAGATTATGAGGAAAAACATGCTAAACGTCCTGATGTAGACCTAAAAAAATTTTATTCAGACAAGAGGACACATCTGTATACTCTGGGTACCTTTTAATTTAATTTTTAATGTTGCACTTAAAAAGGAAAGGTTGGAAAACAAGGTCTCATTTTCTGAAGCCTTGCAGATTAGCCTGTTTTCTGTCGTACGATTTTGTTGTGGATATTTATGTATGGTGTATATCTTAAAAAATGGCTTTGAAATACTGTTGCTTAAGATACACCTGAGGAAAAAATAAAAATTGGCCATATCCAACAGTTGTAACTAAAGTATGCTACTATTTACACTGTAGGCCTACTGCAACTAGTGTAAATAATCACTTGTTAACAAATTTATAGGAAAAAATAAGAGGCAGCCTCCATCCAAGGCCCTAAGTCCCCCTGTCATAAATTTACAAAAACCAAATTTAGATACCTGCAGAACACTGAATTCCCTTCTCCTCACCAAACTGATTTCTCTCAATGACTTGCAGCATTCCCTGAAAGCAAATAGATTTGTGCTGTTTCAGACAAAAATATGGAAGCCTTTTCCACAGCTGAAGAACATTGTATTGCCAGCTCTTTTTCTTTTTAAAAACAAGGAGCCAGTTCCAGTACCTCTGCTTACCATGACTGCAGCAGCATGATATGAGAGAGAGAGAGAGAGACTCTCCAGTAGCAAGGTCTCAATGCATTTTTGGCTTTACAGTTCAAAACCATCACCCATAGGTGGTGGAACTAAGGGTGCTATCACACCCCCTGGCTTGAAGTGGTTTTCATTATATACAGGGTTTATAATGTAGCCAGTACAGATCATGGAGTATTAGAGGTATTTACTGCCACCAAGAAGCACTGCTTAATAGGCAAGCTGCTGCATTCTTACCTAATTTCTTTCCAGATTGACCAAAAGAGAAACCCCATGTAGAGCACACTGCAATAGTCGAGTTTTTGGGCCCATAAATTAATTTAGAGAACTAGATTAGGGGTGGCAGCATCGAGGGCTTGTTTTATCTTTCCCTCAGTGTCACAAAAGATGAGATTTGAAACACATTTCTGGTTATAAAGATGGAATCTTCGACACAGCTAATGGCTGCTTGGTATACCTAATTTTTTTTTTAAATTCAAGTCAAGTATTTCTGATAAGTCTAACAATTAAATGGTTTAAATTAACATAATCACACCTAAACTTGACACTAATTTTGGATTACTGTGTGTAACATGAGATTCCCTTTATCACCTAATATGTCATGTCTATCTCCAATTCTATGACCCTAAGATAAATGGAAAAAAATTGGAAGTGATACTGCTAGATTCTGAAAAAATGCATCTCAGACAAGTTGGAATGAATGGGGCAACAAGACTCAAGGTTGTGGGGAATAGTCAGATCTATGCCTGCTAGAGAACCCTTCTTTCCATAGTTGGGAATGGAACCCAAAAGTCCTGAATCTCACCATTCCTCTACTGTCAGCGAATATCTAGTGCTGGTCTCCACAAAGAATGACAGACTACTACTGCTATCAATTATTCCATTAGCTCAAATGGCAAGGTCTGTATAATGGATCTAAAGGTTCCAAGTCTGCTGATGACCCATATTGGTGTCAGAATGATGCCACACGATGGAATTTCTGCCGCAAGATGAAATTTGTTTTTTTAGTTTACCACCTTAAAAACCTATGAAATTACACACACAAATCTATGTTAAAAGAACATCATTTAAGGTTGCAAATTCGAGCCCTGTCATTCGGAAATGCCAAAGTTAAGGCTTCCTGTGCAACACTAATTTGTCACCCTTGTGCTTATGCATGATGATACAATCTTTCATTCATCAGCATATACTGTTTTTTCCAGAAGACACTTACTTTATTCAATTCCCCGGCTGAAGCTGCTCTGAGAACGAATCAGGGGTGTGTAGTAAATAGAGGCTGTTACCTGTTGGACTACTGCTTCATTTGTTGCAGAAGATGGAAGATGTTTAGTGAATAAGACAAAGGATTGGAGGCAGGGAACGGACAATAGCATGGTGAAGGCAGTTGAATGCTGCCCTGGAGAATTGAATTATCTCCCTGCCTGTGCCACCAAGTTCTTATGTAATGCTAGTCAAGTCACTTAAACTTTCCACAGGTGGTCAATAATTGTGTTCTTTTCATTTTCTGTGTGTCTAACTTGAGATCCTGGAGCCTGATTTGCAGATGTGCTGAGCGTTCACTTCTGCAACTCAAGCCAGTGAAACTGGTCTTTGAACATACAAAGTGCTATATAATTCTAAGTACTCTGAAAAATTGGAAATACTTTCTACCTTAATTGCTGTGTCCGTTTCCCAACTGTAAAATGAAAATAATAATACCTCTGATCTCACAGAGGTGTTGTGAAAATAAATGTATTAATATGTGTGAAGCGCTCAGATACACTAGTGGTGAATCCATGAGGAAATTAATTTTGTATTCAGAGGTTTGAACAGTATGCAGTAAATAAGGCATGGGGCTGTGCATTGAACAACATAGAGAAAACAAAATATCAAATGGCTGTTCATCAAGCAAACACCATTCATTCTGTGCACAGAATCAGATAGGTCCTGTGGAAAAAATAGTATGTGATCATGTAATTAAAGACTGTATCATAAGTCATACACAAAACAGGATGAAATTAAGGTTGCACAGACAACCTTTTCTCCAGCATTTCCTAATTCTTTGAGTTCTTGACTTAGTAACCTTAATATTCTTTTAACATAGTCTTTTGGATGCAATTATAATATAATTTGTGCGTAACTGAAAAGTGGTATGTTTTGGTGCGAGTCAAGAATTGATACCCTGCCTTGTCTGCCTTGCACTTCACTAATGCAGGGTCTTGACTTAATTCTGTAGTACAAATTTAATATTAGTTGCCTGGCTTGTAAAACAAAGAAATGGAAACTGTAAGATGGCTACTGAGCAGGACCAGCTGGAGTTATTCTGCATAAGTGGTGAGAAAGTATCTTCTTTGTTGATAGTGGAAAAAATGTAAATACTTGCACAAGGCTTTCAGGAAAGCAGACTTCAGAACTTTGTCTATTTGTTTACCACTTGCGTGTCTGTGTGCACATACACATTTTAAACAAAAGATTAAAATACAGTTCCTTTATTTCACAATTTTTAAAGTATATTTGTTGCATTTTAGTGCTGAAACCAGATGACATGTTTGAAATGTTAATTGACCAATCAGTTGTCGGCAAAGGAAGTCTTCTAGAAGATATGGTTCCTCCTGTGAATCCTCTGAAAGAAATAGAAGATCCCAATGACAAGAAGCCAGATGACTGGGATGAGAGAGCAAAGATCCCTGATCCCAATGCTGTCAAACCAGATGATTGGTGAGAAAATATATTTTATTTATAGACTATATAGTATGCAAGCTATTCATTTTTTGTGGTTTGATTTGTAATTTTATGGAGTTGACAGTTAGACAATATTCTTCTGCTGGAAATAAGAGTAATATTTGAGACCATATGTGCCAGGAGTTAGAAATACTAATTTAAAAAATCACATTACTCTCTGAAAAAGTTGTACCCACTTTTGTTGCAGGTAACACCTATAGGTACAATAAATGAAAGATTAGGAAGAACTTTTTTCAGTTGTATGTTATTCATATGACAGCACTTTCGTATTGTTCATTTCCATGTTTCTGTTGTATAATTAGTTTTCCATGATCCGCTTTCACATGACAACAGAAAAAAGAAAAACATTTTTAAAATAGGAAAATATTACTGAAAAGCACAAGTTGGCAGTGGTAATTTGGGAACAGGTGTAGTACCTGAAACTGCTTAACTTTGGTTTTATAGATTTTTTTTTTCAAGGGTATAAAGAGGAGCTAGGTGGCCTGCTGTCATGAGCTGTGTGCCTAAACTCCCCTTTGTGCCTTTGAAAATCATCTCTTTCATGTCAGTTGTGTTTCTTTGCCTGGAATTTTGCCTTTTTGAACCAGACTGCTATATTTTTTTCTGGTAATATGAGTCTGTAATTAAAGGGATGAAGAAGAGCCTTCCAAAATAGAAGATCCTGATGCTGTCAAGCCGGAGGACTGGCTTGATGATGAACTAGAATACATCCCAGATCCCAATGCAGAAAAACCAGAGGATTGGTAAGAACTTACATTCAGTAAGAGCAGATCTTTTTGCAAAGGTATTGTAGACAAGGTCTCATACTCTGTGGTAAATTGGACTAAAATTTTGCCCCGTGTCCCTAGAATCTGGTGTGCTTTGATGCAGCAGATTGGAGATTCTGAGGCATCTTCAGATAAAGTTTTATAATTTTGGAATAAAATACGAAAATGAACAATATAATCCGTACAGTGGATTTTGTTGTTAATTGGGGTATTAACTTTGTTATGCTGTCCTCAGTATTAGTTTTCAGTATTCTGCAGAACTTTGTATTCATAATGCACAACTGTACTGAAAAAGTTGTCATTGGGGAAGCTGTAGGTTTTGACTGCTAGGGGTAGCAGGGGACATCTGGGGCTTTTGGTACCAGGGTGGCAGTTCAGGATTGTAAAATAAACACAGATAGATGAGGATGTTTGCTAAAATGATAAGCATTGAAATACTTAACAGTGCTGTCATTTTAAATTGTCAATTTAGCTTGATCCATTAGCTGAATAGGGCAGTCCATACCTCTTAGAGCAATGTTTCAGGTTGTCGGCAGATACAGGAATACAACTCTGTTGATGTTTTACATATTTTGTTTTCAAGACCATCCGCACAACCATGAAGGTTAGGAACAAGGTTTTAAGGAGAGCTTATGTTGTCAAATGCAGTTCTGTGGCAAGGGGTGGGCAAAATTCTGAGGCTGAAGAATTGCAGAATGTATGCAGACCCTGATTGTATATTAGGTATGGGAATTAAAATCAACATATGAATGGAATCCTTATAATGGTCAATTGTTTGTTTGTAATCCTTTCTACAGGGATGAAGAAATGGATGGTGAATGGGAAGCACCACAGATCCCTAATCCAAAATGTGAGACTGCACCTGGCTGTGGAGAGTGGGTACGTCCCATGATGGCCAATCCAAACTACAAAGGAAAATGGAAACCACCAATGATAGATAATCCTAATTATCAGGTACTAATAAAATATTGTATTTCTTCTTCACTAAAAGGTTCAGAGTTCCATAGAACAATCTGTCTAGACTTCTATACCATATACATTACTGTGTATCTGAATCATGAATGCATGGCTCTGATCACATTTGACTTCAGGTTTTTTACTTTAAGTAACTTGCTTCTTAATTACTTTATTTTAAGTATGCTTGAAAATATTGATGCATTCCTGTATAAAGACCATTTTCTCCATTAAGAACTACTTCTGCAGAAACCCAATTATTCTAGTGTGCTTACCTCAACTATCCTATAAGGTGATAATAGATACTAACTACTACTAAACTTCTTTCTTTTCTTTGGAAAATTACATACAAAAAAGCAATGTTAAAATTACATTTGCAAATTCAAGCACTTGAAAACTGAAGAAATACCAGATTACTGTTGCTTGTGCAACCTGATTTTGGCTCCTTTGTTCTCCATTCCGTGCACTTAATGAGACAGAGTTTGGTAATAAATATAGTAAACATGTAATAAAAAACTAGCAGAATGCATATCACAAGGGGGCAGAATTAAAGTTCCACAGGTAACTGTAAATCTGGCATTTCTTAGCTTTCAAGTGTTTGACTTTGTCACCTAAATAACCTTCTTTTTAACATAGCTGTTTTGCATGTAATATCTTAGGCTTCTAAAAAAGGGTGAAACCAACCTCTGTGTTGTGTTGTTAACTCCCCATCATGAGTTACCAGTGGAGTTTAAACAGCAGACCTTCAGTAGAGTAGATTTACAGATATGTGAACTACAGGTCTAACTACATTACCTGGCCACACGAGAAGGCTGTTATCACAGAGGGGAGGGATGGGTTGCTGGTGCAATACGATGGGTCCACAGTGTTGGTTACGGAGAGCCCCGCCCAGCTCCCTCTCTCTTCCCAGCGGGGAGTTGGGAGAGCTCCTGCCCACTGTGGTGCTCCTAAAAGGTAAGAATATCCTGGGTCAGAAATGGTCCTGGGAGGGAGAACCCAGCATGGCTACAGTTCCTTTGGTGGTTTCTGATTATTCCCAGCTCAGTGTGTATACTTTTGCTGCTTTTGTGGCAGTTTGGGCCTAGATCTTTATAATTTCGTTTTCAGTTAAATGTTGACAACATGCAAGTGAGGAAAGGGAAATGGCAAGTTTAATGGCTTATGATTCAGCCAAACCTAGCAGAATTTTCATGGGACAAGTGAAAAGCAGGTCTCTTTAGCCCCAGTGCTTCGTCCCTATCAAATTTCAAACACCTGCTGCAAACAATGGAGGATATTATAGTTTCTCCAAGGTCAAATATATGTTATAATGGAAACAGTTAGGCAATATAAATACGGGATTTGCTACCAACTGCCCCTGACATGCAACTTACCTACAAACTAAAAGGATAGAGAAGGATAGACAAATAGTCCTATAATACAGCAGAACAGAGCAGTGGATTAGACATACTGTCTGCAGCAATAGGAAAGGAAATGAGGACTTTGTGAATCATGATCCCTTATATACCCTCACACCCTCAGATCATGTTGGGCATACATGCAGTCCCCACTTTTCCTGGTTTCTAAATGGTTTGGGGGCTCATGGTGTTGAAGTACACATCACACAGAAGAATGTGGTTCTGTGGAAAGAATATACTTGGGAAAACTCCAGGTAGTGTAAAGGTAAGCTTCCTTTTATGGTTGTATTTTTCCTTACCTCTGAGTGTTACATTGTAATTATTTCTCGTCACATAATTTTTAACATGACAGCAATTTATGGTAATGCTATGGTAGCTATTCAGGGTGTTCTCTTCACAATATATCTTCATATCTGAAGGTAGTCAAACTCTTGTGCCCAATTTGCCACTATTTCTTGTGAGTACTCTGTGCATGTCCATTCTGCTGTTACAAAACTATCTAATCTACCCAAACATTTATAATGTACTGTACACAAAACTGTAGTATTAGAATCATAAAACAAATCCAGAAAGGAACCAAAGCCTACAGCCTATCTTGTGCTGTTTGAACAGGAAGGGATTCACTTTTTAATTATTATTGATATGTGGAAAACTCAGTTAAATAGTTGGTTACATTTTGTCCTGTTCTGAGCTCATGGGAGCAAGTTTCATATTCGTGGGCCAGCTGCTGAAAAGCTCTCTCTATTAAACTCAAGAGTTTTACTTATATGGCTGGTGATGCTGTCATTAATGAAGAGCATAGTTCATGTGGAAATTCATGATTCTAAAGATAAAGGCAGTCTGTTAAGTGGCTTGCGCCAGTTCCTTAGAAATCTTTTGAAGATTAGAATTCAGACTTCGAATTTGACCCATTTGTCCTACTGTGGACATCTGCACATCAGCAACATGGTCCTTGGTCTTTTGCTAGACACCTTGCAGTTATGGCTGCATCATGGGAAGATGCGAATGGGAAAAAAAGGTCCTACCATCCTTTTGCTGAGTGCTAAAGTGCTGATTACTTTAGGCTTTAATATTTAAGATGTAAACCCTGTTGGGTTTGCTTTTTATCTCAAGTTTTTGTAATCAAATTTAATTTTTATAATTGTCCATGAACAGTTGACAGAAAGGTTTCAAATCATGATGAGCCCACAAGCAGCATGGGATGTAGGTGCCTTGTGCTGCCAACCACTACCAGCACCCTTAGGGAGCAAAAATTTTGATGGGTTAGAGGCTGTCAGTCTATCATGTGCTAGGGAAGTGATATATAGGAGTGAGAGTACTGCAAGATACCTTTTAATTCTGCTTCTCTGAAGGGTAAGTAACTTCCCCTTCCTTTCTAACTGGTATATGTTTGCCTATTTTAAAAAGTGCTTCACTCCTCATGTTATTAGTAGCATCTCTGTAATGAATTTATTTTTTTACAGGGGATCTGGAGCCCTCAAAAAATCCCTAACCCAGATTATTTTGAGGATCTTCACCCATTTGAAATGACTGCTGTCAGTGCTGTTGGTTTAGAGCTGTGGTCTATGACCCCTGATATCTACTTTGATAATTTTATCATCTGTTCAGAAAAGGAAGTGGCAGATCGGTGGGCTGCAGATGGTTGGGGTTTGAAGAAATTGATAGCTAGTGCTAATGAGGTATAGTATTTACCAAAATAAGTGGGGAAAATTGGAAGATCTTGCTGTTGGAAGATTTTTGTTAATGTAGAGAATGTATTGATTTGATTACTTCTTATTTGAAGTGGATAAAAGTTCTGAGAAATGTGCTAAATCTTCCTAGTTTGACTGTTTAGCTTTTTCCAAATCTACAATTTTCATAAATGTCAACTTTTAAAGCACTTGCCTTACACATGTGGGATGAAATCCTGATCTCTCTGGAGTCAGTGGCAAAACTCCTATTGACTTATGTCGTGCCAGGATTTCACCCATAGGTTTCAACACCCCTTGAAAAGTAAGGATCTTTAGACTCAAAGCCTTTATAATATACTCACTCTAAATATGTACTCTCTCCAAGAATGGATAATTGACCAAGAATACTGGTCATGTAGTATATCTACTGTCAAGTAAATCTAAAGCCCTTAGTCAGTCTGAGCACACACTATACAACTTTGAAAATACAGTGTGCATCAGTTATCAAATCTATGTCTCTATCCTGTCCTGTGTCTATCCATCTCTGTGTGCACTGCCTGGAGACAGCCAGCGTCTTTTGAAATCCTGTGTGCACATCTCCTGCTTATGCCACAAGATGTGCATGATACGCTGGCCTAGTGTATGTGATAACGATTCCCTCTCATGGCTGTGCCCAGTAATTACACAAGCTTGGCCTACACTTACGCAGCGATTCGGGGGCAGTTGACGGGATTTACGCAAACTATGCAGAAAACTTGCGTAACTCCCGTCGACTGCTGTGTTTCTCTTCTACGTGCCGTCTTCATGGCACTGTGCCGACGGGAACCATGTTCCTGTCGACGCAGCACTCCACTACTTGCGGGGGTGACTTAACGGTGTTGACTTCTGGATTGACTGAGCGGGTCTTCACTGTCTGCTCAGTTGATCCAGATAAATCCATCTGACTGCAGCGACTTTGCTGCCGTCAGTATAGACATAGCCATAGCCTCTTTCTTATAGCTAAGGGCTTGCCTACATGGTAGGGTAACGCACTGTATGAAGGTATGATTTATAAAGCACACTAACATGTTTTCCATTAATCGGTCCTTGCAGACCTTGCTGGCATGTTTTAACGAAATGCTGTTTTTAAACAGCACTATGTTAAAAGACACTAGGGAACATTTAGTTTGCACCAGTAGGGTCTACACAAACCAATTAATGCATTACACATTAGTGTGCTTTAGAAACCAAACCTCCATAGAGCACATTACCCCTCTTTGTAGATGAGGTCTAAGAGTTCTCCTTTAGCACAAATGGTAAGGGGCCAACCTGTGCTTTTGGTGATTAGGGTCTCAGGTCCATCCCACTGGTGACCATGTATTCTACCTGTTTGTGGCTGCTGTTTGTTACATCTGCAGCTCTCTAATGGTGCAAGTTTACAAAATTTTGCCTTTAATATTTAATAAACAATATCCTTTCCATGTAGAGAGAGAGAGAGAGAGAGTATGCAACATTATAGCTGGTAAAGAAAAGAAAGAAAAACCCCTAAATTCCCCCCAAAATAAGCTTTTTATGTGATGATAAAGATTAACAAACATCTGTACAATACTTTGAAAAATGCAATGAGCTATATAAATACTAGGTCACTTCATTTATTGTAGTGATTCATTTTTCATTTCTTTCTGTAGCCTGGTATGTTTAGTCAGTTGGTGACTGCTGCAGAAGACCGTCCGTGGCTTTGGATTCTTTATATCTTGACTTTAGCACTGCCAGTAGGGTTGGGTGTATTGTTCTGCTGGCCCACCAAGGTAAAATAAAATTATTTTATTTTCACCTCTTTCTTTTTCTTGTGATAGTAATTGGCTTGACCTTAATGCCTTCTAGCTGTAATATATTTACAAAATTTAAAAATCACTTAAAAAAACCATTTGATCTAATTTTTTTCTTAAGTCTTACAATATTCATAATAGGTCATTACAAAATCCCTCAATTAGAAAATAAATATTAGGTATCAGTTTTATTTAAAAATGTAAATGATTGTTAATTTGTTATAGAAAATAGAAGAGGATGTTGACTACAAAAAAACTGATATCTCTAAGCCAGTTACAAAAGGAGAATTAGAACAAGAGAGAGAGGCAATAGATGATGAAGCAGAATTGGAAGAAGAAAAAGAAAATGAAGATATTGCTGAAGCAGGTAAGTTGAGCAAACAAATTGTGATTTGTAAACATTTCAAAAGGCAAATAGGTATAGACTGCTTTTCTAGGCAGATGAATATTGCCAGTTGTTATAACCAGCTATTGTAGGGCTAGAGAAACACCAGTGTTATGTTAATATAAGTATTTCTTTGAAAACTGCCTGCCTGGACTCCACTCTGTGCATCTTTTTTGAATAGCGGTGTCTGCTGGGGCTGTGTGAACATCTTGCCTCTGCCTGCATGGTGTTCCCTTCTTCACCTTCAAGCAAGAGTGTGCAGCCCCAATTGCCACACAGTTCCTTCTGACCAACCAATGCAGAAAGCAGGAATGCTAGTGTCTTTTGATCACTCATCAGTCAACTTCCTTCTTTAGGAGAGAGTTTTTAATGCTTCTAATATATAAATATAGTTAGTTGTGCATAATGTTAGGCTTTATACCCCTTCTGGGCATTTGGTCTTTTAAGAGGCTATTGAGATGTTCTTACACCATTTCAGATCTAAGATGACTGGAGGCAAATTGTAGCTTGAAGCTATGCTTCTCCTATAATTACACTTTGTCCATCATCACTAAGCATGTGTGTGGGTTTTTTCCCCTTGGGGAAAAGCATGTTCCTAACTTATTCTATGTACAAGTTGTTCTCACACATACAGAGTCCTGGAGAGCTGCCTTAAACTTAATTTTTTATCAGAAGCTATGAGGGTTTCATCTACTTGTACTAAACTGTCTGAAGAGCCTGTCTCATTCTGCCAAGTCAGACCCCAATAGATCATCAGGTCTTGAGACACTTTGGCACTCAGGGATTTTAGCTAAAACATCCCATGTCGCTGGCTCCAGTGCAAAGGGTTGTCAAACCATTCTGATATCTTTTCACTTCATGGTAGCATTCTCCTCATCGTGAAGTTGTATATAAGAAGAGTGGTCAGCTCCTTCATTGAGCATGGTCTTGACGTCTATCAAGTTGTTTCGGAAGACCAACCCTTCCAAAGACTTTCTCTCAATATCACTCTTTTTTCTCTCCTTGCTCAGGAAGGAACAGTCAAGAGTGAAGTGATGGTCAGATTGTGCTTACACTAGCATCTATACCCTCTTTTGATGCCAGTGTTTTCTGGCATTGGTGGTTGACCTCAGTGTCATCCTTACCCTTGGCCAACTGTGCATAAGATGGATGCTTCAATATTGATGGCTTTTGGTTGTGTGGCTGTTTGGTTTCATGGCACCAGGAGTTAGTGCTATTGTTTCGATATAATGTGTGTCACCACTGAGCCATACCATCTATACCTCAGCATCAGAAGCAATAACTCCCCATGCCACCTGTATTGTTGACATAACCATCAACTGCCGGTCCAACGCCTTTGGCATTGTCTTTCTAGTCGTCTTCTTATTTTGGCTTAGTCATTGTTGTATGCCTTGCCCTTGAATAAAAAAGCCTCCCTTGCTTCTCCATTGAGTGCTTCTCTTTACCACATCCTACTGGAGTTCATCTTGGAAGCGAGGGGCTCTTTCAGCCCACTACACTGCTATCAGCAGGGCAATCTGTGATTTCTCAGTTTGAGGACCTTTCTTTCCATCCAGGTCAGGTGATGCTGCATCTGTATGGGCTCCCTCCTAGTCAGAGTTTCTCTAGGGGACTCACCTTTTTCCTATGAACGACTGGCATTTTGGCTCTATTGGGCATTTTGTGTTTCTTTTTATTAAATAAATTTCTTAGTGCATTTCTTGCTTTTTTTTTTTCTTCCTCCCTTTTCCTTTTTTCTCTCTTTCCATTTCACTCGGTCTTTTTTTTGTTTTTTGTTTTTAATATATGTCCATTTTTCACTGCAGTGTTCACTTCCCTACTTTGTTCTTTTTTTCAAACGTCCACTGATTTTTTTTCTGGCTTCATCTATCCCCATCCTAGAGGAGAGTGGTTCAGCCTGCCAGCATCTCAAAATGCCCCAGGAATTTAGAGAGACAAAGTGGATAGGGTAATATTTTATTGAACCACCTTCTGTTGTTGAGAGACAGACAGAGCCCTTCAGGTCTGTGTGGCTCAAAAGCTTTTCTGTCTCACCAAGAAACATTGGTCCAATAAAAGATATTAGGTCACCAACCTTGTCTCTCATATCCTGGGACCAACACGGCTACAACTACATGCATGCCATGAATTAAAGCAGAACAGTACAAAGCTCACTAATCATACTCAGCCCACGTTGCTTTGTCTAAGACTAGAGCAGGAAGAGTGAGCTGACCATTGATTAAACAATTTTCTTTCCCCCCCCCACCCACCCCCCCAAAAAAAGCACACACACACAATCTCTGCTAGTAATCTTATGGGAATAGCCAAGTGACCTGCTAAGTACATTCACAGCAGCCCACTTCAGGCCTGTGCTATATAGGTAAATTCATGAGATGTGACTTCATATGTAATCTCCTGATGAAACTTCATTTAAAGATACAAGTAAAATAATCCTATTCCTTATACTACAAATTTCATACTGTAAAAATAAGATCGATCTATTAAACTGCCAGGATTTTCCTCACCTTGTAGTGTGGTGTTTCCCTTAAGCAGAAAGATTAGTTTTGTGGGAAACGTTCTTAATTCTTTAATCTGCATTAATCCTTATACACTGAATCAAACTGTACAGCTCAGATACTTGGAGAGAATGCCATTTCAAGATTTCTTTCTGGGTTTATTCTGATCGGGTTCAAAATATTACTGAACATTATTAAAAGAGTGTTCTTTTTTGGTAGATGGCTAGCATTATCAAAGTAGGTTTTGAAATGAAAGTGTAATACATGTGTAACCAACTGTAAAGTAAAACTAACTTAAATCACACAACTTTTTTGATTAACTTGTTTGAGAATTTTGTCTTTGGAATGGCAGTTTACTCTCAGTACTGTTACACCAAGGAGACTCATTAGATCCAGTGTTAGAGCCTAAAATCCCAGTTGTAACTAAAGACATACTAAAGCAAAGTCTTTAATTTCTAGACATGCAGTCTATTCAAAGATCTTTAGATAACATCTATCCTTTCTGAGAGGAGAAAATAAAGGCTTTCTCTGTTATACATCTCTCATTTTCCCTGTACTCTTATTCTCTATGTGAAACTTATGATTCCACCTACCAAGAAGGAGGCAAAACCTATCAATCACCCTTTCATATCTCAGAGAATGCTTTGTTCTCTTTACATCATTCTTTTGCCTCTTTATTCCTGAAACACATGGCTTCTGCCCTTCTGATTCTCATTTTTCTACAGAAAGAAGAAAAATTGAAGAGAAGAAAAACATTATAAAGGAGAAAAAGAAAAAAGGAAGGAAGGATCCTTCCTCAGATATTGAGAAAGAGGAGTAACCTGGGCCAGGGCTTGAAAATGGCTTTTCCTTCTTCTTCTTTTTCCTGTACCTTTTTGCTGATGTTAATACTTCAGGCTGGTGGGCAGCAGCCTTTTACATCTGTGCATGGGGGTTTTCTACCAGGCTACTTAATATGGAATCTACAACTAGAATATAATTTTACTAGTTTTCTACTTCTGATTTTGACCATAGCTGTCACACCTGCAAAGTCAATATCTGCCTATTTGTTTCTGGATGTTGATTTGACCTATAAAGTCCTAAATCTCTTGGGATCTGCCTATTGGAAAAACTTCTTGCCTCTCCATGCAAGATAGCACAGTTGCGAACAGCAGAAGCATTTGAAGTAGACCTCCTCAGCTTAAAGGTGTGTGTAGTTGCTGCTGGCAGGATGTTATATCTAAAGGGACTCTCAGTTTTGTGATTTGCTCTTCTGTTCCTTTAATGTGACATTTCTGTGGAGCCAGTGGATGGTGATAACTTGTCCTTTTTTTGGCTTGCCCACACATCCTTTAGTTTGCCCCCATTCCTCTGCTTAGAGCTCCTGATCGCTGAAGAGACATCCAGGAAAAGGAGGCAACTCTGCCATGGAGGATAAGATACATGTGCAGCTTCTAGGGCACAACTAGATACTTATTTATTAGGAAATCTGTAATCAAATAGTACAGTTATCTTGTTTGTTCAGTTTCTGCCTGTTGTTGCTTTTGGTGTTTAAGGCTGGGTCTACACTGACGGCGGCAAATTCGCCACCATCACATCGATTGCTCTGGATCGACTGAGCAGTCTGTATAGATGCAATCAGTCGATCCAGAAAGCGACGCAGAAAAACCACCCTGGTAAATGGAGTAGTGCTGTGTTGAAGGGAGCGCTGTTCCCTTCGACGCAGCGCAGTATGTATGCCGCGCAGAGGAGACGCTGCAAAGTCGACGGGAGATACGCAAGTGATTTACATCACTTGCATATCTCCCGCCGACTGCTGTTGAATCGCAAAGGTAAGTGTAGATCGGGCCTAAGGGAGGCTAGTACTTCTGCAAGGTGCTGAACTGACTGCACTAAAAACTGAAGTCCTTGTGATAAAATGTGAATAGTGGTGTTCTGCCATACTGTCCTGCCAGTTATATAGCTACTTTTTAAAATAAACATCTCTAAGTCTGCATCTATATCAGGAAAATTAGGACATGTAGTTTTCTGTTAGTACATTGCCACTGTTCATAGCACTGGTAGAGACCATGATGCATACAGGGATCATCTTTCCCTGCTCTGAATAAAAACACCCAATATCTGTTAACATTACAACTTCCACCACTCAAGTTGAACTGGTAGTGAATTATGGGTCCAAAATTCCTACTGTAGATTAGGCCAAAGAGGATAAAATTATTTAAGTGTCCATGCCCATTACATTCATGGCATCTCTGCTGAGACTACCACCAAGTGCCAGTTAACATTTTTTTTCTGGCAGAAATGTCTATTACTAGGAACTGCAATGAGATTACTAATGTTTGCAGTGTTTAAACTGTGTTGGTCCCAGGAAATTAGCAACACAAAATGGATGAGGTAGTTATCTTTCATTGGTGAGAGAGAGAGAGAGAAGCTTTTGAGCTTACACAGACCTGCTCTTCAGATCAGGTAGAGGTACTCAGAGTGTCACAACTAAATGCAAGGTAGAGCAGATTATATTGTGTTGCAAGAGACCATTCCAGGTGAAGTGAGTAGTTAATCCTCCACACTTGTAGGACAAAGGAGGGTTAGTGGGGTACAGATGGTTGAAATGAGCAATAGATCCAGTGACTTCGACTCCATGATTTTTGGTATCTAGCAGAATTATGAATTTTAGCTTCTACGCCCATCTTTTGGAGGCGTTATGTGGGTTTCCTTTGAGAAGTAGGACTGAGAGGTCAGATATGGAATGATCATTTTATGAAGAATGTTTTGCCTAAGTATGGTACAGTGGTTTTTTTTAATTATTTTTCTGAGAGTTATTTGAGAGTGTAGTGATTCTTTTTTCACCCACATAACTGTAGTTGGAGCATTTGTGCACTGGATGTACACCACATGTTGTGATAGGCATGTGTAGGACCTACCGATCTTGAAAAGTGTGTTGTGAGGGGTATTGATCATCATTGCAGTGGAGATATGTCTCTGAGCTTTGCATGTTACAGCAGGGTCTGGTGCTGCTTTGAGTTGGTGTGTCCTAGTCTGTTGGGAGCTTGCTTCTGATGATGAGATTGGGGGGTTGTTTGAAGGCCAGAAGAGAGGGTTTGGGAAACCCAGTAAGTATGGGTTGTAATTGTTTAATGATATCCTGTATGATACCCCATAATTCCATTATCTGACCCATGAACCATCCAGTCTTTGTTTTAGGATCTCTCCCCCCCTCCCCCTCCCCCAAAAAATCTGACTAAAACAACTAGCGATTAAGGGGTAGAGTCCTCCTTTTTGTGTCAATAGTTGTTTATACTTGCAGTAAATGTTGCTTGAAAGTCTAAATACCTGAATTGTTGGCATATAAAGAGGGGTTAGGTTGAAATTGTCAAATTTGGGTACTAAAATTTGACAGTGGATTTTATACTAGCTGATGTTAAGAAATCTCTACTCCCAGTATCGGGGTTACATTAGTGTGAGCAGTTGCATATAAAATTGTCTATGTTAAAATTTGAAATTGATTTATTTTGTTTGTATTTTGCTTCTCACTTATCTTTGCATAATTTAATATAGCCCATCTACTGAGTCATTATATTAATCTCTGCTTTAGAAGGTGAGGGTGAAGGTGAAGATAAAGATGATGAAGAGGAGAATGAAGCTGCAGAAGGAAGTCAGGAAGAAGGCGATAAATCAAATAAATCTGGTTCAGAGGATGAGGTGAGCTACTGTAGAACAGCAAATAAGATCCGCAAATAAGTACAGAGGCATAAACAGGAATTTGATTATTTCGGGGAAATATCTTGATTTACAGGGGACATAGTGAGTACGTTTCTCTCCCCCCTCCACTGTATCGGTAAAACCAGACACACACACCACCCATACTAATTTGGATGTTTTATCTATTTATATTAGTTTAAGAATTTATTTTATTATTTAACACTTCATGCATTAGAATAATGTAGGCTTGTAAAATCTGTAGTTACAGCTTCCCCTGCTACAGCCAGCAAAAGCTTTGTAAATGATATGTTGGGAGGAAGCTTACTGTGTTTTGGAAAAGGAACAATTTCCTCCATTGAGTTTGGCTGATGTGATATTTTAAAACTTCTAACATTTCTGTAGAACTTGATGGTGCGCCATGGAGATTAAAAGAAGAGTACAGTTTTGTATAGTAGGGTTAGAAACTCTTCTAGCAGTTTTGAAAATGTGTTGAATGCTTTGGCAGGCAGCAAATCTCTTAATGCCTCATTTTGGAAGACTTTAACAAAATTACTTCACATTGTCTTATTTTTCTACATTTCTTATCCAGTTATTACTGGGGCTGGGTCCACACAGATGGCAGCAAATTTGCCGCCATCAGATCGACCGCTCTGGATTGACTGAGCGGTCTGTGTAGACCCGCTCAGTCGATCCAGCAAGCGATGCAGAAAAACCACCTCGGTAAGTGGCGTAGCGCTGCATCGAAGGGAACCCTGTTCCCTTCAACGCAGCACAGTGTGGATGGCGCACGGAGGAGATGCTGCAAAGTCTTGCGTATCTCCCGTCGACTGCTGCCAAATCGCAAAGGTAAGTGTAGACTGGGCCTGGGATAGGCAAGTGTTTTTATAACCAGCTGTTAATCTTATTCACAGATTTATCAAACACTTGATTGTCATTGCTAAGACAGTGCTGTGGCTTGAAAACTTTTAATTTAAATGACAGGCCTGCCATTGGGTATTGCAGGGAAGTGGGGTTGCAATACTTTGGTTCAGACAGGAGTTTCCTTTTGGAAGGACTTCTGATGCAGCAATTACCTGTTTACAAATTGGGAAGCACTAAGTCTGATACCTGGTTTGGCCAGTCCCATGCTGTTCACTTTCAGCCTCCCTGGGTAATGCAGCTGGGAAGTACCTAACACCTGTAAAGTAAGAAATGTAAGTAGAATGGGTCTAGACTGTACTTTAAATAAAAAAAAAAAAGTCACTGCATTCATGACCTTGAAAAGTTGTTGCTTTAGATACTACTGAGTAAATTAGGCAAGAAAAGTAAGGAAGCTTTTGAGGATAAAGCTTCTGTTTATACTTATCTTCTATATTCAGTTTATAGGACAGGAAATAAATATTATTTAAGGCTGATGAAGGGGACTTTACCATTGTGCATTATGTAATACTTGCCAAGTGTTGCAGTGGTTTTTCCATAGACAATGTGATCAAGATGAGGAAAATAACACTCATTATTGCCATAATTAAATTTAGATTGCTGTTTTGATAAAGTTAAGACAAAAATCTTCTATTCCAGATGAAAGAAGCTGACGAAAGCACAGGATCTGGAGATGGTCCAATGAAATCAGTACGCAAAAGAAGAGTACGAAAGGACTGAGTTATTTCCAGCTAGTATTTTTAGCTCCTGATTATAGAAATTTGGCATGCCATTTTGGTAGGCCTGACAGCATGCAAGTTACTGGGACTCTTAATTTTATTTCTTTTAAACGGACTGGACTTATCACTACACAGCCTCCTGCTTCCGTTTTCCAGCCTCTTTGATTTTCCTTAATTCTTTTTTTTCCAGAGAGAATGCTATCTGTGAAGTTAGATGGTGTTTTGAATTTAGAAAAAAAGTAAAATGACAATTTAACTATCTGATTTAAAATATTATATTTTTAGAAATTAGTTAATATTGGTTGGAGGTAATTTTGGCTCTAAATATTATTTTTTAAACCATGCATAGTAAATGCGATGATAATATTTTTTTTGCAACTCTAGCACAAATCAGCTGCTTCCACTTCAGCTAAAATGGGACGTAGCATCTCTGGTAGTTCACAGCCCTAAAGAAATGGCCAGTCAAATCTTTTTCTGTGCAGAGTGAAATGCAATAGTTGTTTTTGTACGATATATATTGAGTGCTAGCAACACATTTTATTGTAAATGATCTACCTTTATAATGTTATATTTCTGGTCACATGCTCACTTTAGGCATTTGTTGCAGTAATTTATTTTAAAGGGGTGCTTTGGCGAAGTATCATTCATAGAACCACTGGTTTAATAGTGTAGCATGTTTTACATTGGAATGCAGAGACTTCAGATCTACTGAAGTAAAACAGTATACAGGTGACTTTTTCAAATTTTTATAGTTCTTATGTTCCAAGCCAGAATGGCCTACTCCCAGTTTACAAAATATTTGCTAAGTATACATTCTCTTGAAAATAAAATATTTAATATAATCTCTTATGCTTATTAGTCTTACAGATAAGAATTTGATGGCTTGAATTTTTATTAGAATCGTAATTAGCTGGACACTTCGATTACACTGGGATCTAAATAAACCACATACTGCAAGAGAAATTTGTTTGCTTCTCTCTTATACTAAAAATTAATCAAAATATAATTATAATAATTGCAAATACCTAAAATAAAAGCAGGATTTTTGGAAATTATTTAAGTTACTAAGCTTTGGCAAAAGACAAAGAGAATTTATGCCAGAATTCTCATTCCTGGTATCTTGGCTTTCTAGACTGAGTTTGACAGAACTCCTGCTAGAATTTTTTACCCTAAAGCACAAGACAGGCATACTATCATATGCTGCCACCTCCTTCACCATTCCTGCTGTTAAAAATCTGTTCGCTTTGCTTCCAAACCTGTATGGATGTCAGACTCTTGTTCTCTTTTATGGCAAAGCCCTTCATGGGATTTAAGGTTTTAAACTAAGTTTCTCATTTTCTTTATTGTCTTAGGCTGGGTCTATACTGACAGCGGAAAATTCGCCACGATCAGATCAATTGCTCTGGATCGACTGAGCGGTCTGTGTAGACCCGCTCAGTCGATCTAGCAAGCGACGCACGAAAACCTCCCCAGTAAGTGGCGTAGCGCTGCGTCGATGGCGTACGGAGCAGAAGCCACAAAGTCAATGGGAGATACAAGTGATTTACGTCACTTGCGTGTCTCCTGTCGACTGCCGCCGAATCCCAAAGGTAAGTGTAGACCGGGCCTTAGGTGTTTTATTCCTCTGAAACTAGTTCCTTCAAAACATTTTCTTGTGGATTTCTAGGGAGGTTTTATGGAGCAGCATCTTTTTCGCTTCCTTCCTGTCCTCCTTTCTCCACCTTATCCCCCACCTTCACTGATTGTTCAGTCGATCTGACGGAGGCGATTTTGCTGCCGTCAGTGAAGGTATAGTTTAAGACTAGGAGCCATGTAGGGAAAAGGTGGTAAATCTTGAAAGTCTCTCCCTAAGCTTGGGATCCCCATTCCCACAGCTTACAGATCTGTCCAAGGCCTGAATCACTTGAGAAGGCCAGGTTGTCTATAGCAACTGAGAGGAAGAAATTTCTCACTCAGCTAGCACGTTGGTGAGGTCTGCACTAAATTGGTTGCATGCACTCATCTGCTGTGGGTGGTTTTACCCACAGTACCTCAGCTACCATCAAAGTGTCTGCTTCTCCTGACACCTGTAGCCCTTCAGATTTTAAAATTTTTATTAAAGCCAATGTTAAAATGAGTTAAGAGTTTCTATGCATCTAGGTATAATGCATAAATTATCCAAAAGTACAGAGTTTGGTTTAAAGGTCATAAAATACAAGTAATACATAATCTTCAATATTGCAAATTACAGGTAATAAATTTAACAATACAGTTAAAATATTAGCATCCAAATATTTGGGTACATCACTCACCAAAAATTAATAGCTCGTGGAAAGCAATAGCAATAAGTGTAAATTGTCCCTCAATAAATGAGGGACTCTGGCTCATTTCTCCTGGTATTGCCAATGTCCAGTGATATGCTCTAAATAAAGAGTGTCTGACACCATGAGTCGCTGCATCAGCGGAGTGTAGCGCTGACCGATTCCGCATACCTGCAATACTTGTTTGTTGCTGGGATTCCATGTGCCCAGGGCTCTAATGATCCGCATGTGTGTTTGAACCTCATAGCCCCTCGCTCCCAAGGCCTCTATTAGAGGGGAATATTTCTCCTTCCAAGCTCAGGCATCACAGAAGGCCAGGGTCCTGTTCTCAAAAGAAACCAACGTCCACCATGAGGAATCTCTTCTGTTCCTCACTTTGTGATGACAATGTCTGGTTGCAGTTGACTGCCTGTTACAGAGATAGCGGAGTTCATGTCCACCTTCCCCATGGCTTTGACTAGGTGATCTTGGTCAGCATTGTGGCGTAGCTGCCAGGCTCTGGAATGAGGTTACTAGAGGCTCATCTGTCCCCAACAGTTCCCTCTGTTTCTCATTTTAAGCAGCCCTGCTTGGCAGAATGAAGCACCACCTACCATATTTTTCAAAAGCTTCCCTGAGGAATGACTCTTCTCTTCCTCTTGAAATCTCACAGGAATTGAAGTGCTAACTCTTATGAAGAGTTGCAGAATCTCTCTAGCCACTGTCCATTCAGTTTCCTTGCTAGTGCTCCCTCCTTTTCTCAGAAACAGCCCCTTAGGGATTTGGCCCAGAGCGTGATAAAGGAAGTTATACTAGGTCTCAGAAAAGATTGTGCATTTGTATGGATAAACGTTTTGAGAGTTACAAAGATGTTAAAAGAAGCTTAGAGGCTCAGTATAAAGTTTTCTTCAGGGCTTAGGCCAACCTCTGATGGTTGGAATTTAGAAAGATACTTTCTCTACCTACTCCAAGGAATTAGTTGTTATACAATACCACCTGCCCCAGTTGCGATTGAGATTCCTTTTGTACTAGAGACTGTCAAGCAGAGTCTCTACCACAAAGTTTACAGTCTAACTTGAGGTGCCAGGGAGCACAGAAGTGACTTACTCCAAGGCACAGAGCTGGGAATAGAATCCAGATTTGAGTACTAGTCAGGAACCTTGACCATCCTGTCTCTCTCTTTCAGGATTTCTTGCACCTTCCCCTAAAACACAGGTGTCAAACACAAGGCCTGCTGGCCAAATCTGGCCCACCGGCTTGTGTCATCTGGCCTGTGGGAGGAATCCGGCCCGCCGGCTTGTGTTACCTATGGCGGCAGTGTTTTCTGAGCCGAGCTCAGGGCACCGTGAGATCTCTTCTTAAAAGGGAAATGGCTGCCGGAGTCTCTCTACTTAAAAGGGAAATGGCCGTCAGAGTCTCGCATTCTGCCGCCGAATGTCACCCTGCAGGGAGATTTCACGGCGGAGAGTGGAGTCTGAGAGCCCCTGTCCTCATTCCTACTCTGCTGCCGAATTTCACCCTGCGGAGAGATTTTCTGGTGGAGAGTAGACTATCAAAAGTAGAGCAGAGTAGAGTGTGGCATGCGTGGCCCCCCTGAAATGAATGTAATTTAAATGTGGCCCGCCATAAGAATTGAGTTTGACACCCCTGCCCTAAAACATCTGTTATTGGTCAGTCAGGGACTAAACGGACCAATGGTGTGATCCAGTATGCTAATTCTTAAATTTGTATGCCATTTCGCCAAGTCATCTCAAAAGAGCAACACAGTAAGTACAGCTGTCCTATTAGAAAGGCTGTCCCCTTGCCTTCAAAGTGCCCTTTGCAGGCTAAAAACCTTTTTTCATAAGGGAAGTCTGCACTCAAAAGGACCACTAAAGGAAAGCATTAAATTTTTGAAGCCAGAGCCCCCCATGAGACATTTCAATAGCAGCTATTTTCAAGACCAAAGCATTACCTGCCCAAAATTTGCTTCATATTCCAGGGCTTTCAAGATCACATCTGACTCTACCTGAGGGAGGAAGGCAAGCTAACAGTTGCCATTCTCCAGTTTATTCTGGAAGTGAGGTGGGGCTGCATGGACAAACTAGCCACTGAGGCTCCGGGGAGGAGAGGAAGGTCTCCTCTCCAACGCAGAGACTTCAGATGCCCTTACCTAAATCTTTGTTCCTTTTGAGGTAACCAGTCTTCCAAGGCCTGAGTTAGGGCTAGATGTAGCTGTGTCAGAGTTGAAAAACCAGGGTTAGGCTTCTCTGTAAAACTGCCCAATTTAAAACAAAAAACCAACCCCCCCCCCCAAAAAACAAACAAACAAACCCTCTCTAATAAAGTCTCCTTAAACACTAGGAATATAATTTGGGAAAGAAGCTTTGATATACCGTACTCAGCCACCTTCAGAAAAAATTGTTACGTGAGACAACATGAAGGATACTCCGTACACCACACAATGCCCTATCACCAAGTTTATCTTTTAGACTAAATAAACTTTATTTTTTTAGAAGATGGATTAAAACTCACTTTTTATATACAAGAATGATAGGAGTCAGTTCTGCAGAAGCATATGCAGTGTACTACCGATTCTTTGATACTGAAGAGAAACTAACATGCAGGCTATCCTAAATCTCAAGTCCACAAAGAGAATTTCAAACTTGGAAATCTTGCATTGCCATACTATCCCCTCCATGTCTTAAACCTTGATCGTCACATTTTTCTCAGGTTTAATGGAGGCATATGCCATTAAAGGAGAAGCAAAGTTAAGGTCAACAAAGTTGGAAAAATGAAGTTTGGGAAGGCAGTTTTCCAGAGAATTGCATGTCAGGGCAGCAGACTTAGACATGATTCTTGCCCAGTTTGAAAACCAAGAGAGATGGTGTAAGACTCAGAACCAGTAGCCCCTCAGCAGCTTCATCTATGCCTTCCCTGTGTCTCAAGCTATTAATGAAGATGGTAAGGTGGCTATAAACTAGACCACTGTGAATTGTGTTCAGCTTGTATTTACCCTGAAGATGTGTTCTCTGATTGGATTCAGATGTAAATGAAACAGCCTATTATAGTCCTAACAGGCTGGGACATTCTGTGGCCTGTCAGGCACCGGAGAACTATCTGCATTTAAGATAGGCTTATAAGGGAGTTGTCTTGCCACCTTAACTTTTTTTTTTTTTTTTTTTACTTGAACATTCAGTACCAGATGCTCAGTTAATGGTATCCATAGCAATTAACAGCCTTGAAGAGGTAGCATCTCCATTGGGGCCCTTTCGTGACATTTCCATCTCATGTTTTTGAGACCAGTTATACTAGTTTGAGACTATTTTACTTTATTATAACAAATGCCAAGATCATCAAGCCACTGAGCTGACTTGTGTAGCACTCAGGTCTTAAAAAAACTTAAACCTAGATAGGATACATAAACTTCATAAAAGATACTTTTAAACAAAGTGCAATTCTTCTGAATTACTAAAAGATGCTTTTAAGTGTTTTGTTGGTGTTTACGCTTCAGTTTTGATTAGTTTATCTGTAAGTGTAGTTTTTACCCAAATCACAGGGCCCCTGAACTTGTTATGATTAGCAAACACCTACCAGTCTGGCACGTGTTAACAAAATATGACTGGCCTTTTAGTACCCATACGTAACGTTTAGAACATAGAGAATAATTAGTGTACATGATCACACAACAGTGCAAAAGTATTTACAGAAGGAAGTTTCTTCTGGCACACATGCAGCTTTTTCAGATTAATTACTTGAGGGAAAGACGTGAATGAATTTTCTATTGCTGATTATCTTACCCAGGGAATCAGTGTCAAGGCCTTATATGGTGACAAGTTACTGAAAAATACTATATATTCACTGTGGTTAGCAAATAGTAATAATGCCTCCTGTTGAAGTATTTCTATGTAGAACTGTTTTCCACATTAATTTAAAAGGTCCTTAACTCCCAGCTTTACATCTGTAAATCATTCCAATCCTATATACTGTGCATTCTAAGACAAACCAACTGAGACAAATCAAAAGCTTTTATTAAATGTAAATTCAAAAAAACAAATTTTAAATGTTCATAAGTTAAAAGGCCACAATAGTGGGAAGCAATGTTTACCATTGAAATGACTACTCTATAAACATATAGTTAAAATATCACTCTCCAATCATACATTAATACAAAACATGATTAAGATTACTCCGTGGTTTTAGGAAAGTAGCTCACATCTAACTGGTGTGTGCTCCATTAACAGCTGACAATGATGGATCTTTCCTACTGTGTAAAGGGGAGAGAGGTGTAGTGCTATTGCTTTTTATGACTTATGATGAAAAGAGCATATCTAATTTTTTTAAGACAAGTGTTTAAGTCATTAACCAAAAGATTAATTCTATTTGCTACCAGTCTTGAGTACACCCAGGGTTTTTAATAAACAAGGGTGATAAATAAAACCTATGGACATTTAAAATTACTGTTACAGATTTATAGGACCCAACTACAACAGGGGCCAGGCATTTGGGCTAAAGCCTCAGCCAGGTTAGGTTCCCTCCACTCTACAAATTTAACCTTGTTGCAACCAGGGCAATGACTCAGTAACTGAATTAGAAGCTTCACTTTTAGCACCCCACTTGTGGAAATCAAACTCCACACGCTGCAGCTGTAATTTTTTTTAAACACTAGGGAGAAGGATAAAGGCCCCACTGCCTGAACAGTCTTTATCTTTCATGCATCCAGTCCTGTATCACCCATATGCTGTTGCTGAACTCTAGCTCTTTTAGCTGCCAAGGAAGCTCTGTCTGAGATTGGTTTAACTCTTTACAGTTACATCTATGCATCCAAACAATTCTCATGTTTATTTTTATTTTACACAGTCCACACAGCAATGATGAAATGCAGCCTTGACAATAACAAATTTTACTTTACCTCTGAACATGGGAAAAGTAATTTCTATTATTGAAAAGATGTTTTAACTAACATCCATACAACCACAGCAAGTCAACTAGCTTGATATAAAGACAGTTGAGAGAGATGTGTAAGTTTCAATATTGATAAATGAAATCTTACCAATTTGTACCTTAAAATTTTGCTTTTTCACTCTTAATACTGAAGTATACTAGAAATACATTTGTAAAGACTTCACTGACCTTTATAAGATATCAGTTCTAAGAACAGCAGACCATTTAACACTTCTACACAAGGAAACTGAGTGGTTGCTAAGGATGACAGAACCAAGTCCCCTGAACCTGTGCTGAAACAGCATTTTAAATACTAATATAGCCAGAACATCCCAGACATATGATTACCAATTTCTTCCCCCTCCTGATAGCATGGAAGTATATTAGTGCAAGAACTGGAAGTTGCCACCTAGGGGATAGATATTAGTGCACAGAGGCTGGTCAGGCACCAAATGAAGTTTGAAACAGTGGCCTAGCTCCTGGAACCTGCACGTGTGCCAGTGGCATAGAAACCAGGACTAGTTCTATCCTACAATGCTCTTTCAATACAGCTATGCCTATCAGAGGCGTGAAAAAAGTTATGCTGGCAAAGCCCCCAGTATAGAAGCAGCTATGCTAACATGAGTGGTTCTGTTGAGATGGCTAATGTCATTCAAGGAGGTGGTGTTATCCCAACAGAAAAACTGCAATTCGCATAAGCTGCACCTACACTGAGCTCTGCCAGAACAACTGTATTGGCAAATATGTTGTGTGTAGACAAGGGCTAGGATGGATCCTCTGTGTGGAGTTGGGAGATGGTGTGGCCAGTGTTTTGCACTGTGGCAATTCTAGGCTGCACGAGAGCTCACAGGTAGTCAGGCCAAAACTACTGAAAGTACCGGAGTCCCTGGCCTTGCTCTTTTACATGGGGGGGCTGCACTACCCCAGAATCGCAGAGGCATTAAGGTGGCTTTGAAATCACATTTGTTCCACTACCCTTCCTGGTCTCCACTTCTTTGTGCTGTGCTTCATGAGGCACAACACAAGCTCTCATGCTGTCAAAGGGGACGAAAGGGAAGGCCAGAAGTAGAGAGAATCTACTGTTTCTGAAGGGAAAAATACAGGCCCCCAAGAAAGGTAAAAACTTCAGGTCCTGGCTGCAAATTCTTCATGATGAGTAGGATCACTAGCTGTTCAAAGGGTCAGCATTGTTTCTACCAAGATCACTATTTAAATATTTCATGATTCATAAATAACTTAAAAAAATAATCTGCGCTTTTACAGATCATTGTAGTCTGACACTTTTTTTTTTGGAGTGCCGGGAGTTGGGGAAAAGTGGTTTGAAATGTGCAAGATATGGTACAAATTGTAAACAGTTTAATGTCATAGTAATTCAGCCTTCCCCAAAAAATCTTTATAAACTGGGTTTCTCTTCAGTTTGTCAAGAACAAGCGAGCCCTTGGAATGCTGCAGAGGAGAGTCACCTCTCTACTAGTTCATGAAAACCCTTAACCTGTTCACATTATTTTTTTAAAGTCTGTTTTTCATCTGTGAAGGGGTATAGACAGTGTGCTAGAGAGCTGCCTAAATAACTTTTTGAGCTGAAGAAAAGGTGATGCAAGGTAAGTTTAAGTGTTCATTTAAAATAAAGTTAACACCATTTTACACAACATTGTATTATTCTGCTACTCAAGACACTATCCTAAAATCTTCAAAAGTAGTTGACAGATGTGTTTGCTTAACCTGACAAACTCAATCCAGTTTTGACAAGACATGGTATTGTTGATTTTTGAAACAAATATGCAAGTCTAGTTAAAGTCTGTTACATTTGCACATTGCTCAAAGGCTAACTAATACACAAACTCATGGCTCCAGCTGTTTATGATAACGTTCTTAGCTCTGTCTATAATTGCCATTAATCCTCAAATATCCAGGGAAGCCACAAACTAAGGTATTTTAACTCATGTAGCCTATGCCAATTAAAACAGAAAAAGCAGCAGCAATACAATGACATAATCTAGGAATCAACCCCTTACTTTCGTTTGCTTTTTGTGTCAGTTGTCTGGAAAACACTAGATGCAGACATGAGATTTTCTATATATTGTCCAAGAACTTGATTTTCTGATTTCAGTTTCAGGTTTTCTTCCTTAACAGCATCTACTCGTGCTGACAGATCTACAAAAAATAGGGATTAGTCTTTAAAACATAAAACATTTAAGCTATGTGATGGGTCCAACTCAAGTTTTTACTTACGGTAAACATGTCTGCAATACAATACAGCAGTGGTTCCCAACCTTTCTGGCTGGAGGGCCACAACTTTCGTTACAAGCCTGAAGGGCCACCAGTCTATCAACTCATAAAAAATGTACTGACATACACACCATTAAAAACTACAAATCACTACATACTTAAATAAGTATTTTGATGCTACTGTGCTCATTTTTCAATTGATTATTTTACATCTACAAATTAACTCACAGACAAAGCTTTAGTGTAGATGAGTGACTGTTACTACACACTGAAGCACATGGCCTGGCAGCTAAGTCAAGATGGGTGGCCTGTTAAGGCCAAACCGGAAGGCACTGATTTGTATAGTCCTGTTCCTCCTCAAGCATACTGGGTTCCGGCTGCTTTGCCAGCAGCACTCCTAACCCCTACACTGCAGCCAGATGGAAGGAATCCAGGGAGGAAGCTGTCTCCTTGCTAATCTCCTGTCCCCGTGGCTGCAGCAGGGAAACTCTGTGTGTCCTGTAGCCCTAGGTGCTCCACCTGGGTCCCAAGGCAGTGGCTCCCTTCTGCATCTAGGGAGACAGTGCTCCCCTCCCTCTGGCTTCAGCAGGGACCCCAGTGCTTATGGACCCAGATGGAGTGCTTTGCTATGCTCCCTGATAACAGACAGAAGGAGGGAAGCACTGATCTCCTGTCCCCTTGGGTGCAGCAAGGAGCCTGCACTGGTCTTGTAGCCCCACAGGAGCGTGCTCCATTTGGGTCCTTAGACAGCAGCTCTCTTCTGCAGCTGGCAAGAGGGGAGCAGTGGGCCACTTTGAAAGACCCCATAGGTCACTTTTGGCCCCTGGGCCACAGGCTGGGAACCACTACAATACAATATGAAACATCATAATATGAATGTCATCCAATTGTCTGTTTCTAAATGAAGTTCTTTGCAACATGACAGTCTGTTATCATATGACAAACTTGTTATTCAACCATCTCATTCTGTTAATTATCCTTCATTTTTCTGTTCCTGGACTGTTTAAGCTTTCAATTGTTGATTTATTTGGGGTGATTCACTTAACTTTTCACTTACTAAACATACTAAGTGACTGCTCACTAAGCAGCCATAGAAATCTGCAGAACTTCAAGCATTAATAAACTCATGCACTAGCATATTTAGTCTATGACTGAAAGGATAGTTACTGAAGCAGGTCCACTTTATGACTTTTGAGGCACTTGGGAACACATCAAAGTGCCTGGACACCAAATCATGCAAATAAATGGAATTTTTTTTTCTGTCAATGAAGTATCTGTCCACATGATCCATCATGTTTATGTAACTTATCCTGCATTGCATGGTAAACATTCCCTTGGATAAAGACCATGGATAACAGTACCTTAGATTACCCTTCTGACCAGTAGACTGAGTGTTAGCACAGAATAGAGGGAGTCTCCCTACAACTATTTGTGCTGCTCAACATTATGCAAAATTCTAAGACGCCAAACTGCTAACCTTCCAGTGTATGCTGCAGTTCCAAAACTTGATTGATAAGACGTGTTTTTTCTTCCAGTTCCACCTGATTTTCAACATCAACAGCTGCAATAAACCACATAAACTTTAGTGCAGTCTTTGGAGCAGAATAAGCTATTACACTAAAGAATATTACTTAAGAATAAGAATCAAGGCCTTCTACCATCCATATCAGCATTCATCATTGTCGAAGGGGAACTGTCCACTCCTGGATGCAGGACTTCGGAGAGGAGCTCTGCTTAGAGAGAAAACAACATCAAAAGAAGAACCGCCGCTGTTACCACGGAGGTTTAGTCCTCTTTAGAGGTGAATTTTACGGGGGCTCTGGCGGTGAGTGGACTACGGCCATCCCCCATTTACACACAGCGCGAAGAAAAGGGCCAGGGGCTTTCGAACCCTACCGCTTGCTCCCAGCCACGCCGCGCTCAGTGTCATTAGCCCGTCCCCCCGTCCAGGGCGTGAGCGACGAGCCCACAAGCTACAGTCGGTCGGCTCGCAGGGCAGGCAGCGGGGCCCCTCCGGTGCAGGGAGCGGCTCAGCGCTGTCCCGGGGCTGAGTGTCCCGCTCTCAGTCCCGACACAGGCCCTTCCCGGCGGGTTCGCGGCGCGGAGACCCAGCGGAGCGCGGCGAACTGGCAGCTGTCCCCAGCAGCGCAGCCGGCGGGACGTGCAGCGCCGAGCGACGGCCGGGTGCTGCTGAGAGGAACAGCCCCGCCCCGCCGGCCTGGCCTAGCGCATCCTCGGCCCCGCCCCACCGCAGCGGCCCCCGCCGGGCGCCCGATTCTCGCACAGGGCGCCGGCCCGGGGCGCTGGCCGGGGAGCCCCGCAGCGGGGCGGCCCCTCCCCGCTCACCTCGCGCCGCTGCTCGCCAGGCTACAGTCACCGACGCCAGACCCGCCTCACCGCCGCTGGCTCGCCGCTTCCTCCCACAGCGCGCCTGCGCACCCGGCCTCCCTGCCAGGAGCCGGCCCGGTGCGCGCGCGCGCCCGGCAAACACAACAGAGACAGGGTGGGAGCAGTCAGCTCCGAGGGCTGGGTGTTCCGCAGGGACAGCCAATAAGCAAAGCGAGCGAACACCTGCCCTGACGTCACTCTGGCGCTGGGCTTGATTGGATAAGATTTCCCATAGTGGGCGGGGCCTGCGAGGCGAAAAGGCGGATTGGGCCAGGGGGCGGGGCTACGCTCTAGGCGAGGTTGTTGGGTTCGGTTGCCCCAGTAGCGGCTCTAGGCGCCTGCCCGGCCGATGGTGGAGGCTGGGGTGGCGCTAGCGCGGGCCCGGGGCGAAGGGAGGCGTTGTCCTGGTCTCCAGCACAGCGGGCCTGTGCCGCGGGCGCTGCTGGGCGCCTTGTGGCCGCCCTGGGGAGCCTGAGGCGGCCCCCAGCGCTGGCCGCTCGCTCACCCGGCACCTGAAACCCAACGGCAGGCGCCAACTCCCGAGTTTGTCCCTCGTTTCCCGTGGCCTGTCCCTCTCCCCACAGCCGTCTGCAGTGGCCAGCCGGGCTGTCCTGGCTGCAGGGGCAGCGGCCAGGGGCTGCACGGTGACTAACGCCGCCCCTCAAGCAAAGCAGCGGCCGCCATGGCCCGGGGGCTGGACCTGGCCGGACCCAGGGCCTGTGGGGAGCAGCAGAGGCTGTGAAAGGGAGGGTGGAGAGGAGGAGGAGGGGGGCAGAAGGCAGATGTAGGGGCTTGGGGGTGTGGGCAGGTGGGAGACTGAGGGGAGGAGGTGGAGGGAATCAGACGGCAGCCTGGGGATCCCCTCTGAGCAGCGGGGGGTGGGAGCGTTGCCAACTCTTGCAGATTAATTATGAGTTGTGGGCGTTTGGGGCCTGCAGAAAGAGCTGTTGTGAAGTTCTAGGGCAGCAGGAGGCACAGAAGAGTTGCTGCTGGACCAAGACAGCAATAGGAAATGGATGGCAGTGCCCCATCTTAGAGATGAGGTGAGGGTAAGTACTGGAGTAGTCCTATCTGTGCAGGCAGGGAGCGGTGTGCATTTTTGAGTTCGTTAAAGGTTGACTTTTCAACCTGAAATTATCACACACACATTGGCAGAGGAATAGGGGGATTTAAAAAGTCAAAACACAGCCTAAAAGTGTTACTTGGTGTTTTTTAAAAAAATCATGATTTTATGGGTCAATTTAATGATTGTGGGAGGTTTGACCCATGTTTTTTTTTCTTTTATCTCATGAGATTGTCAATACTGCATATGCCTGACTGTCTTGGTGAAATGCACATGCAAATTAGCTCTGAATGGGCATTATGACTAAATAACACTCCACACTACAAGTGTTTCTGATATGTGCCGGCAATCAAAAGGTATAGCCCAAGGGTACAACAGTCCTTTGCATCAGATACTGAGGGAGTAAAAGTGAGAGACACTTGTTTAGCCAGAAATGAAATCCTACCGATGCTGCACATGGATGGATACTTGAATCAATCACCAATTCCCAAACTATTTGAGGTTCCCCTGTTGCTTTCTTATACATATTTTTGGGTTGGATTTTGGGCACATTTTTATGTTTCTGCAGAAGTAGTGTAGTACTTAATATTGTGAGTTGTCTCACTGATTTTTATGGAACTATTCATTGTAGGTGTCCTCTACCCAGGAGTAAATGTTTACAAGATGAGACTCATAACTTGTGTTTATCAGGCAAATGAGAAGCCAGCTGTTCTGAGGCCCGGTCTTTACTTACCTTCAGGATTTGGTGGCAGTCGACGGGAGATACACAAGTGACCTAAATCACTTGCATATCTCCCGTTGACTTTGCGGTGTCTCCTCTGTGCGCTGTCCACACTGCGCTGCGCCGACAGGAACAGTGCTCCCTTCAACGCAGCGCTACGCCACTTACCAGGGTGGTTTTCCTGTGTGGCTTGCTGCATCAACTGAGCGGGTTTACACAGACCGCTCAGTTGATCCAGAGCAATTGATCTGACGGCGGTGAATTTGCTGCCATCAGTGTAGACCCAGCCGAGAGTTCCAGTCAAGGCTCCAGTTCCTGACCTGGATTAGGGCAATTTTGGGCTGAAAACTCTCCTAAAATGGTTCAGCCAATACTGAAGGATTTCCCCAGCTAGATGGGAATGCTCAGGTGATCTAGAGACACTATAGCACTTGCAGCTCTCCCAGCTGCCTGCACAGAGATGAGGGGGAGGAGGACAAGGACAACACGTGCATGGTAGGGATCTGTTATGGCCCAGCTCCCATTCAAAACTATTGTCATAAATCAGATCAACCATCAGTCTTCTCTAATTTATGGTAGGAACTGGTTTGGTTAGTGGACCAACCCCAAATTGGGTCAGTGCACCACCTCTTTCATAGGATCTGAAATGAAGGCATTTTGTTAGAGTGTACTGGTTAGGAAGATTGCTATGAAACTTGAATTATTTTACAGTATTTATTAATCTTTGTACAGTGCTTAAATGATATGCAGTGCTCTAGAAAGCTTATGTAATTATTGTGTATGGTGACGTAGTGATGCTGCACTGTGATGTTTGAGTCTGTGCCTTCACACAGTCAGGCTTACCTCTCAGTTTTACCAAAGAAATGAGAACCAATGATGAATGAATAAAAGGATGGTGTAAGAGAGACCTCTAGTGTCTAGTTAGGCTAGGCACAGATCCCTTTTCTTTTAAATAGATTCAGGAAAGTTCATCCTATTTGCATTTGGATATTCTTTCCTGATTAGACTGTAGATTGCACAGTCACTTCACATTTATGTTAATAGTACAAAATGCCATTTTATTAAAGTTAGGATTAAAGTGGAGGTATGTGTATGTGACCATTAATTATCAATATTCTCTCAGTGTATTAATAATTTTAAGTTAATACAATCTGATAAAGTAGTATTCTGAGGTCAGAAAAATATTGCTCAGCTGTATCATAACCACAATACTGCAAATACAAATTCTACTTGTCAAAGAGGCACAAGTTTGTGATTCTTTCTTTTTGTCATCTAATCTTCCTACACATTTCCATGTAAAAACACTTTTTTGATATTATTATTGTTGTTGTTGTTTCATTATTGCTGTAGCACCTAGGAGCCCTAATCATGGGCCAGGATCCTGTTGTGCCAGGCACTCTACAAACACAGAACAAAAAGATGGTTCCTGCCACAAAAAGTGTATGTTCATGTCAGTGGTATGGTCTGCGAGATATTCTGTATAATGCCTAGGCATGGAATTTTTAAATTGGAAATCTTTTGATATCTTTTAGTGTGTTTCAGCCAAAGTCTGTCAAATGCAGACACAGGGCTCCCATTAAAGTCAATTTGGACCTAAAGAAGCCTCTAGTTGGGGTTTTATTTTGTTTTTTTTACTTCTACATTCAAGTCTCATCCTGACAATGTAGAGAATCAGATGTAGGGTATAACTAATTACTGGTTCTGGAATATTCTGCGTTATAATCTACTGACACCTTAAATTTAGCTATATACCACAGTGTTTTTTTTTCCAGGGGAGATGGGATGGCACATAAGGATTGTATGCTACATGCATATGTAGGTGCATGTCTTGGGGAGTATACACTCTCTTCTTGGGAAAGTGTTTTCTCCACTGTATTTACACCTTGGAAAGTATTCCATGATCCATATTGATGGATGCCTCCTAAATGCTGTGCTAATTTTAAAAAGAAACACATTCTTCTTTTTACCCAACAAGCAACCGTTTATATAAAAATGAACAAGTTACTTGCGATATGAAAAGATTTATGGCTCATCCTCTCACCCTCTCTGTCACACAGCTATTGTAATTAGAGCTACTGCAAGATGTTTCCCTTTAGAAAAGGTCCTTTTTTAAATCACTATAATCCTCTGAAATCCCTGCAAACAGGCCCCCAGTACTGTAGCTGTGACTTTGGCACTTGTCAGTGGCACTCCTTGATTGGCCAGCAAATGCTACTAGTAGAATGACACAGCTAGCTCTCACCCTATGATCTTGCATGCCGCCCTTCTTATACTGCTAGCCTGGCAACCAAGATTGGCCATTTTAGAGCTCTGGCACAGACAGTGCATAGCACTACTACAACAAAACCATGAACACAACCCATTTCTCCTGTGTTTAATTAAATTCCTTCTAGTCTCGAGCATGGATGGTTTTTGCATATGTATGTGTGCACATGTGGAGTTTGTTTACCAGGCAAAACATGCTGTTTTTGTCCACAAACTGAAAAAAATCATTACAGGTGGGTTTTTTTTTTATCTGAGGAGGTTTCTCTTCATAACTGTAGTAGTTTTCCCTCCCATTATTCCCTGTTTTAAGACCAGAGCTTTGGATTCTTTTTGGATCCCAGCACTGCCATTCCTTAATTAGCGATGGGGTGGTTCGTTTGACTAAAACAAGGCCCTGCCCCCTTCTGCCCTCCTGGACCTGAGTATGCTATCTCAGCAGCAGGCAACATGCTGTGTACACCCTCAATTCCTACTTAAATGAATGGGAGCTGAAGGTGTTCAGAACTTCACAGGCCTCTAAAGTACAAGAAACTTGGTTATTCCACAAATTGCACCATTGGCATCATATAAACTGCTAGGCCTCCAAACTAGTCTCTGATAAATTCTATCCAAACTAGTGGTTTAATAACCTTTAATAGCATATATACAAATGCAAGGAGGAGAACAATGGGGAAGATTCCAAAATGCCATGCTGTACTTATTTTTGTTTTGTTTTGATTTTTGCTTTTTAAAAATGGAATGGACTTGCAGTGGAGTCCTAGTTTAGTTTATGACTCTCTCTATGACTGATAAATGTCCTCAGACTATTATTCTAGCTTGCTTTTTTGTGTGGACTTGTCAGTTTTCTGATTTACAAAATCAAGTTGGATAAAACATTAGAAATGCTGACTTGCCTTTGTTTTCCATTTTGTTATATGGGGTGCTGTCAGGCGTCTTTTTACTTTGCTCAGTTGGGGGTAGCTTCGTTTGGGTTAGGATCCTATTATAATGTCTACTTTTGATACATATCTCTTGGATCATTTGGGAGGCATCAGAGAAAATGTGCTTTGTGTTGTTTTATCATATCTGAGGCTTACGTTACTCTTTTTATAAAATTGTATAGTTTTAGGCCTCAGCTGATGCAGAAAATGAGATGATGGAGAATTCATTACATATTATTAGGCTATTTAAAGAAGCACAGGGAATTGAGAAAATATTTCCTTGCATGTTTTACTATAGCACAGTCAGCTATATTAGCTGTTGGTAGCCTTAATCATACACTGCCACATTTATGTTTTGTAGGTCCCCATGAACATAGTGTCTAAGTGCATCACAATCCTTAATGTATTTGTCCTCACAACACCTCTACTATCCCATTTTTGCAGATGGGGGACTGATACACAGAGAAACTAAATGACTTTTCTAGGATTACATACATCATCTGTAACAGAGCAGGGAAGTCCCACATTAGTGCCTAAGTATTGGACAGTTCTTCCACATCAAAAGCCTTTATATTCTGTGATTCAGTGTTTTTGATGTTAGCATAAAAAGAGGGTACGATATGGAGAGTTAACTTTGCTGTACTTAAGTAATCTGTTTGAGATATGCATGGGAAGGAGGAGAGAAATATTTCCTTGATGAATACATAGTGAGAATAGTTATGATGATATTTAAATGCTAGGGTAGAGAGAAGGAGCTTGGGACCTGGAATCAAAATCATATCTGTAACTATGTAATCAATAAGGGACTAGCTGTGGAATACCAACTGTATGTATCAGAGTGCATATCTGGAAAGTGAAGTTAAAAGATATTAGAGAGACAAGGTAGGTGAAATAATATCTTTTATTGGACCGAATGCTGTTGGTGGAAAGGACAAGCTTTCAAGCAGCACAGAGCTCTTCCTCTGGTCCTTCCCTTGTGAACCCTTTGGGGGATCATCTGTGTCTGCCTGGCTTCCTGGATACAGATGGTCCCCCCCCAAGGGCTCACAACGGAAGGACTTGAGGAAAAGCTCTGTGCTGTTTGAAAGCTTGTCCTTTCCACCAATACCATTTGGTCCAATAAAAGATATTACCCCATCCACCTTGTCTCTCCAATCCTGGGACCAACACTGCTACAGCAATATTGGGAAAGATATTGACAAGAAAGTGAAATGGCAATGAGCTAGATATGTTGGAAAAAGCTGAATTGGAAGATGGACTATGTTTTCAACATTTTCAGCAGAACAAAGACCCAGGTACATTTGTTTGCTTTTTAGACTATTATATACTCAATGCAAAGTTCATATATTCTTTAAAAAAAAAATCCAAACAAATCTTGAAGATTTTAAAGGTACTCAGTCAATTTGTACAAATGCCTTTAAATCCTACTCATCTCCTCAGCAAAGTGTTAAGTAAATAGATAATAAATTGGAAAAGTACATTTAAAAAATTGTGAAACCAACATATCTGCTGGATATTGCTGCTCTGCTTATCTTTTTTCTTTTTTACATCAATGGTTTTCAATCAGTGGTCTGTGGACTGCTGTCTAAGATTTCCAAAGGGTCTGCACCTTCATTTGAAATTTTGTAGGGGTCTGCAAATGAAAAAAGGTTGAAAACCACTGCTTTACATCCTTCCCCCAGATCTCATTTATAGGTTGTGTCCACTTAGAGCCTGGTTTTGCATTGTGAACTCTGCTGGGTGGCTCCTTGGGTTGGAAGTTCTCTGGGGCAAAGATTTCGTCTGTAGAGTACCTACCATGTATATGGTACTATGTTTTACAAAATAACAATAATTTACCTTACTTAATTCAAAGTAAATTCCAAGTAATGCCCTGTACTTTGGCAGGGCTGGATTTAGGGGCAGACAACCCAGGTGACCACCTGGAGTGCCGGGCTTGGGGTGCTGTTTTTGTTGTTAGCATCTTTCATGACAGGGATAAATTATGCATTGAAATCATGCACCAAAGTCATGAAATGGACTACAAATGCAATAAAAAAAGTAAGGTATTCAAAAGTTTAACAAATGGAGGTGTCATTTGGTCTACGGCTAGCCTTGATCCTTGGCACGAGACACTACATGGAACTTGCCCTCCTTTTAGGGAAGGTACATTTTGGAGTCTGAATTGACTGTATCCCTTTTGACTGAAGCAGACCAAATAAATCCTTTCTGTAACTCTCCTGACTTCATTAGCCCACAGTATTTTGCTAACTCCTTTATACAAAATGTATGTCACTTCTTTCTTTTCAAAACTGTTAGCAAAAAGATCTTGTCTAGATAATTTCTAGGCACACACTGAACAGGACACCAATCACCTACATTGATAAATTTGCTAGAAAAAGCATAATCAGTACATCAGCGTTGCTTCTGATGGACATCAGACAAAATAAGCTGAGTACCAGGTTGTTTTTTCTCATGATTAGTTGCACTGATTCTGATGTGCAAAGGGAGTCTGATATCACATGCACATATGTATGATGTCAAACACCCATCTCCACATCCAATCAGATTTGCCTTTCTGAAGATTAACTTCCTTTTGGCAGGGACCTAGAAGCAGATCTGCTGCCACCTGGCTCCCCTTTCACTAGGAAGAACAAAATAAAAAGGGCAGATATTAATTTGCATATGAGTACATGTAAATTAGTCATCCTTGATTTTGGTTATTTGTTTTTGAGTAGAAGGGACTGTCTGAAACATTCACCAGAAGGTTAAGAGATTAAGCATAAACTATATTCATGGAGGTTTGCTGGTTAATTTTTGTTTCTCAAATTCAGTGCCCTTTGTTTTGAAGAAACGTTATATTACTAATCATATATACTTCAAATTGATTGTTCTGCCTTGTAAAGCAGCACACCAAGATACAAATATCACTTGGCACTGTTTAAAGAAGAAAAATGAGGATTCTTTATTACTGGAAATACTTAAACACTGCCCTAAGTAATATTCCACTATTCAGCCTCTTTGTTTATTAAACCCATTTTTACATTGCACACTAGATCATTTGCTTCAGCTAAGTGGATTTTCTGACTGAAGATTTACACAGAGAGAGGAAGCGTATAATTTTTAGCAAGACATCAGTGACCCTGAAGTCACAACTGATTTACATGTAACTAAGAACCAGCACTAATCCATTTCTTTCTTACTGATTTTCTTTATAATATTGTCTAAGGCATTTTGCCAGACGGGGAGAGGTATTCATGATCCTGTAGCCCATATTATCTTCAACTTACAGGCACAGCAAGTTTCACTGTACAAAAGTAATTATCTATACTTACATGTATCCCAAGTTCCAATTAAGATTTTCTAAAACTAGCTGACATGCTTGCAAAAAGAATTAATTTATTCAGCTTCACTGAAAAGAATATTTTCCATATAATAGCAATGATCTTTCAGCATGTAAGGCATCATTAATAGTCAAGATCATTTGAGTGTGTGAATATGTACAATTATATAATGACTAGAAAGAGAGAGAGAATCTCAGCATGTTTTGGCTCCTGACAGAACAGGCAAACTGTAATATAGCTTGTCATTTCCTATTAGTGGTAAACACTTTCAGGTGTTTTATTTCTAAAACTCTTGTCTGCATCATGGTTTTTTCCGTGATGCATAGGGTAAACCAATAGACCATTCACTTCCTTTTTGGCAATGTTACAGGCACAGGAGGAGTCTGCTTCCACTAACTGATAACACAGGCTTCGCTGTTCCCCCATTAGAACAGGAATGCATGCTCCCTTTTCATCGACAATAGGATCTATTGTACGTTTTCGGAAATGAGTATGGCACATCACTTTTTTAGACTGAATTCTTTTCTTCTTTAACCAATATTGTCATGGGGAAAAAGTGAAAATGGTTGCAAACTGCTTCATGTTTTTTACTAGCAGTGCTAACTACTACAGGTCCATAATGGCAAGTCCTTCCTTTATCTGCAGAGATGACAGATGGACTGAGAAGATTTTCTAGTAATGCTGCTTTTGCCAGAATGCTATACAATTATTGTTACATTTTGCCACTAGCTATAAGAATGGCACTAAGTAACACATGGCACCTTAATGCAACTTGACAGTCACAGCTAAAGAAAATAGCCCTATGCCAAAAGTAGAAAGAAAGTTGATTAATATTATCAATAATAGTTTCATAATGGCAGTTTTATTTCCCAAACACAATCAAGCTATTGTTTGAATGAATGACTTCTGTAGCTCAAGTTATTGTACTGCTCTGTCTGATGTTGTTATATATTATTTGTAGGACAGCAGAACCTATAGGCCCCAATTGAGATCAGGGCCCTGCTGTGGTAGGCATTGCATAAGTTCAAAATAGGAAACAGTCCCTGCCCCAGCAAGCTTGTAGTTTACTTATATTTCCTCTGTCTTTAACACGAAGTAGACCATTTGAATAAAAACTTTTTAAAAAACTGAGTCCCACCTGCATGTCAGAAAATGTGTGCATGATTGCATCCTCATTTGTATACACAAATATGGCAATTGCATGTTCAAACTGTATGCCAAGAACCTATTTGTATACAGAATAATCCAAGTTGGAGGTGCGTTTTTCCCCATGCACAAACTGATATCCAGGTTTTTAAAATTTTGTCATCCTGATTCAGCTTCAGGCTATGGATGACAAACATAAAATACATGTCATGAGCGTTACATTTTGCTAAGATGGCCCTTGTACTCCTGTGTTTTATGGGAGGACTTTTCAGTAAGTCATGATTCACCAAAGCTTTAATGGTAACCTTACCATGAGGGGGAAGTGGGTTAATGCTTTTTGCTTCTTTGTGAAGTACAACATAAGGAAGGCCTGACAAGTCTGTGGAGAAGAGTTTATTTTTTCATGTCTGCTTTTTTTTTTTTTTTAAATCCATTAGAAATTCAGCTCTTGTATACCCTGATTTTGGAAATCCAATATTTGTAGTGTTCGGAATGGCAGTATGTTAGTTTCTGTGATGAACAATAAGTGCTGGTCTCACCATTTAGTTGAAATTTTGTCTTTATTTACTTTACACAATCAGTTGGGTATGTAAACTTATTTGAGAAGTTTGTAAAGTGTTGTTGGTATGTAAATGAAAAGGTATCCCTTTATTTCTTTACCCTAAGGTGGAAATACTTTTCTCTTCACAAAAATAAATTATTTGCTTCTCTTTGGCTTCTAAATACTCCTAGCTCTCTGTGCTGCTACCATACCACATCTGAAGCTTACCCTTTTGCTACCATTTTGCATTAATTGTCTGATTCAAATGAAAAATGAGATTTTTAAAAAAACCTGGGTTTTAACAACAAAACGGAAAAATGCTGCTGTTATGAAATTGTAATGGATATTAACAATTCATGGCTTGTGGTCAGTTATTTCCCTGGCTTTTTGCTATCTCTATGCTAAAGAAACTTTGACATGTGAACTTGCAGCTTATATATTTATTAATCTGATATGTTAACAGATAGCACACACCTTTCACACAATATTTGCCTTACAGGCTACACTTATTGTGTAGTCTTCATCAGTATTTTTAACTTTTTCTATCTTTGATATGATTGGTGCAAAAATATTTACTGAAATTTGTTAAGACGCGTTCCTCTCTGTGATCAGACTTTAAACTTAGCTGGAGCATTTGCTTCTACAACTACATTGGCTCATGCTCAAGCAAAGTCCACTTGCTTATCATTCATTTCAAGGTTCAGCTCCAAATTGCCTTTTGCTTTTGCTCCGTCCTTGGACTGCCTGTAATTCATTTCATGGAAGTTTTTCGTCGCTTACTCTCTGATTCCTTTCCTTCTTTCCCTGTTCATCTGCAATTGGCCTCCTTTCTGTTTCTCATCAGTCTTACTACTGTAGCCACAAGACCTTTCTCTTCCTCAGCTCCTACCCTCCAAAGTTATAATAGTTAATGCTAACATAAATTTTGGAAGTGATATTAAACCTTATGCTTCAGGGTTTAAACCAGTCTCTAGTTACTAGAAATTTGGAGTTTTCCTGCATCTTGTTCTGAAGCATCTGGTTCTGGCCTCTGGCAGAGACAGAGCACTGGACTAGATGGATCATTGGTCTGAATCAGTATGCATGTTCCTAGAATAGCATTCCTGTACCTCTGTTCCCCCTGTGATTTCAAATCTTATCTGAAAACATATCTGAAAAAATCCCCACTGTCACTTGAGTCAAAGCCCCATCATTTTACAGTGTGGACACAGCTCAAGCCACAGACCTGAGTCAGAAGATCTGTGTTGTATGGACACATTAGCACGGCTGTGAGACCTAGGTCCAGCAGTTGTAAACCTGGATTTACAGTGCAGCATGGATGCTCAAGCATGGGCCTGGAAACACTGAATCCACAAGCTTGCGTCCAACAGACCTGGGCTTAGTGTGCAGTGTAGACATACCCTGTATTCCTTGTGCATCCCCACCAAAGAGCAGAAAGCAAGTTAATGATTTTGTGGCTCCATCCCTGGCCTATTCTTGCCATCCCACCACCTACATGCCACCACATGAGGAGCCTTCATGAAACAGTGTTCCCTGCTGCCTGAAGTCCTGTATCCAGCAGAACAACAGTAGGTCTTCTGCCGGGGATCCTCAATGACTTCAGGATTTGCTCCATATAAGGATAAACTAATTTTATTATAGGTAGTTTATGTAAATTATATTTTTAATTTTGCATATAAATGCCTTGCTGTTATGGTGATACATGCTTTCTAAAGCAATAAAATGACATTTAAGGGTCTGATTCTCTGCTCCATCACACTTATGTCATGCTGCTAGAGAATCAGATCCTAAAAGTCTGAATTATGGGACACAGCATGTACAAAAGACACTACACAAAATAGTCATATGGTAGAAGAGGAGGAAATGGGCCATGCTATACAGAATAATCAATGAGCCACGTTTCTGGCCTATGTAAATTAGCATTGTTCCATTGAAGTATTGCTCATTTATACCAGTTCATCCTCCTTAATTTTACTACATATGAATGGTATAACACATTCCATATTTTCCAGTAAATAGAAATATCCTATGCCTCATTCCAAATCATTTTTTGGTGCTCAAGCAGGTACCTTCATCGACTCTTTAAAAACAATTAAAGGCAACAGTTGGGATTTAAATAGATACATCTAATTCCAGTCACTAATTAATTTGTGATACTTCATGTGATCTTTCTCTGCTGTTACACTGATTATTGCGCTATTTTTTATTCAGTAGCTTTGTTATATTTTTGTTATATTTTTAACAGTATCAGCTACTGAGCTAACAAATGTGCTGTACTTTTCCTACTAAGATAGTGGAAAACACCACAATTTCCAGCTGGCAGTACATGTCACTGTATGCTATTCAGATTACTTCTTCAGCCAGTTCCCTCGCCCCCTCCGTCAAAATCCCAATTTTTACTAAAATCACAAGGCGTATACAACTAGAAACACTTACTCTAGGGCACGTCCTAAAACCAACATTCTAGCTGATAATAAGGAACGAGATATCTGCGTGCACACACAGACTTCTTGTATTACCTAATATTATTGTTCAGCCTTGGAATTTGTTTTGTTCTATAGTCAAATGATTCTGGCTTCTTACCTGAATCATCTGCCAAGGAAATGTTGGTAAAAGTGCCGTCCTCCTCTTCCAGACGTACTTCCATTTTGTTTCAGTTTTCAAATAAATTTGTTTCACAAATGGCAGTTATCTGTTTCAGCTTGCATGTGAAATCTCTTGTTAAATCTTTAATGATTCCATCCACCTAATCGGTGCTATCTGATCCTTCCAGTAACTATACACATCTTTCTTTCAGTGTGATCTCTTGCCTGAACCCTGAGCTCTTTCCCGGAAACTGTTAAACTACAAAGTTAAAGAATTTTAACAGCTTGATCAGATATATGCAGACCAAACACTATTGTTTCAGGTTGGTTGTGTGACAAGTGTATTGTACCTTCTGCATAATGAGGTTTCCTTTTCTTTTTTCTTTTCTTTTTCTTTCCAAGACAGGAGGAGGTGAGGAAGAAGAAAACCCAACTCCCAGAGCTCAAATAGATAAGTTTACTTGTTGATCAAGCAAATGCAATGATCAGGTTTGGGAGCTGCAAATTAAAAGCCTAGTCCTTCTGATATTTAGACATGAGTGATTTTACTCACTGAGCAGTCCCATCCAAGCTAGTAAGACTAGTTAAGTTACTCACATGTATAAGGTTAGAACCTTGTGCTATTCTATAGGTAGGAAGAGGATGGAGAAGTTATATAGACAAATCCTTCTTTGTTCTTTTTGGTTGCATTTTTAAATTGTCAGTTTTTTCATGAAATTCAGTATATATGTAGAATTTGATATGACAAACTAGGAAACGCACGTTGAACTGTGTACCTCTTAATTCCATGAACACAACAGTCTGTTTCTAAGTGGCTGCTTTTTGGCACTTGTCTTAGGGCTTGCCAACATAGTGGGGTAATGCATGTTACAGGAGTGTGATTTGTTAAGAACACTAACGTTGTGCATTAATTGGTCTGTGATGACCCTGCTGGCGTGCCCTAAAAGTTCCTAACAGATCAGCAGCATCTACATGAACCAATTAATGCAAACATATTAGTGTGCTTTAGTAATCACACCCTTGTAGTGCACATTGCCATGCCATATAGACAAGCCCTTAAAAGGTTTTTGGTTTTTTAAAGTCCAGTTCTTTGATCAAAAACAGTGTAATGGATCATGTCTGCTTCATATTTAGCAGGTTGAGAGTTCATTTTTGTGAGTGGTTTTATGTCTGTGTTTAGGTTTGCATACCTGCAGGATTGGCCATAGACAAAATGCTGCCCCCCCACCTTCAAGCCTTAAAACACAAGTATACTTTCACAGTTACACAATAAAACAAGTTTCACAATATCTCAGCTGGGCTTTCGCTTCTCTTCAGTTTGTTCTTATATCTCATTGACTGGCAATGTCAATACACATGAGGGCATGGCTGACAACAATCTACAAAGTTCAAGGAAAATATAATTCTCTGAAAGTCGGGAAGGTTCCACGAGATTCTGCAAAGGTCCAGCACTATCTAAGAAGTTAGTGAAAAATGGATCCACATGTGGAATACCCTGAACCATTTTATTTCAAACATTCTATTTTTCCTTTGTTGCTCACAACAAAACAGCACCTCAAGCCCAATGCCTCCCAAGCACCCCAGGCAGTCACTTGCCCCTAACTCCGGCTCTGCATACCTAGGACTGCTCCTATGCATAAAATTGAGCATGTGCATAAGTGTTTTCAGAATCAGGGCCTAAAGAAACTAGACACAAAGGATGTGGAAGGGTGCAATTTACAGAGTGATACATGGTGAACATGCTAGTTAATAGGGAGAGTTTCAATTTGATCTGCATGCTTATGCACGTGCTTAATTTTATTTACAGGAGTGGTCCTACTGATGTCAATGGAGAAATTCATAGGCTTTAAGTTAAGCACATAGTTTGCAGGATTGGGGGATAAATCATTCATTTTAATTTGGCTCAGATCAATAATGACCAAAAATGATTATCTAATTGCTTTTTAGTTCTCTGTGCAAAAGGAGTTGATAGTCCAAGGTAAGAAGGGAACATCATGATCATATAGTCTGACCTCCTGTGTAACATTGGCCATAGAACTTCCTCAGAATAATTCCTAGAGCATATCTTTAGAAAAACATCCAATTTTTATTTAAAAATGGAGTCATGGAGAATCAACTATGACTGTTGATAAGTTGTTCCACTGGGTCATTACTCTCACTGTCAAAAATTTACGCCTTATTTCTGGTCTGAATATGTCTTGCTATAACTGCCAGACATTGGATTGTGTTCAACCTTTCTCTGCTAGATTGAAAACCTACTATTAAATATTTTCTCTCCCTGTATGTGCTTACAGAATGTAATTGAGTCACCTCTTAACCTTCTCTTTGTTAAGCTAAATAAATTGATCTCTTTGAATCTATAACTGTTAGGCATGTTTTCTAATCCTGTAATCATTCTCATGGCTCTTCTTTGAATCCTCTCCAGTTTATCAATATCCTTCTTGAACCATGGACTCCAGAACTGGATACAGCATTGCAACAGTGATCACCCAGAGCCAAAGAAAGAAGTGAAATAACATCTCTACTTCTGCTCAAGATTCCCTTCTTTATGCATCCCAAGATCACATTAGCTCTTTTGGCCCCAACATCACACTGGGAGCTCATGTCCACTTGATTGTTCACCATGAACCCAAATCTTTTTCAGAGTCACTGCTTCCCAGGACAGAGTCCCCCTTCTGTAAATATGGCGTACTTTTTTTGTTCCTATGTGTATACATTTACATTTAGCTGTATTAAAACACATTGTTTGCTTGCACCTAATTTACCAAATTATCCAGTTCACTCTGAATCAGTGACCTGTCCTCTTGATTATTTACCTCTTTCCCCATTCTTATGCCACTTGCAAATTTTATCACTGATGATTTTATGTTTTCTTCCAGCTCATTGATAAAATGTTAAATAGCATAGAGCCAAGAACTAATCCCAGTGGACATCACTGGAAACACATCCACTTGATGACAATTCCCCATTTACAGTTACATTTTGAAACCTATCAGTTAGCTAGTTTTTAATCCATTTAATGTGTGCCATGTTACTTTTATATTGTTCTAGTTTTTAATCAAACTGTCATGTAGTACCAAGTGAAATGCCTTATAGAAGTCTAAGTATGTTACATCAACACCGATATCAACCAAATTTTTATTCTCATAAAAGAAATCTAGTTAGTTTGACAGGATCTATTTTTCATAAACCTACATTGATTGACATTAATTATATTACCTTCCTTTAATTCTTTATTAATCCAGTCCCATACCAGCCATTCCATTATTTTGCCCAGGATTTACGTCAAACTGACATGCCTATAATTACCCAGGTCATCCTGTTGACCTTTTTTAAATATTGTCACAGCATCAGCTTTTTTCCAGTCTTCTGGAACTTCCCTGGTGTTCCAAGACATATTGAAAATCAACATTTATGGTCTATGGAGTTCCTTAGCAAGCTCTTTTAAAACTCTTGGATACAAGTTATTAGGATCTGCTGAAATTAAAGTGTCGATCTTTAGTAGTTGCTGTTTAACATTCTCCTGAGATATTAGTGGAATGGAAAGCATGTTATTGTATGAGATGACTACATCATCTGTTTCTTCCCCAAATTTAGAACAGAAATATTAAACGTTTCTATCTTTTCTACATTATTATTGATAATTGTTCCATTTCCATCTAGTAATAGACCAATATCATTGTTAGGATTTTTTGTGTTTCTAATATACTTTGAAAACTCCTTATTGTCTTTAACTCTGCTGACCAAAGATTTCTCCTTGTATCACTTTGCTTCCCTTATCAATTTTCTACATTTCCTAACTTCTGATGTGTATTCATTCCTATCAAGTGTTCTTTTCTTCTATTTTTTATATATATACTTTTTATTTTTTATAGCTACCTTCACTTGCTGTCTAAACCAGGCCATTTTTAAACTGATACAGTCTTCTTCCTCAGTTGTGGGATTCAGGCTTTTGGGCATCTAGTGAAACGTACTTAAACAATTCCCAATTATCACTCACATTTTTCTGGTTATATTCTTCCTCCAAGCTGGTTTGGTACATATTTCTTTTCAGCTTTTTGAAGCTGGTCTTTTTAAAGCACCAAGTGTATATATCACTGACGAGTTGCTGACTCAGAGTAGTGAACCACCAGTGGGCTTCTGAGTCACAAGTCCAGGCGTGTAGAAGTAGTGAGGAATATTACATGTAAGTTTTGTAAAACTATATATGCCTGTGGAACTAAGCAATGTGCATTGTTTGAACGCTGTAGCCCTTATCTAAAACATTTAATTAGCATTTCTTGCCAATGTCAATATGTTTCTATTATATTGACCACATATGGGCTCCCTCTGATGGATAATTTACATGAAAATTACAGGCTGATCTTAAACAAAGACTCTCTGTAGCCTAGTGAATACAGTTGCTGTGATGTCGTCTTTCACTCCTAGCAGTAGGACTCCTAGGAGAGGTGCTGCAAAATAAGATATATTTTACTAGGAGACTCTTGGAGAGACTTCTTTCCTGTGGAAGAGAATCTGACCCAGTGAAGCTCAGCACCTTAGAGGAACAGGGCCCTGTTTCCACATCACATGCACTCTGCATTATACAGGCACAACAAAATGAGGGGTGGGGGGCGGAGAGGTGGTTCCTGAGGGAATGACTTCATTCATTTACAGAAGCCATTATAGGTTTATGAGTGAGTGACTGAAGAAAAGGACTGTTTTGTGAGCTGTGTATGTTTTAAAACTGACTAAAGACCTACGTAACAGGCCTTGGGCCAATTTATAGAGTCCTGTATGGATACAAAATTTGTATCTGCATCCAATCTGCAAACATGGTCCATGGCTATCTGCAGATATAAAGCAGATATCCATAGGTTTGCAGGTCTTGACCAATTTGTGCTCCCTTCTCCTCAGATCAATTTGTGGTTGAAATTGTTGTTCCCCCCCTGGCCCTGAAGAGATTATTTAGAAAAGGTGGTAATCCCTCCATGGTAGGGATCTCCTTTTAACACAGTCATACTGCTAGGGGCCATGGAAGGGATGGGCCTTTGCCTTTCACAGACATCTGGGCATCTGCTTTGTTTGTGTGGGCCCTGACAGCCTGTTCTGTAGGAGAAGGGCTCTTTGCTCCCCAGCAGAATGATGTGGAAGGAATTTAACAAAATGAAGTTCATGAAGATTATCTCCTTTCGCTCCCTCTCCTTCCAGTGGGTCCACCTAATCCAGCATTCTGTTTCTGATAGTGGCCAGGATCAACTGCTTCAGAGGCAGAGGGTGATCTGGCCCTTGTTGGGAAACTATAGATGGGTGCTGTGGTTCTGAGTCATTAATGAAGGAGTGGAGCTGCGCCTAGTAAAACAGATGAGATTATAATGCTGAGATAGGTTCGTTCAGCCTCACATATTAAATACCTGCTTCCGTGCTCCAAAATGCTTTTTCTTGTAGGGAAAAGGAAATAACAGACCTAGTATTTCATAGGATTGTATCAGATGAAGGAATTGTAATGAGATTATAGCAAATTTGAAAATCCAGCTTGAAAATGTCTGCTTTATACTGATCTCTCTAACGAAAATGTGTTGTGCTAGTGGCCTGACCAGAGATTCTGTGTGAGAAGGAGGAGCCTCAACCTGAAAATTCTTTTGATGGTCATCCTATAAGCCTACATGAAGTGTGTACAGAGACCCTGTAAAACAGCAAAGTTTTGCTTCAGGGAGGTAATATGGCATCAGTGAGCTGCCCAGAATTTATGGTGTTGGGAATTGGCAAAAGGTCCTAGGCTTGCTCGACCCTATAATGCTCTCATTAGAGAGGAGGGGGCTGAATGGATTGCCAGGGTGCAGTGAAGGGTTAGTCCAGAGGTTCAGGGGCTCTGTGTAGTTATAAATTATATGAAACCACCTGTTGTTGTCTTCCTTCTGGGAAATACTAGAGAATTGGATCTGAAACCCGGACGTGTGTTTTAGCATAAAAGACACCAGAGAACTAGATCTACAGCTTGTTTGTTCTCATGAGCTCTGTGGAAAGTAGCTGGTGCTCAGTCAATGCCCAGTGTTTTAGAAGTGATTTGAGAACTTGGGAGAGACAGTGCTATGTAAATGCAAAATACAAGTATTATTTTCGTATTGTCGATTATTTATTTTTGTTTTCTGAAGAAGAGCAGAGAGGAATGCTGAACAGAATAGTTAAGCTGAAAGGAAATACCTGCACAAGAGAATTGTGCCTGAGCACAATTAGGGTAGCAGTTTCAACGTGTGAATTATTTTCACTTGGGTAATGGCCACTTAACTTGATTATAAAACATTTGTTCATCTTGCAGAGTGTTTTGTTGATCAGAAGTAGTGGTGTAGGGCAGCTAGCTGGCCATCTCTTACATTGGAGGGCGTAAGCTTTCTGAGGAAATGGGGGAAGAGTGGCTGCACACTGAAGAGGCTGTCTGAGCAAGTCAGCAAGGAGGGCTGTTTTCATCTAAAGCCTTTTGTGTTTACCTTGGAACAATGGTACAAGGTGGTGTTACTACTAAGTGCTGGGTCATTTGTGAGAAGTGCCTGTAACAGCACATTAGTACAGCCCTGCTTGTTTGTAACAATAATAAAAAGCAGCAGATAAAAGCCTATGAATGTTATCAGACAGAGTGTCATTGCAGAAACAGGACATTCACAGGACTAAGGTGGTGTTGCTAGTAGGGAGTGTGTTTACATCTGTCATGGGTCCTGCAAGGTGCCATCTGGGACTGGGGTACTGCTGTGCCCCCTTAACTCTCCAAGGTGGGCTACCTCCCACAGTACTTTGCTAGGGAGAAGCAGCAAACTCCTCCAGCTACTATCACTCAGCCAAACAATAAGTGGAGTCCTGCACTCAGCTAGATGGCATGAATGCTGTCAGAGCCACTCATGAATCCCACAGAGAAAGGCCACGGCCAGTCTGATCACCTCAGCTCCCTGCCCTGCCCCCCAAAGTTGCCCTATCCTGCCCTGGTCAGAAGTCTGAGTAAGTTTATCACCCAGTTCGACCCTCCCTCAGTGTGGAGAAGACACGCCAGTTTTTGTTAACTGAGTGCAGGTTTTTCAAAAACTTCACAGAAATGCAGTTTTAGTTAAAACTATAAAACAGGTTTATTAACTACAGAAAGGGGGACTTTAAGTGAGCATAAGGGGTAGGCATAAGAAATCAAAGATAGGTACCAAAGGAAATAAAGATAAACACTTAACTAAATCTTAAACCTTTAACACTAGGCAGTATCAAAATTAAGCAGTTTTCTCACCCCACTTGGATGTTCCAGTTCTCACTATACAGACTGCTCTTAAGCCTGGGTCCAGTCTCTTAGGCTAGATCTATGCTGATGGTGGCAAATTCGCCACCGTCAGATCAATTTCTCTGGATCGACTGAGCGGTCTGTGAAGACGTGCTCAGTCGATCCAGAAATCGACCTACGAAAACCACTTCTGAAAGTGGCGTAGCACTGCGGCGACAAGAACGCTGATCCCGTGGATGGCATGCAGAACTGAAGCAGCGGAGTCGACATGAGTTACGCAAGTTTTTTACGTCGCTTGTGTATTTCCCGTCAACTGCCACTGAATCTTGGAGGTAAGTATAGACCAGCCCTAAGTGTTCCTGCATTCCTGTTGCTTTCAGCATGAATGGGGGAGGAGAAAGGACAAAGTCTGCAGCTTCTGTTCCTTCTTTTTTATCTTCTTGACCATGTGGCCAGCAGACACTAGTCCATGTGTGTCCAGATGGGCCCTGCTGAGCCACAAGATTGCTCAATCCCTCCCATGTGAGTGAGTCATAGAGTTAAGTTAATTATTGTATAATTATATGCAATAGTCATATTGTAAATCCTTTGTTTATAACTCCTTTGTTGGCTGATGATTGCTGAGCCCCTCCTGGGTGTCTCCTTTGCTGCTATAGCAAGCTTATAACATATTGTAATAACAGCAAAATCCAAAACTTGATACATACTAGTGATATCTGTATTTTGACAGCACAATGGGTTTTAGTGGACTATGACTTTTCATTAAGAACCTAAGAACAGCCAAACTGGGTCAGACCAATGGTCCATCTAGGCCAATATCCTGCCTTCTTACAGTGGCCAATGCCAGGTGCTTCAGAGGGAATGACTAGAATAGGTAATCATCAAGTGATCCATCCCGTCAGCCATTCCCAGCCTTGGCAAACAGCAATCCCTGCCTATCCTGGCTAATAGCCGTTGATGGCCCTATCGTCTATGAACTTACCTAATTCTTTTTTGAACTCTGTTATAGTGCTGACCTTCACAACATCCTCTGGCAAGAAGTACCACAGGTTGACTGTGCGTTTTCTGAAGAAATACTTCCTTTTGTTTGTTTTAAACCTGCTGCTGTTAATTTCATTTGGTGAGCCCTAGTTTTTATGTTATGAGAAGGAGTAAATAACACTTCCTTTTTTTACTTTCTTCACAATAATCATGATTTTATAGATCTCTACCATATCCCCCCTTAGTTGTGTCTTTTCCAAGCTGAAAAGTTATAGTCTTATTAATCTCTCCCCATATGGAAGCTTTTCCATACCCCTAATCATTTTAGCTGCCTTTTTCTGTACCTTTTCCATTTCTAATATATGTTTTTTGAGCTGGGGAGACCAAGTCTGCATACAGTATTCAAGATGTGGGCATGCTATGGTTTTATAAAATGACAGTACAATATTTTCTGTCTTATTATCTACCTCTTTGCTAATGATTCCCAACATTGTTTGCTTTTTTGACTGCTGCTACACATTGAGTGGATGTTTTCAGAGAACTCTCCACAATGACTCCAAGATCCCTTTTTTGAGTGGTAACAGCTAACTTAGACCCAGTCATTTTATATGTATAGTTGAGATTACATTTTCCAATGTGCTTTAGTTTGCATTTATCAACATTAAATTTCATCTGTCATTTTGTTGCCCAATCACCCAGTTTTGTGGGATCCCTTTGTAACTCTTTACAGTCTGCTTTAGATTTAACTATCTTGAGTAGTTTTATGTCATCTGCAAATTTTGCCACCTCTCTGTTTACCCCTTTTTCCAGATCATTTATGAATATGTTGAACAGTACTGGTCCCAGTACAGAGCCCTGGTGAACACCACTATTTACCTTTCTCCATTCTGAAAACTGACCATTTATTCCTATCTTTTGATTTCTATCTTTTAAGCAGTGCTTCAGTGTAGATACTACCTACACTGATGGGAGGGGTTCTCCCATCAGCATAGATGATATACCTTCCTGAGAGGGGTGCTAGGTCAACGGAAGAATTCTTCCATCAGGTTAGTGCTGTTTACATCGGGATTAGGTAAGCAAAACTGTCTCTGTCAGGGGTATGGATTTTTCATACCTCTCGGAAACGTAACTATGCTAATGTAAATTCCCACATTAGACCAGCCCTTCAAGTGATGGTGCATCCTTATGGCCTTATGTCTGCACTTGTTGAGGGCTGGGATGAAGTATGTGTAAGGCTGTGAGATTTTCTTGGAAAATTTTAATAAATTTCACAGCAGAGGTGTAGGGATAGTTATGAAGTTAAAGTTAGCTTCAGTTTGGTTAAGAAAATAATATATTTGCTTTATGGTTTGTGGCTAGTAAGGAAAAGGCCCCAGTCAGCAAGTAAAAGAAGGCCAGGAGAATAATAAGTAATATTATTTATTACTCCTAGTGTGAGAAAGATGTATGGTTTAAAGATTAACTGATACAGTGAAAAGCTGAATAAGATGACAAAGGAAAACTGTCTTAAAAGAAAAGAGCACAAACATTCACACTGTTCTGCTGGCAAACAATAAGGGGAGATGAGATAAGAAAGGAAGGCCTAGGAGGAAGGAAAGTAGCAAGGATAAACTGCTTCAAACTGGGTGTTTGCTAAAGCTAGAAAGTTAGGTGAACTGTATAAAGAGAGCCATGAAGCTGAAGGTTCTTTGTCAGACCCTCAGACCCTACCTGCTCATGCCACAGCATGCCAGGAAAAGAGAGTTTTCCCTAGGTCTGGTCTATATGTAAGTTTATAAATACTTCGTTACTGTATTAGGTGTAGTGATTGCTTATTCTTAGGCTGTATAAACTACCATTTGGTCTTTGGACTTAACAAAGGAATTTATGTTTACATTAGTGTCTGGTCTCCCATATTAATAATTTCAAATTCTATTAATAATTCTGACAAGAGGTAGGGAAAACAAGGATGTGTCCCAGAAAGGGGGTGAGGATGTGAATTGGACAATGAGCTCACTTTGCAATGGCAGCTCTTGTTCCATGGTTCTGGGCCTGGATCCCTGCTCTGGGCATTGAGACCTGGCCCATGTGTTCGCAATGCCCCTGAAATTTGGCACATTTGCCCCTCTATAGATGGAGATGGGTGGAGGGCCAAATTTCATTGGCATTACAAGTTAGCACACAGGGTTACAAAGGTTGGATGTGCCAAACCTCAGTAATGTCATGGGCCAGGTTGCAACACTTGGAGGGAAAAGGAACTGCTCTGGGAGTCACAGACTTTATTCAAGGTCACAATTACCATGAACACCATGATTTCTGTGCCAAATATGTAGCCGTAAGTATGAGTCAGATAAACTGGTTTTTGTAAATGATATAATGGATTATCTTCAGTTCTGGAATGAGGGGAGAGCCTCTGGTGGAGGAAGAAAACTCTACTCATGCTCCATGTACTCCCTCCCTGGTGGCTCCTTCTTTTCCATCTTCCATTTATTTGGTGGGTGCAGCCTCTTTTTCCCTTCTCTGGACACTCATTTCAGTGCCCTGGAACATAACTACAAGAGGGGGGAAATGTGATGTCACAGTTCATGGCAATTGCACCTGTATTCCTCTTCCGTGGTCCAGCAAAGGCACCCACTTTTAGGCTTCCAGCTCCTAGCTGTCATCTGTCTTGGGCGGAGACCCCCATCTCTCTTTTTCCTGACTGGGGTTTTTCCAGGCTGCCCGATTCCTTGCCTGCACTGTGATATCCCCAGCAAGCTAGGCTGCCTAGCTGTGTGAGTGTCTGCATTTTGCTTACTCTTCTAAATCTATGAACAATGTGATTGGTAGCAGTTATGACATACCACACAGCTCTTTCTAAGCAAGCCCATTTATTCTTAAAGTGAAAGCATTATAGAGAAGATACATTAAAAACAATAGAAGTTGTAACCCTGTAAGGTTAAGATTCTGTCACAGGTATTTTTACTAACAGTCAGGGACAGGTCATGGGCAAAAACCAAAAATTAATGGAAGCCCCCCAACCTGTCCCTGACTAACTAAAAATAGCCTGGGTGAGGGCAAACAGAGCATTGCTTGGGGCATGGAGCTGCTTGGAGTCAGTGCTCTAGCAGGCTGGAGACTGCTTCTCCAGCTGGCCTGGGTCTGGCCACCTCTTCCAGTGCTCCCCTTTCTTCTCTTGTTCTGGTGCTCCAGTGGCCATGGGGCTGGCCGCAGCTGCTGTTCTGCTGCCCCGAGACTGGGTGCTGGTCAGCTGCTCTGGTAGTCCTGGGGCTTATCACTGGCCAGCTGTTCCAATGGCCACTACTCTGTGACTAGCCAGCTATTGCAGCAGCCGCTCTTCTGGGGACCTCACGGCTGGCCACTGGCCAGCTGTTCTGACAGCCACTGCTCCAGCAGCCCTGGGGCTGACAAACAGCTGCTCCAGCCCTACTCTAAAAGAAGTTACGGAGATCCCAGAAAGTCACAGAATCCATGACAGAATCGTATCCTTCCCATTGTGGGCTCTCAATAAGCTAAAGTCCTTCAAAATCCTCCCAAGAAGGATTGGGGGCCCCCTTGGACAGAAGGTCCTGTCCTTTTGCTGGATCAGAAAAAAGACCCTGAATCAGTTTAAACTCAGGCATATCCAAAAGTTCTTTCTTTGTCTGTTGGTGCCTGGAGAATCCAGTTTGAACCAGTATATATGAGCCTCTCCCCAGGTTTTGGTACATCTCTAGAGGTGTTACAACCTGAATGAATTTGCCTAATCACCCTCCGCTCTTCTTAGTTCCTGGAGGAGCTATGTTCATCTTCCCCTATGGAATTACATACAATCCTTGCCCACAGTGATTCATTAACTTAATACTATAAAATCTCCCAAAGATACTGCAGGAAATTGCCATGTCGATTTGTGCCTTTTTATGATGTATATTGAAGATCTGGAAGATTTCTATATCTAGACACACAATTCTGCTTTTTTTTAACCTTAGAAATATTAAATATACCAAGCCTCATTTTCCTTGTTTTGTTGAAAGTTTCCCAGGGAAGATACAGATGTGGATTGGGAACTCTCTTAGTTAACTGAAAGGGTTAGGTGTCAAATCTTTTTTATAAAAAAAAGTTTTTCCCAATAGTTTGTTTGGCATTGGAATTAAATAGATGTTTACAAACAAATAACCAGACATCCATACAGTCTTCAGTGAAATCTGGGATAGATCATACTTGAATGTCTAATGTATAAGAAACAGCAGAACCCCACTTAATTTTTTTAAAATTCTCAGGGGTTCTTCATATACCATATGGAAGTAGATATACACTGTTCATGCCTGCAGAGCTGTGTAAGTGTATGATGTGTGGTTTAAGAATCTTACAGCTAACTGGTCAGTTCAAGGAACTGTATACTTCTTAAGCCAAATAACTCTTGAGTCTTTTCTTTATTTTTCCTCTTTTTTTCCTTAAAGCAGCAGCAAAACATTAAGAAATCAAATAGACTTCTGAAAGTCTAAGTGCCTAAATAACTTTTGAAAATAGGATTTAGGTTCCTAAGACACTTAGGACTAGATTTTAAAGGTATTTAGGTGCCTATCTCAGCTGCCTAAATATTTTTTCAAAGCTAGCCCTTAGATGCTTTAGAAAATTTACCCTATGCCTTAATTTCAAATATTTTTAGGTTAGGAAGGGATGATATTTTTATTTTTCCTTACATTTTCACACTAAGCCATTAAAGCGATACAAACACCAATTAAAAAAAAAAAAACCTGATCCAAAGCCACTAAAATAAATGAAAAAATTCCCATTGGTTTAAATGGATGCCGGCTCAGGCTCCAGATGCATGTGATACACATTGTATTAGGATAGGTCACTGTAACTACCAAGAAGTAACACTTGTATTCACTTGAAATAGGTTACATTGCCTCAAATCTGGCTGAAGCTTCTATTGAGCCCTCCATATCTGTTGTTATATTGTGAATTAGCAATGACTCCCATTAGCAATGGAGGCAGTTATTACAAATGTAGAGGTATGTAATCCAAGCACCATAGCATCAAGTAAGCCATTTTAAGATTTTGAAATGGAAGAAATGTGTGTTTTGTACATTGACAAATGAAAGGTTTGGCTCATGACATGTTTTTTCCCATTCATTGTAAATGTATTATGCGACCTTTACTATGTAACTATTGGAAAATCCATTTAATTATAATGTGATTAATTCTAATTTTTATAGTTCAAGTACTAAAAATGAAAAGAAGTGCAGCCAGGGCATTTAATTATAGTTTGATTTTTCTGTATGGTGGGCATAGTTTGGGATATATATTAAGGAATTTTTCCTCTTTGTGCTTACACATTTGTTCACAGTGGATAAGCAAATTTTAAAAGAACATCATTTTGATTTAAATTTGTTTTCAGTCAAGACAGTGGGGTACTTCTTTGAGTAAAGGATTGCAAAATCAGACCCCACACATGATTGTATAATCACGTTTGCTTATTTGAATTTTTCAGCTTTTCTCCAGTTCAAAACGAGAATATTTTAAATTATTTTTCTTTTACAGTGTTTGTAAGACTTCTCCAATTTATCAATCATACACAGTATGTACAATACAGTATTTTTAAAGCATGTGCCTTGTTAGAAAATGACAGCTGCCAGTGCATTTCTGTTATAATGAACTCTGATGGAAAGAAGCTATGGCTCATGTGTTTAGTGCATGCTAATAAAGCAGTGATATTACTAGTAAATTCATGACATGTTCAAAGCTAGTCTGTCTGACAATAACCTACTTGCAGAACAACAGCTTACTAAGGTGGTGACAGAAGTGCATTAGAAGTGTCATTCATAGTCTTAACCAGTGAACTGAAGTAAATTAATGCTTGTCAGTCACTCTCCTAGGCATATTTTCCCCCTTCTTTCCCACTTTCCCCCTCCTCTCTGCTTACCAATTTGAAACATTTGCGCACTGTGTTTGGGTTCAGATGGTTCTATGTGCATTCAGGGACAGATTTTTGAAAACTGAAGGTGTGTGCAAAGTATATAAAAATGTGTATGTGCTGTTACCACAACTACATGCCCAAAAGTTGGTTGGCCACCTAAATAGCTATCTGCATTCAGTTACCCCATTTGCACAGGTAATTTTGGTAAATGCATGCACACTTTTTGCATGATCAAATTATTTTTTATGCAGATCTGGACATCTGCCTTTTGAACTGTTGTTTCTTGAAGTCCAGATGGACATTTGCCTCTTCTTAAAATAGGGCCAGTTTCCTTAAATGTTGGTCTTATACCAGAGCTTTTGATATGTAGCTTTCTGCACAGTTCTTCTGCATATTTCTCTCCTTCTCCTGCTGTTGCCAATCTTTTCCCTCCTTTGACCCTTATTCTTCTCTTCATATAGCAATCCTCTATCTTCATCCTTAGCAAATTGAGTTTCCATTTCATCATGTGGTCTGATTCCTCCAGCCACTCACTAAGGGATTGGATTTAGGAGCAGGTGACCCAGTCAACTTCCTGGGGTGCTGGGCATGGGGTGCTGTTTTTGTTGTTAGCGACAAAAGGGAAAATAGAAGGTTTGAAGTAAAATGTTTCAGGTATTTCGTATAAGGATTCATTTTCACTAACCTCCTAGAATGTTCTGGACCTTTGTAGAATCTCATGGAACCTGGCAGTATTTATAAGAACTCCATTTTCCTCAAACTTCCTGGAATGTTGTCAGCCTTGCCCTAGCAGGTATATAAGGGGTGTTGCCAGTCAGTCAGTGAGATACAGGAATGAACTGAAGTGAAGTGAGAGCCCAGCTGTGATATCATGAACCTTGTTTTATTGTGTGATTGTGAAAGTGTACTTGTGTTTTAAGACTTGAAGAGTATAAGTAGTGAATAACAAAAGACATATTTAACAAGATGCCAGAGCTCTTTATCGAACCCCTATTTATGCAACAGTATAAAAGAAATACTGTTACTTCTTTTGCCATGTTAAAGGACTCGGGTTAACATTCTAAGGCTGTCACCTATTGTAACGCTATTTAATATTGGTTCACCCAGTGTTGGGGCACAGTTCAATTTCTTGATAATGCATTTCAGTTATTCTTAAATTTCTATAAGCTTAGAGGAAACCATTTTTTTTATTTGCTAGCTTATATATGGCATGAATAAATACAGATTTATAGATCCTAGTGTGCAAATTTATCGTCTTATATGACAGGGATAAATCATGCATGCAAATCCTGCAACAAAGTCATGAAATGGGCTACAAATGCAGTAAAAAATAAGGTATTCAAAAGTGTAACACACAGGGGTCAGGGGTGCCAAAGACACTCCTCACCTAGGGCACCATTTGGTCTAGGGCTAGCTCTGCACTCATTTTCTTGCTGTCATATCATTTGTCCTGCAACCCTGAATCAGCTTTCCCACTCACCAAAACAACTCCACTTGATCTGGTCTTCACCAGATATTCTTTTTCTTTCATCTTTGCCTAAGCACCACCTTAGGCTGCTACCTGACCCTCCCGTCCATCAACAACTACTACTTTTCTGCTGTCAGTCCTCTTTTCCCCACTCGCTCTTCCATTGGTTCAGTTGTTGATTTTCTCCATTACAAGCTGTTTGGGGCAGATATTTCCTTTTTTATTACATGTTTTTGCAGCACCTAGTATAATGAGGCCATACCCAGTTGTGGCCTTGAAGCGCTGCAACAATATAAATGTTAAATAATAACATATTCCATGCTAGAGAGACAAGGTGGATGAGGTTATATCTTTTAGTGGACCATCTTCTGTTGGTCTGTCTCTCTAGCTCTATCTAACCTGGCAGCTCAGCCCATCTTTTTGAGATCTCTTTGTGGATGTCCTTTTGTCAACACAAGCTTTTCCTAGGATCCCCATTCATGAACCTGGACCCCTTTGTGTTAGACTCTATACAAACACAGAACAGAAGGACAGTCCCTGTCCCAACTTTCACTCCTGCTTTAGCGCCACCAGTGATGCCAGCCTTTACCTCCTGTTTGTCCATTCTTCCCTCGAACACCTTTGAGCTTTTCTTATCCCCTTTATACCAAAATCTGTAAATTCACCAGCATATTGCCTTCAAATCCTGCTTAAAAGTTGTGTCTGCTGTGCTGCCTACAGGACATTGCCGTCTCTGGCTGGAGTGGTGGTGAGCTGAGACTGATGCTTGATCTTCATGTCCCTTTTACTGTTACCTGATTCTCCTACTTCCTAATCCCTTTGCTTTGTTTCTTCCACTTGCTGAATCTTCTCATAATTCTAAACTGAGAACAGTAGCGTCCTTGTCCTTAATTAGGACTTCTAGATGCTATTATGCTACCAAAAATAATAATCCTGTTAGTCTATTTTTCTCATTGAATAAAAACCCAATCTCTTCCCGCCTCCTCCTATGAAATTATGTGACAAAGGGGTAGAGCAAATGGGTTTTTATTAAAGGAGAAAAAGTAGGGGGATAAGATTATTTTTATTATAGCACAGTAGTACCTAGAAGTTCCAATCATGGAGAAGGTTTGCTTTAGGTAAGTTGCTACATATCAGCTGTCCATAATGAACAAAGTTAGAACCTTTTTCAAAAACAAATTGTTGATTAATCTGTTATATATTGATAACGCATGCATGCTTTTTGATGAGTGTATATAGCCATGTAACCTAAGTATTTATTTTATTTTCCGTCCCTCATATATAGCATATAAGTGAAGGTGGGTTCGACAGAATATGACAAATGAGTACAGAGGATCAAACAGTGTGTGTAACCCTATCTTGGATAGGTCTGTCTTTTTCTTATATTTTTGGCAACACTTGTCTAGCTTGTGACAATAAGGTCTCATTGAATTAACACATCAGAACATCAGAAAGCCTGCCCCTTTTCTCAGCCCCCTCCAGGGTTCCCTAGGATTCCCTATAGCCAACAAAGTTCTGGCTATCCTACCCCCCACTCCTGGCAGTTCCAGAATACAGCTAAATGCTTAGCACTTCAGATTTTGACTACTAATTACTTAGTAATTAAAACGTTAATAATTAAATAATTGATAGAGATTCTGTCTGTTATGAATGATTTGACAGATTTTTTTCAAAACCAAAGTTCTTACAGCTTTTTTAGTCAGCATAGGAATTATAAAAATATGGGTCTGAATTTTTACATTTATAGAGAAAAATCTATAAGTACCAATTTTAAAACAGTTTAAAGTTTTTTAAGATAGAGCTGGCTGAAAAAATATGAGTATTTTAATTTTTCAAAATGTGTACCTTTGTGTTGCCTGGGTTCTGTCTACTCTGGGGTTGCTCTAATTTATGGTAGCCATCTTGCCTTCAGCACGCCTGCTATGCTTGAGGCTGTGAGGGAGAGTAGTATACAACTGCGTGTGCTGGCCTTGTTCAGTTTCTGCTCCGGGGGAATTTTCTCATAGGCTGTTGTGGCTCCGTTATAGCTCTGTACACCACCATAGCAGTCCATAGGGGCATGGGCAGAGGTCCAAAGCAAGTTTGAACTCATCTATTTCTCTTTTGAGAAACAGTGCACGGAGTGCACACCAGGCAGAATATATTCACACATGTGCACCAAAGTAAATAAATTTGCTGCCACATTATACAGGCTGTAGAACTGCTTTACTGACAGCCTGGAGTAGACGTTACAAAGTCCAGCTGCAAGTTCCTGAACAACAGCAAGGTCACTGCAAGAGGGAAAAGGGAAAATTCTGTACACACACACATTTAAAAAGTTTAGGAACTTTAAATGTAACTAATATGCCAACGATTATCTATAAATGTCTGATTTCAGTGTCTCTTGTTTTTCCTTCTGCTCTGTTGCCTGCTTTAAATGCCAAGTTTATTATTCTCCTTCAAAAAAATCCCTGGTGGAATGCAACCATGTGACATGGTGTTTGCTCAGCCATTTTTGTCTTGCTTATTCTTGGGTCTTGTGTAGTTAAGCTTCAGCAATGCTGGTTTTTCTCCAGTACAAGCCTCCTGAAAGATTCTTGTTGATGGCATCTTTGGCTGAGGCTAGGTCATGTCTAGAGAGAAGAATTATTAAGATGACCAATGCTTTTAATAGACTGAATAATCAATAATGTTTATGATAATGCAATGTATGACAAATCACAGATGGGATAGACTGTGGGCATTATTTAGAGAAGATGGTATCATCTAAATGAAAACACAGATTTCAGCCCAGTTATTAAAGTGCTTGCATGTGTTCATTCCACTGCAGGGGTGTGTGCACCTTGTGTACAATTGTTGGAGAACTTTTTCCCTCAGCGGTACCTGTCAGGATGGTTCAAGCACCCTCTGTCACCACACATCACTGCATCCTGGTGTAAGAAGGCAGAGCCACCTCCAACCCCCTCTCAGTTCCTTCTTACCGCCAGTGACTCTTGTCAGAGCGATCTCAGACTTGTTATCAAGCTTCCCTCACTCCTTTCTATATATATCCTATTATTGTTAGGAAGGAATTAGGTTTGTTAGTTTTACTGATCGATTTTAGTTTTAGGACTTTTTGGACTAGTTTACATCTTTTGGTACAGCGATCAGTACTGGAATGATGCCGTGCTCACCAGATTTTAAGTCGTGCCACACTTGCGCTAAACCTATGCCAATCAGTGACCTGGCCTGTTTGAAATGTTTGGGAGAACACCACAGAAGTGACAAATGTCACATTTGTAAAGGATTTAAGCCCAGCATCAAGCAGGATAGAGCGGTGAGGCTCAAATGTTTGTTTATGGAGGCCGCACTCCCTCCCCCTCCATTTGGACTCGTCTTACATGTAGAGCACCCCAAATATATCAACTTCGGTACAGAGCACACTAGAGATGTCTGGAGCTGCTTGGTTCCATTCATCAGTATCAAAGAAAAGGCTCAGATCCACCTGAGACTTTGTACCTTGCTTGGGGGTGTCGCTACCAAAGCCTAGTAAAGTAAAATTGTCCAACAACTGTGTGCGAGGTGCACACACACCTACAGTGGAATGGACATGTGCAACACATCTCAAAGAACACCAGTTATAGAAAGGTAGGTAACCGTTTTTGCGGGGAGGGGGAAGGAAGGGGAAAATCTTTGGTCTCATTCAGTCCTAGTGTAAGTGGGAACCACTCCAAGAAATTGTGTCCATTTACACTAATCAGGGTTGCCAACTCATAAAATTTTATCAAAAGTCTCACAATATTTGGTGTTTTCTTAAAGCCTTAGCTCCTGGAGCAGGAATGCAGTAACTGCAGAAGTGGCAGGTAGCAGCTGCTGAACAATCCTGCTCAACATTTTCGGAAAGAAAGTGAAGAAGACTGTATCCAGCTAAGACTATATGTATGCAAATTAATGAACAAATCACTTTCTTAACTGCTTAGGACTTGAGGCAACAGAAGTATACTTCTTAGTTCTTTGCATCCTATGTACTAAGAGTCAGATCCTGAGATGCTTACTTAGTTCTTATGCTGGCAAACTCTTTGCCTGAATAAAAACTGATTAAGTATGTCAGGATTTGCCCAAAGAGCAGTTCCCTCTCAATCCATGAAAATTCACCAGATCAGAGTAAACAATTACAGGGTAAATTGGCCTTAAAAGGGGAGAAAAACATGTTTTTGTCTAGTACTCTTTTCACAGAAGGTCATCTTAGTCTTTATTGACTATCCCAATAGACTTTAGTCCTTTCTTTGTCTTAGTTTCCGGTAGAGCAGTACTGTCACATGCCAGCAGTGCTCTAAATCAACAGTTGCTGTTCACTGATGAGGTTGAAATTAATTAATGCTAATTATTCATGCTATGTGTTCTGTATACTTTGCATGTATATGGAAACTAGATCTCTACAGCTATTTTGTTTGACTTGCAAAAAACACAACCTACATATTTTTATTCCATTTCTTTTGTACACACAAATTAAAATTATCTTCTCCACCAAAAAAAAGATGAAGGGAGAGTGAAGAGACTTTTAAATATATCTTTAATAATTTTCTATAGTCATACAGCTCAGAGCTGTAACTTTGTCGTATCTTACAAACGAACCAGGTTTGGGCCTGGACACTGCTGCAAAAAGAGGTGGAAGTGATTCAGTACAGTGAATGTCTCCCATTTTTCAGTCAGTGCTGAACCAAGGCTGTATCATATCTGGAGTTGTGCTGGTGCCATCTTTTTGTTGAGACTTAAAACCAAAATCTAGCTCAGTACTGTTCAGGCCGATTTCTAGTTTGATTAATTATTGCCTCTATAACTTCTCTCTGAAATTTCAAGTGGACCTAATTCTGCACTGCCTTGATTTACAACTGGCAGAGTGGGTGTAAAAGTGTGTGTGGGGAGAGAGCAGGGTGACCGGATGTCCCAATATTGGGGGCGTTCTCTAATATTGGTGCCTATTACCCCCCACTCTGTCCCGATTTTTTACATTTACTATCTGATCATCCTAGGAGAAAGAATAACGAGAGTTCTGTAGCACTTTAAAGACTAACAAATTTATTCTTTGCAGACATAAGCTTTCATGGACTTTAACTCACTTCGTCAGATGCAGGGAATGGAAATCAGAGAGGTGGTGTGTATATATATATACAGTCAAGGGGAAGGTACAACAATGGGTGGGGTAGGTAACTGCAAAGTCCATACAGTTTGAGTAACTGAGACCTGTTCACAACCATTGATTAGACGGTGCGAATGTGTGAACAGTGACAGTTACTTCTTGTAATGAGATAACCATTCCAAGTCCCTATTCAGACCCAGTCTGATAGTGTCAAGTCTGCAGATCAGTTCCAGCTCTGCAGTTTCTCTTTGAAGTCTGTTTTTGAAGGTTTTTGGTTAAGTATGACAACTTTTAAGTCGGCTACAGAGTGTCCTGGGAGGGTGAAGTGCTCTCCAACTGGTTTATGGGTGTTTCCATTTTTTATGGCTGATTTGTGTCCATCTATTCTATTATGTAGTGACAGTCTGGTTTGGCCAATGTACATGGCAGAGGGGCATAGCTGGCACATGATGGCATATATTACAATAGTAAATGTGCAGGTGAATGAGCTCCTTATGGTGTGGCTGATGTGGTTAGGACCTGGGCTGGAGTCACTAGAGTCAATGTGTGGGCAGAGCTGGCAGCAGGGTTTGTTGCAGTTATAGGTTCCTGGCTTACTGTTCTTGTATGATGTACGGTTGCTGGTGAGTATTTGCTGCAGGTTGGGGGGCTGTCTGTAAGCAAGGATGGGACCTCCCATGGCTTGAGCGAGTGAGGGATCATCTGCTGGGTTAGGTTGTAGATTCTTAATGATGTGTTGGAGAGATTTATGCTGGGGGCTGTAGGTGATGGCTAGTGGTGTTCTGTTGTTTTCTTTGGGCACTGAATTTAGCAATATAAAATGAAAATCTACCAACTTCATGAAAAAACTCGCACAGAAACAGACAGACACCATCTTCTTCTCCAAGTGATATATATACCACCTATCTGATTTCCATTCCCTGCGTCTGATGAAGTGGGTTAAAGCCCACGAAAGCGTATGCCTGCAAAAAATAAATTTGTTAGTCTTTAAAGTGCTACAGAACTCTCATTGTTTTTGCTGTATACAGACTAACACGGCTACCCCTCTGGAACTTTTCACTTAGGAGAAAGAGAAATTTTAATTAAATATTCCTCTTCCCTGCCCCAGCCCCTTTGAAAAAAAAAATTCACCTTTAGTTGAGTTCCAGTTTACTTCAATGGTAGTTGTATTCTGATACTTTAGAGCAAAATTTGTTCCATAGTTTGCAAGGGTTTCTGGTCCGAACAGGATAGATGAATGTGTTACACAAATACATCCAGCAACAAATAGGAACATATTTTACTAAAACATCATTCTGACATAATGACATTGATTTAGATTAGGGATGAGATGACATTTAGGAAAACTTTGTTTATTTTAAGTTAAGATTTTGCAAAATTTTGAGTATAATTTAAAAAATTCCTCAATTAAAACTAATGTTACTCAAAGGACATTTAAATTTCAAAATAATATTTCTAACTAAATGGAAATCTGACTATGTAAATCAATAAATCAATGCTGTTTTTTTAAAGTAATTCTTGCTTTGTTTCTAGAATTGCCACAGTAAGAAAATGCAGCTGTGAATTCACACTTTGCCAAAGGCAAAAAAGCCAAACTTCAAAGTTGCTAGTTCTGTTTGTTTATTTCTGTGATGCTCAGCTCTGTTTCATTGAAGCACTCTTCTGTTGTAAAGATAGAATCCACTATTTTTGAGTGGGTTCTAAAACATGTGCTCATATCCCTAATTTAAATTGGTCCTTTTTGTGATGTGGCTCAATTTAGCACATGTAATATAGGTGTCAGCTGTACACATCAATTAAAAAAATTATGCCTTAGGAATAATGGATAAATAGCGGGAGTTAAAATCTTCAAGAAACTAAGCAACATGATGACTGTAGGGTATCAGTGTCTGTGTAAAATACTATGAAGTAGACAGAAGAAGGGTTGAGGCCTTGTATAGAAAAATGATTGATTATTGTGATCTATAATACACCGGTGACATTGAGTAGCCTTTCTTGAAATGTGTAAGTGGTATGCTAGCTTTGACATCAGCAACATGGATTATTCAATAGAGGTAACGTGACGGCCTCAGGGACGCCATATGCATGGAGAAAAAACAACCATTTTCAGCAACTCAGCATCCATGTATCCAAATTTATCATAATTATATAAGATGTAGAAATAGATCACTGTTGATCAGTGCTCTCAGTACATTGAGTATAGGTCTTTTTTATTGCAGTGTAGGCTTGAGGCAAACCCCACAATTAAAAGGAAAGACAGAATGAAGGAGAATCTAATGGAGTAGATTGAGAACAGAGAGTTCTAAATCTCTGGACTAAATGTCTGCATGTTAAAACCCACAATATACCAGCGTTGTGGAGGTTTACCTGTCCCAACTATCTGTTGAGTAAGTAATGCAGTTGACTATGAAGTATCTAAGAGTTTCTGAAGTTACACAGTGGGCAACTTTACAATTCAAAAATTAAAGGCCCCAATTAGAGCATACAAGTGTCCATCCCACATTATCCTATCCATCCCCATGCTGGGAATGCAGGGGAATGAGGCATCAGAGCCTGCTAAACCAGCTCTGTGCCTGCTTGGGATTCCCCTAAGGCAGGGAAACAGCTAGTTGGGAATGGGTGGCCTTTTTCACTCTCTCATCTCTGCTCAGCAAATCTGGCTCAGTACCTCTTGAAATTTTATTCATAAAAGTAATTCAAATCAGCTTAAATGTGAACAGTCCTGCAAATTGAAAACTAGATGAAGATATGAAAGTGTATAGTGAAGTGCTGAAGTGTAGCTATGTTAAATCACATTGTCCTTAAAATCTCATTTAATGATCTAGAGGAGAAAGTAAATATAATGAAATTCACAGGTGATACTAAACTGGGAGGAATTGCAAATACCAGTCACATTAGAGAAATGCTACAAGGTGACCAACAGAGAGAAGAAAATAAAATGAAATTTTTTTCAGAAAAAATGCAAATTAACATATGCTGGAAGGGAGACAGCCAAAATAATAATGTTTTATGGAGAGCCATCTTTAACTCTTGTGTTTGTGCAGTGCCTAGCACAGGGCTTTTGGATAGCAGCATAATAAAAATAATAATGGACAGCAAATTAGAAAATTTTTGAAAAAGGCTAAAATACTTTGGCACTGCATGTGGATAGGGAGGTAGAAGTTCCTTTCTAGTCAACTGCTCCTGGAATAGTGCTATTTTTTGTTGTTCTTCCATTGCATAAAAAATATTGACAGACTGGAGAGAGTTAAAAGGTGAGCAACAAAAGTGCATCAGGACTGAAAGGAATGATTTATGAGGCAAGATTAGAAGTACTGAATATATAGAGCTAGGCTAAGCAATAACTAGAAAAGGATATGCCTCCAAATATTTGGAAGGTGTAAATAGCAACGATGCAGAGGAATTATTCAGAGTGGTGCACTAGCAGTAATGGAATGACATTTAGAAAGAGAAAACTTAGGCAAAAAACTTCCTGATGTGGTGGTATGTATTAGATTGTGTTCTAGGGAAAGTAGTGAAAGTCCCATAATTTGGGACTTTGAAAACCAGGCCAAGCAATGCTAGGAAATGCTCTGTATAGAAGGATATTTTATTTGGAAGGAGATGGACTAACTGAACAAATTGGTCTTTTCCATCTCTAACTTTTATGATTCTACTAAATTCATTCATGTGGAACAAAGAATAATGAAAAGTCCTGTGGACAGGAAGAAGAGGACCTTAACTGCAATACTTGAGGGTCTGAGAGTGTTTCAGTTAACATTATTTTCTTGTGTTTCCACCTACTATGATTTCTTCTGCAGTGAAATTTGCCTTTATAAGACCTAAGTCAGGAAGTGGTTTTTCTTTGCAAGTTTTCAAAAATGAAAAACAAACTAACCCAAGTATATCTATTTTGGGTTGCTTTTTCCTATTTCCATAGCTCTGAAAATACGGTATAATTTTAAATTAAATTTTGTCAAAATAATATTTATTTGCTAGAAAAACCACCTGAAAATTTAATTATATCCTTTAAAAACAGCATATCTTTAGTCCAGGGAAAGATTCATAAGTACTCCCTCCCTTTTTTATTAGTATACTGTAAAGATATTGGCAAGAATTGTGATTCTGGTTCTGCAGTATTTTCTCAAAGAAATTTGGGATTCTGTTTACATTTATTAGTAATTATTTATATTATTGTAGCATGTAGGAGCTCTAGTTGTGGACCAGGACCTCATTGTATTAAATGCTATACGTAAACAGAATGAAAAGATGCTCCCACCCCAAAGAGTTTACAATCTAAGCTTGTCTGTTCAGTGAGTTAATGTGTTGCAAGTCATGGTGTGATTCTACAGCACTGCAGCTTTTCACGCAGTAACACCCAATGTGGTGACTGCTACAGCACAATGAAAGTCCTCGAGTGCATCGTAGCATACTGCACTTCAGTAGTATACTAAGCCGCACTCCAGGACTCTCACTGCACTGATGCAGCAATCACAAGGCCATTACTGCACAGCAAGTTGCTGTGCTGTCCACAAGTTGCTCTCCACCACTCTTTTGAGACTGGTGAACCTAACAGATGGAAATCTGGTTTTCAGTAACAACTCACTGTATTAGACTTAGCCATCTAAATGGGAATCAAGGATTGGGATGTTTGAAGGGGACTGCATCTGGCTTCTTGGGAACCAGTGTGGCATTACAGAACCTGTTTTGTTACTGTCTTGGTGAATCTAATTATAGAATAAACCGCCAATTGTGGGGATTGGCTGTCCTATTCCTTGCAGTTTTCCCTCAGTGTGGCCCATCCAGACACCATGGTCACAAGGGGGAGGGGGAATGAATCAGAAATGTTTCAGAGAAAGGTGCTTCCATAGGGGAATCTCACAACAAAGAAAGTTAAGGGTTTCTATCCTCTTTCAGACGTTCTACAGCCACTGCTCTTCTCACAACAATGAGTAGATGTGGTTCTAGCCCCAAAATAGTGACCCAACTGGCAAAGGGCTCATTAAACTGGATGTTAACGGTCATCACAAGTTGTCTGGTCTTTTTCTGGGGACTAAATCCTGTCTGTATTGTATGTGGTGCTGACAGTCTAGCAATATTTTCTGATGGAATCATACCCCTTTGTCTGCAAAATTGCTAATGATTTTCCTTTTTGCCTTCTAAGAGCAATTATTTCCTCCCTTCACAAATATTTTAAAATATAATTTCTTCTTTATATTTATATGATTAGAAAGTATACATTATATACCAGTTGTTGAAGCAAATGCTTATTTTTGTTCCTAGAAATATAATACAAAAATAAGACATTAGTATTATCCATTATTCTTATTATAACTCTATAGAGATATTAACCTATTCTGTACATATAGACTGGGATCTTCAAAAGCCTTAAGCCTGACTATTGACTCCAGTGGGAATAAAATTAGGCCAACATTTTGAACACTTTTGAAACTCTTGCACATTTAATATTTTTTGTATATATTTAAAGTATACATTCCTTCTGTGCAGGCAGAGCAAAACAAGTGCAGGAGCTTCCATTTTGTATTAGTGATACTGTATCTAGAGTTTTTTAACCATACAAAAAGGACTCCTGAAGTATCTAATGATGACAGTTTTATTGCAGAGCAATCCCCTGCTTTCCTGTTGGATGAAAAACTGGGTCAAATTCTGTTTTCACAGGTACATATGCATCCCCCATTGAATGAATTTTAACAAGACCACACTCATCCTGAAAGGTCATCTTGTGGCTGAAATGCACCTGTGATGTTAAAATCATTGTTTAAAAGATAATAAATTATGAAAGGTGATCTCCAGAGGTACATCAGCCCTTACTCTCCTTTTCCAACGCTAATCAGGTGAGCAGCTACGGCCATGTGCAAATGCAGCTCTTCAATAATGATACAGTATGGAACACCAAGCGTATTTTACGTGTGTTCATTAGGGTAAATTGGTTTCTCACTGGCAAGGATAGTGTCCCACTCTCTCTTAGGGTTTGATCCTGCACCATTAAAATTAATAGGAGTTTTTCCATTGACTTGAATGGGAGCTGGATCAAGTCCTTATGGAGGATCACTATTCATAAGATACAAATTAAAACAAAAATTGTATGCTTTGTTTCTTTTTAAGCCTTTTAAATGCATCTGTCAGCTAGGGAAAGCTGCCACATTGATCCTTTCTGTAAATAGGTGTACTTTGGGTCACTAAGAAGTAATTAATTTTGTTTATGTCTTAAACAAAACTGTTTGGCACAACGGTAATAAGGTTAATGGAGTTATAAATTGTGATTTGCATTATGGGTCTGTCACTGGCGGGGGGAGGATCTTGATTTTGTCTCAATGTCTGTCTGTTTTCAGCACAATGCAAGGTAATCTTTCAGTGTTTTACTAATTCCGTTAAGATCACAAGGGGCTAGCGAGGCAGAGCATCCCTGTTTCTACTGACACAGAGGGGAAAATCCAGAAACATAGGAGAGAACATGCCTTTCCTCTTCTCCCAGAGAAAACAGTAAAGTATTGTTAATTATAGTTCTGTTTTACTTAGGAGGGTGCAGGCCGCTTTTTCTTCTAAGTTCTTCTGAGTTTTTTCCTCTCTTTTCTGCTCTCCATAGTTTAGTTCCTACAGGTATCAGAAGCCAGGAGCCTGCAAACCAGGCCAGTGAGAGTAGAGGGAGGAAAAAGTGAACACAACTACTTAAGAAAAAGCAGACCTGATCCTGCATTTGACAAGAGGGCACTAGCTCTAACAATACTCATTTTTCATTGGGGGAGTGGAGGCCAGGGTATTTCAAGACTCCTTTCTCCCAGGTTCTGATATTGTCTGCCCCGTAGTGATTTGGTTTGGCTGCAGGCTCAGTCTGCTGACTGACCTGAGAGGCTGCATCTATACCACGAGTGGGGCTGCAATCCAGAACAAGTGACACCAAAATTGTCCCATGACTTCTTATAAGAGGACTGTGGGATTTGGGTTAAAGGAAGGTTTTGGGTGCTAGGAAGTTAGGAATGGTGAAAGCTGCTGAGGGCTGGTTGCAAAGGTGCTATGTGGGGGATGATGCTGGATTTGGAGCTGGTGAGAATGCTACCTGGAGGATGGTGGGTTCTGGGTTCGAGGGCTGTTTGGGAGGCTGGTACTAGAGGTGTTTTTCGTCTTTCTCAGCTCCTGCTCACCCACTCAGCTCGGGACAACATTTCTCTTTTAGAAGTTTCACTTCCTCTACTTTCTAACGAGTGCAGTGGAGGAGTGGGGAGAGTGCACTGATTAAGCTTGCAGGGAGGCAATTGTTTCTTCCTTCTGCTGCTGTCTTGGGTCCTACCAACTGCAGAATACTTCAGATTTTTTCCCTTCAATGGGGTACAATCCAGTGGGTGTCCCTACCCACCAATCTGACAGTCATGCCCCTCTAATTGAGAAGTGCTTCTGTACACTGGGGCATTTTGTACCTTATTTTTCAACACCTGTGTTATCTAGTGTAATTTTTTTTGTTGATGGGGTGCAGAGGGTTTTTCTGCGTTGTCAAGGGAGGCGGAATGGTGAAAATGCTTGCTTTCTACTCATGCTACACTGGATGCAGAGACATAGATGGTTTTGAGTGGTTTAGGCGCTGGACTGGGACTCTGCAGATCTGGATTTTATTTCTGGCTGTGCTGCAGATTTTGTGTATGACTTTGAGCAGGTCACTTAATCTCTTTATGCCCCAGTTGCCCCTCTGGTAAATAAGGATAATACCTCCTTTCTCCTATCCTTTGTCTGTCTTATCTATGTAGACTGTAAACTCTTCTGGACAGGGACTGTTTTTTACTGTGTGGTTTGTTGTATTTTTGTGTGTTTTGTTTTTACAGCACCCAGTGGGGCCACAATGTCAGCTGGAGTTGTTACATGCTGTTGTAATACAAATAGTAATAACTGTTCCTGTAACACAGGCATTTGTCTTGGATTGTTTTAGGTTAACATTTGGTTGCTTTTCCTGTTTCAGTGTTGATAAAAATACTAACAGGCATTTGTTACTGTTCTTCCAAATTTCATTGTTTAGGTTTGAGCATCAGGTGTTCACATAAAACCATTTTTCTTCAGCATTTCTTGGAATGAAAATTCTCACTTCCTTGCCAATGGAAATACATCTTCTTTCTAAGCAGGTAAGTTTCTAGTATAGCTCCCAGAACCACACCATAAAACTGTAAATAAGATTATCACAAATGTGCTTCATGTTGAACAGGGAAGGTTCTCTCCATCACAATGTGCCTGTCAGACTTTTTGGCCCATAGGCCAAGCCTATCTTGTTAGATACATGTTCATAACATGGTTAGGAGGTACCTGGTTTGAATTTAGATGTTATCACCTTTAGGAAATGGTGCAAACAAGGTTGGTTAGTTTGTTTCTGTCAGTGTAGAAGTTTTGTTACCGAATCAGGAATGGTGACTGAGTTTGGGATGGATTTGAGTTTTCAGCAGCCTGGCTTTTATTTTAACATGTATTTTGGAATATACATTTGTGGATTTATATGTATAATGCCTACAAGCATTGGATAGGCTGAAAATATTAATTTATTTTTGAAATTGAAATAAATACATTGAATTAAACATGGTTAAAATCAACTGTAAAGCACCAATATGAAAAGTCACCAGTATTCTCAGGTGAATTATTGCTTGGTTACAGCCCACATAAGGATCAGACTGGGAAAACTAGTGTCCCTGGGCTGCAGCCAGCTCATTTGAATGGAAGATCATCCAGGTTAATGACTCTTGATTGCTGTCAATTGTTAGCCCTCTGCTAGGTGCAGAGATTTCTTCAGACACCCCCTGAGCATTTCAGCTCAAGATGGAGTCTCCAGTGCCAAAGTAAAGGAACAGTGCACTCTTACAATGAAAATTGCATTAACAAATAGAATGGAGTTTGCAGATTAATATATCAGTCCATCACAATAGTTAACAGCAATAACATTTAAATGCCTCAGTGTCTGTGGTGACATCATTAGGCTTCAGAGTCAGTGAACAATTACACTGAATGGCATCTTTCTTAGAGTTTTGCCATTGACTTCAATAGGTTTCAAATTTCACCCATAGTTTCTATCACTGGACTTCACAAAACAACTCTGCATTTGGACACATTCAAGCTTTCTTCATGTGCATAACAATTACACTTTAAAAAAATGTAAAACTTTAATTCTGCAGAAGCTGCTGAGGTGTCTAGCAGAGAAATGCTGATTGTGGTATATGAGCTTTGGCTCCTGACTGCAGCTAATATATCTCATCTCTAAAAAGTGTGGGGGTGGAGTGATAAAGCAGAACACTTATCTCCCCAGCTGTGCCACTTAAATCTTTCCAGAAAAACTAAGTACATAAATAAGCAGAGTGTATAGACTAAGAAATAAAGTGATTCTTGGTTATTATCAACTCTGGTTCTTCTATTGCCCTCCTTGGCTAATTACTGAATATTACCTTAATAATACATTTGTTGTTATGATATACCCTTGGCAAGGGATGTTGTAAGAGAAGACATTCCAAAGAAAGAATATAGTACACGCTTCTTATATAATAATATCACTAATTTTGTGCCTACTTGAGTCAAATTGTTAAAAACAGTGGGGCAAAATTTTCAGAAGTGATTTAGGAGTCTTCTGAGGCGCTGCTGAAAATTTTACTGAGCATTACTTTAACTTTTTTTTCTTTCACTCTTTTTAGCAAATGTGCCTGAGTTTGTGGAGCACAATGCTATCCAAAAAGTCTGAGAAAGACTGAATGTCTCATCATAGCCCTTGTCCTGAGTGTCCAAGAGTAACAGAACCAAAATGTGCAACAGCTGAGTGAAACACCGTAAGCTCACGTTACAATCACTTGCGTGAGCAAGGTAAGTAATAAGCATGATGTTAGAAACATATTCATGATTGTACCAATGTCTTATTTCATGACTGAACTTGTTACCATAGAAGGAACTTTGCTTTGAATACAGTCTTATAGACCTGTCTCAGTTAAATTGCCTTACATTATGTAGCCATTTACATGTGTGTAAACAGTAGAAATTGCTACCACCAGTTTGAAGGGTGAATTCTGGTTTAGTAGCATATTACGTACATTTTGCAAAGGAATAAATGACCGTACGGGGGCAAGGTAAAGGAGAACCAGATCGTCTGACTATAGAACCTTACTCTATTAGGAACCGTAAGGCTCATATCAGGGGTTTGGGCTCACTCTCTGGGAGAAGATAGGAGAAAGAGAGAGTATACATTACTTTGCTCTAGAACAGCAGCTAGTCCTTAATAACTATGTCAGTCTGGGACTAGATAGCCCTCTTGGGGGTAATTTATTGAGCAATATGCTTGTGGCCAATGGAGGGCATAATGACAGCCTAAATCAAAGAGGGACATCTATTGTGATTGGTCAATGGTTTAGGGAATTGAAAGCACCTTAGCATGATTCTTTCTTAAAAGAAAAAATGAGGCAGAATGCATGGTCTGCTGCCCTGCTTCGTTTAAAAAAAAAAGTTCTCTTTTTAACAGATTATGCGTAGCAGAATTTGTACTATAATAAACAGACCTACCTGTATGTGAGGTACAAAGATTTCTAGAACACAGATTATTTTTATTTTTGAGGGGATGATTTATTTTGATTCCTAATGATACCTACTCAGAATATATTCCTGTCTGGTTGAGATTAATTATGCATACATGAATAACAGTAAGTTAAACTTGTACACTGTATACAAAGAAGGTGTAATAACTCAGCAGCCCTAAAAATTGCTTCTGTTTTTTTTATTTGCCTGTGATTTTCATATTTGCAACGTATTTCTTTGTAAAACACATATTTGCAGATGTTACTTTAAATACTATTTTCCAAGATTTTATTTTCATAGAAAACAGATGTCTGTAATTATCTCTTCTTTGACCTCTGAGACTTATCAAAGTCAAATAGGTAATCATCCAATCAGACGGGCTATCATTATCAGAAGAAAAGTAATTATAATCTGAATATGTTTGAACATGATTATTATAAGCCTTAAACTGTTACACTTCTGATTGGGGCAGAACTGAAGATATTATCACTTCATAATTCAAATGATATAACTTCATTTGTTGGTTTTTTTTGTTTTTTGTTGTTTTGGAATGAGGAGAGCCAAATTTATTTAACAATGTAATTCTTTCTTTAAACATGAGTAAATTATGCAGTAGTCTCTCTAACACCACAAAAAGACTTCTTAAAATCTTGACTGTGAAGTTAGGGGAAATGATATTTAAGAAAATTAGAGCTAAGAATCTAAATCAGACAGATCTCAGAATGAGAGGATGAGGCTTCCAGGAGCAAGAGGAAGTGCAAGTACATTCATGAGAAAATAAATTTGAATAGATGTTTTGCAGCCTTAAGGATTAATTCAGCAAAACATTGAAAATCTCCTGTAAAAGAGTTCTTAGCATCCAGAGGTTCTGCTCCACACCTCACAGGATCTGGCTCTAGAACTATATACCTCCTTCAGTCCATTCATGGAACTCCCTCTTTCACTGGTGTCACTGGAAGTTACACACATGCACAAAGGGTAGCATGTGGGCCATGTTATGTTGAATTCCTTTTAATTGCTTGTATTCAAAGAGATAAATCAGCCCAGGATCACAGAGAGATGCAACACATGGAGTGTCTTTATTGAACTAACACTAAAACCAGCCAGGACTGGCTGAGCTATTCTCTAATAGTCTAACTCTATTGGTGTGGCAACAAGCTAAGCTCTGTTGCTGTGGCAATCAGGCAATTAGGTAATACACAACAAGCCATAGTGCTTGATTTTAAGATTGTGATCTAAGTCCAGTTCCTAAAAGGGGGATGTCTGCAACAGACCGACCACCATCACAGGTGGAACTCATTAGCATGCTTGCTGGCAATTTCAACATCGAAACCAAGGCTAGGATGTGATTCTCCAGTACCTTGCACCATGTATGATTACAGCTATGCTAAGTGGGTGTAAACTGCTACTGTTCTGATTTAATAGAGTTTTACAGTGGGCTCATCGTCTTACAGGAGGATCTTTCTGAAAGCTTATAAGGTAGCTGGTGCCTCAATCTAGGAGAGGCAAGCACCTGTACTCCTACAGTGATCATTTTGTATCTGACTGCTGCAGGTTGCATCTCCCTTACTTCTAGGTTGTATGTGTTTTTAGCTTCTATTATATTTCCTCCTAGATTTCCATCTGCCATATTCCTGAAGAAGAACTACATACCTCATCTCCATAGGTGCTGCTTTGTGGCTCTTTGATCCAGTAAGACCTATTTTTCTTTTATACCCTGTGCTCCAGTAGTAAGATTAACGAGTAGGATGCCTAATCTTTTCTTTTCTCTTTTTGGAGTTATTCATGCGGACTATTTGTTTTTTAAATGGGAACTGCCTTTCTGTGTCTCTCATTCTGAGCATCCATAACTCCAGTTATATTCATTAGGAACTGCAGGTTCCCATTGTTTAGAATTTGCAAAGTGCTGTGAAATCCTTATATGAAAAATGCAAAATGCTGTAGATTACAAAGAAGTTCATCCATATGTCAGTTCACTTAAGGGAACCACCTGTAAGTCTCTGGATAAAAGTGATGACTCCCCAATCTCTTCACCCTGAACAACTAACTAATACCCACCATTAATGATTTAATATATAGTGAAGTCTTTGCTGACCAGTACCATCAGCTAACCACAACAACTCTTTTCTGAAGATGGCAGGTCAAAAACAGATGGGTATGCTTTTGAAGGTAGTTCTTAAATCTTTTTCCTCACAGCATCTCAGAGTTTGCTGGCCTAATAAATTCTATTTTACAGTTTAACATTCTGTTATTAAGGCACCCCCAACAACCACTATTGGCCTTATATGTCAAGATGAATTTTTAATCTCACTTTTATCTTGTTCAAAGTCTTCCCACATTCATTGCAAGACTTTGTACATTCAAATTAAGAAAAAAAGTTGAATTGTGATGGACTGAAATTTATTTGTTTTCCTATCGTTTCTTAAGTTTCATTCAAAAGCCTCTTCCTTTCAAGCCAACTCATAATATTACCTGCTCCTATGTACCTTTTAAGGTGCTGTAAATCTACTCCATATGTAATATTTTTCTCTTAAGTCACCTTAATTATATCACAGAAATCCTTTCCAAGGACTCAGCTTGATAACTGAATTCAGCTTTTGTCTTCTGTCATTGTGGTGTATTGCTATGTACCCATAAATTCATTCTTCTGAGCAGAGCTTCATCTTTTAAAAGACATCACCACCTTCCTTTCCTTTGATTTCATTATCTTGAGTGATGGTTTATATCCGTTTGCTGAAGATTCCCTCACAAAAGGTAGTTCTAACTCTTCCAAAAGGTTCCATTGTGCATTTTTACCCAAAATATACCTCATGGTCACACCTTTCCTTCTTTAGAGAGGAAGTCTTTCTGGCCATGTAAAGAGGTTTCAACCCATGGGCCGCTTGTGGCCCAATTAACACACAGATGGGCCACATCTTATGTTAAAAAATTCAAATATTGCCATGCTGGTTGCCTCAGTCCTGGATCCTGGCAGGGGTGGGGTGGGCTGAGTGGAAGACAGAGCTACAGAGCTTTGCTGGAGCGCTTCTCGCCCTGCCTGGGAAGATGAGCATGGTCTGGGCTGCAGCACATCCTCAGTTGCCTGCATCAAATGACTGGTATTTGCTGAAAGTGAGGGGTTTCGATTTAAAAGCCACCCCCCAACAGCTTGAGTCATACTTCCATTTGCACGCAGCCCCCCGCTCCCCTTACCCTCAGTGACCCCTCCCTGCAGCTCACAGCTGTTTGCCACTACCTCTCCCCATAACTGCAGTTCCCAGCTTGCCAGCTCCAGAGTTCAGCAGCTCTCTGGCTGTACCATGTGACTGAGTGGGGCCAGCAAACCTGGACAAAAATCTGAGGGGGTCACATTCCTCCCCCACACACACACATACACATGCGCTGCCTCTGCAGCACCTGCCTGCATATCCCCTGCTGGTCATGTCAAGAGCACACTGCCAGAGCAGGAGGCTGCCCTGTAAGTTATTACAATAAAATGTGTATCATTATTTGTAAGCAGGTGCTGGTGTGACATGGAAATTTGTCCCTTGGGCAGCTTCCCATCTAGAGTCCCCCATGGCTTAATGGGTGGGATCACCCCTGCCCCTGACGGTCAGGGACCCTGAGTGGAGGGACATGTGACCAACTGGGCAGCCCTAGTAGGCAGGGTGGGGAGGAGCCCTCTCTCCCTCCTGTTCAATCTCTGCTCCAGGGCTGTAATGCCCTCTGCAGCAGTGACCCTTATGGGCCTTGACAGCACCCTAGTATTGAGCCAATGTGGAGTTGAATGCATGCTCCTGGTGCCCGCTGCACTGAGCAGGACTCAGAGCAGCCCTCTCTATCCCAGCTTCACCCCATCCATAGTTACTACCACCAGCTGGAGGCCACTATCAGTTCACTCATGCACAGAAACAGCAGCTGGGCTCTGCCCCCACCTCAGACGAGCTCTAGGTGACAGGCACCCAGGGCATGAGCTACTGTGTACCACATGCCCAGCACGTGCTGCCCTCTGCACTACAGCACAGCAGCCCAGAGGAGGACACACTGCTGACACCACAGCTGTTTTGTGGGCCCAGATCAGGCAAGGCGTAAAGTGGGCAGAGTTGCAAGAGGTCACAATCCTGGCGTATTCAGGCCACTTTAAGCACTAAAATCAGGGATTCACAATTATCTTGCAGTAATCAATAGCCCAGGACAATCCTGACTATTGTACAGAAACCAGTTGATTCACCCCATGCCCCCACGCATTATATATCCTGGGCAATGGAACTGTCTGTCTGCCATGACTCACACACTGGCACTCTCACATACACCCGCTTCCCAATAAAAAGTGGTTTGTTTTCTGAATATATTGTGCTACAGGGAGCTCTTGAACCTCTCTAGATTGTCCATTCTCCAAACTTCTTGTGTTCCTGATTATGCAGCTTAAATAACTGATTTCCTCTCTTGTTTTTGAGTTGAAGCAATTTGGACCCTTAGCTTTAAATGTATACTAACGTTTGTAGAGGGCCAAGTACACTGACATTGACCATTAAATACATAAATAAATAAAATAATGAAACTAGTATTCACTTGTTCTTTGGAACCTCTGGCAGTCAGCATCAGACAGCCAAACCATATTGTGATGGCGCTTATAGGCCCCATACTAAACCAGAGCAAGGCGTGGAGCAATACTGGATTAGGGAGGCCCTGCCCCTTAGCTGCTGCAGTATATGCTCCAGGTGGAGGGACAGTTTAAAAGGGCACTGGCAACCCAAGGAGAGACAAGGAGTCACCTGGAGCTGTGGTCAGAGTAACTGGCACTGATAAGATCACTGTGGAAGCAGTGACTGGATCCAGTCCTCTTCCTGGCTCAGAGGTAGAAACATTGGTTCTCCTTTGAGTGGTTGCTTATATCCATTCCACTTAGGTGTGTGCGCGCCCTCGTGCACGGTCTCCGGAGAACTTTTTCCCTAGCAGCCCCCTGTAGGGGCCAGCCTCGGCGCCCCCTGGAGTGCCGCCCTCATGCGGCGGCATATAGGGTGCTGCTGGCCCCTCCCCTCCTCAGTTCCTTCTTTCCGCCCGTGATGGTCGTCGGGAACAGCTCTTGCTCCTCGCAAGCCTTTTTGCCCTATGTAAGTAGTTAGATAGCAGTTCACCCTGAACTAAGTTAGTTTTTCAGTTAGATAAGGATCTCTAGTTAGTGTAGGAAAGAGCCTTAGAGCTCTGGGCAACCCGGCCATGCCGGGCTCACTGGGGTTCAAACCCTGTGCTGGCTGTGGGAAGACCTTTCCTGTCAGCGACCCCCATGACTGCTGCCTAAAGTGTCTGGGGGAGCAGCACCGAAAGGACCGGTGCCGCATCTGCAAGGCCTTTAAGCCGCGGACCCAAAAAGAAAGGGAGATCCGGCTTAAGGCCATTCTCATGGAGTCCGCCTTGCGTCTGGCATCCGAGCCTACGCGGACTCCCTCTGCACCGAGCGTTTCCTTGGTGCAGAGCGCTCCGCCGGCACCACAGGCGCCTCGGCACCGAACGTCCCTGGTGCCGAGAAGGAAGAAGCGCCGTCCACGCTTGGAGCACTACCCCGCACCGCAGGAGCGGCCAGGGTCGAGCCCAGAGGTGCTTTGGCTCTCGGATGTGCTGCCTGCTCCGGCACCGGCACCGTCTTTCAGGGAACCTCCCCCGACTCCTGGGAGTGGGGGACCCCTGTCCAGGACCCTTCTACGCCGGAGGCATTTGAAGCGGCTCGAGCCTTGCTGGCCTTGCCCATGCCTCCGGCCCTCTCTCGGCTGAGAGAGTCAGGGCCTGTGTCCCGGGGCAAGCCCGCGATAGGTGTCCCCGGAGGGTGGGCGTGCCCAGCACCGGAGGAATGGCCGCCCACCACTCGACGCCGGAGAGTCGAGCTCGATAGCTCCTCTCCTTCCTCGTCATCGGACGAGTCGTCCCAGCACTGCTCCAGTTCTTCCAGGTGGCACCGCTCACGGTCTGCGTCCAGCTCCAGCCCGGAACCGAGACATCGCTCTCGGCACCGTTCGCCGGCCCTCCCTTGGCTCCGGTCTTCATCCTCGTCCGCGTTGCCCCACCAACGGCACCGCAGACGACGTCGCTCGTTGGGATCGTCCGGCAGCGGGTCCTGGAGTGGCTCTTCCCGGCAACGCCGCCGGAACCGATCTCCTGGCTCGGGATCCCAGACCCGTCACCAGGAGGAGGTTTACGCACCGGCACCTGGCTGGCCCCAGCCCCCTTGGCAATGGCCATTTTGGGGTCCGTGGGTAGCCCAGATGGGGCAGGGAACAATGTTGGCCCCTGCCTCTGTAACCCAGATAGCCCCTCAGCAGGCACCTTTGGTGCGGAAGGGAGACCACTCCTCAGAGGAGGAGGATGACGACCCCGTGGAGGGCCCCTCTACTGGACCCCGCCACCTGTCCTCTTCTTCGTCGCCGGATGAGGCAGCCGTCAGGGGCCAGGGGGCCCCTCTTATTGATTTCAGGGCTCACCAGGAGCTCCTGAAACGGGTGGCCTCTAACCTTGGCCTGGAGGTCAAGGTTCTGGAGGAAGAGGTGGACCCCCTCTTCAGGCGTGTGGACCTCAAGGACCGTGCAGGGTAGCCCTCCCCATTCATGAGAGGGTCCTGCGCCTGGCGAAAGCCGTCTGGCAGACCCCCTCCTCGGTCGCCCCTACTTCCAGGGGCGCCAAGAAGAAGTACTACGTCCCAGCCAAAGGGCATCAGTACTTATACACCCACCCTGCCCCTGCCACTCTGGTTGTGGACGCTGCGAACCAGAGAGACAGGCAGGGGGCTCAGAGCGCCTCCCCTAAGAACAAGGAGGGCAGGAGACTAGACCTCTTCGGCAGGAAGGCCTACTCCACGGGGGCGCTCCAATTCAGGGTGGCAAACCACCAGGCCCTCTTGGGCAGATATAACTTGAACCTTTGGGACTCGCTGCGAAGGTTCGCAGAGTCCCTGCCCCAGGACCAGGCCGCGGACTTCGCCACAGTCCTGGAGGAAGGAATAACTGTAGCCAGCGCAGCCCTGCAGACTGCTTCTGGTGCTGCTGACATGGCCTGCAGGGTGATGGCCTCCGCCATTGCCATGCGGCGCGCAGCGTGGCTACAGTCCACGGAACTGTCCCAGGAGGTGCAGCACTCCATCCAGGATCTGCCGTTTGATGGAGCTGCCCTTTTCTCGGAGAGGACGGATGACAAACTGCATGCCCTGAAGGACCCAAGGGCAACGCTCCGCTCCTTGGGTCTGTATACCCCTCAAGCAGTGAGATTACAGACTTGCCAGCAACTGCAGCACCCACGGCAGTGGCAGCAACCTAGGCCACCGCCTACGCCTTTCCCCCCCGCGAGGGGTAGGGATAGGAGCAGGGGTTCTGGATGGCGCGACCGCCTCACGTTGTCCACGGCTTCCCAGAAAGGACCCTCCCAGGGCTCCAAGGGAAAGCGTAACTTTTGACGGTGCGCCCGATGGTGGCATCACCATTTGTTCCCTGGATTGCCCCCCGCCTTTCCGGGACAGGCTAAGGCCCTACCTTGGCCTGTGGCGGGACATCTCCTCAGACCGCTGGGTCCTCGACATAGTGCGCCGGGGTTACGCCCTACAGCTTGTGGCTTTCCCCTCTCACTTACTCCCCCCACCCGTCCCTCTTCATGAGCAATTACTCCTTCAGGAGGTCTGCTCCCTCCTGCACAAGGGAGCCATAGAAGCGGTTCTGCCGCTCGAGGTGGGGAAGGGGTTCTACTCGAGGTACTTCCTTGTTCCCAAAGCCAAGGGAGGCCTCAGGCCTATACCGGACCTGCGAAGGTTGAACAGGTTCATAAGGAAACTAAAGTTTTGCATGGTGTCCCTGGCAGCCATTATCCTCGCGTTGAATCCAGGATATTGGTTTGCCACCCTCGATCTGAATGATGCGTACTTCCACATCTCCATCCTTCCCGCCCACAGGCGCTATCTAAGGTTTATGGTAGCTGGTGCCCACTACCAATTTACGGCCTTGCCCTTTGGCCTGTCTTCCTCCCCCAGAGTGTTCACCAAGTGTATGGCAGTGGTGGCGGCCTTCCTGAGGCGCAGGGGGGTCCAGATATTCCCCTACCTGGACGATTGGTTGATAAGGGGCAAGACCAAGTCGCAGGTGCGCGAGGCGGTCTCCTTTGTCCAGGCCGCTTGCCACGCTCTGGCGCTGCTCATCAATGAGCAGAAGTTGACGCTGTCACCGGTACAGCGCATAGAGTTTATAGGGGCATCCCTAGACTCAGTGCGGGCCAGAGCCTCCCTCCCACGTTCGCGGTTTGAGGCCATGGCAGCGATCATATCACAACTTCAGAGGTGCCCCACAACAACAGCCAGGCAGTGCCTTCAGCTGTTGGGCACATGGCCTCATGCACCTATGTGGTGAGGTTGGCCCGCCTCAGGCTCAGGCCTCTCCAAGGTTGGTTGGCCACGGTGTATGTGCCCAGCAGGCTCTCTCTGGACAGGGTGGTTATGGTGCCCCCCATGGTGCTGGGGTCACTGAGTTGGTGGTTGAACCCCGGGACAGTGTTGGAAGGGGTTCCGTTCAGGGCCCTGACTCCCCTGGTCACCCTGATCACGGACGCGTCGGACCTCGGGTGGGGGGCTCATGTCAGCGGTGGCCTGAGCACCCAAGGCCGCTGGTCGCAGGAGGAGACTGCTCTCCGCATCAATGTAAAAGAACTGAGGGCAGTCAGACTGGCATGCAAGATGTTCCACCATTGTTTATTGGGGAAAATGGTACAAGTGCTGATGGACAATACCGCAGCAATGTATTATATAAACAAGCAGGGGGAGCGCGCTCCTCAGCTCTGTGCCAGGAGGCGCTTCAACTTTGGGACTTTGCAGTGAGGCATGATTTCTGTTTAACCACCTCTCACCTCCCGGGGGTCAGGAACGATGAGGCGGACCGCCTCAGCAGGTCGTTTCTACCCCAACACGACTGGTCGTTGCATCCAGAGGTAGCGGCCAGGATTTTCCACGAGTGGGGTGTTCCCCGACTGGACCTGTTCGCGTCGTCCTGGAACAGGAAGTGCCCGAGGTTCTGCTTGCTTTGGGGTCGCGAGCCGGGCTCCCTCTCCGACGCATTCCTTATCGAATGGATGGGGACCCTCATGCACGCATTCCCCCCCCTTCCCGCTCCTACCCAGAGTCCTCTTGAAAATCAAGAGGGACAGAGCGGACGTCATACTGATTGACCCAGCGTGGCCGAGGCAATACTGGTTCAACATGCTGCAGGACCTCTCTGTCGCCATGCCGATCGAGCTCCCGAGGAGGCCGGACCTGCTCTCCGAGGACCACAGTCGCCTGCTGCATCCCAACCTGGATTCCCTGCACCTGACAGCCTAGATACTCTCTGGCTGACCAGAGACACAGGAGGGACTGAGGCACGCTATATAAGACCTCCACAACACGGACCCCCCCTCCACAACATGGGGACTGAAGAGGACTGTGGAGCCATGGCTGATCACTAGGCAAGCTAGCTTTTGAACTGACCTGCTCCAAAAATCCATGGTAATAAGGTTAGAAATGACATGTACCATACAAATGTTTGACTGTGTTGTCATGAATCTCTGATGTCACTGAAACTCAGACTGCCCAAAGAGAGATTTCCAACAGGATTTTTTAATAGCTAAGGAAATAGTATTTCCACACTGGCAATGAGCAGCAGGTCCGGACAGCACAGTGAACTATGTGAGGTAATAGCTCTGGAGAGTGGCTTCTGAGTTGAAGGACTTTGAAGAGACATGGTGCCAAATAAGTTGCACTAAAGTAAACCATGAGTAGAGTAACTCCATGGATTTTCCCTTTGGATTTACACACTGTAATTTACAGCAGAATGTGGCATATGGTCTTTGTTTTGTAACTATATTTTAACCAGAATAACTGGTTAATAATCTTCTATACCGGGTGACAATATTGGTGATGTCCTGATGCAGAGCGTGTTGGTGCCTTGAATTCTGTACATCTGTGCTGAACTGGGCCAATGTCCATTCTGATTGATATTAAGAAGTTGTGTTATGAAAAACTGCTATATCATGAATGCCTATATATATGTGGATCCACTATTGCTGACAGGGACTGTAACAGGAACACCGCAGAGCCAGTGGTTCTCAACCTATTTACCACATGTGGGCCACATATGCAGCTCTCTATGTGTTATGTGGGCCACATTCACACAATATATGTACGACCTGTATGACCCTGAAGATGTCACATAGGCTGCAGGTGAGTGCTGATTGGGCTGCAAGCAGCCTGTGGGCTGAGAACCACTGCACCAGACAGATACCATGGGGGTGCTTAGAACTCAACGACCCTCTTCAAGGGCAAACACTTGGGACATTCTTAGAAAACCAGTTAGCTGACACCTCTGAAGGGAAGGGATAAGGAAGGAGTAGTGGAAAGCTACCCGAAAAACAGAACAAAGGAAACCAGCAGGGGTTTAAAATAGTGAGCCACACCGCAACAGGACAGTAAGACAGGAAGAGAAAGTTTGGGGCAGGAGAGGGGAAGGTCAGAGAAGCTGGGAAGGAGTTTATAAGAAGGAGAGAGAGCAGCCAGCATGCAGTAGCCTGCATGAGGAGGGGTCACCCTGCCTGCCTTCCTGGACCTAGCAGGTCCCCAAGGACATGAGGGAAGGGTGAGCTAGTGAGAGAGACATTGTGATGTCAGATGTGTATTGTTTTGGATGATCTGGACTTTCCTGTGCTTTGTATGGTTAAGTAAAAGAGCAAAAACAGCCCAGTGTGGATGGTGCGCAGAGGAGACGCCACAAAGTCGACGGGAGATATACAAGTGATTTACGTCACTTGCGTATCTCCCGTTGACTGCTGCAGGTAAGTGTAGACCAGGCCTTAGTGTCAGTGCCCAGGAAATGTGCCTGAAGGGCCAAAGAAGAAACCAGGGCTGCAGCCTGCTGAGACCCAGAGAAGTTTGAAATAACTGGGAGTCTAGAGCACAGAGGCTTGGATTCCCTTCACAGCAGTCCTAGTGGGTGGTCGGGAGGGGTGCTCCCTAGGATTTGATACAACCTCTACCAGCATTGTATGGACTCACGTTCATCCCTGGTGTGATGCTGTCTGGACTAGGAATGACCATTGATAACATTATTGATACCAATATTACATAATTTCAATAAATGTCGTACAGGACATGCCATGCAAGGTGCCGATGGAAAAGTCATGATTCTCTAAGATTGATAAACATGTTTATATGTATGCATCAGTTTTGTATTATGAATTCTAAATATGTATGGTATATTTGTATTTCAAACTTGTGCTGTGTTTCTGGGTGATGCCCCCCAGACAGGATGGCAGCTGCACTAAGCCTGCTTAATGGCCATCAAGGAAATTCAAAGGTACAATGAATCCAGTTAAAGATTCATGGATCCAGGGCCTATATTTTCTGAGTCACCTATGGACAGGCGAGTCTGAGGCTTTTCCATGCCATGTGCTGTGTGGCTGTTTGAAACAAGCCACGTGGCAGAAACTATACATTGCAGTTACACTATCTCCATCTTATCTTCATTCCTGCTTCCTACCTCTGGATCAACTCATCTACAACTGAAGCTGTGAAACAAAGGACTGAGACCCATCCAGGTACTGGATGTACCCCAGAGGAATTGTACAAGCCTCCACAGTTAGAATCTGATATATATGGACTTTAAAATCATTTGTATGTATCTGATTTCTTTAATCATTTAACATCTTATTAGTTTCTTTCCTTTTATAATACACCTTTAGAATAGTATTTTGGGTAAGATCCAAACTTATATTGATCTGGCAATGTGGCTCACCCTTGAGGAATTAGGAGAACATTTTGGTAAAGGGAATAGAGTTTAAATAACTTATCTCTTTACCAGACGCAGTTGCTGATTGGGAGCCAAAGACTCAAATGCAATAAATGGGGCTGTGTATTTCTTCTTGTAGCCTCTTGATAATCAGTGTGGTAAATCAGGAGCACTGTTTGTGCCTGGTTGGGGAATCTAACTTGAGTGTTACCCACCAGTTCTGGGAGAATCTGTTCTCCCTTTGCAGCCTGCTCTGATCTTAACACTTTCAGGAGGGCTACTTAGGCATGAATGGGTCACACCTGGCTTCTCTTCTTTCCTGCTGGGTGCTCTGGGTATTGCTTTCTGTCTTTATTATTCCTCAGGGAGATCATTCTCTGCTAAAGTTACTTTGGAACTTTTGTTTTCTTTTTTTAAATTCTATAATAAATATATAGTTCTTCTTTTGAAAGTATTTCCTCTTGTTAACTATCGGACTTAAGTTTAAGTTGTTGCCCTTCTGGAAACTATTCCTCAGGTTTCTTCCTTTAAATCAGTCTATTTCATGTCCTTTCCCTAAATTCCTTTTTATAACTTGGGGAATTGTACAATCCCCTGTAGTTCAGATTATGGGGATGTGAATAGTATTGCATGCCAAAGTTCTGGGCAATAACTCCCTTTGTGGGTACACTATGATCGTTAACTTAAAGGCACCTAGTTCACACTGATGTAGTCCTATTTGAAGAGCACCCAATCAGGCACCTGTAGCATCCACTCAGGGGAGTTACAGAACAGCATTGGTGCACAATGCAGTTATAAACTGCTGGGCATAGTAGGTATGTCCTTATTTTATTTTGCATTCAAACTTCTTCCACTAAAGAGTATCTGTTCCACGCCTTCCTCTCTTTTTCCCCCCCTCTCTAACATCTTAAATTAACATTTATTAAAAAGAAACTAACCTTCTCATTACTGGTTGTGTACTAACACTCCCATGAATGCCAATGGCCTCTATATCTTTTCTATAACTGGTTAACTTTCTCTCATTATATGGATGAAATTTTAGTAGTAGAATTTCTATTGGATGTTTTTTTGCTTCATCAAAGGGTACGTTTACATTACAAGTGCTACAGCAGCACAGATGCAATGCTGAAGTTACGTTGCTGTTGTGCAGACATTTACTACAATGACAGAAGTGTTTTTTCCTGTCACTGTAGTAAATCCACCCCCTCAAGAGCCGGAAGCTAGGTGCACCTGCAGTGGGGGTTAGAGCATGAACATTTTCACAGCCTTGAGCAATATAGCTAGATCAATCTAAATTTTAGATGTAATCCAAGCTTGAGGCTATGGTCTTGCTTCCTCTTCAGCCTATCTTAATCCTACTCTTTATTCTAGATTGCTGACCTTTTCATCCATTCCTGTGGTGCTATAACTGAACTAGAAAAGAAGTCATAACTTCCTACTTTTACATAGGATTACAGAGCTTCACGATAGCTGAGAAATCTTTCTTCACCTTTACTTATCTTAAGGTGCTCTACCATTTGATAGTTTGTTCACAGATATGTGCTAATATCCTGCTTCTAATTCTCATATCATCTAACTTTTCTACTAAGAAATTCTCCACTCATTTCTAAACAATCCTAGTACCTTTTTATTTAAAAAAAAAATCTCAGTTCACTTAATTAAGCTGGTTGGTTGGTGCCTCTCTGAAAGCCCACCAACTCTATAGCATAGATAATCCTGAAAATTGACATGGGTTTGTATCTAATTTATTCTGCATTATTCTACTTTATACTTCAGAAATACTTACAGCAAGGTTGCTGTTTCATATAATGGTGAGGCAACTCCAGTCCAAGTTTTAGACCAAACTATTCATAGATTGATATAAATAGTACAATGGTACATGGATAGTGCTATATAAATCATAACAAGTAATTAATAGTCTAATCTCAATTCCACCTCAGAGGGTTTTGCTTTGAACTACTGAAACAAAAGACACAATCCTGCAAGGTCCTGAGAGGTGCTGAGTATCCTCAATTTCCTTTGATTTTAGTTGGGAGTGCTCAGTACTTTTTAAGAACATTCCCAGGACCCCTCAGACTCAAACATAGTGCCTGTAAAAACAGGAATTCAGAAGGCAATTCACCATCAGTACCCATGGGTCTTGGAAGTTTACATTCTACCATCTCCTTCACTGTGTGTTTATTTTAAGTGTACCTGCACCGCCACATTGCAGTGCTTCCAGGAATCATCATCTTTGTCTGGTTGGACAAAAATTCTTGACCAGTGACCAAATCTGGGCAAAATTTGAGCCCAGGCTGGTAATATCCTATTACCCGTAGCCTAACCTTGACCCTTCCCTAAAGGAATTTCCTAGTCTCCTGAATGGTACTTACTGACAGTTCTACAGCTGGTTATTAACTAAGAATTAAGAATCTGTTTGAAGGAGATTCTTGCTTCCATAAATTATGTATCGGACAAAGAAGACATTCAGTTATATCTGTGAACCCATTTTCAGCTAACAGAATGATGAATACTTAGTAAATGTTGAAATAGCTAATGCCAGTTATTAATGAAAATGAGGACCCAAATGAGCATAACACCATGTAAAGGTGTAATGTAAGAAATTAATTAATAATTATTGCTCCACAGTTTGCTTTCATTATTTCAAGGTAATGTTAATAGCTATTTTGAGCACATTATGGGAATAGTTGACACTTTACCTGTGTATAAGAATAACTTGTGCGTGCGTGCGTGCGTGTATGTTACACATAAAAACTTTGTCAGAAAAATATTATTAAAGTTACAAAGGCAAGCACTCCAACTTTAGGAAATGCCAGAATTAAGATTGTTTGTGCAACCTTGATTCAACCCCCCATGTACTAATGTGTTGATGCCATTTTTAAGCACATCATCACATACTATTTTTTTCACGTGCCTCATTCCATGCATAGAATGGATAGTGCTTGCTTAGTGAGCAACTATTCAGTATTTTGTTTTCTTCTTGTTCAATGAGTGGCCCCATATCTTATTTACTGCACATTATTCAAACCCTGCTCTCCAAGACAGAATTATTAATTTCCTCGTGGACTTTTCCATGGCTCTCCCACTGGTATTTGAGGGTTCCACAAACATTAACACATTTATTTTCACAAAACCCCTGTGAGATGAGACCCCCATTTTAGAGATGGAGAACTGAGATGAGAGAGGAAAGTAAAACGTATCCTCTAATTTTGGATGCCCAATTTGAGATACCTAGAACCTGGGTTTTCAGAGTGTTGTAACATATTGTTTCATTTTATAATTAAAGTGACCCAACTCCATTTTAAATTAATAGAAATACAAACTCATTGGGCCTGGATGTAAAACGTTAACTGCTTTGTAGCAACATCCAGCCTTGTCTTGTCAGGAATCTCTGTGATAAGCACTGGGAGAATCCCAACAGGTGTTAAGTACTGGAAACAATCAAAATGCAATCAGTATGTGACCTATAGTCTTTGGTAAACCTGTATGGGCCCTCTGTGACTTGAAAACCAGTAAACTCCATTTAAAATAATATTCAGACATGCATTGCAATGAGTGATCCTGTGTCAACAGCAAACAACAGCTAGAGTGAATCCACAGAAATAGCAGAAGTGCCCTAGCAGAAGACTAGAATTCTGTCTAGCACGGAGCTAGACAATCAGGAAAGATAATACTACATTTGGCTGTGTCGGGGTGCAGCCCCTGATCACCTCATCGCTCTTAGGAACTTCAAAACTGGCTAATAAGTGGGCATATGGCTGTGAGGAAGAGAATATAAGGTGATTATAAACAGGAAGTAAAAAGAGAAGTCCCGTATCTTAAGGAAGAGTACCAGAATAGCTCTACATGGAGGCCTGATCTACCTACCTGTCTCTCCCCAGCTTGCTGCTCAAACTTAAGTATAGGGCGTGTGGCTGTGAAACCTGAGTGTGACTGCATATTCCACTCAGATGCAAACTCGGGGGTTGTGAGCGTGACTGCATATTCCACTCAAATACAAACCCGGGAATCAAACTAATTAATGTAGGATTTGTTGCTTTGTTGTTGACAAACCCCACTGATGCAGTTTGTATAAGTATAATTGTGTAAGTATAACCCTATAGTATAAGTTAATTCTATAAGTATTATTCAAACCCTGCTCTCCAAGACAGAATTATTAATTTCCTCATGGACTTTTCCATGGCTCTCCCACTGGTATTTGAGGGTTCCACAAATATTAACACATATATTTTCACAAAACCCCAGTGAGATGAGACCCCCATTTTAGAGATGGAGAACTGAAATGAGAGAGGAAAGTAAAAAGTATCCTCTAATTTTGGATGCCCAATTTGAGATATCTAGAACCTGGATTTTCAGAGTACTCAGCATTATATAGCATTTCATATGTTCAAAGCAAACACCACATTGACTGACTTCAGTTGCAGCTGTGAGTGCTAGCACTTCTGCAGATCAGACTTCAGGGTCTCAAGTTGGTCACCCAGAAAAATTAGGAACTGACAGGCACCCTTAATTCTAGCATTTCCTAACTCCTGAGCATTTGCCTTTGCAATGTTAGTAATATTCTTTTAATGTTGTTTTTTGTATATCATTTTTCTAGGTTTAAAAAAGAAAACTAAAAACCCCACAGATTTCATTATGTATCATCACTGAAACCCACATGGGGTCATCAGCCCGGCTGAAACCTTCAGATCCATCACACAGACCTCGGCAATTGAGCTATTGAAGTAACTAATAGGTTGTCATCCTCTGTATGGCTCAGCACTCCAAAGGGATGGGATATTTTGTCTGTGGATTTCACAGATATTTGCTGACACCAGAGGAAAGGTGAGACTTGGGAATCTTGGTTTCTATTCCAGGCTCTGGAGGGAAGTGTGCTTTAGCTCTACTGCTCATCCCCCCCTTCCCTGAACTTTGATCCCTTTTGTCCCAGCCCTTCAACCCTGCCCTTATCTCACTCCTGTCTTTTTCCCATCCCAGCTGTTTGTCCCAGTCCAGTTCTCCTCCCTTAGCCAGTCCCAGACTCCACCCCTCAGATTTCTCATGCTAGTTCCAGGTTCCTCGCCCTGCCAAGCCCAGGTTCTACTCTTCTGTCTCCCAGTGGCATACCGAAGGGATGGGCAAGACCCTGGGAGCCTGCCTGCGGGGGGGAGGTGCCAGGCTGGTCCCACTCCTGTGCCCCTCCTCCCTCCAGGCTGCGTGGTGAGCCCGCTCCTGTCCGATCCCACGCCGGGTGCCACACAGTGGGTAAATGTGGGGGAGGGGGTGGTGGAGCCAAGCCTGCATTTCTTTCCCCTCCCCCCTGGCCTCATGCCTCCTCCACAGGTAAAGACTCCCCACTTCCCAGGGCAGCTGGGGGGCTGCTCCAGGACCTGTGTGTGGAGGACACAAATGCAGGCGTGGGTGCCAGAGACTCCTGGTATGCCACTGCTGGTTCCTCATTCAGTCTCTCTCTCTCTTTCTCTCATTGTCACTGGCATCCAGTTGCTCTTTCCTGCCTATGTTTCCTATCCCCACTGGCTCCAAGTCTCTTTCCATCCTGGGCTCTTTTTTTTTTTTCCCCAAATCTCAGTGCCTCCCACCCCCAAACTCCTTTTCAACTAGCCAGTCCTAGTTCTCTGCTCGCACTCTGACTTCTCATTGAAGCTGCCTTTCTTCACTCCATATCTCCTTTGCTCTGCCCACTGGTTCCTAGCCCCAGTCCCTTGCCCAGCCAGTCCCAATCTGTCCCACAGCTGCTCATCCAACTCAGTCTCCCATAACCCACTGGCTTCTAGTCTCTCCTGACCCCCACTTTCCCTCCTTGTCTCCCAGTCCTAGTCTTCTTGGCCAGCTGGTCCCAGTCTCCTCTACATCTCCCAGTTTTCCTCTTCTCTCACATGCCAGCCTTCAGGTATAGGCCCCTCCTATCGAGGCTCCTTGTTCAATCTACTCCTTGCTTCCTCAAGTCCAGTTCTTGTCCCCTCATTATTTGAATTAGACAACTTCCTCCTACCTTTTGCCTTAGCTTAGCAGGGGGCGTGTCATTGACAGCACAGGAGAGAGAGGTTCCCTGCTGTCATTTACAGTGCCTGGCCCTGACCCTGGCACATGCTGCAGCAGCCCAGACTTGCAATTGCCAGGATAGTCAGCCCCTGACTGAGGTGTGCGAGCCTGGCATGGATGGACTCTTCTGGAAATTTAGCTTTAGCAAGTCTCTACAGAGCACATGCAAACTGATGTATATTTTTTTCAAACTTATTTTCATGGGGGTGACAAAAAGCACATCCCTGACATAAAGCCCCTCCCTCCACTAAATTTCAAGTCACTGTTCCAAAGCATTGGGGTGCTAGACCATACAAAAATAAAGATCACCAGCATTTTTTAACATGGTCAAAACTACATTTTCCCCTAGCCTCATTCTGTGAAATAATATAACCATTATGGATTAAAATTCCCCAAAAACATTCAGCCTGAAGCAGACACCTGGCATGCAAAACTTCTGCTCAAATTGTTAGTTTGGCAAATGTATAAGGAACTGGATACACGGTTTTATAATGGAAATTGAGGGAATGTTAATAGCGAGGACTAGACATACGCACCCAATCAACTTGAAGGCAGCTATAGGTTTGATCATATCAACATGAAGATATAATCTCAACCATTCTCAGGAGGACCAATGCACCCAGCACAATGTCAGTTCAGTATCCCATTTTGTAGAAGGCCAGAATGATACTGATGCAATGAGACAGAAAATCATATCCCTGCTATGGAGTTCTATAGAATGGTTCAGTTATAATATAGAAAGTATGTCATTCTATAGGGTTTTAGAGTCATTTATACAGAAGCCTTTTAAATTTCTATAGAACCCCATTGATTTCATTCCAATTATGAAAGTGTAAGATGTTTCTAAAAGGTAGACTCCAGCAGAAGAGGAGAAATGCATTTCCATCTCTGAATCTTAACTCCCTGTTTCAAGTTGTATTATGTGCCAAGGGAAAGATGGAAGAAAGGAAGTAGGAGTCTGAGTACTTCAATTGCTTGCTTTCAGCCAACTGCCTACAATGCTAGAAAAGTCAGGAGGACGAGCTTGGGCAAACAAAAAGTTCCTACAGCATATTGTCCTGTTTTGACTTACAAGTGACCTAAGTGAGACAGGGGAGGGAGAACAGACTGTGGAATCTGGACACTGTGTCTGTGAGTGTGTGTGTGCATGCGTGCCTTTCTCACACACACTCAGGCTGGGTCCACACTGATGGCGGCAAATTCGCCGCCGTCAGATCGACCGCTCTGGATCGACTGAGCGGTCTGTGTAGACCTGCTTAGTCGATCCAGCAAGCGACGCAGGAAAACCACCCCGGTAAGTGGCACAGCGCTGCGTCGAAGGGAATGCTGTTTCCTTCGGCGCAGCGCAGTGTGGATGCCGCGCGGAGGAGACGCTGCAAAGTCGACAGGAGATACAAAAGTGATTTATGTCACTTGCGTATCTCCCGTCGACAGCTGCCAAATCGCAAAGGTAAGTGTAGACCAGGCCTCAGTATGCTAAATGCAGTGATGGACTGCCATGAGTCATAGCATGACTTGGTAGCCTCAATGGGCAGAAAAGCAAGGACTCTTTCTGGGCTGAGAGGGAGGAAAGAAGGAATAATCTGTTGCAGTTGTTACTGGTGATACGACAGGAAGAGTCTCTATGGATTCTTGTTTGTTTGTTTGGTGGGACCAACATTTTGGTGGATCTGTGCTTTAGTCTGCCTCAGGTTCTATGATTTTGCAGTGTTTACCTTGACTATTTTAATATTAAACCTGAAGACCAAAAGATTCCTGCCTAAGGCTTGCTGTGGGGTCTGCAAAAGGTCTTGGAAGGATGTATTCTGTGGTAGTACCATACTTCATAACTTCCAAGGGATATTTGTAAGCCTTAGAGAATGGGATACACAGTATGCTTTTGGAAGTGGAATGAGGCTGAGGCTTCAGCACTGTCTTGATGTGCTTCCCAGTAACATTTACTCCATGTTGACTCCTTTGTGGCACATTTGTGATTGTTTTTCCAGGCAGACCATAGAATATGCGTGAGCCAGGAGGAAGGCCAGTATCCCTGAGGTAGAAGTCTGTTCTTTTTAAAAAAAAACAAAAAACCCACAACCACCTTAATGTAATACAATGTCCAGTGGAATGAATGGAGCAGAGGTGGTTGGATTTTTTACATGTAGAAAGCTCTCTTGCCCTAAACTTACTGTAGAGTTGTGGTGTTAATCAGCTGTTGCATGCCACTTCATGAAAATCTGCATTTCAGCTGTGAGTGAAGGATTCTAATGTATGTAGTCTGTAAAGCACTTTGGGAAGGAAGGAAGGAAATATTTAGAGCAACACGAATCTGAAAATTAAACTGGGAAGATTTGGAAATATTTTGCACTTCTATAGCACATTCTATGTGAAGATTCACAAGATTACATTAACAAATTAAACCTTACAATTTCCTTGTAAGGTAGGTATCATTACGCCCATTTTATCAATGGGGAAATGACAGAAATATTCGTGGGCTCAGCACGGTCACGCAGCAAGTCAGGAGCAGAGCCAGGAATAGTATCCAGTTCTCCTGACTTCTAATTGTGTGCTTTAACCACTATATTATGTTCCATCTGAAGTACAGATATAGATTGCACACCTCTTCATTTTCAGGCTCATTATTACACGGTGGCTGCTCTTCCAACACTTAAATGTTAGTCATTAATTAACATTGAAAATATTTCTTTTGTAGTTCTCAGAATCTGATTCTTTTGTTCTTTATATAATGAATATGCAAAGATGTTAAAATAGATTTCACACCAATGACACACATGCTACCACCCCCTAAGAATCACTTAGGAAAACTCTATTGTCCACTGGAGATCACGATCCACTTAAAATTCACATTTACACCTGGCTGAGTAGTTCATATAGTCATGCAGTAACAGATATTAGCCGGTAGATGGCGTACCTGCAGCGGCAGCAGTAAGTCTATGAGAGCCAGGCAGAAGGATAAAGGCATCAGAGACACCTGGCTGCCTTGACTCCCCCCTTGCTTGTCAGCAGCTGGACATCTGACACGGACGGGGGGGGGGGCGGGGAGAGAGCAGCATGGGAAGGAGGAGGAGGTATGGCACGGAGCCAGCCTTCAACACAAAGCCCCCAGCGGCAGGCCCAGGCTTTTCCCAGCACAGGGTGTGTGTCCTGCTGGTGACAGCTCCAGCCAGAGAGAGGGAGCCATCTCAGAGAAAGGAGTAGTGGGGAGGGGGGTCCTACCCCCTGGTACAGTAGAGCCACCTCATCCCAAACCCTGAAACAACCAGAGAGGCTTTAGCTCCTGGCTGGGATTTTGTGGGGTCCCTTTTCCCATCTCTAAATAGATGTAGGACCAAAGAAAAGGTGAAATTCTAGGTGGTTGGCCTTCTGCCTCAACGGAAAACGGGCGACAATCAACAAATAAAGCGGCAGCAGACAAGCCCCATGCTGCTACTACGCAGAGGCTGGCTTCTTCATGCCCACATCCAGGCTTGCTGTAGTTCCCATGATTGGCTGGGGAGGCTATAACTTTCTTGTTAGAAACAGATTTGGTGCATGTGTGTTGGTCTTAGACAGGGAACTCTTGGTGTGTGCCTGTGTGTGTGGGGGAGAGCCCATAGAGAAGCAGTACTGGGGGACAGTGATGCTGAGGGGTGGAGTTGGAGTCTTGCTGAAGTTCAGAGTGACAGAGCTGTTGCTAAGTGGAGGCTGGTGGGGGCAGAGTTTAATTGCTGGGCTGACCTCCAGGTGCTGCAAGTAGGAACAGAATTCTTGCTATTGGTGTCGAGGGGAAAGAGTTTAGCTGCTGCTTGGGTGCTATTGGGGGCCCATATGTGGGTGCGGGTCTTGGGAAATTCTGTGTTCCACTGAACGCTAAAATGATAGGATCTCCTTTTGCGGGGGAGGAGGTTTAGTGCTCCTGAGAGTTTGGTTTGAGGAGAGAGCTGTGACCAGGAGATGCTGCTTGTGGCACCAAGACCTGACTTGAGTAGTGGGTCGCTGACAACCGCGGTAGTCCACTGGGTGTGGAAGCCGGGAACAGTCTCTTGTGGATGAATTGCTCATTTCTTACGCATAAGTTTATTTCGTAAGTTTTCAAAACTAGTATGAAATGTGGACATCTCTGAAGGCATAACCCTGTTAGGACCCACTACAGCTATAAATTGGTAGCATTTGATTGCTAGATTAAACAATAAAACAGCTTTATCGCCATGCCTCTGGAACACGGATTAATCTAGACAGAGCTCTCAGTGCTGTTGAAAGGCAGAAAACTACTACATGAAAAGAATCCAGATCCTGTGAAATCCAGTCCTCAGTTTAGATATGATTCTTAGTGTTTGTTTTTTAAAAAAGTTTTATTTCTGCTTTTATATTTAGATTTAAAAGTATTTAATGTATTGTATCAATATAAAAATTACATGTTATATACTTGAATTACACTTAAATCCTGGGGAACAGTGTTGTAGGAATAGTTCTGGCATTACATTCTCTGTAAAAGGAGCAGAGTGAAGTTAGTTCCACTTAACATTAATTTGAATCCTTAAAATGTCTAGGTTTTCTAATGTCTGTATTGTTTAAGAAAATTCTAATAATTTCTTTAAGATTTTTTAGCTGAAGTAAGAGAGAGGCTTTCACTTTAACTCCAAGACTAAATTAGTAAAGTTTCTCTCCCTGCCCCTGGGAGAGCTATTCACAGTGAACAATTTATTCAAATGTTTGCTGTTTGTGAATTATTTGAGCTTTGTGTATTTACTACTCATGCTGTGTAATTGGTCATTTAAGTCACATGGTATTGTTTTTGTTCCCTGATGAGATGCCTCCCAAACCACAAAGAGCTTTCAAGATGGCCAGGCGAACACTTCTAGTGTAAATATTCATGCAAATACAAGTTCACACATACGTTTGGAACAATCACTGAACAGTCCAAAGTTCACTGACATAAAAGTAGGGCAAATACTATTGAAATGAATTTACGGTTGTATTTGAGTTAATGTTTGTGAGTACTTTTTTTGCAGTATTTGCCCAGCTCTTGTCTGCTGGTGACCAGGAGATAAAAGACTCTATCTGTTTCTGTAGCCAAATTTATCACCCCTGAACCCACAGTGGATTCAGCAATGATATGCTAGGTGGAAATTCATCTAACAGGATCGCAGCCTGGGTTAACTGAAGGGCTGATCCACTCTAAGAAATAAAGCATTTCCAAATTGGAATTCTCTGAAGTAACACTCTGTAAACACTTGCTTTATACAGCTAGGGAGTGAGCTCCAAAATGCAGCAGGAGTCTATAGAAGGTGGAGAAGAACTGAACTCCACTGAGTCTGTGTTCTAGACATAGGCCACTACATGAATTCCCAGGCTAACAAACATAATAGTTTATCTACCAGTATTTCTTCTATTTATGTGTCTTCCATTTATGAGACTACTTCTGTTTTTCTAGTGGAGCACTCTTCCAGCCTGATCCTTCAACCCTGACGTGCTCTGAGTAGCACTTCTTACACAGAGCTCTTCTTCAGGCTCTGTAAGATCGAAAGCTTGTGTATCTCACTAACAGAAGTTGGTCCAATAAAAGACCTCATCCACCTTGTCTCTCTAAGTCAAATCTGATCAGTTTACAAGTGAAATACTGCTTTCTCTTACTGCCAGCCCTGAAAACTCAGTCTGGAATTGGATCGTCAAGCTGGGTTCTTTCTGTCTCGTATGTCACACTAATAATGATTCTGGAATTAGAATTGAGTTAACTATTCTGTTCAGGATGCAAAAGAAGTAAAAGAATCTTGCTCTCTCTCTCATACCATCACTGTGTTGGCTATTCTATTAAAAAGTAGTAAAGGCTTATTTTATTCAGCGAAGTAAAGCAAAAATAACAATGAATGCCCCCAGGGATGAGAGCAATTCTATGAGGTAGGTAAGTGCCTTTTGTACATAGCTATGTTTCCAAATGGAACTCCATTTTAATGTTCACCTTGTGGACATTTCTCCAGTGAACACTAAGGTGATGAAAAAAGTATCCAAAGGCTTTGGTAGATTTCTGACTTTTTAAACACTCCCATCAGCTTTAAAAAGTTCTTACTGCTGGGCCTCCAAAAAATCATGATTGTATTTCTCTTTTCCTTGGATAGTGATTAAAAAAAAGCATCTGAAGGCTGGATATTGTGATCAAACAATCTTTGCTGAAATAAGATACCTTTTTTTCTAGGAGCCTCTAAAACCTTTTCCATCAATTTTTACTTTAGATTTTCTGGAAAGATGTGCTGGTACATGTACAAATCTTGACAGAACTTTAGCATACTATCTTATTTTTAAAATCTGAAGCCCTAAAGCTTACATCATGCTTTCCTTAAAAGATAAGATAAACAGAATTTTGTTTTTATATACCAGGAGTCCAAAAGGAAGATAATGTTTGCTAGTTGGAGGTCCAGTCCTGGGTGTGCTGTTGATGATTTAATTGGTAACAAGATTGGTCCCTTTTGTTCCACATGAAAATCATATGGGTGAAGAAGTGTCAGAAGAAAGGATTAAATTGAACTCAGCCTGCATACATGTAGCTGGAAAATAGTTATCTGTCAGATGACCATAAGAACCCCAAGGTTACTACTCAGCTACAGAAACATATATAGTGTAACAGATAAACAGGACCTTGACTAAAATAGACATACCATGATTGTCATGGCCTTTATATTAATTACTTGATGACAATGAATAACAAATTATTAACCTGCCATCTTCTAAGGCTGAGAACTTTTATATCATATAACTGTTTTGCAGATTTTTATATGCCTTTATATTTTTCGATGCTGTGCTTTCCCCCAAATTTTTATATATGTGTGTGTGTGTGTATATATATATTCAGAAAAGATGTAATATAGATCAGATCAGTAGTAATCTGCTGCCTATAGACTGGGATTCTAGGTGATGAGATCCTTCAAGCTTCCACATCCTTTGGTATTTTACGAAGTTAGATATATGACATTACAGACCCTGAAGTACTTTTGTGTTGCATGATAAACTTGTTCATTATTAGAAGCCTGCAAAAAGTCTGCTGAAAATCATGTAAGTAAAGTCACAGGGAAATACAAACTGCTCTAAATTAGAATCGGGTAAGCAGCTAAAACCCATCAGGTAACAGTCTGACTGAAAATACTGCATTGGGATCCTGTAAAGAATGTTGTTTGATTTATTTATTGGGTTGTATGAATCCAACCTCGATGGTCAAAAAAATGGAAATGGGAATTGATCACCAAAAGAACACAGTTAAGGAACTGAATTTCAGAAATTAAAAAAGGAAATAGACACCCTGTAGCTACCTCTGTCATTTACACCTATATGGACTAATTCACCATTGACCTCCACTCATAATTTACACCAGTGCAAAGTGAATTTAAAATGCTACTTAAATCAAAATGGTAGAATTTATATCCATTTTGATCTGGTGTGAATGACAATAGAGAGTGCAGCCCAATGGGAAATCAGGACCATAGAGTTAACCAAGGAACTTGTCACAGGTAACCAACACAACCATGATGATGATTTTTCACATTTTAAAAAATATATCTGTCAAGTCTCTTCCCTAAATGCCCAAGAGACATCTGAAAATGGGGGTTAGGCTCCTAAACCACTTAGGGTAATCTAAACTGCAATAAAAGACATGGGACAATGTTGCGGCAGGCCCATGTCAGCTGACTAGGGCTTGTGCGACTTGGGCTGCAGAGTAAAAATTGCAGTGTAGATGTCTGGGCTTGGCTGAAATCTGGGCTCTAAGACCACAAAGGGGAATGTTCTCAGAGCCCAAACTCTACAATGCAATTTTTAGCCCCACAGCCCAAGCTCCACAAGCCCTAGTCAGTTGACCTGGGCTCTGAGGCTCGGTGCTGTGGGTTTTTTGCAGTGTAGACGTACCCTTAGGCACTTGTGGAAAATTTTACCCAATATTTTTAACAATTTGACACAAATGCAATAGAAATTTACAACAGAATTTGTGGTTTTATTGTATCAGCCAAGTGTGATTTTTGGCCCTCTGTATCCTACTCCTGGTTGTGCTGGCTCTGGAGCATCAGCCAAAGGTCAATTAAGGAGGCATGACACTGTTAATACCTCCCTGCCACTGCTATTCCCGGTATCACCAGGGAGCTGTCCTGTAAAACAGCAATGCAATATGACTTCATTTTTGTATCCTGGTTCTTAAACAAGCCATATTCAATCCTACAATTCCATATTAGGTACAGTTTTAATACATAGAGACCACCAGTGCTTTGTGCTAACCTGACAAAATCAACCATAAAGAGTACAAAGGACTAGCTCACTCTCATGCTTCTTCCCTTGCTAGATTAACTGTAAGGTCAGTAAGCAGAGCTAAAGAGAAAAAGTAGTTGCTGCAAAGGAGGAAGGAGGGTCTCAAGGTGAGGGTACAAGATTTGGGTTCTTTTGCCAGCTCTGTTATTGATTTCTGCTATGTTTTTGGGAAAATCAGTTAATGTCTCTGTGGCTCTCTTTCCTTGCCTCAGGGCTAGTGTTATGAGATTGACTAATGTCTGTAAAATGCTGTAAGATCTCGCTCCTCTGTCAGTGCAAAATGTTGAGGTCAGCCATTGGTGTTACCTGTACCACAGGAAGTTAGCCTCTTAGCTCTCGTAGGTGCCTCCGAAAATCCCTCCCTGAATATCTCCCACTCCGCCTAAGTAATTCCCTCCCCAAAGCTGTGGCTTTTGTCACTCAATTGGGGGGATTCTGGTAATCAGAGAGAGAGAGAGAGAGCGCGTGCACGCACTCAAGTGCCCAGTAGCTCAGAGGATTTGGGCTTTGTAGGGAACGTTCAAAACTGGCAACAAGGGCCCCTGCACTTTAAAAGTTAAAATCCTGCACTGAAGATGAGGCTCACGGGAGCCAATGAACATGATTTTAAAAGAGTTAATCTCCTACTGCTGTCACTATCACTTATCCAGCTGCATGACTGAGTCAACTCCAGCATACGCACTGCCTCCTGTCAGTCATTAACAAGGAGCGCTGTGTGTGCTAGAGCAGACTCCGAGCAACACAGTAGGGGGTCAGCCAGACAAGCAGCAGGGGCCATGGAAGGAGGTTTTCTTTCATTTAAACAAATGAGCAAAGGGGAAGGCAGGGAAGAGAGAGGGGTCAGAAATGCCCTGTCCTCTTAACACCTCTGTTGGTACAGGAAACAGAGGGAACTGTTGCTCTTTTAAATGCAACGGTGCGGTGGCTTCTTTCAGCTTACCCACTGTAGCAAAGCCTGGGAGTTGACTCTCAGTCTCTGGGTATGAGGATGCTGTTTGTACTGCTCTCAAGCAACCCTTAGCAGCTGGTTGTAATTATGTATTGCAGCTTCAGAGGAAGTTGCTGGCTGTGGGGAGTGTGCACTGCTTGGCTGCAGATCTGCTGTTCTTAAGGGTACAATGGAGATGTAGAGAGTAAAAACAGTGGCACAGAATGAAGGAGAGGGTGGAAGCCTAATTATCCCCCACTTGAACTGGCTCCCTTGTTGAGTCATTACATGTTTGTGAAAGTCCCTTGACATAACATATGTATACCCTAAATGAAATCAGATGAGGCAAAGGCCACGTTCAGATGCCAGGAACTCCTGCCACTAAGGACTGAAACTTAAAAACAAAAAGCATCTGAATCCACCCGAAAAGCTATTCTTTTTGTTTTTTCTTTCTACTACTCTGCATAAAAAAAAGTTTAAACTGATTTAAGCCTTTCTGAAAGAAAAAACTGCATCAGGCTGACATATTGTAATGACTATTTTTGGCCTTACCATTAAAAATTGCAGAGTTATAAATAGAGCTGTGCAAAATGCAGCTATTTTGATTTTCACATGGGTTCATGTAAACGGGTTTTTTTTTTGTTTGTTTCAGTCCATCTGGGTTTTCATCATCACTTCATCCCAGATTTTGCTTTGAATGCAAAGGGACCTAAAAACTGAAAGCAGAATTCAGCCAGAATCAGAGTTTTGCAAGATGCTGACCCGTTTATTGCTCTGGGTTTGTCTGGTAATTGGCCTAGACTCATTTTAAAATATCGTCCTTTTGGTGAATCTGGACAAAGTCTTGGTTTTGTAATGGAAACAAAAATGAGGCAAGTTTTGTCTTGCTGTGGACTTTGTAACAAAAGCTCTGGTTCTAAACCTCTGGAAAATAGCATTTACAATGAAAATGACCAATAAATCTTAAGTGAAGAGCATAGTAGTAACAGAGTGTTATTAAATATGTACACCTGTAGGGAGCAACTAATCTAGATCTTGATAAAAAAGAAATATTTTATCCACAGCTATTCTCTGTTGTTAGACACAGCCATCAACTCCCTGGCTTCTGGCTGCATCCTGGCAGATTTCACATCCCCAGAGGCAACCATGAGGCAACAGTGATCTTGAACAGCTGAAGCAGTTGGGGTGCATGTTGGAATCAAGATATCTGTGGACGAGAAAAGCCTGATTATCTTCTGTGCAGGTTTATGTGAGTGTACCTCAGGGCGCTAAGGCCAAGGAATGTTACTTCTTCAAGTGCTTGCTCGTGTCGCTTCCGTTCTAGGTGTGTGTGTGCCTCCGTGTATGATTACCGGAATTTTTTTCTCCCTTAATAGTACCATAGGGCTGGCTCCAGTGCCCCCTGGAGCCCTGTGTACATGCCATGGTATATGAGGTGCCACTGGCCCTATGCCCCCTCAGTTCCTTCCTTCCACCGCTGACGGTTGCTGGAACCTTGCTTCGCTTGGAATCGCAAGAACTTCAATTCCCTGTTCTAATGTAGTTAGTAATTAGGTTAATTAAGTAGGGCTTTGTTAGTTAAGTGTTATTGTTAGTAGTTAGTTAGTGTTAAGTGTTAGTCCTGTTAGGGACTTTGATTTGGGAGTGGGGCATGCCCCGCTCTATGGGCTTCAAGCCCTGCACAGTTTGCAGCAAACACTTCCTGCTCAACAATCCCCACAAGAGCTGTCTGAAGTGCTTGGGGGAGTCACACCTCAAGGACAAGTGTAAGATCTGCAAGGGCTTTCGGCTGAGGACTCTCAAAGAAAGATCTGCCTGAAAAGCCCTTCTCATGGGGGTGGCATTGAGACCAGCCTCAGAGCCACCATGTTCCGCCTTGGGGCCAAGCACGTCATCAGTGCAGAGTGCCCCAACGGCACCAGAAACATCGCGGCATTGGCCGCCTTCTCTGTGAAAGAGGCAGAAGAAACAGTGCCTGAACAAGGATCACTCCTCTGCACCAAAGAGCAGAAATGCAGGGTTGAGAGAGGGCACCACATCGTTCCAGCTGCCTATACTAGGGCATTCAGAGCAGGACTCACTCTTCAGGGCTCTGAATCCTCCAAGGGAGCCACCCCTGACACCAGGGAGCAGAAGGGGATTCCTCCAGTTCATGGTGCCATCGACACCAGAGGTGCTCCAGGCAGCGAGGGATTTGATAGCTCTCCCCCTGCAATCCGCTCCTAAGCCTGTTCTGGTGCCAGAGAGAGAAGGCACCAGTTTCAAAGGGGAAGCCCGCGATGGGACCCCCTCATTGGTTGCACCAGTTGCCTGAATCCCAGAGTGCATCCCCTCGAGACAGGTCACTGAGGAGAAGGTCCCCACTGCTGAGATGCGGATCCCTGGGATCCCATTCTCTGTCACCAGCTCCAGGTCGATCATTGACAGTTGAGCGGCTGCACATGTCGGTCTCTGGCAAGAGAACGTGGCAGACTCAGATCACCGGCACGGAGTTGCTCATGGCACTGAACCCGCTCTCTGACACTCAGGTCCCCAAGGAGCAGCGCCATTCTGCCTCCCCGACACCAAGAGTCTCTCTCGTGATGATCAGGTGCCGAAACCGGTCACTGTCCGCACCGTGTTCACCTGGACGCGGCCATCACTGCCACAGTTCCCTGGCACCAAGATGCTCTTCAGTCTCCCTGTGTGAGTCCCCATCGTGCCGCACTGCACATTCCTGGCACTGATCCTCAAGGTCGCGCCAACACCCTCTGCCAGCTGCCATGCTGCTGACCATAATAGGTCCAAGGGGTTGAGGCACCGGTCACTGTCCCCCAGATGCCAGCATAAATCATCATGGGACAGTAGGAGAGAGGTGGAAGGAGCCCTGCTGTGGTCCTCAGCTAGTGACTCTTATTCCTTGGAGGAGGACTGATCTGCTGCCCGCCGCAGCCACCACCATGTCCCAAGAGCCCGGGATCAGGGACAAGGACCCTCACCTTTGGGTTGGCCCCAGGGGCCCATGGCCTACGCAATGGCCATACTGGAACCCATGGGGGTTCCCTGTGGTGGCAGGCCCTTGTTCCATCCAGTCATCAGAAAAGAGATCAGCGGCCCCAGCAGCACCAGAAGGGACCTGGGTCTCAGGGTCAGACGTGGATTCAGACCCACTGGAGGGGACTTCAGCTTCGGTGGCCATACAGGAAGGAATGCGACAGCACACTGTCCGGGTGCAGTTGTCTCCCTCATCCCAGACAAGGCAACCACTGCAGAGCTGTCTGTCTCACTCGATGACTTTAGAGCCCACCAGGAGTTCCTTAAAAGGGTGGTCTCTAATCTGGGGCTAGCGGTAGAGGAGCTCAAAGAGACCTCGGATAACCTCTCTGAGGTCCTGACAGCTGCGGCGCCGGCCCGGGTCACCCTGCCAGTGGACAACAGGGTTCTTAAGCTGGTTAAGGGCCTGTGGCAAACCCCGTCATTGCTGCCACCAACCGCCAAGAGGGCGGAGAAGAAATGCTATGTCGCTGCAAAAGCCTACAATTTAGAATTACTAACCGGCAAGCGCTGTTAGGGAGATATAATTACAATCTCTGGGACTTCCTTAAGCACTTTGGTGAGGTGCTACCTCAGGAGCAGGCAATGGATCTTACAATGTTCCTGGAAGAAGGTCGGACAGTGGCCAGGGTGGCCCTGCAGGCAGCCTCAGACACAGCTGATTCAGTGGCAAGGGCTATGGCTTCGGCTGTGGCCATGCTGCGGTGTTCGTGGCTGCAGTCCACTGGTCTGTCCCAAGAAGTGCAGCAATCCATCCAGGACCTGCCTTTCGATTGGTCTGCACTTTTTTTGGACCAGACGGATGCCAAGCTGCATGGTCTGAAGGACTCTAGGGCCACCCTCCGTTCACTGGATCTCTACGCACCTCAGTCCTCAAGATGGCAGTTCCGCCCTCAGCAGCAACCCCGATACCAGGCCCCATGTTTTGGTGCCTATAGGAGGAGGGACAGAAACAGGAGTTTCAGGAGGCGCCAACCAACCTCCTCGTCAGGCCAGCAGCAGGGCCCCTAACAGCGCTCTGACAGACAGCGGCTGGAGCATTTTGATGATGTGCCCAAGGATGGCTGACCAGCTTCCAATGAGGATCCACCCTCCCCTTGCCCTCTTCCTTCCTGGGTGGGCTTGTATTATGTTGGATCACTGGGTCCTTGGGACTGTTGAAAGGAGCTATACCCTGCAGTTTTCTTCCCCCACTCACTCCCCCTTAAACCTGTCTTTCCTGTCCCTCTTCAGTGACCCCTCTCATCAGCAACTTCTTGAATAAGTGTTGGAGAGCCTCCTCAAATTGAGGGCAGTGGAGGAAGTTCCACCAAACAGTAGAGAAAATGGGTTTTATTCCCAGTACTTCCTCATTCCCAAGGCAAAGGGGGGCCTCAGACCCATCTTACACCTGCGAGGGTTCTTCCATGGTCAGGAGCCCTTATGTACGCCTTCCCACCTATACCATTAATCCACAAGGTTCTGTTGAAAATCAAGAGGGACAAGATGGAAGTCATTTTCATAGCACCTACATGGCCACAGCAGCATTGGTTTACGACACTGCTAGAGTTACCTCACTGGCGCAATCTCCTCTCTCAAGACCCAAGATAGTTGCTTCATCCGGATCTGGAATCCCTACACCTGACGGCATGGAGGCTCCATGGTTGGAGGAGGAACAAGCCTGTTTGTCTCAGCTGCAGCAGGTGTAATGGGTAGCAGGAAATCTTCCACTAGAACATCATACCTAGCCTAGTGGACACGGTTCACCTGCTGGGCAGTGTCCTGGGGAGTCTCAGCCCAGCAGACCTAGATCCAAACAATTTTAGACTACCTGTTACCCCTTAAGCTGCAGGGCCTAGCTTTTGCCTCACTGAGGGTGCATCTGGTGGCTGTTTCCACTTTTCACTCTCCCCTGCCCCCCAAGCCATGGGATGTTGTTTTTTTCACGTGATATGGCAGTCAGGTTCCTGAAGGGCATAGAGAGGCTTTAGCCTCAGGTTAGGGATCCACTTCCTCCCTGGGATCTAAATTTAGTGCTTGCTCGGCTCACAGGAGCCCCATTTGAGCCTTTAGCTACCTGTCCCTTGTTGTTGCTATCTTGGAAGGTGGCCTCCCTGGTAGTGATTACCTCGGCTAGAAGGGTGTCCGAGATTAGGGCACTTACCTCAGAACCGCCGTATACGGTTTTCTATAAGGATAAAGTCTGGTTACAGCCTCACCCAGCCTTCTTGCCAAAGGTAGTGTCTCAATTTCATTTTAATCAGGATATTTTCCTACCTGTTTTCTTTCTGAAACCCCATGCCTCGGATGAGGAATGTCGTTGGCATACACTTGATGTACGGAGGGCCCTAGCGCTTTACATAGAGCAGATTAAGTCATTCTGTAAATCCATGCAACTCCTCGTGGCAGTAGCTGACAGGATGAAAGGCTCACCTGTTTCAGTGCACTAATCTCCTCATGTATGAACTCCTGTATTAGGTTCTGCTACGAACAGGTAGAGGTGCCTCTCCTGGGGGTGGTCATGACCCATTCCATCAGGGCGCAGGCTTAGTCGGTGATGTTTCTGGCACAGTTGCCCATTCAGGACATATGCAAGCTGCTACCTGGTCCTCAGTGTGCACCTTCATCTCACATTACATCGTCATTCAGCAAGCATGTGATGACACCAGCATTGGCAAGGCAGCGCTGCAGATGGCTCACCAATGAACTCCGATCCCATCTCCAAAGTATTGCTTGGGAATTACCTAGAATGGAACTGACATGAGCAAGCATTCGAAGAAGAAAAGACGGTTACTTACTTTGTAACTGTTGTTCTTCAAGATGTGTTGCTGATGTCTATTCCATGACCCACCCTCCGTCCCCACTGTCAGAGTTGTCAGCAAGAAGGAACTGAGGGGGGGTAGGGCCGGCAGCACCTCATATATGGCGGCATGTGCGCAGGGCTCCAGGGGGCACCGGAGCTGGCCTTATAAGTACTGCTAAGGGGGGGGGGAAATCCAGTAACCGTGCATGGAGGCGCGCGCACACCTAGAATGGTATGGATATGAGCAACACATCTCGAAGAACAACCATTACAAGGTAAGTAACCGTCTTTTCTTCTCAGCCACAGACATTTCAAAGAATCATCCAGCTGAATTCTCTTATGTTGTGACCAGTCTGATTAATTCAGATTGCCTCACCACATCAGTAGCTCTTTCAGCTGATATCTGTGGTGAGTTTGTGCTGTTCTGTATGGATAATTTAGATGGACTTGTTCTGTGGACCTCACAGATTTAATCTTTGTCCTGGTGGAGTGACTGAATTATATTGTCAGCTGGACATGTAAAAATTACTTTCCCAGGGCTGAGGACAAGATGTCAAGTAGTTAGTTCAGTTTATGGATCACATCACAAAGCAGGATTGTGTCTGTATCTATGGCCTGGTCTACACTTACCTTCCGGATTTGGTGGCAGTCGATGGGAGATACGCAAGTGACGTAAAAAACTTGTGTATCTCCCATCGACTTCGCTGCGTCTTTTCCATTTGCCATCCACACTGTGCTGTGCCACTTACAACAGTGGTTTTCCTACATCCATTTCTGGATCGACTGAGCGGGTCTACACAGACCACTCAGTTGATCCAGAGACATCGATCTGCTGCCATCAGTATAGACATAGCCTATGACCATCTGAACAGATGATATAATCTGGAGATGTTAATTTACCCAAGTCTTACATGGATGCCCATTAGCTATTCTTCTGTCCCCAATTTGCTCCCTTTGTGCTACGCAGGTAGTGCAAAGAGAGCAGAAACCTCTTCTAAATCTCTGTAGAAGATAACCCTGACACAGCGAAGTCCTCAGCAGGCATAAATCTGGAGAGCCAGCTCATACTCCTGGCTCCCTGCAGTGCTCAGAATGGGGAGCATAATGGAGGAAAGATGGGTGAGTGGTCAGCACCCAGTGTACTATGGCAATCCCCAGCTGTTCCTAGGGAACCAGACCCAGCTGGTGGTAACTGAAGCAGTCTTCATGATACCTTAGTTTATGTATACCAGTGGCTGCCTGAGACAGGTTGTCTGGAGCCTTGACCAACTCGTCCACACCTTTGCTCTCAGTGAAATCTGTACGCAGCAAGGAACTTGCCACAACGGCTCTAAGCAGTATCTTTAGTAATACTTTATTATTTCTATGCAAACAGAGAGAGGCCCTTTCACACAGCAAGGCTTTGTACAAGTAAATAGTTTGAGGCTTACGCGTACATACAGAACACAAAATGATCGGAATCATCGGTATTTCTACAACAGGTACAATGTCAGGCAGGCTGGGGATAACTGGTCACAGACATGTAACTGGCTTGAGACTAGAGATGGAGGCAGTTTCATTCTCTCCTTTCATTGCTTTGTATAGAGTAATGTGACTTTTATTGTTTGACTATGTGTAACGTAAATGCAGAAACGTAAAACACAACTTGTGTAATATTAACAAGTGGACATATATCTTAGTGATTTATGAAATAAATGAGGATGTCCTTATATTTATGATTACCAGGATTATCTCACTGTGCTTTACATAATCTCACAGTTGAGACGTGATGGGGATGTCTGAATGGGCCCCAGTGTCAGTGGAATTTATAGTTGCTGAGGAATAGCTTTAATGTAATTGCCTCTTTTGCTCCTACTTCAGCTTGTTGTCTCTTCACATGAGAAGGTTATCAATAGCTTGGTCTTTTGGACAAGCTCCATTTGAAAGATGTGGCTTCTTCCATCTAGTAGTCTGTATCTTCACTGGTAAATAGCAGAGTATTTAATTAAAGTAATAATTAGAGCATCCCCATGTAGTCAGTTTTTTAAAGAAAAATCCATATTTCTATTTTACACAGGCCATGACTATTTATAAGGAAAGTAGCAAGTGAGCACTTAAAAATAATTTGTCAGTTTTTAAAGAAACACTGTCGTCAGGTCAAAAATTTACCTTTATTAACAAAAACTTTAAAAAAAAAGAAAAAAAAAGTCCTTCTCAGTCTGAAATTCTCTTAACTTATCTGAAAACAAGAGGGTGAACCACCAACTACAAGCCTCAGGTACTGTTTGATTACAAGTATCTGCGTCCACAAACCAAAACAAAACCAGCAGGTCTACATTTTGTCCTACCACCTTTAGCAATACCATTTGAACACAGTTCTTTCCTGTGTCTCTTAAGGGCCTCCAGCTGGAATATATATTGGGTCAATAAAGGTATTGTAAACATTGCCCTAAAGATTTTCACAATACATAGATAGTAACAGTCCTTTCAGAGCTTTTATATTGCATCAACAATTCATGCAGTGTTGCTTTGATACTGGGTGAAGGCATTTGGAGCCATGATGCATTTTGAAGCAGCTGGAAACATCTTCAAGACGAAGATTAAAACAGCTACCAAGCTGTAAACAATTGTTCAGAGACTCTTTTCTTATAGTATTGCTGGGGATAAAAATCAAACAAACAAATACATCTCTCTATGTTACTTATGGCCCCCATCACCACCATGTATGAGAGCCTAATGATCTTTCGTGTATTTTACCCTTACAACATCTCTATGAGGTACAGAAGTGCTATTCTCTCCATTACACATATGGGGAAATGCGGCATGGAGAACTTGGTAGAGACCTGTGGCACCTAAATCTGCCTAATTAAAGGCACTAATTTGGAGAGAGATGGTGAACAACTGCATCTTCCACTGAAGTCAGTTGAACTGTGGGTACTTGAGCACTGTTGAAAGTCGGGTGACTTATTTACAAGATATACCTAAATATGACTTTAGGTGCCTAATTTTAGTCAATATTGACAAATTTGGCAGCTTTTCAACCACACAGTTGTGATTTTTATTAGCATTTTTCCAAAGAATTCAAAGGCACACATCCATATTATTGACTAATAGCCTGTAAAACTTTGCCTTAAAACATAACATTTTTGAGTTATGAGAGTTCAGAAAAGAACCTGAAACCAGAAAACTTATTTTTTGGCATGCTTAGAACTTTAAAAACGGCTGGATTTCTCCCTCACCCCCACACTTTTACAAAGTATTTGCTCCTAGGCTGAAATCTTTTAACTAGAGTATGTTTTTTTTTTACAGCCAACCTCTAAAGTCCTCAAAGTACTGGGTTTACAATATAATGGAAGCGCTGACAAAGTCTTAATTGTAGCAATGGTAAGGATGTTGCTATAGGTTGATAACATCCAGAGTTATTTTTTCTCATTAGACATAAATTTAATAACTTGAAGATGCAAGAGAAACTTTTCTCTTGGTGGTGGTAATGGTAATGGTGGAGAAATGGTCTGAATCTATTTTATGTAATATTCTTTTTAGTAACAATGTCTATTAAAGACATCTGTTGAAAGTCTGTAATGCTGATTTAATAGGGAGAAAAAATAACAGTTCTTTAGCAATCCTGTCTTCAGTTGAACATTATGGACTGTTAAGAGAGGGTTTATGTGTACAACATTATTAACTGGAATTCTGCTCAAATTGAAATCAGGCCCACTGCCTTTACTGATCCTCAGTATGCTAGGTTTTTACAATATAAACGTTTAAATAGACAAAAGAATTAGTATAATTTTACACTTATTAGGATTTTCAAAATTCACCAAACTATGCAGAGAAATATCTATATTCTGATTTGTAAGATATGACCTCTCTAGTAATATAAAGCTGCAACAAAAAAATCGCTGATTTACTATACCATGTCATTACTGTAACTATTGAGAGAGACAGAAAATCCACCTCCAAAATGCCTGAATTATAAATTGTAATCAAACACCCAATTTTTTATACACACTTTGTAAGGCTTGAAAGACACATGTTTAGTTACAAGAGAGACTGGGGGCAGAGGGAGGTGGAGACAGAAGTCCAAAGGCCCTGGCCGGGAAGGAAGTCTACTTATAGAAATTAAATACTAAATTCAAATGAATCATGTTGCTCCCAAGTGATGTTTAACATCACTGTAATTTAATTTTAAAACGTAAATTATAGAGATTAAAATAGACAAAACACGTTTTTAATCACTTGAATTTGAAGTGGTTTCATGGTTTCCATGCTTGTGGCCTTGATGATTCTTTTGCAGCACTGCCAGTGATCAAAGAAATAATTCACCTTGTCAGGGCATTTGGCTGTTTCATCACCTGCATGAAAGGCCAGCGCAACTCCATAGCGATTGCTGTCTAAATGAGTCATATAGTTTCTTCATATACTTTTGACTGAAAAGTGATAACTCAGGCAATGAATTATTTGGCATTCATTTCTGAAAGGATCTGCTCTTTCTTTTTACAAATCATAGAGCATCATTCACTTATCCATTTTTAAAGCAATGCTCTCATGTAGACTACCGCAATTTAATTTCTGATATGTCCATTAGATTAGCAGAAGGATAGTAAAATTAGATTCTCTGTCAACCCTTTGCTTTGTTTACAGCATTTGTTGACAATGACAGTTGAGTACCAGAAGTGGTATTGAAAAATTTGAAATGTATGCCAAAAGACGCCTCTTTTAGAAACTAAGCAGGGGTGTCACTGGGGAATTCACAACTGGCAGTCGAGGCATTACTAATCTTTCCCCAAAAGCAAAAATCATTAACTGAAGAGCCAAGGATTGGAAGCCTGAAATGCCGGTGGTGGTGGTGGGGGTATTCTAGTTGATAAAGGAAGCATTTTAAATGACAGCCCCCTTGTAGAAATGTTACAATGATTAATACAGCCAGGGCCACCCCTATACTAACTGCTGGTACTCTAGGCAGAGTTTTTATGGTGTCCTAACTAAAAATCAGCAAAGTGTCCTCATCTCTTTTTATTCCTCGTTCCCTGCACTAAGATCTCATTGCTTGTCACTCTCCTCCTCAACTTCTCTTCTCTTCCTCCTTGTTAAGGGGTGGGGAACTCGTCTTCTGAGAAATCAGTTTCCTTCTTCCACCCAAAATTTGGGGAATGTGATGCTGGGGTACAGAGTCTTTTGTGTAAATAGTGTCTTCCTGCAGCTCCCACTCTGGGGATGGGCTTTTGACTGCAATGCTTTTACAAAAGTACAATCCTGAAGAACTACTTTTTAAACTGTTTTTACAGCGTCTTCCAGTGGTAATATTTCTCCTAGAGACATCGTGCCCCTTGAAATGTAGCACCTTATGTACAAGAGCTACCTAGCCAGCCTATGGATTAAATCAGTGGTCCTCAACTTTCCAGACTACTGTACCCCTTCAGGAGTCTGATTTGTCTTGCATACCCTCAAGTTTCATCTCACTTAAAAACTGCTTGCTTACAAAATCACACACACAAATACAAAACCACACTATTACTGAAAAATTGCTTACTGTCACATTTTGGCTGTATGAAATTTTAGTTTCTATTGATTTCGCTGGTACTTTTTATGTAGCCTGTTGTAAAATGAAGCAAATATCTAGATGAGTTGATGTACGCCCTGGAAGACCTCTGCATGCACCCAGGGTACACATGGACCCCTGGTTGAGAACCACTGGATTAAATGATTTGGCCTGAATACATTGTTTTGGACACAAATCAAGCCAAATCTTTACAAAGACAAAAAGAAAGATGTGTAATTAAAACTTTTACACAATTTAACACACATCTAGGTTCAGAATGTCTTTATTACAGATTTAAACACAAAGGACACTTATTTAGGTTATAAAGCTGTCGCACACAAAGCTTATTGTGTGTATATGATCTGTGCTGTGGGGCTGACTGGATTTAGTGTGTGTTGCTATTGACTTCATTGGGAGCAAGAGCAGGTTCAGAGTGTAGTTATGAAGGTGCCCAGACCTGAAGAAGAGCTCTGTGTAGCTCAAAAGCTTGTCTCTTTCACTAACAGAAGTTGGTCCAATAAAAGGTATTACCTCACTCACCTTGTGTGTAGTTTTATGTTTAGGCCCCTATGCTCCCAGATGGCTGGGGTGTGCTCAGTACAATCCTGAGGGAGTGCAGAGGTGGCTTCTTCTTTAGACTCCCATTTTTCTCTGTCCTTCACAAACCTGCTTTTCTCACTTTTATTACAGTGAACTATTTACATCTGAAAATCTGTATCGCACAGCTGATGCTTTCTTTTAGTATTTATGTTGAAACAGTTAATCCCACCTTCTTGAAATCATCTTTATTGGGTCATTGTTATTGTAGGCAGAACTGGCAGCAACAGCTGTAATTAAGCTTTTTAATATTTATATTACAGTATTGCCCAGAAGCTCCAGTCAGGACTGAGACCTGTTTATGCTAGGTGCTGTACAAACATTTACAAAGACGTGGTTCCTGCTTCAAAGTGTGTACAGAAGAATCTTCCTTTGGACCCCAAGACGTTAAAAGCTATGCATCTTCTTTCAGTTCTCTTCTTGTTTTGAAAGGACAATGCATTGTTGTACAGATATTCTGATGTAGGAATTAGCTCAAAGAATTCCTAAACTGTTGCCGAGTTTGGAATTGGACAAAAAGAAAACAGCATTGGGAAAGGAGATGACATAAGGTATCCACACAGCAGATGAGTGTACAGTAAGAACTAAGAGACCGATCCTGCACCTCTGACAAAAGTAGCCTAGTGGACTTGACTGAGACTATTCACACAAAGATTGCAGGATCAGGACCTAAAGGTGATCACTAAAAGCAAGTGAGAAGAGATGAATGACAAACAGAGGGTTGCCTTTCCTCACTTTCCATTTCACTCTCATTTCTTATCCCTTTCCTCTGACTTTTCGTTTTCCCATGTGTCCCTAGTCCTCCATTTTAGAGGATTTTTTTAAATTATGGTTTTACTGTGAACATTATGTTCATGAAGGAGGGAGACTGATATCAGGCATGAGCCAGATATTCTGTTGGCAGGAACTGCTCTATAACTTCCCCACACAAAAGGGAGTCTCTGTTACTGCTCTGTAAAGGACAGATAACCTTTGGTTCTCAGTTGCATCCCAGAATTCATTGCATCAGCTGAAGCAGTGCTTTAAAAAAAATGCTGCTGGCATCAGAAAATTCTAGGGCATGTTTGAGACTCAAAGCTACCTGCTACACCTGACTGAGCTGTAATAGGGACAAATCTTGTGGGAAAGGCATACACTCTGCAGATGGAAAAGAAGGGTTCAGGACTGATCATGGTAGTTTCATTGCTATTTCAGTGATGCCCACCTACTTAGCTGAAGGCGGGTCCTCCCATCTATTCGAAGATTTGGGTCTCCTTATATTAGGGCTTTGCAAAGGTTCTGACATTCAAGTGTGAATTTGTATTTGTGATCCTGATGTTCAGGTTTATTGATGTTCATTTTTCTACCAGACTAAAACTCTTCTTTATTTCCTAATTCACATTCATTCCTTCTTCCCAGCAGAGTCTGTCAATCAAGCCAAATTATGTGATGGCTTTGTAGAGACTAAAATAAGACCATTGAACTCATTTTCAGTCATGGCCTGACAGTTTGAACTCAGTGCTGCCAGAAGTTAAAGGTTAGTAATTTTTAGATAATTTTAAAATGATTACATAGAAGTTGACACAATTGCTCTCAGACTACCCTCATCCTGTTCTTTGTTGAATGTGCCTTGTGGAGGCAGTGCTTTCTGTCATTGATTAAGAGGAGATGGCGTTCAGTGATGCTGATTCAGCAATGTGAAAAATCAGTAAATTAGCAATGACTGTAAGAGAATTTTAAATATTGGTACGGTACCAAACTTGTGTTGTTACGAAGTACGTGGATATGAAATTCCATTGTGTTACTGTACTAGGTAGTTCTGTGAACATGGCAGTTTTCTTTCTGGCCTGCAAACCTGGAAAATGGGGAGTCTGTGCATCCAAATTTTGGCTTCTCAATGCCATTACTACAGAATGATAACCAAGGGCTGTGAAAGAGTAAACAAATCTCTACAACTAATACACATTCTAATGCTTTGTGCAGTTGATAGCAGGACTGTGTACAGATCCCAGAGAAACAGTCTGCCTGTTCAATGTTTTTTGTTAGGGAATAATACTCTATATCCTTCTCAGATCTCTCCTTGTCTTTCCCATACATGCACAGCATTAGATGCATTTATATATCTGTGCTAAGTAATGACAGACTAACAGCTTTTCATGGATCACGTGATGTCCTTCTGTGCCAAAAGATACTTAAGTCTTAGTATCTGCTGAAAGTTGTGATAAACAGTGCAGGAGTTACGGCCTAGCATGCCCTTATATACAGAGGGAGATCTTTGGTTGCATCTGGCAGTGGGTATGGTTAAAGGAGCAAACAGTCAAGATGGAGACACAATGAATACCCTAATTTATAGCTATCTAGACTTCATAAGAAATGCATAAGGAAGTTTTAGATTCAGTTCAAAAGCATTACTAGAAAAAGTTATGTCTGTCTACTATACCATAATACTTAAAGCACAAATAAGTGCAACTCACTGCTAACACTACAGTTTAAACAATTCAGCAGTAACGTTTCAATGCATTCTGTTATATGGGAGTGAAGTTTAGGGACCAATTTACAAGATAATTATGCCAATTGGGACATAAACCTAATTCAGGGAAACTATAACTACAATCGGGCAAACAGTCTGCATTCACAAGAGCTCCAGCATCAATGGTATAGAGCAGAACTATGATAATGCCACCCACTCAATCAGTTTACAGGTGAGAACCCCCATTTTGGTGCCATTTCAACCAAAACAGCAAAGTACTCGAGAATCAAAAACCAAGCCCAAACATAGTGCACTCCCCTTTCATATCATTTATAGATCACAACAGCATTAATCTGACCAGTGAAGCAGAGAACACCCCCCACCTCCTGAATCAAACCATGCTCGAGACACTAGCTCAGATCCTAAAACGCAAATATGCATATGCAAGTCACTGTGTGTGTGGGGGGGGATGACAAAAAAATTAGATTGCTATAGCTTCTCACACAGATGTATCAGACTAGCAGAGTGCTTCTCCAAAATGAAATGTGCAACAGCAAGGCATAGTGTCACTAAATACAGAACACATGGCATAACGTAGAGGTGGAAAATGGGAGACAGAATGTATACAGAAAATAAGAGGGGAATGGCTGTGCATTGAATATGATAAAGAGGCTGAAATAAGATACCCACTTTTGAACAAACTGCACATATACCCATGTTACGATTCTACAGAAAATCTGAAGATATTTAGTTATCTTGTTTTCTATGTTACGGGGAATTATTGTTATCATTTATAAGTCACATATTTATGCAAAGATGGTAGTGCTGGTATTTTTCAGTCTATCCTGCTACATTTCTCCAGGATTTGTGCCACACAAACCATGGGAACATATGGCCCCGTTTGTATCGCCTTATTCAATTAGGATGCCCTACTGAGCTATGAAATACAAAACCAAGCTGTAGAACTAAACAAATTAGCTGAAAATATCTAGTCCCATAAAAACATGCTATGGTATGCTGTTATGAGAACCCACCCCCAGCACCGCATCAGTATTAGTTAAACATACATGAAGGAGGTAGGTGGGAAATAATGATCTATTTACTTCTCTCAGGGATATTTATTTGATTAAAAGTAATAATTTGACTGAAAATAACACCCAAAACAATTAACAGGTATCTTGTGAATAAAAGACGTTCCGGTGTGGGTACCAGATTGGGATTCAGGAATCCTGAATTCTGATGCTAGCTTTGCTGTTAACTTGCTCTCCTTTAACAGTTCTGTGATTCAGTTTCCCCTGTAAAGAGGGATAATAACGTTTGTTTGCCTTTTGTAAAGTGCTTTGAGATCTACACATAAGTGCTAAATACTGTGGTTATAAAAAACAGTTGGACCTGATTCTGATATCACTGCATGCATACCTGAGCAAGTCAGGAGTAAGGTAAATGGAGTTGCACCAGTGAGATAAGAATCAGGCCAGGTGTGGTTTGGTTTGGTTTCAGACAAGAACAAATGGAAAATATATGTATGTCGTGCAAAAACCCTAAATAATAAGGTATTGTTTTAAAGCATTAAGTACTGCAAGATTGCAGAAAAATGGCAGGAGTCCCGTACTTCTGTGAATGTTCTGTGGTAGCTGCAGTAGCTGAGGAAGGACTTTGAGAGCAGGCTCTGGTTTTTATGTGGCCAGTAGTTAGTTAATTTATCATATTTTGATTCATCTGACACAGCATTGGAAAGTGATTGTCTCTATCCTTTCAGTGATTTCCTCCATCTTATTTTGATGTCTTTCTCTTGTGGTTCTTTTCTATCTGCAGTGAGCGAATATTTTCTTGAGTAGCACTTTCTAAACTCAGCAGTGCTTCAACACCACTGCAGTGAAAGCTATCTGAAAGGGGTCCATTTTTTTCAGAGAGAGTAATGCAAAACAGGGCTTAATACCTTGCTTTAAATATCTTATGGATGGGGCTGGAAGCACTGTATAGTATTAAGGTTGCCCAACAATTCCCATAATAAGACCTTGTTCCAATTGCTTATAATATTGCCAGACTTATTATTTGGGCTGAAATTTTCCATGGTGAGTGTCTATTTGAGGCTGAATTTTTGTGGAAAATTTCAGCCAAAATGTTCAACAGTTTCTGAGAATGAAGCTAGGAAAAATAAATTATTTTGCTCATGTTGAGACCTTTCTTTGAATGGAGGCTGATGAGAGAATGAGATCAGATGAAGTGCTGAGGAGGCGACTGGTAGAGCCCTGCAAATATGCAGATATCTGCTTTATATCCATGGGTATCTGCCTCCGCGGATGCTGCAGTTGTATTATTTATCATCTTTGCAGATCGCAGATAGGATGAGGATCCAAATTTTTGTATCTGTGCAGGGCCCTAACAATGAGATACGGTGCTGGTACCAACACAAATAAAAGGTGGATTGCGGTTCGCAGGTTGGTTACAAGTTAATTATTGCAGATCAGATGTGGATCAAATTTTTGTATCTGCACAGGGCTCTTGGGACTAGGAACCAGTGGCATGGGTGGAAGGAGGTGAGGGGATGGAAGACAGATCTGATGAGGAACTGGGGGATGGGAAAGAGAACTGGGACTGACTGGGCAAAGATATTGGGATAAGGAAGTGGGTAGGGAGGGGACACTGAGATTTGACAACGTGCCCAGGGAGGGTGACCAGTCCTGGGAGCTATTAAGAAGGAACAACATGGGCCTAGGACCAACTGGATGCTATTAGAGGAGACAGATTGGATGAGAAGCCAGATGGAGGAACTGGGATGGCTGGGCAATGATACTGGGGACAAGAAGATGGGAGGGGGGCTGGGAATGTCTGCTCCTGCTCTCATTTACATGGTTAGCCCAAGTGGCAGAAGCCTGTGTGTGGTGGAGCTAAAAGTTCCAGCCCTGCTGATGACCCATATGGATATCAATATGATACCACAAGGTGGAATTTCTGTATTTTCGCTTTGCTTTTTTTTTTTAATCTATAAAACTACACACACACACACACACACTCTCTCTCTCTCTCTCTCTCTTTCTCTCTCCATTAAAAGAACATCAAGATTGCAAGTTCAAGCACTGAACAGTTAGTTCCCACTCCAGCAGCACATGACAAGTCTTGCTATTATTTGTTTGTTTGCTCTGGCTAGAAGAACCATCATGTGTTATGTAGTACTGTCTGAAATGTCATGTGATGTCTTGTGGCTGCTAGTCTTGTATTAGTAAAATCTGGGTTTAAAAATGGTGACACAAAAGGAAATTAAGAATTAATCTCTCATCTGCAAATATCTGGTAGGCTACTGTTAGCCTCTTTTTGGAAAAAGAAAAATAGTCCAACTCCAGAGGAATGGTTCAAATAACATGGGAGGTTGTGGTTATGAAAAAATTAATTCACCAATTGCATAGCCAGCAAAATAGACAGAGGACACAATGGATAGTTAGATATTTGGTTGCAATTTATTCAGTACTCAAAGTACAGTCACCTGCCAAAAAAACAACAAAAATCCCCACACAAAAACCTCCAGCACGTGTGCCCAATTTTTTTGAATATTAACTTTTGATAGACATGCATGATCTGTTGAATATACATAATCAGAGAATTCACTCAGTTTAATAAAATCACTAGAAATGAGATGTCATAGGTGTTGTAATGATATCTCTATTTCTGTATAATGTTTCTTCAAACAAAAGCTCACAGTTGTAATTATTGTTTTGTTTCCGATATTAACCTGGCAAGGATTTGTAGGCCTGTTAAACTTCCTAAATAAATAACTAAATAAATTTAAAAGTCTACCCAAGCAATCTGCCTTAAACAGTGTATCATGCAGTAAAGAATCATAGTAGCCAGGTTTTTTGGTTTTGTTTTTAAATCCGGGGAAGCCTTTTTTGTTGTTGCTGGTCTCACTGCTGACTTTAGATAGCTTTCTCTTCGATTGCTATGTGAAGTAAGAAAGAAAGAGCTGGAATTTGCAGCTCTATCTCTAATCCTCAAAAAGAGAAGAAAATGAAAAATAGTCTTCTCTAAAACGCCACATTAAGTGACTCCTAATGTTGCAAATAAAAACTCATCTTTTAAAATGTCTGTTTTATTTTGGCTCTTTCTAAGCAGTCTTCTGAGTTAGTCTCATGGACTTTTGCCTTGAGTATAGCAGTAAATCTGAACACTCTTTTAATGTTGTTGATCAAATGTAATGAGTCACAATACAAATAGTCTTGCCAGATTTCACCTGCATATGACTCTAATATTTATATTTGCATTCAGAGGCCCCACCCAGGATTAGGGTCCTGTTGTGCTAGGCACTGTACAAACACATCTGAAGAGGCAGTCCCTGCCATTGAGAACCAGGTGGTGGAAACCTTGTAAGAGCGGCTAAGCTTGCTGAATCTTTTTTGAGGTGAATATCTCATGAGATCTGCTGTTCTTATGAGACTTCTGCTTTGGGCCATATAGGAACAAAATCTAGATAATAGATTCCCTTTAGTTTTGGAACTTTCCTTGAAACAAACAACATAGTGATAGATTTAAATCTGAGGATTTTAATCTGAGACCTCACAAAAAACATTTGGAGATTGGATTTGAAGATCCAGTTGTGGCCTATCTTTAGTCAGAATAGAAGAGAACCAGTAGCTATATATTTTGTATTCCTTTCCCTTATTCCTCTAGGCCTTAATTCAGTGAAGTACTTATGTACATGCCTAACATGAAGCATGTGAGTAGTCCCATTGCAGAACCTTTTTGAATGGGGTCCTTAGGTAGTAATGTTGAGCGAAACAAATGGAAGTACTCAGAAAACTCAGGCTCCAAGAGATGCATGCAGGCAGACCCATGTGACCTACTGAAATCAATCAGTGGGGTTCTCGTAAGGACAGGGACAAACCCTTGTTCTTGCAGGGACAAACCTGGTCAGGGCTTCAGTGATGCAGAGTAAAAACAATATGGATCTTCAAGAACAATACTGGGCACTGCTTAGTTTTGGTTTGACTGCTCTAGTATGACATCTTATGGGCAGACAGACATGCCAATAATTGCCTAAAAGTACTATTTTTACATCAAATAATAAATGCTAGATTCTAGATTATCATGCTAACGTTTTAATTCTATGATGGTTAATCTAACTATCTCTGATTTCTCTGTTGCTTTCCCCCCCCACTTTCTTATTCTCCTCCCCCTCCTTTTCAACTATCACTTGGTCCTTTTTCCCATAAACACTTTAGAGTAATCTCTTTTGCACTATTCATCATTTCCAGAACTCCTACAGCTTTTGATGTTCTGGAAGCCAGAGCTCATTTCTAATCCAGCTGTCTTGTGAATTTCAGCCATGTTGCTAAACTGTAGTTGTGTTTCACAAATATTTTTCTGAAGTATTTTTTTATCCATCCCCAAATTTATGGTGGCATTTCCCCTGCACTCCAATGGATATTATCGTTCCTCTTTGCTAGAGCTGTATTTAAAGAACATACAGTAAAATAGCTTTCAGCAATAACTGAGATAACTCTGATCTGTTCAGTTAAACAGAGCAGAAGCCAAATGATGTTTTGGGAGGAATTATACAGAACATTTCTTTGTGTGTAATAAAGCTTTTCCTCACATTTCCCAAATGTCTCTGTTAACAGGTTTTTGGAGTTATATTTAGTGATTGCATTGAGTTGTTGATAGCACTTTAACCTTCCAGCAGAGGTGCCCTCACTATGTCATCCATTGATTTAGATATAAGCCATTTAATTACTGCAGAATCCTTCAGACAGGTTCTATCCAAGCAACCACACTGAAGGTTAATCGGCTGCCTGCTCTGGCTTGAGACTTGCTGCCATAACAATTGCAGGTCCCAACCCTATTGGCAGCACCAGGCACTAAACTGTGGTCTCTTGTGGTCACTAAACAGTGATGCATTGTTATCTGCATGATGATATGTATAATGTCCAACTACTGGGCAGACAGCTCAGCAGGCGAAGGAGAAGTTGTTTCAAAGTGTTTGTTTGCACAACACATTTTTCATGTTGTTTCTGAAGCTCCTCCTACTAATATGACTAGATAGATTATCTATAAGGATGTAATTGTTCTAAAGCTGCTATTGATTAAATGCTGAGATGAGTTATTTTTTCAGAAACTGCCATTGGAACAAGCTTAGGCTGCACTTGATGTCATCCTAGCAGTGATGTTTCTGTCTTCCTCTAAATTCCTCTCCCAGCTGAGTTCTTTCATATTTCAACATTAAAATAGATTCTTCCTAATAAGACAGATCTCTGTCATGATAATCAGCTTGAGAACTTACGTGGTATTTTCATATCATATATCTTTTTGCAAATCAGGCATGTACTTTATAATTTTTCAAAATTGTAACTCACTGAAAGCTCCTTTAACAGGCAATTGTCTCCCATAACTAGTAATTAGTGTCCTGTCAGTTGATATCAGCAGGCATTAGCGTTCAGCTGCTGACATCAGCGAATTCATCATATCACTTATAATTGTGATATATATTTCTTTGAAATATCCAGTTATTAAGAAGGCTTTTTGAAGATGATAATGTTAGTATGAAAGTGTATAAAGCAGATTTTAAAACCACACATGCACACACGCTTAAATTACTACATACAAATTAAGTCCACAGCCATAGACTTAGTTCTGGTATGCATATCTCTCATAAATACATAAAAAAAAGTCTGGGCTCCTTTCTGATTAGAGAATGGAGTTCTTTGGTCAAGGTTATGGAGAACAGCTGTTTTAGTGACAGAAGTTAGTACTAGAGCAGCACTCTGAGACTTCTTAAGTTTTATGCCGTCAAGGCCAAATCCTTCAGGTTTTTATTCACTCGTACTCGTTAACTTACCAGCAGTTTTGCCATGAATAAAAACTGAGTTTAAGAACTTCAGGACTTTGTCATGATTGTTCATAAAAGTTAGTACTCATCTTTATAAATATCCTTTGATTTCAAATTACACAAAAAATAAACACTGAAATCTAATCTCTAACTAAAATGCCAGTTGATAATAGTTGGTTTTTGAAATCCAGTCACTGAGTTACCACAATTGTAAAATAGGGCAGGTTTTAGGTGGCCGCTTTCAATTTATTTTTAGATTCAACTGGCTTTATTAAAATAGGAGGATAATACCTTATTTTCTTATAAATAGGTATAATGTAGAAAAATATAAGCACATCAACTGTTACTGCTGAAATGAGTGACGAAATACAAAAAGATGAGTGAGGAAACATATATATATAAAAAAAAACTTGGCTCCAGTTTAACCTCTCCCAACGCACAAAAATCTCTTTGGAGCAGCATTCACTAATTTTAGATTATATTCAGATGTTTTGCACATTAAACTAGTGATTGATATACCTGCAAAAGTTTTAATACTGAAATCCAGTTAACATAAACTAGATCCCAAATGATGCTACTCAACTTATCAGCCTTCAGGCTATGTAGCCTATCAGGACCAAGATACAATAGCTGAAAAATTAAAAAACTTGGTAACAGCAAATATGCTAGTCTAAGTCTGCAACTGTTCAACATATACTTAAATCAAATAGAATGTGTTCACTACCAAAAGATGTATATTGAAAGATGAAATATATTAATGTTCTGCCTACTTTTAAATTTACTATTTAAACTAGTTTCCATAAAACAAGGAAAGAAGAAATTCTCTACAAAGTACACCCCAAAAAGTGATCTAGTAGAAGCACTCACCGCAGGCCCCACTCCAGCAATGAGTTCTGCCTCCCTGGGGCGCCAGTTACTTAATTTGGAGCTCTGCCTAGGTGTAGGTCTGACTTTGTGGAGCTTTTGATAGGATTGGGATCTAAATTACTTAATATAAGCACATAGTTTTTCTTTTTTCATTAATTTATCTGTCTCAGGTTTTACATAGCACCTATAACCTGGTACATAAGAACGGACATTAAAAAAGCAATAATTCACCAAGTCCAAATAAAATGTCTCTGCTTTTAAGTTATAAAAGATGGAGAACTACAGTATTATTAGGAAAGTTCGTTACACATTATACATAATGGTCTACATCCAGTCTTGGTCCCATTCAAGTCAATGAAGTTGCAGTTACTTAGACCAGTTCTGAATTTGGCCTGCTGCATCAAAACATACACATACACATGGTATATTTTTCTTTTCTATTTTTTAATATTTTCAATTTGTATGACAGATAATTTCCCAACCAGCCTCCCAGTTTCCATTATTCACCTCTATTTTTCTTTGAGCTGTTACCCCTTGAAGTAAACAGCAGGAGTTTAGGCCAAAAAATAGTGTAGCTTTGCAGTAGTCAGTATGTGACCAGTATTCTTCTTGGCCTGATCTAAAGCGTACTGAAGTCAATGGGGAGTCTTTTCATTGACTTCAATGGCCTTTGGATCAGGCTCATTTTCAGTAGCTCTTTCAATAAGGAAGCTGGTCAGCTGTAGGGAATGCTGCAGCAGAGAAGTGCCTGAAACACTGTTTAGAAGCTAATCATAGCCCCCTCCCTTCCTGGGCCTTGGCCTGCTAGGCTGCCATTTTACTACAAAACTTCTTAACTTCTTCACAAATGTATTTTTCACACACTTCAGTTCTTTTCAATCATTTCATATTTTTGTAAGACACAATCCACACCTATGGCATCATATAAATAATGTATATATGCTTGCAAGTATATGATGTTCCTGTGAAGCTAGTAGGCGATAAATACTAATAAATAAAGATTTCCATAACAGAACTTTCTCTTTACTATTCTACAAGGTTTCCAGATAGACAGAGGAATTTCTGTTTGTAAATGGAAAGGGAATTCAACTTCTCAGCTGACTCCTTGGTCTCTTCTGAGCAGAGAGGTACAACCAATTACATGCTCTAGAGTAGTAACTACTGGTTGTGGAGAGTATTAAATAGTTTCAGCCTGATTCTCAAGTTCATATTCAGGAGCTGAAGTTTTAATATGGGGAAAAAACAATGCTCATTTGCCCTATAGCTGTATAGACTCTGCAAGAAGGGAATAATTACTGCAGTAATTTGGCGTTTTATTTGTCCATCATGAAATACTCTTATACCATCTTAATCAATAATATGTTGCAATTACAGAGAATAGTTATTCAAAAGGCAAATTTCATATTGCAGAAGTGCTTAATGAAGAAAGAAAGTGACGGTGGGTTAGAAATAATATCCTGTGCTAATCTGCAGAAATGCCAGAAATGAAGATGGTTGAAATCAGGTCTCATGACTAATACATGAGATCCAAATTTTCCTTAATTCCAGTTATGTTTTAGAAAGTTGGGGTCTTTTTTTACCGTAAATAAATTATTCTGTATTGTTATTGAAAAATATGGAATCAGAAGGACATTAGTGTTAAGGTTCCATTTAAAGCATGGCTTGTGCTGCTAGCTAATCATAAAAATAGGCTATTTAGTTAAAATAGTTCATTGAATACTATTGTGACTGTGAAATGGTTTAAAACCAACTTCCTGGGATGTTATTTTTGATCCATTAATCATCAGTGCTCAATATGGAGGCACCCACTGTTGGCTTGGAAAAATGTTTCTGCTCAAGTGTCATGTTTCTTTCCTTGTTTTAAAATAGAAAGTTCAATAGTTTGAATAGTTTACTACTTGTTTTGCACTGTATTTGTCTGCTACAAACTGTGCAGAGTTGTGTATGACCTGCAGTTTTGGCCCATGCAATCTTTCTGCTTGTTATTTGCTATTAATTACTTCTGCTCTCAATAGCCTTTACTGTTCAAAACATTTTAGTAATGTGTTATCGTTCTAAACTAATAGCCCATGTATTTAATCTTGAATATTTCTGGGCTTTAAGAATAATTTTCTTCCAGTTGCCCTGATTTGTATCCCACTTTAGCTCGGTGCAGGTTATCTCGTACATCTTCCGGGGAAGGAACGGAGTTTCATTAAGTGTCCATTCTCCCTGGCTATTTTTAAAGGAGGGGAAGTGGGTAGGTGTATGCAGAAGTGAATTCGTTGCTTGGATTGTTGGTAAAAAATTCGCTTATTTACCTTCTCTTTTCCACATGGATGGGGATGATAGACAACGGCTGTGAAGCTCCAGCTGTGTTTCTGCGTGGTCATGCACAAGTTCTGCAATATAATACATAAACGTAGAACAACTTGGGCTTGCTTGAGACAGTAGGTCGCATTGAATAAGGGAAAAAAGCACATTCTCACACCGAGGTCAAAAGTCGACTGAAGGCCGAGCAAACCCCCTCCGCATCTTTCTTGTTTCTGGCACCCCTGGTTTGTAGTCCAGTGCAAGGTAATAAGTAGTAAACGTGGGGGAAATTAGATGGGGGATTGCCATGTCCGCTCCTGCTGGGTTGAACTCCGTGCCGGGTTTTGCACCTTGTCCCCGGGTCTGCCTCACGGCCTGGAGGAGCTGCTGCTGTGTTTACTGAGAGCTCTTGTCCTGATATCACTCCGCTGGCATGGAGGAGGAGGAGGAGGAGGTGGAGGAGGAGAGCACTTGATCATTGTGATGGTGGCAGGAACAGCAGCAGCAAGCAAAGCAAAGCATTAGGCTGTGTCAGAGCTCGGCGTTGTGCAGACTTCAGCGATCCACTTTTTCAGATCGCCCGGATTGTTCATGTGTTTACTTCCCCTACCCCGAGGATTTGCTATTTAGGTTCCTGTTGAAATGCAACTGAGCAGCCAAAGTACTTTGAGAACACGGTGCGGCATAAACCCCCAAACTTTTTTCTGGAAGGAAAATACAATAAGCAAGCAGCGTTGCCTGTCTTTTGATGCTGTGGGGTTTGAGTGAGTGTGTTGTGTGTGACCACTGTATGCCTTTGCTGGATGTGGGTATATGTTTGTGTATGTCTGTATGTGTGCATGCGTGTGGCAGGGTGCGTGTGTGTCTCTATTTATACATGGGGAGAGAAGTCTTTGGCAAAATCTCCGGAAAACTCCTGGAATTTATTTTGAAATAATGGATTATAAAAAAGGAAAGGGAGGGAAGGAACTGATCTGAGCTCTCCTGGAGTTTGCAACCCGAATTGCTGCTGCTCACTTTGTTGTGATGAGTCTTTTTACGGTTGTGTATCTGGTGGTGATAACCTTTTAGCACCTTCTTCTTGTGCTCTTCGATGTAAATAGAAATCTTAGAAATTTTCGTAGAGGCTCGGCTGGGGGAAGAGAGAACGTTCACCTGGGATCGCTCTTTCCCTCGTACTTGTTGGTGTGTCCCCCTCCCCCCCATGGTTCACTAAAAAGTATCACATCAGGACCCCAGAGGAGGCTGTGTGTGTGCGCGTGTGACGGGGAGGATAAAAAGTTCTTCCAAAATAGTGTGCACGGGGAAGAGGATGGGGGATTTTGCAGCCCCCGCTGCTGCCGCGAATGGCAGCAGCATTTGCATCAACAATAACCTGAACAGCGGCCTCAGCGGGGCTGGCGGTGCCGGTATCGGGGTTAATAACACTCCCCACGGTCCTCCCGCTGCTGCTCCCAGCAACAATACTACTCACGGCGGCGGCGGCGGCATTCCCAAGCACAGCACCGTGGTGGAGAGGCTGAGGCAGCGCATCGAGGGCTGCAGGAGGCACCATATCAACTGCGAGAGCAGGTACCAGCAAGCCCAGGCGGAGCAGCTGGAGCTGGAGCGCAGAGACACGGTGAGCCTCTACCAGAGGACCCTGGAGCAAAGGGCCAAGAAATCGGGCACGGGCGGCGGCGGGAGTAGCAAACAGCAGCATCAGAGCAAACAGCAACAAGATGCCGAGTCTGCCACGGCCGAGCAGAGGACCCACACTCTGATCATGGTAAGCGACGGGTGGGGGGCGGTCGCTGTCCGCTGGAGTTTTTGACTTGGCTGAGTGGGGGAGGTCTGACTGGGGGTGGAGAGGGGCTTAGCTGAAGCAACGGGGGTGAACTTTACTCGTTCAGTGGGGCACAGGACACCAGCGTCCTTCGCATGGTGCATGTCAGAGCAACATGGGGGGGCGCTGGACTCAAGGCGGGGGGAGGGGAGAGGAACTTCTCCGCGAGCGCGGAGACCATTATTCGTGTTCAGGAGAACTCTTTCCACCCCCCCGCCAGAGGCAGGGAGGGAGGGAGGGATGGCCGGGCCCGGCGGCCGCGCCGCGGAGACTGGAAGGCGAACGGAGCGTGCAATGGAGCAGCCCCGGGTTTTACAGAGTCTGAAGTTTGGTGACTCCGCCTTGAAGGGGAGCGCGCGGTCCGGGCTGCCGGTGCTTTACAGCCGCAGCAGGGCAGGGTAGGAAACGGCTTTCCCGGCCTGGAGCGGCAGCAGGGAGAGACGTTGGCAGGTTTCTCCCCGCCTCGGCGGCAGCCGGTGCCGCGAGCCGGAGCCCGGCCGCACGCAGCTGAAGCTGCGGCTAAACTTTCCTGGGGTTGAAGCGGCTCAGAGAACAGCGAAGGGGCGGGGGCTGAGCCGCCAGCCCGGGACCGGGAGTGTAGCTGCGAGCAGGAAGGGGAGTTCCCGCTCCCAGCCTGCCCCGCTGCGGGCACGGAACAACCAACCCGGGTGCTGCTGGCTGGGGGGCCGGCCGGGACCTGCCTCGGCCTGAGCCGGGCCCGGCCAGCAGCACTTGCAGTGAGGGCGGAGAGCGACCCTCCTCCCCCGGTGCAGCCCGCGCGGGCGCCGGCTCCGCGCCTGGCCGGGGCCGCGATCGGGCGGCGCGGTGTACAAGCCGCACACGTCCCGCCACCTGCCCTGGGAGGCTCCGGCGGGCGGCGCAGCGAGGAGCCGCCGCCGCGCTCCCTCCCTGGGGCCAGGGCCGGTGGCCGTGACAAAGCGGCGGCAGGGCGGGGCTGTCGCGCCCCCGGCCGGCGCCCGCACGTGAAGAGGGGCCGCTGTGTTTATGCGGGGCTCTACCAGCCGGCCTGCCCCGAGTGGCCGCCCCTCCTTCCGGGGCTGGCTCCGCCCACGCCCGCAGGCGGCACCTCCCCCGGCCCTCGGCTGCTCCCTCTCAGGGACCCAGGCGCTTTGTCCGCCCCGCAGCCCGCTGCGTTACGCAGCACCCGAGAAACGGGGGGGGATTAGCGGCCCGGCCCGGCAGGGAGGGCAGACTAGAGCGGCCCCCGCCCCGGCGGCCCCAAAGAGCGGCCGGGCGAGGAGCTGCCCGGACCGCCTGGTGGCCTGGCTCGCGTGCGGCGTTGGGGGTGGGGATGAGAGTGGAGACGGGGGCACGGAGCCATAGGGACAGGCAGACTCGCGCACCGTCTGCGAGGGTGAGAGACTCGCAGGGAAGCAGCATATCGGTCTCCCCCACCTAGGGGAGCACGTACAGGAGGCAGACAGGAAGAGCGAGGGAGCCACACACACAGGGAGAGGTTCTTGCTTTGCAAACAGGAAGCTGAAAACCCACTATAGCTTTCCTGATACTACCAGAAATACCACCCAACCATGTCTCTGCAAACCCTCCTCCCCTTCCTCCGGGGCTCCTTCCTTGCCACAGGATTGAGGCGCTTAAATGCTCTCTTAATTCGATTTCCCCTCTCAGCTCAGCTGTTGAGTTTAGTTTGTTTCTAGTCAAACAGCCTCCCTAGGTCCTGGGGTTTGGTTTGCCTTTCACAAGACGCGCTGCATTTTGCTAATGGACAGGCTGTGGGAGGGATTTTAACCTCAGGGTAAAAGTCTTTCTGGGGGTTCATGACTCCAGAAAACTATAATGTAGTAAGACTGGGCAAACGTGATCAAAATTAGCGCCTCACTTCTCTTGACTGGGTTCTTAGGTGCCTAGGCACTTCCCACAGCATGTAGTGACTCCCCTCCCAAAACTGCACCAAACCCCCTAGGGTTTTCATTTATGCTCTTCCCTTTTAGTTTGGCTTTGCATGGAACATGTAGGACAGTATCAAAAGGATGTTTTGATAATTGTGGATGTCGTGACACAAAGTGACAAAAGCCAAGAAACTCAGCTACAGCCCACACTCATAATAATGTGCCTCATGTTGAAAAACTTCATTAAACCACTGTTTCTTTTGTAGTGGTGTTAGCCATTAAATCCATTGTTAAGATAAAACTAGATTTTTCTGTTGAATCACATAATTTAATTTTGTATGAAATACCCTTAATTTTTATTTTAAAAAGATAAATTTTGACATTTGCTAAAAATAAAATTAAAAAATAGGCGTAGTCTTATCAAGTTAAACATTTGTAAAGAATTGCTGTGTCAAAGACGGGACAAATTCTGCTTTGTTTCACGCACAGAATGTTGCTGGTGAGTTTTGCTCAAAGACTGAAAATATGCTGTGGTCTGTAGTATGTGTAATATGCACTTTAAAGAGTTATATTTTCAGTCTGATAGAGTCACTTTTCAAACTTTACAATCTTTCTTTAGAGCTGTGTGTGTGTTTCTATTGTGGAAAAAATATCAAATAATCACTTACCAAGTTTGTTTCATATGTCTGGCATATTTTTAGTTACAAAAACTATACAAAGTTCTTTAGGTGTTTTGTGTTTTTTTCGCATGTGAAAATAGGTAGATTTCTTTTGTCTTGACGTGAGAAACTTCACCTGAGAATTTGTTAAATTCCAAATGGAAGTAAGGAAGGAAGTTTTAAATCTTTCAAAAATGAGAGATTACAGCAGAAACACTGACAATCTTTTGTATCGCCTAATATTTTACAGTGTAGCAGTGTCTATACACAGCGCCCTTATTCAGTTCAGCCCACAGATTAGGTTGCAGATTTTGAAAGTGATCTCATCATTAGAGAAATTATCAATCAGTATTAAGTAATAAACAAATGCAGGAGGGAACATTACTTCTATCTTGTTGCTATTGTTGTTTTGTTCTGCTCATTATTTAAAATCTCTCTTATATCAAGTGAATGAGACAGTCCAAGGAAAAGCTAGTATTTTTCAGTGTTTCCCTCCCCTTGTTTCTTTGCCTATTCACTGACATTGGGGGAGAAGGAGAGATTGTGCTGGTTCAAGGCTATTGGGAGGAAGCCTGGTACCTGTCCAACCCTCCCACCAGGTGGTGCTGACACATACACTGATCTGCCCTTCAGCAAGATGGACAGCAAATGTCAAGGTTTTAAAACATTTATTGTCATTTAAAGATATGCACTCTGATTTTATTGTTTTGAGAGAGTAAAAATCTCCCAGCATTTAAGATAATTTTCACCATCCCCACAATTTACACCAATATACCCTGTTCCTAAACTCCAGGGAGGGATTATGCAATTTCTACTGTTCAGAGATTTTGAAGACAGCTATTATCACTGAGTGGCTATTTTAAAATAGTAACAAGGAACCCAGGAGTGTAGAAATCACCATACTGGATCAGAACAGTGCTCTACCTAGATTAGTATCCTGTCAGCAACAGGGGCAAGTCCTTGATGCTTCTGACGAGGTATACAAAAAGGGTCAGGAATAACCTGCTACAGGGAAAGTTTCTTCATAACACCAAATAGCTAGAAGTTATTTTATACCCTGAAACATGAGGAGTAGAAAATAGTTATGATAACTGGGAGAGGACAGAGGAACACAGTTTTCACTTGATGAATTTTGGCTATGAAGTCTCTTAAATCTTATTGACACCTTTGTTTTTTAAATTTTTAATTTGGATAGAAGAGTATATAGATGTGAAATTCAGAAACAGCATATAGGCGTTGAAAAATTTGGACCCACACGACATTTTGAATTATTTGTAAATAGATTAAAAGTACTTTTATTTTTCCCAGTTCAACCTGGCTAAGGTCAAAGTTGTTTTCTTTGCCTCTGAGCTGGCTTATTTGAATGCAGTTTTAGCTTTTTAAAGAAAGTACTGAGGAAAATTGCAGCCCATCCAAAACTCTGCTGTTCATCCTCAAACTCATTCCAGGAAACATTAACACATTGCTCCCACTGCACTGACTGCAAGATACTTCTGGCTCTTCATCCATGTTAGTTGGTGAACTCTGTTCCGTGTTACAAACCATCTTGAAATCTCTACTCTGCCAGGTTAATCCACCTCTGTATCTTATCCCATTGTATTGCTTTTCTTGGATGATGGATTTATAATTTGTTCATTGAAATGCTACTCAGATAACTATCACACTGACTTTCTTATACTCATTTATTAGAATCTTAACTTTACAGTGGGGTATAAGTGTGTTGAGGTTTACATTGTTGTATTTTAAAGTCCTTCAAGACTTTTTTATTAAAATAAGCTGCATATATCTAACATTATTGATTCATTATTATCAAATTGACAAGTAATCCTGAAGACTGATATCTAAGAATCAAATAAGATACAGAGCTAGAGTTAAGCATCATAATAAACACAAAATGTTATTCAGATCATAGAAATTAGTGACAGAAGTCAAATGACTGACTTGATCATCTTTTTTATTTCCTGGCCAGGACAGACTACGCCAATTCAGAGTTAGTTTAGAGTAGTTAAAACATAACTTACAAATACAGTATCTTCCAGTACTGCTTTTCACACTCCCTGGGATAGTGCATTGCTAACAGAAGTTAAAAATCTTGTCACTCTTCTGCTTGAGGTAACGGAGATGAGCAGGCTCACTATTTCAACTGACATGGCACAGGAGCAAAATGATAGGCACAAAAACAAGAATCAGATTAGTTGTTGAAGGGGGTTTTCTCCTACTCTGGAAATATTCCATCACTAAAGAGAGTTTTTTCAAGAGGACTTTTGCCCTTGTTGAAATAAGTATATGAAAATCTGGACTTCCTTGTTTATCTTTGTGATGTTTCTATAGATATCACGGTTAGTAGAGTGAATAACTGTTAAACATTGCAGATGATTGCTTTCAATCCTTGTAGGAAAGTTGGTTTTTTAAATATATGTCTATAACATTAAACATTTGTATGTGTACATGTACAAACACACCTCCTCTTAAAATCTTGTTCCCCCCACCCCCGATATTGTAATATAATTTATTAAACTTTCTTCAGGGTACCAGCTATATACAATTTATACTACAGGAATTGTACCTTTCTCTGCCATCACACAGATGAAATGAAGAGCAGACATTTTCCACAAAAGGTCAAATGCTGCAGTCTTTTCACAGTTTTACTCAGTGATGATTCCAGCAGTGGGGACAGGCTCTGGCAAGGGAGATGCTGCAACAAGCCTTTCCCTGCTGCCTCCCCTCTGCCAGAACCTTTCACTGACACATGCAGCTACATAGCACAGTGTGGACACATCCTGCATTTCACATTGGCGTGTAGCTACACATAACTCTACATGGTGCCTCCAGTGGTGTGCAGTGTAGATGTAGCCTATGTGTATGTCTGCACTGCAAGTGAAAGGTGTGACTGTAGCATAGGTAGGCACATCCATGCTAGCTTTAATCTAGCATAGTGGCAGCATAGATTTGGTGGCATCGGCATCAGCATGGGCTAGCAACTAGAGTAGGTTCCTGGAGAGCTTGTACTCTGATTGCTGTCTATTGTTACCTGTGCTATCTAGATCAAAGCTAGCGTGGGCATGCCTACTCATCCTGCTGTCACACCTTCTTTTGCAGTGTAGACAATACCCTGAGACTTGAGTATAGCATTTTGTTATTTATGCTTTAATGGGTGTGATTTATGTGAGAGAGATGCTTTGGTTTAATGGTTCAAGCACAGGTTTGAGAGTCAGTTAGTCCTGACTTTCATTCCCTGCAGAGCAGAATTAATAAATTGTTCTGCTTTGAGGTGTGAGACTTGATATATCCACTCCTGAACCATAGCCAAAAAGCACTGATTGACCAGTAACGGGTTTCAAGTCTGAGATTTCACAAACCATCAGGATACTCAGTGGGAATTTGAGAATTTCTGCTCTTCAGTGGCATATAGGTTCTAGCCCTTGTTTGTCTACAAAGTGAATCATAAAATCATATCATTGTGATTATTCTTGAACTTCTCTCCTACACACTTCAGTTCCAAAATTATTTTAGCAGTTGCTTCTATATCTCAAAAAACACTAGAGCCAGCAGCCGGTGCTGTAGTTGTTGCCTTCTGCAAGGTTGGAACCCAATTTTTAAATGGGCTAAGCTGAATTATCTGTGTTTAACTCTTGACAGTTCATAAGATAACAACTGACATGGCGGTACCAGTTTTTCATTCTGTTTTGTTAACTATTTTGGGAAGTGGTTTATGAGTGTTCTCTCAGGGGTCTTATACACTGCTAATGTCATAGAAGACATCATGTCAGCCACCAACATCAATAGCAGCAGAACTGCCAAATGGAATTGAAAGCTTAACAAATAACGTACCTTTTATTAATAGTGACAAGTGCTTTTTACCTTCTGAACTTTTAAACTCTTGGGCTGAACAAACTAGATATGGTTTCCCTTTAAGATTGCCCCCTTTTATATTCACTTTATTGTATCACATAAAATGTAGACTGACATGGACATATAAGTGTCTCACCAGGTTTAATTGACATGGTGGTAAAAAAGGGTCCAGCTATGGGAACCTTCTGTCTACAGTAGGGTCCCCATGAACATTAACACTGGTACTGCTAAACTGGTGGTAGCAGACCTGGCCTTTGCTGTCTGCCTTCTGTATTTTCCACACAACCCCAGAACACACAGAGTTAAAGGCAATTTTTAGCATATGGCTTTAAAAATAACTGACTTGGTTTTTTTAAGATATGGTTATGAAGAATGTCATATTTTCCCCATTAAAAAGTAATTTTTCAAGACTGTTTTCCTTAAGGGTAAGAAGGTATTCCCCATCCCTGTGTTGCAATTTTCAGCATCGCAGTTTCTAACTTATCACAGGGACAAGACTGCAATCTACAGAGCCTGACTTAGGTGCCTAGGCTCCTATACAGTGAATGGGGAGGATAGATGCCTGAAAATGGGATCCACAAAGCCCATTAGCAAGTGGGAAGCCACCTAAGCTAGCCAGTGGGAAATGCTAATCCTGGCCCTTCTCACAGAGATAAATCTGGGCTGCAGGGAGATGCGTAGCTCTGCTAATGATCCATGAACTGGGGGAAGATTGGTATTCAGCTACTTAAGTTGCATGTGTGGTTCAAAACATAATGGAGGTGGACAAGGGCCCTCCCTTATAACCTGTAGCCTAGTGGATACTAAGGCACTCACTCAGGATGTGGGAGACCCCTTGGTTCAAGTCCCCCCTCCAGAGGGAGTAAAGGGATTTGCCACCTCTCAGGTGATTGCCCAAACCACTAGGCTAGAGAATAATTCTGTCTGTCATTGCCCCAATTAATTTTTCATTATTCAATTAAAGTGAAACAATTTCAGTAGGAGAGATTAAGGAAGATCCACATAAACATATTCTAGTGGCTAGGGTACTCATCTGTGAGGTGGCTGATCCCTGTTCAAATCCCTTCTCCCCTCAGGAAGAGGGGAGCTTGAACTGGGAATCGTCCACATCCTGGGTGAGTACCCGGTCCACAGGGCTACAGAAAGCTCATTCATGGCCCCAGAACTTGTCTGAGGGACCCAATCAGGTAGATGGCCTCTGAGTACACCTACACAATCAGGCCCCCAATATGCAACATAGATGGCTTGGCTGAATGCCTCTCTTCCCCAGTTTTTGAAATGCTCTGGGGTTTAGATGAGAAATAGGCCTCTGGATGCCTGTTGTAAGGCAGCAGTGGATATGCCCAGAGGCAGAAACTTAGGCGCGGATTGAATTTAGGTGGCAGCTGGCCAGCAGTTCTGTGGATCACAGTGATGCTTAAAAAAAGGACTCGGGCACTTGCATATCTTTGTGGCTCACACCCTGTGTTCTTACACTGCCCTATATCACATTTTTCCATCTTTTTGGCAGCAGAGGACTGAACTTAATTACCATTGAAGTCTGTCAGTGTTGCTTTAAAATTGGCTGAAGGTGTTGCTGTTGGGGTACATGAGACTGATTCCTTCTACTTCCAGACTTCAGGCTCCTAGTCTAGTGTGCCAAGCTGCTGCTGGGCTGGAATATTTCAGGGTTTATAAAATGTTCATAGCTTCATTTTCCTCCAGGCTTGAGATTCAAACAAACAAACAAACCTCTTAACCCCTACAATTAAAAGATTCTGTAGCTTGTCATCTTTTCGTTCTCTGCCTTTTTTACATAGTTTGGGAATATTTAGTGCAGTGGTTCCCAATCTTTTTGACTTGAGGTGCACAGATATTATTTTTACAGCCCCCTCCCCACCTCTCCCCAATGCAGCCAGACAGGAGGAGTTCATCAAGTAGGTTGCCTCCCTTCTTGCTGATCTCCCCTCCCCCTGGCTGCCACAGGGAAACCGCATGCATCCTGTAGCCCCCATGCACTCCACCTGGGTCCCTAGGCAGTGGCTTCCTTCTGCAGTCGGGAACGGGAGATCAGGGACCCAGGTGGGCCGTTTTGCCCTGCTTCTTGCTACAGCCAGGGAGAGGGAAGCGCTGATCTCCCATTCCCTTGGCTGCAGCAAGGAGCTTGCACCCGTCTTTTAGGCCATGCGCTCTGCTTGGGTCCTTAGGGAGTGGCTCCCCTATGCAGCCAGTGGGAGGGGAGCAGTGTGCCACTTTGAAAGCCCCTATGAGCCACTTTTGGCTCACAGGCCACAGATTGGGAACCACTGATTTAGTGCCTGCTCATACAGGCCTTAAGCAACTGACTTCAGAGTTTTCCCTGAGTAAGGACTACCAGATTTGGGCCCTTACATTATATGAACCCTGGGATTTATCATTTAACACTAAAGAGCCAACATATATATGTACATACAAATATATATATAGGTCCATTTTGTGCACCCCCATTTCTTTTCTCTTTTCCATTGGTTCACATTTCTAATCAATTGTGGGATTTTAGCTCTTTCTCCCAGTGGGTAATCTAACGGCTAGAAGGAGGCAGATGACTGGTTAGAAAAGGTATTGCAGGTGTTGTTTGTCTTTAATCACTTAAGGTATTTCCTTACATCATTATGTGCAGATCAGCAGCTAACTCAGGAGAGGAATTGTAACATTTCCATACTACTTCTTTTCATGAAGAGTGTTGTGCTCACATATTTGTGTTTATTTAAGAAATGACTTTTGAAAAAGTAACTTACCTAGAATAATTGTGGTGGAACAACAGAAAACAAAATTTACATTTAAACCATGAATTTCCAAAGGAATTTATATTTATCAATGAAGTAGGTAGCTGAGAGGCTGGATTCTGATTTAACTGAGTTCCATTCCACTACACTGTTGAGGCTGTTGGGAAAGCTGTCACAAATTTGAATAATCCCATTTTAAAAGTTTGTTTTGGCAAGCTGTATCTGTAACCATAATGTGTATTTTTAATTTCCATTGAACCAGGTAATGGGTTCTTTGAAGACTACAGCAGGCTTACACTTCTGAGTGTAGACTTCTGTAGCCAAGGGACGGTCACATTGTTTGAGCTCCGAATTGGTTGAAACATTTCTGGCATGTAATCCATGATTGGATTTGAAGTAATGTTCAAAATAATCCCTAGCTCCTTCTTTTAAGGTAAATTTGTAGGCTCAGCTTTGAGTCTGTGCATTGGGAAATATGTTTGACTTGGTTCTACTAAGTGTGTGGATAGGCATGCTGCTGTTAGAATGCAATGCTTGTTCCTTCTTTGATGGCAGGAATAGTTTGTGTTACTGGTTTGGCAGGCGGAATATTTATCATTCGGATTGTCACAGTCTCCCAAACTCATCTGAGAGGATTACATTTTACAGTGTTTCACCAGTCATCACCTTGGGGGAGTTAGTTGGTACCTTTTACTAAAAGTTCAAGTTTGCTTTAATAGAGTGCTGTACTTTGAGAAAGAAAGGTATTGACTTTGGTGTAATGCTCACTTTTTCCTAATGAGGTTTTCACACAGTTTTGAAAAAAGAAGCGGGGAAGGGGGTTCTTTGAAATAGTTACTATGCTTCTCTTTCCCATTTTATCTGTTTCCAACTTTTTCTATTATATCTGTGCAGTGAATTGGGAGGGAGAGATAACTATGTATGGTGCTGTTTCAGGAAAGAAAGGTGGTGTGAATAAAGGGGGAACAAGAGGTGCAATGGGGAAAAAGTCAAATGCATTTTCTATGGAAAGAATTACAGCACAAATATAGGACAAATCATAATATGAGGAATTCTTAACAAAAGCTAGGATGCACAACCTCATGTTTGTAACAGGCCATAGGTACAAGAGGATCTGTGTCCTGCTGTCCCTGAGATGTGGTTTTCATCATTTGATCTTTGTTGTTCTTTTTTCCCCCTCAATAATATTTCTGTTGTTGGCAATGCCTGCAGTGGGGAGTGATAATGGACATTTGTGAAAGCAGAGCCGCAAAAATAAAATTGATTTGACTAGTGGTGTTAAAAGGTTTCCCCAGCCTCAGCCATTGTGTTAAAAATCCATGTGATTCCCTAGCTGTAGCCAAAGGTGGAACCTAAGACATTAGTATATGCTGCTCTTTAAGTTGCCTTGGACCTTTTGAATATGAGGAATAGTCTGTCCTTTTGTTAGTCAGAATTCTACACAGTTTGAGCAATTGGGAATGAGCTATTCCACCAATTGCGGTTAGCTTGTCCCCTCCCTTCCCCCCCTTTTTTTAACCATAAAGTTCATGTCATTTCAATTTATTGATGAGAGTGCATATTTGCTTACCAGTCTTATTTGGCAGTAATATTTGTGCATCTAGACATATTACACAATAGATAAGAACAATGGTCCATCACTATAGCTCAATAAGACAACTTCTTTCCACCCCTAAAATGCTATCCATCTCAGCCTCTCTGCCACTCTGCTTTTCAACCCCCCTGTTTACCAACCTTAGTAAAACCTGGAAATAAAGACAGGTCTTTGGGGACCTCCCTTGGTGGTTAAATGAGATGGTTCTTTCTGGGGGAATTTAACTTGGGAGCGGAATATTTAGACAGTTTTATATAGACAGCTGTGCAGAGTGATGTAGATTTTGTCACTGTCAGTCTCAGCAGTCGGACCTCCTGGGGGTACTGATACAAGTATCTGTGAGAAGGAGGAGGGACCAGAATGCTGATATGAAGGGTGAGGAGGGCTGGGGAGAACACTTCATTGGGCAAAGTGTAGACCTATGTCATGTTGGGCAACCCTGCTCCTCCTGTGAAAAAAGAAGTGGTATTCATATTTTTCTGTTTTCTGTGTATCTTCTGTGAAGCTGATAAAACTTAGTGTTCTGTACTCTCTGATATTTGAAAAAAGAGAGAGAAGAAAGAAAAATGACTTTGCTTTTTCTGTCATTAAATGGGGTCAAAAGTATTCTCCCAGCTACTCAAATTTAGTCATACTGATTTATTATTTTACATGGAATTAAAAATAGCTGTTTTCTAATTATTTTAGCTTTCTGTCACCATTTCTTGGATGCAGTGTCTTATAGTTGTCGAACAGACCAGAGGGCAGTGCTGAATTCAGCTGCTGGGGTTGGGATAAGGCCTTTTCATTTTGCATTATCTCCTATCAGTTAAACTGCTGGAACTCTTCCTTGAAGTGCTCCCCATCTCTGGTGAATTCTAATACTGTTGCAGGACAGCCAAAGTCCAGATTTATGTATGAGATGTGTTATGGATGGCCAGCATAAGAATGATTTAAAAATATTCTTAGAATATTCAATGTTCTTAATGTTCTGTTGACTCTGATTTCCCATATGGCAGCTGATACAGAAGATGTAAATTATGAGTCTCTCAGTGGATTTAATGCAAATGGTTATTTGAATGCTGATCAATAATACTTGGCATTAGTTAAACCAAAAAAGTTAGTGTTTGTCAAGGTAGGAGGATTATTTTATACTTTCTGATTTTTTAGAATCACTTACAAGCTCAGCAAATAGACTACGGTATTAATAATACCATTGTTTTTGACACATGTCAAATCACATTAGTTTACTTGAAAGGGCACTGTTTCAGTATGAAATTTATCTGCTATTAAAATTTGTGAAATATCTGGTATGAACAGAGGACATATGGTGGGATGGTTTTATTGTCATACAGGTTTTATCTGTATGAATTTGGGCTGGCCATATTACTCATGAGAGTGGAGCCATGAATGAGTTATGCCAACCATATTATGTAAGTGCCAATAAAACATGTACCGTATCCCACCATAATGCCTTATGTATATTCCTATGTTTCTATAATTTCCATATATTCCTATATTTCTATAAAATCTTTTAAGAGCATTTTTAATATAGTTTTTAAAAATTGGGACTATTTTTCATATGCCCTCTAATTGTAAATTCAGACTGTCTTAGTTGTGAGTCAAACTATACAGGGCTCAGAGGGAGAAAAATTATAACTGATACACTTTAGAAACCTCAAATCATCAAAAACATCTTTTCTATACATAGACATGCTGCATAGTCTCACTTGTCCAGTTGTACAAAACTCCCATTTCTCCTAATGATGGCTAGCAAGATATCAGATCTTAAATCTGTTATTAGGCAAGGTCTGAATATTATTCATTTTACACCTCAGGCCAGTAAAAAAAAAAATTGGAGAAATTCTACATTTGGTGGGAAAGTAGAAAACACACTGGCATTGCTGAGTTTTTTTAAAAAAATTTAAAGGAGGGACTGCAAGAGGATGCTTAAAGATATAGAGTGTCAATAGCAGTCCCACTGGAAATGGATTAGTGGACCAAGTGCAGATGAGACAGTTTGGCCTGAATATTTCCATGCCTGCTAACTGCCTCATGCAGAACCTTTTGGGAAACTTTCAACTAAAATGTTTCCGTGGTTTTTCTGAGAATGAAGTTAGGGGAAAATACCTGGTTTTGCCCTTGTTAAAACCATGTCAATGAGAAGCTCTGACATAACCATGCTTTGCAGCAAGGGCTTGAACATTGGCACGTGGGTGGGGTCACCTGGTCTCTGGGATGTTCCTTTTACCATCCCTGTGAAAGTTCATCAAAATTTGGGCAAATCATGATCATCTGAAATATCTCAGTTTGCATATGCTTAGTAGTGACTTGTTAGAGTTTGGCACCTATATTCTCAAAGGACTCCATCTGCACTGAGCATGCTCCATCCCTTCATAGCTCCTGAGTGCTGATTGGACTGCACATGCACCATTCCCACTGAGTGAATGAGTGTGCTGAAGCCCAGGGAAGCAGAGCCTGAGCAGGACTTCCCTTGCAGTTGCTCTTCACAGCTCCCCGAGGCTGCAGTGGCCCTGGGCACCAGAACTAAAAGCGGGGAGAGGGTCTCTCCTGTGCTCTTGTTGGTCTCCCTGCTGATGCCCAGGCAGTGTGAAGGAGAATGAGGAAGCAGCCACACTGGAGTGTAGAGAGGTGAGGAATTGAGTGGATGAGGCGATGAGTTTTAGGAGCTGGAGGGTGGATAGGAGCAGAGGGGGAACAGAGGACAGGAACCAGTGGGAAGCTCAGGGAGATGGAAGGTGGGAGATGGGAGAGAGGTGACTGAATTGGGTTGGAGGTGGTTGATGGCAGCAGAGTGGGGGCTGACAGGAACCAGGTTTGAGGTGACTAGTAGGACCGGTGGGGGGAATAGGAGCAGAGGGGAATAGAGACAGGCTAGAGGTACAGGGACAGAACAGTCCATAATTACTTGCACGCATTCCCCTGCAGAGTCTGGAATTGTATGTCATGAAGTAATGAAAAAGTGTATAATGGCGCGTACACACAGGTGGGATGAATTAAGGTTGTATGGGTAAAAGTTATTTCCTAACATTTGCGTGTGACTATGCAACTCTAACATTCTTTTAATATTGTTTTATGAATATAGTTAGATATATCGATAAGTATATCTGTCCTTCACCACCACCAAAGAAAACTTTGCTTTAGAATCAAGGTAACTTGAGTGCAAGTCTCACCAACATAATCACTAACAATTAGGGAAATCATTTAAGGCAAACTTAATTTCCATGCCTTAACACAAAAATGTCACACTACCCAAATTCACTCACAGATTCCTTACCTCTACAACAAACTCTCTTGGATTTTCAGCATACAAACATACACACCACACAGACAAGTGCATAATTTTAATGTCAACTTGATATTTTCCCCCATATAGAACTAACTGATTATGGACTTTGCCATGTCTGTAAATAGTATATGTTCACAGTTAAGAAAATAAGCTTGTGTGATGTAGATTTCAGAATGATGTGTGATTATATGTTGCAAGTACTTTTTTATGCATTGTGCTCAGTCTGATAGCAGTAGATTAAATCTTTACATCACCTCTGATATTAACAAATACATGTATGTGTTTTTGAAGTTCTTTATGCCAAGACCCACTTATCCATTTCTAAAATGTATTTGATTGTGGGGTTCCCACCTCTGTTAACGCATTACCGATTATCATTGTTAGAACCAACATTCGACTACTTTTTTCTCAGTGTCTGTACATCCAGAGCTGATACATACAATCTAGTCAAGATTTGGATTTCCAGCTGGAGGTATAAGAGGGAAATGGACATTGGGTCTTCTGTTTTTGTCAAACCAAAAGTGTTATTCAGCAGGTGAAAAATGTTTCTAGGTAGCTTGTAATTGCACTGGCTCCCTGTGTGTATCGTTGCTCTATTAATGGATAGAATGAGAACTGCCCACTTGTGAATCTTAAGCACTAAAAAGCATTTTAGCTTAGTGCTAAAAAGCTAAAAGAGATTGTTCTTTTTAACTCAAGTGGTAACATCTCTTATATTTAGGGTCTGAGAAGATTAACTTTATCTTTGCTATTGCTGTAAACTGCCAAAAAGTCAAGATGTGCAACAGGTTTGTTACAGATTTATAAGGTAATAAGTGATAGTAACAATCAGACCTTTCCATCAAAAAAAAAATTATACTTTAGTGGATGTTGTCAGTGCTCAGCACTGAGAAAATGAGGCCATGGATTTAGATTGCATACCAATAGGCATCCAAGCTTGAAAAATTTTGCAAGGGTGCTTCTTTGAGCTACTTGGAAATTTTATCCATAAGTTACTGTGTTTCGGACAATGAAGTTAAACAATTATATGATGTTTAAACTATTATGTTTAATATTTTTGGAAAACCTTTAGGTTTAAATATACATTTCTCAAACTGTTTTATTTTATGACTGTATGATTTCTAAAGGGTACTCATAACCAATTTAGAAGGTGTCATTCAAACATTCAAGTTTGCTGGAAAAAAAACACTTCCCCTCTACTTTTCTGGCCATTCACACAATATGTTCTGTATTTCAGTTATAAGTATTTTCTAGAGATCATGTAATGATTGTACGCTAAGGGGTGCTGAACAAGTAATATCACTTGATTAACTGACTATGCCTGTTACACAAGGAATCCTTTATTGGAAGTACAGTAACATAACATGTAACAATGGACAGTAATATTTAGTCTGAATGAGAGGGGTGGCAGGAGGAAAGAAATAGTTATGTGCTTATTTTAAGCATATGGAGCTACCTGTCCAGGACATAGCTGTATTCAATTTGAGGGAATTTAAATCAATATAAACTACCACTCTTCTCCCAATCCTTATTCTCTTGAGTGAGGGGAGTTCTAGAAGGGGGACAGAATTCAGTTAAAGGTTGCCTTCAGACAGAGAAGTTTGGGTATGACCTTCAACTTGTTTGCTAAAGGGGAATGAAACGTCTTTGTTTCCCATAATTCCTGTAATCTCCAGTGTTGCAAAAGCATTTTACAGAATACCAAGTTTAAGGTCTGAGGGCTGCTGGATATTCTAGGTCACAAAAGACACCTTTCCTTTTTGTAAGGCATGGGTAATTGAAGAGTGTGTGTGTTTTGATGGTGTTAAGATGCAGTTTGTTTGTTTTGTTTCTTTCATGTTGATTGCTGTGTTTGTTGCATATATTATTTCTGTTCCATTTGCTGTTTTTTAAATACCAACATAAATCAATCATTTATTTTTTGTTACCCAGTGAATATATTTCTTGTATAATAAAGAGGACATTTAGCCTCATCTGATTCATGCTTGGGACATGTTACAGAAAAGAAAAAAGGAACAGAAGGGAATCAGGGAGACAAATTCTGACCTGAGGAGACGACAAAGTGGGTGTTTGTGGCAGCATTTAAAACAAATTAATAAGGAAACTCTCTGAAAGCCACTTGTTTCTACAAGTGCTGGATTCTGCCCATAACAACTGTGAAAAGAGTCTTTGTAGCAAATCTACAAAAAATGTGGGTCCATTGTTTATATTTCAAATATATTCTATGGAGATTGTTTTTAACCCATGACTATTATTTTTTTGTTGAATATCAGCACTGTGTCTGAGCCTATACAGAATGTAGGGGAAGACACGGTTCATGAGCTAGAGAGGTTTCAGCCTAAAAGCCATAGGTCAAATCCAAGACATTATGGCAAATCTAGGGAAAATTAGATTTTTTGAACGACTGTTGAAATGTATTTGTTCTATATGTGTGTTTGAGATCATGTCGTCATCTAGTGGCTGGCCCAGAGGAAGAGGATGGAGCATTTACTACTGCTAGCTAAAGGGAGATCTCTGGCCCAAGTGGCAGAGGCTTTGTTTTTGGGAGAAAGGGTAATCTCTGAGTGAGTGAGTTACAGATTTTTCTAGAAATTGTCTGATTGTAGGCAGCACATAATTCATTATCTCTAACTCTTCAAAGTCCAACTGTCCATACATTCAGAATTTCTGGTGAATGCAGGTGCTATGACTAGATGTAAGGTTTCATTCAGAGTCGAAATTAGCTGCTGTTGGTTTATTTTTATTAAGAAAAATATATCATCACAGATGCTTTATAATAAGTATATCACTTTGCTTCAAGGTTGTCATTTGTTGACTCAGAGGATACTTCATTCATATTTCAAATAGCAGGAAATATTAAGCTACACTGCTCATAAGACAATATAATTCATATAGAAATAACCTTGTGGCTATTAACAGGTCTTTTTTATGGTAAATGTGAGTTCTCACAACTGGGACCATGCTTTTAATTTCCATTTGTAAGCTGGAAATTTGAGGAATTGGAGGGTTCTGACACTTCACAAAAATTGTGATTGGAAAAAGAGTCTTTATTTTCTCTAAAATCATTTTTCTCCAAAGGTCGTTCATGTTGGCAGAAGAGTTCCTCCAGGTGGAAATAGCAGCCTTCCCTCTTCCCCCTCCAAAAAAAAAAAAAGACCAGGAAGTGCTGTACCCCATCAACAGTGTCTTTCTGGTTCCTACGGCAACTGTTCCCCGTCCTGGCCATATGGATATACCTCTCTGCTGGCTGCTGGTTTGAGCAGCTGTTATAGGTTCAGACTCAGAGAACTAGGCTAAATTTTAAATTTAAGTTGTTTATCTTTGTATTGTCTTCATTTCATCTTAAGTGGCTTCTCCTTCCTGATTTTGCAGGGGCTGGGAGATAGTGATCTTCCTATGAATCCTGTATTATATTTTATCCTTCTTTCTTAGAAAGAAACGGCACTATGGGTGGGTGGGAGAGTTTTGATCTCTTTCCCCCTTTTCCATGATAGTAAGCTGTAAGATGAAGCTGCTTTTCTCTAGGTGCAGGGTTGAGTATCAGTTCCACGTCACAAAGATTAGAAGTTGTTCCTGAATCTCTGGAGATCTTCATGGTAGCTTAATGAAATTGGTTCCATGGTAGAGAGAAAAAGTTTGGACCCACCTAGTAATGATAGCCCCAAACTTTCTTTGTGGCAGCCATTTTATTTTGTTATGCTGCACAGCCCTTGAAATGGCAGAAAAGCCCAGGATTGTGGAAGCCTGGTTGGAGTTCAGCCTATCAGATGAAGACACTGACTCTAGCAGGCTTCTTCTGTCCAAGCCCCTTTCCTCCTATCCCCAGGGTCTGAAGTGGAACTGAGGCCTGACCATGTAGTAGGCGACATAAGACCCTCTTTTAAAAGATGATTTTAACTTTTATTTAGAGGAAGAGAAACTTGAGCCAGAACACAGAAGAGGATCCTCTCCTGGCTGGCATTAGTATGATTTCCAGGGGGTTCCCAGTTCATCACACAGTCCAGCACTTCTCAGATATGAAGGAGCAAGTCTGAACAGAACACTTTACAGGAAGCATTCAGCCGACCTGATGTAGTCAGCACAAGACCCTATGTAATGGATTGATATCAGCTAACCTTTCCCCCTCTCCCCACCCAGCCCAATGTCCACCTACTGGTAAGAGGAGGTAGGGTATGTAGGCCCACTTGCTTGGCTGATACAGGAGGACTCTAAGAAGCCAGATTAGCATTTAGGAAATTATCCTTTTTCTCTGTGAGGGATATGTGTTAAACCAAATTGTGAGTGCAGAGACATATACAGTGTTCAGGTTAATTTTGAACTAATGCAGTAAACTCTCATGTACCAGTTTAGGAGCCAGAGCAAAATAGGATAATGAAGTTACTACCCTTCTGTGCGTAAGCTTTGAGAGAGGCTTTCTGTCAGTGAGGCCAAAAGGCCAAGGGATTGGCAATGGAATAGAACTTCCCACCTCTCGGTCAAATCTGGCCCATGTAATGGCTGTATACAGTAGCCTATTGCATGTTAATGCCTCAAGAGTCTCAGTCCAGTTCCTAGTGGATAGGTTTCTACATTATAAAAAGACCCCACTGTCACAGCTGTTAAACAGCAACAGCAGTTCTGTGTGTCAGTCTGAGCAGAGAGGCCAAACGCTGACTGGGAACAGAGACTGAATTGCCCCCCTCACCCGAGAGGTGGCACTTGGTGAAATGATATGGAGAAGCTTGCGCTGTCGTTGCTCTTTGTTTTCTGCCGTTTGTGAACAGAGGTAATATTCATTTGCCAGTACTGTCAATCCAGCACCTTTAATGAGCACTAAAATTATCTTTAAAGAAAAAGGGCATGTGGAGTCAGACCCCAGTTAGTAGAAAGGAATCCAGGCAATCAGCTTTTGCTGTGTCATGGGTGAAGTGGTCAGGTACTGTTCATTTGTATGATTTCAGGTTTGTTTGTTTTTTGCTCTTGGAGGACAGATAAGAGCATTAAATCACTGAAAGGCGTGAGCTATAAAGCAGCTTCTCCTATTTTTATCAAGGCACAGACAGTTCAGGTGAAGTCACATGGACAAAAAGAGCAGCATAGCTTTCAGAAATTACCCCCAAGCAATTGAAAATGATTTATTAAAGTGTATTCTGAGAACATTATGGTTGTAATATAAATCCAGAGAAAAATCCAAGTATTTCAATTTGGAATTAAACCTCAGTTCCTAGGTACAACGTGGATAACGTTGCTGGGGTCCTGCACATCTAAGAAATTGCTGGGAGAAAACCTTGGTAATAAGCTCGGAGCTCTGACACCATCCTGGACATAAAAATAGACAGATGTCCTGGCTCTGGGAGGGCTGTGAGAAGGCTCAGTAGGCGGGAGGTGATGGACGCTCCCCTTACTTGCATAGCTTGTTGCACTAGTAACTAGCTCATTAACTGGGGCTAAGTTTATGCAGAGGATTTTTGTTGTTGTTGCTAGGTTTAGTTTGTTGTTTTTGGCTTTTATATTTAGTTAATCTTTACCCATTGCTAGAAGTACAGTCTGACAAATTTAAAGAGAACAAGTATAAATCCCTCTAAAAAGTAAACCATAAATTAACGGAAGGCAGTACATTCTGCTGTCTTGTCAACCTGTAGAACCCCAGTGAAGCTATTGGCAAAATGTGAAGTTAGGTAACAGCCAGTTTTGAGGTCCAACATTCGGATCAGTTCCACTTTGCTGTGGACTCCTCTCCTTTACGCCCCATTTACTCTTGTTTGTGCAGTAGCTGGCACTGTGATGCACTGGAGATAAACAGCCCCTGTGCCACACAGTGCTGCATGGGTAGTAGCCACTTCTATATTACACAACCTTCTTATCCTCTGACAGTGGAATGCAAGCCGGCAGCTACAAAGGCTTTGTACTGAATAGCTCTGTATGTCCCGTTCATGATTGAGGCTGAAGATGGCATCCTGTTTTATCTGTGTATTAGGAGTTTGATAACTTCCATCTGTGTTAGTTTTTGAGCATACACTTTAAATGATTTGGAAGTCATTTAGGAAACTTTTTTCTGTTTTATTTTTCAAACAAATAATGTATTATTTGTAATCCAGAAATTCAAATCTGAGCCATGTATTAAAATGTAGCTTGCAAAATAAAAATATGGCCAAGATACCAGCATTTTTTTTCTTGGGCTGCAGTCCAGCTGTTCATTGAACTGCTTTGCTCCTGCTGAGCAAACAGTAAGAAACGTATAACATGCGTGTGCCTCCTGTGCTGCCTAATGCTCTGCCTAACATGTCCTGGTGATTCAATGATTTCAATGACTCCTGCATTGGAAATGTCTATATAGTAGGATGCATTTCTATACAGTAACAGAAAGGTTCAGTGGTAGCTATCAAACAGCAAAACAGCCTTTCTGTTCTTTATTTTAGAAATCTTTGACTTAATTTAAATACCCAAATATGGCCTGACATTGACTTGCAGATTCAGAATCTAGGGCTTTTTTACATAAGGAGTTATTCTAGAGTAGCAGTTCCTGATTAACTTCACTTGTAGATGCTCTTATTTCAGAATTAAAAGTGCCATATTCTGAATTATCTTAATCCACTTGGATTAATCCACTTGGATTAAGATAATCAGGAATAGATAATCCACTTTAAATTCACACCCTACCTTATTCTGGTTTAATTTTCATGAGTAGACAAGCCCTTAATTTACCGTCACCTACCATTCAGGCAGATCCTACCCCAAAGAGGTAGACACATATGGAGACCCAGTTCTTGCCCAGAAGAACTCACCATTTAAGGTAGAGCAAAAGAAACACAACTGTCTAGAAGAGCATTTCAGTGCAGTGTTCTGAATACTGAAGGAAACATTGATCTGTGTTTACCTGCAGAATGTTGTTTCGGTTGCATTATTTAGATTTATAATTGAGCATTTTTTTACTCTATTCTGCTATGATTTCTGAAGCATATATGCATTGATGTAAATACTTTAATATTGTTGATGGCTTGCGAGTTTGACTGTTTATAACAAAAACAATTATTCTGTTCCTTTACCCTAAGAGTTGCTGCTATCCTTAGAATACCACTATGTAGGGTAGAGTTCGATTTAGAGAGGCAAAAACCAAACTCCTTATCTCCTGAGCACTGCAGAACTTAACTCCATAGGGGCTTCTTTTGTATCTCCAACAGCCCCTACTCTGGCATAGTATGGAAATGACAACAGTAGCAGCAACCAGCACTCCAAGACTCAGTGGGGAGAATTCCCTTCCTTTTCAGCTTCCATGTAGCCCACCTGCTTGGAGGGGAAGTAGGAGAAATGAGCTCTAAGGTTTGAACAATAGGATATTGAGTTTTAGGCAGCTCAGTCTAACTTTCCTTGAGAGAAAGTGGATGAGGTACTACCGTTCCCGGATGTGAAGAAGAGCTTTCTGTAGCTCGAAAGTTTGTGCCTTGGTCTGGAAATTCGGTGGCAGTCGACGGGAGGTACGCAAGGTACGCAGAGTAGCTTGCGTAAGTCCTGTCAACTGCTGTGCTTCCCTTCTGCGTGCTGTCTTCACTGCACTGCACCATTTGAGGAGGTGGATTACTAGCATTGACTTCCTGATCGATTGAGCAGATCTACACTGACCGCTCAGTCGATCCAGAAGGATCGATCTGACAGTGGCGACTTTGCCGCCGTAAGTATAGACATACCCTGTCTCTATCACCAACGGAAATTGGTCCAATAAAAGATATTGTCTCTCCTTGTCTCTCTAATACCCTGGGACCAACATGGCTGCAACAACACTATATAACTTTCCTTAATCCACTACTTTGGCTCAGTATCCATAAGGTACTCCCTCCAGTTGAAGAAGTCGTATTACTATCGTTTTGGAAACCAGTGATTTATATAAAGAAAGATTACTTCCAAACTAACCAAAGTCAATTGGTGAGTTATTTGTGGTTTTTATGTGGAGTGTGTGATATATCTTTCTGTATTGTGATGTCTGATTACTTATTCACAAGCTTTGGTGTCACTTATCTAGTCGTCTATAAATATTTGTTTCTCTTCCCCCCTCCTTCTTTCAGTGATCTTGATCCTGCTCCAAATAAAATCAGTGGGAACAGGATCAGGCCCTACATTCTATGCCATGTAGCTACAAACATTTTATTTCTGACTTGTTGATGCAGCCAGTATGATATGTACAGGGTTATTATCTTTTCTGTCTAGTGTAGATATTGGTGCTCTGCTAACTTCTTATTCCTATAGATGCTCACACAATCACATTCTAAGGATCACATTGAGTTGCTGCCCACATATAGTGGATTTTTTTTTACAGTTTTCCCTTTGGGGGCCAAATCTTTAAGACCTTACTCAGGCAAAACTCCATTTGACCGTGATGAGATTACAAAGGATCCATACATTGATGGGCAGCAGGATCAGCCTACATGTCTCATTTCATATGGGATGCAACGTCAAGGAAAAATGAGTTTCAAACATTCTCCTCCTAATGGGTTGGACTTTGTCCTTGCTCTGACACTAGGGGAAGAACTGGTAACAGGGCCTCTAGTACAAATTAAATGAATAAACACAGCATTATATTGACAGGCGTAACTTAATGAGGGCTATCTGACTGAGCCATGTTTTCTGGAATCCTTACGAGATACCTTAGTGACAAGTTTTCTATTGTCAAAATCGTGGAGAAACACACATTGTCTGAGTACACACTGAAGTTGAAACCATTGTGAACCATTGTTTTATTCTGATGTTATGAAAGATGATTTGATTGAGGAGTCTCAGAAAATCTCTTGCTTTTTTGGCTAAGTTGCAAAGCTGCCGGCATTGGGTAAATGAAAGAATAGTTTTGTGTTTTTGTGGAGAAATAATGTCCCAAATTTCTTTCCTCAGCACTTAATTTAAAGACAGTTGAGGTTATGGATTTAAGAACCTTATGATAATGATGCTGCTGTCTCCAGAACCTTAATTTATAATAATACTACAAGATTTCTACATTTTCTTGTCTTAATGGGGAAAAATAAACTGTAGAGTAATAATTGGGAGACATCAAAATACCTTCAGAGAGAGAAATTCGTAACCCCAAATTATATCTGCTGTTCAGTTTTTGTTAGCATACTTTATTGGGATGAGTCCTTTAGGTTCAACTCTTTGGTCACTGTAATATAAGATTATTACTCTTTTAGTAGTATATCCGTCAGTCTAGTAAATTTACAAATATAAATCAAAACTTGTTTCCAGCAACAAGTTTACACTGTGTTAGACATGACACACGGTTTTCGGCTACAGCTCGGGCCTGAAGCTGCTCCCCATTGACTTCAGCAGGAGTAGGGGAAGTGTGAGAATTGCTGATAATAAGAATGTCAGAAGGACTACATGAGGAAGTGGATTTATGAAAGGTTTCAAAAAATGAGAGAGAGGCTGCTTGGCAGATGATTTTGTTTCACTTCTGGGACTATCCAATTTCTGTTCAAATGGAAAGCCAGGAAAGTGCTCAGATTTTAAGCCTTTTCTGTCTATTTTTGGTGCAGGGTGTGTGTCTTTCTCTATGTTTGGAAAGTGACTGACACATTGTAGGTGCTACCTTGATCTAAATGAATAATAATAACAACGTTTCACTGATGTAGGGCCCACAGAAACACAGGCAAGAAACCTTGAAATTGAAGTTGTGTTCATCAGGATCCATGTGAGTGACTGAAAATAACATTTCTGAGGTTATGCAATGCAAAGCAACAGATAGCCCTTTTGCTACTCATGCTGTGTAAATCAACATTAAACTTATGAAAATGTAGTTTGTGGTGCTGACAGCTCAATAGTCCACAGGGATCTACTAACAAATGTAGCCAACACTTACTTCTTTTTGAAGGCAAAAGGTTTACACTGAATCAGGAGCAGGCTTCTCCCATTTAAGTGCATCTCAGGAATAATTTTAAGATAGTGTATATAGAGACTGTAATACCTTTAAAAATATTCTGACCATATTGGAGAGTGCTTAGCTGAAAGCTATTTGTTAGAATACAATGATGACAGCTGATAGCATTTCTCTCAGACTTTCACATGTAAAGATAGAAATACGGTGTAGAACAGTTTAAAACAAAAACTTTTACTTTTCTCTTTGGATATTGATATTGGGAACAAATTAGCAAATCTGGGCTGTGACCAACCTTTCATTTTTGAACATGGAAAAAGATCAAATAGTGGTGGACTAAAAATACTTCTTCTAAAATTGGACTGTGGGAAAAAGATGGGAAAGTGATGAAATGCAATAGATTAGTGTAATAGCATGTATGTGGCTAAGTCTCCTTTTCTCTGTTTATTTCACATCAGAACACAGACAGATGCATCTAAACTGTTTCTTTGCAATAGCCTGGCTTGGCACGAGATGTATGAGATGAAGCCTAAAAATGAGCCCTTATTAGTTCTTTAATAGGAAAAGAAATAAAATATCTAATGGAGGAGCGTGAGAGTGGAAATAGACAGCAATGCATCATGGTATTAAGAAACATCTGCAGGATGTATTTGGTATTTAGCTACATCTGGAATGCATGCAGCATAAGTCCCAAATCAGACTTTCATTCATGAATGACTAAAAATGTATACACCTACCCAGAATCTTTGGGCCAAATTCCACTGGTATAAATCCAACCAGAGTAACTCCATTAACTTCAGCGAGTTATTTTAGATTAACTCTGGTGTAATTTAGAAAAAAAATTATCCTTTCTCACCTACAAAAAAAATTCCTCGGAAGAGTTAATTGTCAAAAACTATTACAGAAGTTGTTGGAAAGGCTTTCTGTACAATTTTGAGACTTCAGTTAAAATGAAAATCATCTCTTGATTCTGACACGCTAACTCCTAGGTAATCTGATTTAAGGCCTTGCTCCTGCACAGATTTATGTAATTTTGTGTATTGTGAGTAAATCCCATTGATTCAGGAGCAACCTGATGCAGGTCATAAGAACCCAACTGTGTGCAAATGGAGTTGAGATTCAGTGGGTCTTCTCATGTATGTAAAGTTACACACGTACTTAAATCTTTGCAGGCTCAGGTTCTAATACAATAGCATTAATGGGAAATGTGAGAGAATGCATTAGAAGGACAGTATATGCTGTTATTAAAAGATAGGGAGTTTGTGGTAGCATGTGACTCCCATGAAATGGGAAGGGGGGGGACACAAAAAAGAGACATTTCTAGAAATTTAGGGTTATGGCTTCAGAGAATCTAGCCCATAGTCTGTAGTAACTGACGAGATAAATAATAGACCTTGTGGTGGGTGAGCTAACCAGTTAATAGAGAAGGTTTTGTTGGTGGTAGCTCCTTGTACAAGACTTCATCTTGCTGGGAAGTGGGTCTTTTTTCATATGAAGATTCTGTGGCAACCTGTAATTTAAAACTGTTCATTATTCACTGGCAAAGACACCCAGTTTCACATTGTAAGCATTTCACTTGAGTTAGATTTTAACTAAAGGAGATGTATTTGATTATGATTTGTGGCTCCCTTTCCAAGTAATAACTGTTAATTTGCTTCTCTAAACCAGCTAATGATAGTTTTAGCTGATGGTAAAGAAATGGTCATTCCTATTAGCAAGAGCTCCTCCTTATATATTTGAGAAGGAAGAAACAAGTACCGCTAAAATGCTACCATAAGGACATCTCTGTCAAAAGGTTTTCTGTAAAACTTTAGGTGTTGGGTTTTGTTTTTTTGTTTTTTTAAACAACACACTTTACAATGATCTTAATTAAAACAATCACATTTCTCAGCTACACAAGCAGATCAGAGTAGCAAGGGACACTGCCCATCATGGGTGAAACAAATTGGGAGAAAATTATGATGAATATTCCCCTACCACACCAAGGCCCCAATTCTGCAAGCTGAAACATGTGAGCAGCCCCAGAACCCTTCAAGTCGGATTTCGTGTGGATACAGTGGCCCACAAGACAGGGGTCTAAGAAAATACCTGCGTTGAATGAGAACTTAAACAAACAACCCAAAACAGAGTCAGATAACAGAGTCTCCAAGTTCAGTGTGGACTAGGCAAAGCATGCCTGACAACCCGATGTTTTCTAAATTAGCTAGGTTCAGTATTTCGGGATCCTTTCTAAAATGTGTTTTTCTTAAATGATTTTAATGCACTTTTATCTTCTCCACATTGGCCACTTGCGTTAAATAAAGCCTTAAAAAAAAATATTCAGTTCATATGGATATTTTTAGGGCCCAACCCTATTGCACACAAAATAGATAGGAGCAACTTCAAGGGCACAAACAAACATGCCAATAAGAGTGCCTAACTCTAGAGAAACCTGGGACAGGAGGAGATCTGCAGGAGAGCCCAGCAGACAGTGCCAATACAAATGCAGGATCTGGGAATGTCCATATACTTTGGAATATATCTTAAGAGACTTATTTTCTACATTAGGTGTGTGCAGATGATAATGAATAAATAATTACATGAAAAAAATGCACTTCCAAGTGCATGCTTAATTAATGCATGAAGGAACTGTAAAACTGGATATTTGTATACAACAATATCCAGCTGACTTTGTAACTCTCTGTGAGCCCAGCTTCTGGCTAGTTTGTGCAGGCATGGTCACATTAGGTGTGTAAATACACACACCCTTTGGCAACTTAATTGAACACGCATGATTTTCAAAACAGGCTCCAAGTCACAGATTCTCCCTTTTAGGGCACAGCCGGAATCCTAGTGCAGTGGAACTGCGCATGGGGACTCTTACATCTTTGGAGGAGAGGTGCAACATGCCTAAATACGCACTGTAAATATGTAAACCCTATGACTTACGTGTTAGTTGTTTCACCAGATCAAGTCATGGAAAATCTATACATATGATATTAATGATATCAGGTTCACAATACATAATTCATGTATTTATTAAATTGGTAAAATATTTCTATATTTGGTATATCATGTTTTCATCATATTCAAAAAGGTAACTTTTATGCAATTGAACATATATGTGTGCACATGTTGAAAAAATCTTTTTATGTTTTGTATAATATATTTATGTTGGCTTCTGTACACCTGGCAATGCTACACTCCTTACTGGATCTGCGAGTGTGAGAATAGATTGGCCTGTGTTAATGGTACAAAGTTAGTGTTGATTTTGGACACTGTGATTAGTGTGGATACCAGTGAGACATGGTACACCTGATTTGCAGATCAATAAGGTTTAATGTGCAATGTTTTTTATAAATACACTGGTTAGATACAAAGCCTAAAATTAACTACAGTATATCATACTCACTAAGCCTGGAGAGGTAAGCAGTTACTCAGAAGGCTGTATACAGGAACAGCTTTCTTTAGTGGCCCCACCAGGGAGTTAGTGGATTTTTTGGTCCAACCAGCAGCACTTCTCATGGAGTCAGGTGTTGATGGAGTGTCCCCCTTAGTCTAAGTGGTGACTACTTATACCTTTTTATAAACAATCTTCACATAATTATTTTTCATTATTATATATGCTAATTATTTACACTGGATTTTTACTTTTAACTACATTCTATTCTCACCATGATAATTGGGGTCATCAAAACAACATTTGGTGATAGGAGTGGTGGCGTAAAAGTATGCCTTTTGGCAATAAAACAGTGTACCCCCAGACATTTAAGGATAACTTGTTGTTTTCATCACTGTTATCTATGTGCAGCTGCAAGAAATACAGTATCTGTATTTTGTCTTATTATGGGCTGTGGTATGCAGAAACTGAGACATTTATAAGGTTATTTAGTCTTTGCTAACTGGAAGATGTCATGCTACCGGGGTCAGAATAGCCAAGCAAGCAACTGAAGCTATGCTAACCCTGTAGGACAGTGGTCAAGCAACTCAAATTGTACTGGGCCTCCCGCAGTTAGGAGGATATAAGCCACCTTGCATCCAAACTAGGTGTGCACAAGTCTACACTTACATTTGTCATGCACTGATATGTGTGTGCTCTCTATTATGCCGGCATAGTCATGCCACCTCCCTGAGCAGTGGTAAATCATGGTCAATGCAGTGTGAATGTAGACACTGTGTTACCCTATGTCCACCCATACAGTCCTCTAACAGCTATCCCATGATGCCTGCCTGACAGCTGTGGTCACAGTTGTAAGCGTCAGAGAGGATCAGAGAGACCAGAGTACCTCTCCCCTTTAAAATCCATATATTTTTGAAGTGCCTTCTCCAGATTGTCCAACTTGGTGAGCACAGCTAGCAGCTCTGCACTGTTGTGTGCTAATGCCCAGCTAACCATGCGGTCGACACTTTCTAGCTTGGAGTAGACAGGACCTGTGGGACCTCTGGACCTGTGAGAGAAGAGGCTGTGCAGCACCGCTACAGACCAGCCATAGAAAAGTGGACATTTATAAACAGGTTGCACAGTGGATGTAGCAGAAGGAGCATGACAGAGACCAGCAGCAGTGCCATATGAAAGCATAGGACATGGTGGCAGGCACACCTGAAGGCCAGGGAGGCCAACGGTCTATCTGGTGCAGAGCTGCAGACCTGCCACTTTTACAAATAGCTGCATGCCATAGATCCTAGCACCACCCCACACACCGCCCTGGATACCTCTGAGGAATCCAAGCCAGAGCCCCTTGGCATAAACATCAAGGACAAGAAGGAGGATGGGAGTCATGTGACTGGGAGGGGTCCAGCTATGCTGCTACCCAGGACCTATTTGAGACTCCATCACAGTTCAGTCAGTCCCAGGAGTCAAGCAAGGGTGAGCGCAGTGCAGGGGAAGGATCCTCAGGTAAGTGTGTAAATTTATTTCCCATTACATTGAGAGGGCCCCCAACTTAGCAGGACACAACCACCAACATTTCATTACTGTTCTTGTACTGCTACTTGTTCTAGTACCACAAAGAGAGGTAGTTACCTGATTTTCATTCCCCTGTAGAGTTAGGCACGGGGGAACCTGTGGAGCAGTTTATTTATGTACAAGAGAAGCCCTTTGAATTGTCTTGAGAGATTTGAATGAAACTTTCCTGGAAGTATCTGCAATCCTCTCCTGAAGATTCTTACAGATGGCAGCCTCCTTTCTTTCTCTGTGGAAACTCCTCCACTCCAGTCAGTGACAGGCACCATTGCAATAAACAGGCTAGCAGCATAGGGGTCCAGGCAGCTTCGGGGTACCAGCAGCAGCTGTGCCCTCTGTGCCTTCGTTATCCTCAGGAGTGAGAGATCAGATAAAATCACCACCACCTGCAGAAAATGGTGCCAGTATTCAGTGCCATTGCGCTAGTCTAATAGTTTCATACAACCAAGTAAATCCTTCCTTATTTCACTCAGCCCTGGTGGGCCACACTCACCTGGTTGGTGCTGCGAATGGCAGTGTGCACAAGCATTCCCAAGCAGCAGTGTCAATGAGCATGACTTGTTTAAAAGTTTAGGGGAGCGGGGGAGGGGAGTTCTGAATCTTAACTTTTGCTTTCCGTTGTGACTGTACTGACTGACTCCCTTGTGTCTTTTATCTGTGCCTGCTGCCATTGAGGCCTTATGGGGTTCCCCCTCCACACCGGTAAAATGCCTGAGCTGGATAAGGAGGGGGAAAGAAGATCTTGCTGACATGTTCAGCAAGATCTTCAAGGTCAGTGCTGCATCAGACCATGAATAGAGAGCCTGAAGGATGAATATCGCAGACTGTTTGGAGAAGGAAAGAGCAGACAGGAGATAGGCCTAGGACACCCAGCAGGAAAAGGAGAGGGAGATGCACCAGGGCATAATGGGGCTACTTTGGCGCAGACACAGATGCTGTAAACTGCTGTTGTCCTATGGGTTTAATGATCATAGGCTTGCCTCCCTTTGCAGTCTGTGAAGAACTGCAGTATAGCACTTCCCTACAAACCCCTCACCATTCCATGTGGCATCAGGGGACACATCTCCACTGCTCCACATGGTGGGCGTTACAGACAACCACTGCTTCACATACACTGGCTGCGAGAGCCACAGCTGATGCACGTGTAGCTAAAATGCTCATGAATATTCCTTCCCCTTACTTAAGCTCAGTTCCATAAGTATAAAGGTTAATGTATTTGCTTTTACCTTGCACAGATCTGTTCTGAAGTGTTTTTGTTACTCAATAAAACTTCCTGGTTTAGAAAGTCATTCATCTGTATTGGTTCCCAGCATTTGCTGCACAGTGCCTGGCGGTAGTGAAAGCCCCCACTTGTTGTTGCACACTTGACACAACTCACAGGGTCAGTGGCACTGTGAAATAATCATAACTGTATAGCAAGTACCACAAACAAATAGGGGATTGTCTTATATTCATTGATGTACACCAAGCACAACATGCTTCCTATCCAGCCCCAAACTGCAGGGCCAGACAGAGCACAGTACACCCCAGTCCTTTACTGTGGCTCACTGTCAGACAAAACGCTCTTTCAAAGCATTCCTGAGCCATATAGCTCAGCACTGACCTCCTCTTATAGTCCTTGTATCTTGCTGTTCAAACTTAGCAGACAACTGCTCCACATCTGCCCCATGACAACTTTCTCCCCTTTGCTTCACAGATATTATAGAACACACAGCAGGCAGCTATAACCGTTGGGATATTTTTCTCACTGAGATCCAACCTTCTGAGTAAACACTACCACCTCCTTTCGTTCTACCCAAAGTGCATTCAGCTGGCATTTGGCACCTGCACAGCTGATAGATGAATCTTTCCTTAGTACTAATGAGGTGGCCGGTGTACGGCTTCATGAGCCAAGGGAACAAGGGATAGACCAGGTTCCCCAGGATCACTATTGACGTTTTAACATCACCAATGGTAATCTGCTGGTCAGGGAAGAACAGTCCCGTGTTCCTTAAGATGTGTTATGTACCTTCCCTGACCAGCCCACAATGATGTTGGTTGGTGAAGCATCTTTGGTGATCCACCAGTGCACGTGCAACCATAGAAATATAGCCCTTTCTATGGATTTACTCTGGCAAGGTGATCTGGTGCTAAAATAGGGAATTGCCACCATCTGTTGCTTGCTGCACTGCAGTTTGGGAACCCCATTGCTTCAGATCCGCCCATTATGTCCTGCACATTGCTGAGAATCAGAGTCCTGACTATCAAGAGACAATGGTCCTGTACATTTGCATTACAACAACTCCCACTGTGGATTTTCCAATTGCAAAACAGTTTCTCCCTGAGCAGTAGCAGTCTGGCATTGCAAGTTTCCACAATGCAATCTCCACTCACTTCTCCACTGTCAGTGCAGCTCTCATTTTGGTGTCCCTCTGCTGGAGGGCTACAGTGAGCTTGGCACACAGATCCCGGAATGTGTCCTTGTGCATCCAAAAGTTCTGCAGCCACTGCCAAACTTGCATTGTGATGTGATCCCGCCAGTCAGTGCTCATTTCTTGGGCCCAGAAGCAGAGCACCACCATTTGCAGCTGCTCTGAAAATGCCACCAACAGCTCTGAATTGGTTCTCATTATGTCCCACAGTAGTCTGCCCTCCAGGAAATTGTCATGTTCCCCCATGGCTCCTCTTGCAGCTCTGTGCTTGCAATGCTCATGACCATAGTGCAGAGCTGTGGAGGCTCCATGCTTCTGTCAAAGGTGGACCCGCAACAAGTCCCACTTGGGTTTGTGGAATGTACAAAATAGGTGTGAAAATTGTGAGATAGAGATGGCATTATGTGGAGGAGAAAGCTGCATGATGCCAACTTGACTCTGCAGTCCCAGTCACCCCTGCACAACTCATTTCTGTCCCATTGTGATTCCCAGAACATTCCAAAAGACAGCGTGCTAAATGGTGGCGAATTGCACACTGGGGTACCTACCCATGGTGTATCACACTGTGAACTGAAGCAAATACTCACTCCTGCTGACTACATGCCGTGCTAACTTGAGCCAAGTATGCATGCACACAAGCGATGTAAAAACTGCAGTGGTTTTATGCCACTGTAACGTGCATTGGCACGTTTGTAGTGTAGACATGTCCTTAGTTTCAGGGTTTTTTAATGTCTTTTTGAATGGTTTTCCCACTGCTTTCAATGTTCTCCAACAGTCTCGCCTTACTCCTGAACTCTGCCGCAAGCCATGGCCTGTTTTCTCCGCCTCCGTCCCGGTCTGCGTGGGTTTTTCTTATGATAAGTTTTGGCCCTTAGAGTGTGAACAGGGCTTAACGGTTTGTTGGATCAGAGTGACTTCCACATATGCTTAATGTCCTTGATGGCATCTTAGTCACTGAGGTAGATGTGCAAACATATTGAGCACTGCAAAGAAGTAACAAGATATATGGTCGTGTCTGCACGAGGGCAGCCACAGCAGTTCAGATATAGCACCGTAGCTATGCCACTGTAGTGCCAGACTGTAAATGCTTCCTAGAGCAACTGAAGGTTTTTTCCCCATCACTGTAGGAACTCCACCTTCTCCAGTGGCAGTAGCTAGACTGATGAATGCATTCTTCCACTGACCTAGCTGCGTATTCACCAAGGACTAGGTTGGCATAGCTACAGTACTTAGTGCTGTGTAAAGCTAAGCGCTGTAGTTAAGTTGACTTAACTTTTAAGTGTAGACCATGCATAAGTTCTGATGTCAGAAGTAAGTTTTTCCACTGTACCATCTTTCTGTGTTGTGTTTCTACTGTCCAGAAGTAAGTTTTTCCACTGTACCATCTTTCTGTGTTGTGTTTCTACTGTCAAGCCACCAGACTTCCTTCTTCATCTGCTCCTTTTCAGTTGGCTCCTTGCCAGCGAGCTGTGGTATAAAATCTTGAGCAATCCTGTGCATTCACCATACACCAGCAAAAACAACCCATTCTAGTAGCTGTCTATTTTTCCCTCTACTCTAACAGTTGGGTAAAATAACTAAATGCTAGCTAACAATTTAAGATGTAGTTGTAATGGATGAGTAAAGTTTATAGAGTGAAATCCACTTCATGTACATAAAGCTGAATATTTGGACTTCTATGCACATGGAATGCAGCAACGTTGGGGAGGTGAAATCCTCTCCCCTGACTTAGGTTCAAGATTCATGGCTGCTGCACAGCCCCCTGGGGCCACTATTCCAGATGTTCAAGGTGGCTGGATTTCTATAAAGATGGATCTGTGACCCTTCCATGGCCTGCTTCCAGTGTGACCTTTCTCTCCTGACTGTGCAGGACTCATACAGATGCGTATGATGCGAAAGGGGGTGTGCAGACTCCTGTGCAGATGCTCCTGCAGCAGGCTGCCAAGTGCAGCCCCTTAATTGGTGTGGCTTTCTGTTTTCATGTATATCAGGCATGAATTTCACACCATAGTAGTGATAGACATTGGAAGAAATTGGTGTTGCCCACAATTTGCTAGCCAAGAAGTTCTCTGCTTACATATGGGACTTCAGTGAGGTTGCTTAAATGCTCTGCTGGATCAGGACCAGAGTGCTTCACACCAGGCAGGAGGGACCCCATTGCGAGGAACACTGTGAAATAATATGAATTATATATTCTTTCTTTTAAAGCTATAAGAAATTGTTCATTCTGATTTCGTTCTTTTCTAATTGTAGGTGCTGGGGATTTATAGCTAGTGTGTACACTGAAATTTGTGTTAGTGAGTTTTTAATACAAACTAGCTTTAATCTTTACTTCTTTGCTGTCATCAACATGGAGCATAATTTGCAATCATATGTTTGTCTCTTTAATAATTTTTTTTTAAATCCCTAAGAAAACTGGGGCAAAATTCTGTGGAGAATTCATTTGCAGTATGAATAGAGGAGAAGAATTCAGTCCTTATTTTGAAGAGACTGTTCTGCATGTGTGCTATTCTGGAATCTACTTTTAATTTCTGCAGTATGTATGGTTGTAAATGAGCTTTTCATTTATATATCACAGCATGAAGAATGGTAGAGTTGTCAGATTCAGCTCAGCTTCCTTGCCTTCCTTTTGGATTTTTTGTGTATATTCTTTGCATTCCACAAGAGCTTTTTGTTCTGAATTCCTTTAAATTATCCTAGAATACTTCTTTGAGAGAGAATTCATTTTCAAACCATAGATACTGGCTATGTGTCTAGTGTATGAATTATTAGTGGTTTAGTAGGATTAAAAACAGGAAGTTGTACTCCACTTCTAATACATTTTTGGAGGTCAGACTACTACTACATGTACAGGAACTCCAAAACAAGTAGAAGCCACAATCTCACAACAGTGAAAATAGCTGTAATTGAATAACTTGTGAATAGATCTTTTGGATGGGGAAAAGGGGCAAAAATTAGGACAGGAGGTGGAGCAATTCCAGAGTAGGGACCAGTGTCTAGTGCAAAAATTCAAAACTAAAACTTGTTCGACACCGTTTTTTCCTGAGCAGAGTAGAAAGATAACAGGTATTTTGTTCATATCAGCAGTATATTCAGATACATTACTAGAGAAGAATAACACGTGCTGGAAAGCTTATAGGAATTAATAGCAAGAAATCTGTTCTGAAAGATTGTACTTCTGCATGTTTAAAGTAACAAATGGATTAAGGGCATATACCACCCTAACTTTGTAAGAATTGATAAGCTTCCATTTTAAGTAGCTGGACCTGGTTCTGCAGCGGGAGACCACCAAGGGAAACCCATGGTGCTATACAGGAAGTGTTGTTGGCAGTGCTGTAGGTGGCACTCTTCCCTTTGAGATAGTATTGAACCAATTCCAGAGTGAAGTGGTAGGGGGCACTGTGCTGTTACAATTCCTGGGCCAGATTCTCAGCTGGTGGAAGTCAGTGGAGCAATGCTGATTTACACAAGCTGACAGTCTGGTCGTGCCTTTTAAATAAGACATGAAACCAAGTTTTGGAGCACTTGTCATCATTAATGATCCCACAGCACATTTCTCAAGAGTCCTGATGTTTTGGCTCAAATCCAGTTTTTGTCATACATTTTGTTTCACTATAAGTACCCCTACATTTTCAGATGGATATGGTGTTCTTCACTTTCTGCCCTGAACTGTTGTGTACTTTTATTTTGTGGAACAACTCTTGTGTTCCACCCCAGAAGTTGCTGCACTTCAGTAGCGGGAAGTATGACTCTTACACATGTAAAGTTTGTAAAGGGCTTTGGGGTCAGGGGCACTTTATAAATGTAAAGATGCTATTTAATTTATTATTATTATAATAACATTTTACTTCGTTCACATTTGAGAAGAAACCTACTAAACCACAAATACAACTTCACTTGTGTTTGAGGTAATCCTGTCCTGAATTCCAAGGGAAATCTCCCCCCTTCAGGTAAAACTGTTAAATTGCTTCAGAGCTCAATAAGCTTTGTGGTTTTATATAAGATATGCAGGTATTGTAACTCCATGAGTTTTATTTTTTAACTTGCAGTTCTGGAGCTGGGAGTTAGGGCTCCTGGACTCTGTTCTCAACTCTGTCACTAGCTGACAGTGTGATCTTGAGCCAGGGGCTAAAAGCTATCTGTAAAATGGGCACTGTAATAGTATTAATGACACTGACCGCATTAGGATGTCTCCAGTTTTAATTAACTAATGAGCATGAAGTGCTTTGGGATCCTTTGATGAAATAGACTAATAAAGTGTTTTTATTTCTCTGTTAGTTTATTATTGTAGAGGAGAAGTTTCACTGATTGAATTTCGAATTTTGACAGGTGAATGTTAATGTGTTGTTTTGTGTAGGAGGAATGGATGGTGGGGTAATTCATTCTTCACTTCTGCTGCGTATGCCTCTGATGCTGCAGTGAGGTCTATGTGACAGGACACTTACGCCCATGTGAAGCTTGTTACAGGACCAGGGCTTTATTCACACAGTATCCTTTTTTCTAATTATGTTGATTCTAAAGAGCAACTTTATCAGCTTGATTTTTTTTTATTCATTCAGTTTTAAGTTCTTAGTTTTATTATTTATCAGTCTCTTCTAAATATAAGAATATCTATTCCTCCCTTTATTTATCCTCTCACCTTTGTGAGGTAGAGAAGCATGATTATCTCCCTTTTCCAGATGAGAAACTGAGACTAATAGTCTCTTAAAGCCTTCACTGGGGCAGAGCTTTCTTTCTGGACCTCCCAAAGCTGTGTGTGGATCTATGGACAAAGGAGTAGTGTCTTGTAATGTTTCCTGCGGGCAGTGACACATGCATGCTGTGAAGTCCGTGGGGGTGGTCAGGAAGGACATACCTAGGTATGTATCTTCACTTAAAAGGCCAAGGTATTAGGAACAAGGGGATAGTCAGCAGCTTTTAGCGGTTTTGCCACCTACCCATCTCTTGGTACAGATTTTCAGGATTCTGTTCATAGACATAATATAGTTGGTTTGAACAGCCACGTTGCTCAATGGAGTGCTGCTGCTGCACCATACCGTACTGCGATTGTTCAGTTTTCGTAGGGAGGCGTTACCCAAGGAAGGGGAGGGGAAAGAAGAGGCAACTGATATTTTCTCTTCTCCCCATCAGCCAAAGCCAAAAGAATCTTGAGTGATGATCTATGAATAAGAGAGAAAATTTAATTTATCCCTCTTAGTGGTTGGTACATTCCTCTGCATCTGATTAGTCCTTTAACAGTGCAAGGGAACAGTTTGCTCACATTCTGCTACATTTTTATACCAGTCTCCCTTCTCTCTCCTCTTCCCTCCCCCCCTTTCCCACACACTCTTAAGATTTCTTTTCATTTTTTGCAAAGCAGCCATGTGAGAGGAATAAAATAATTTTGAAGAGCATTATATGGTGAGAATTTTGACAATGAATGGAAGATTGTAATTACTCTCTTCCATTAGACTCAGTGGCTTTGGACAGATAAGCTGTATTGAAACGTGTGACCAGGGCATGGGATCATGGATTGTCTTTCATTGTTGTCATGGCGACAGTGATGCAGGTGGCCTATAACTGCCTGGCTGTCAGATCTTATACATCAAACTGGTGCTAAGTGAAAATATGTTAGAGGCATTGGGGGAAAAAATTGCCAGCAGTGTTTATAGGATCAGGTGGAGGAGAGCTAGTCTTTTTTGTGGAAGCTTTAGGTGGCTTAGAAACGGTTCATTAGAATTTTTACTCTTTCATAAGGGCAAAATATTTTTTTAAAGAAAGAAACTGCCAAATTCATTGTGTCTGATTTGAAAATTATTTCAGCTTTGGAAAAGTGGCAGAGAGACGATAATAGTATCATGTTGAGATGTGAAGAAGGACAAAATACCTTTGAGCTGACAGCTGGATCAGACCATACAACCTCAGAACCCACTGCTGCTGTGAGAAAAATATGGGGCTCTTACCTTTAGTACTGTACATCAGTACTTTGTATAATCACCAAGAGAAGGTTGATGTGATGTGGCAATGCTGAAGGAGTACATGGGAGACCAAGACTTAAGTTGTAAATCAGCCTGTTAAAGTTGTGTCTTAAAGCAAATGCATATTAGAACTGCTATAAAAAGTAACTTTTTTTCTCATCCAGAGCAGTTGCATATTTAATAGGGTTTCTAGACTCTTGCACCATGTTCCAAAGTAAATTCTAACTTTTTCATCACATCCTTCAGACCTTTCCAGCTCCTGAAATTTAGATGAACTAATTTAATGTCAGAGAGAAATCTCTGTAATTTTGCTAAGTGCCTCTTCCTTTCACCTGCCTTTGTGCTCTGATGAGAGGCAAACTCTTCGCAAGTGGTTATAATAACTATGAGTAGAAGAATGATGGTAGAAAAGTTAAAGTTTACTGTATTCAGGTTTGATGTCATTTTCTGGTTCAGTACTTCAGTCTTTGCAAGAGTTTTGTTGTGGGTTCCATTAAATTAATTTGACAGTTTTGGTCTCAGTAGTTTTACCATGTTCTGAGGTGGAAATATTTTGTTTTTCTTGTCATGGGAGATTAAGGTCCAATGGCAGAATTGCCTACATTTGTTCTTTACCATGTTCAATGCAATATGGTATATATTAGTTTAGAGTATGGTTTTGGGAGCGTGCCCATGACTTTGATGTGTGATGCACTAAGAATATGTCTTTATGCAGATGTGCAGGTAGAAAAATCAACACTGCTCTGCTTTAAAGGGTGTACAGAGTATCATACTCTCCAGAGATATATTATACATTTCAGCTGCTCTGCTAGACAGCAGGTTGTGAAATTGGCTGCTAGAAACAAGGTGAGGGGAAAAATGGTTTAGTCGCACAGAGTAGCACAACAGGAGACATAATGACTCGTGGCAGGACTAACTGTCATCCAGTCTTTCCTGCCTCAAAGCAGGGCAAGTCTCGCCATGTATAGAATAGGAAAGCATGGAAAATGTCTTCCACAGCAAGTATTAGATGCTAAAACTGATAGAAAATAAAGGCTTGAATAAAGACAGCTTTTAAAGAGTGGTCTTCATTTTGTATTTGAACAAGGGTTGCATTTGTCATCAGTTAGTCATATCTTCTTTTGCAACATCCCAATGTAAATCCAATGAAACATCAATCAAGAGTTTAAAACTGGATGCAGAAGTCTTGAGGCATTGAACGTGGATTAACGAAACACTCAGACAAGCAATTAAATATCCATTTTTATCATTTGAAAACGATGACCAATCTAATGTGGTAACAATTTTCAAATGGTAGAAGCTGATTCTTAATTGCGTGGCTTGGTGCTTTCTAATCTAGAGTTTTGTTTCTCAAGACTCCTGAAGCCAGTTTTAGATGCCTTGATTTGGGATTATTCATTGCACAACTGTTTTGACTGACAACAGGAAGAACTTTGTTTTTTCACTGTGCTCCCCATAAGCAACTTTCCTCTAGCCCGGTGTTCACATATGGCTCTGTCCATTAAACTATAAATGCAGGCAGATATTTATTGTACTTTATCAATATTTGGCCTTGCAAGCTGAAAAATGACAAGATCTACCAGGAGCATGTAGTATAGGGAACAATCCCGCACTGGTAGAAGAGTGGACACTATGACATAGATCCTTTCCATTTCTGAAGTCTGACTGATACCACAGAAACCACTGATGGGATGCAGAGAAGTTCCTTGGACAAGTGGTGTTTATTTTCATCCTTATCCTAAAGTTTCTAGTATTTTGGGGGAGCGAAGGGAGGGTGGGTGGGTGGGGGAGGTAGGTCCTTTAAACTAGTTTAGCTTATGACTGGCTGATGTGCAAAACTCCTCCAGACTCTACATAGGAGAGATCTATTTTATCTTTTCTTTCTTTTAATCTTGGCTAGTATGTTCTCCAAGGTTATTTTTTATCTGCCTTTTCACTCTTTTGATGAAATACATTGTGTGGGCTAGACATCGTGCAGAAATGGAAGATTAGAATAGAATGTGGTTTTATATAGTATTGGGAGGGAATATTGTCTGGTTTTTAGAGCACATGGAAGGGAATTGAGCAGTAAGGATTCTATTTCCAGCTTTGTCACTGACTTGATGTCTGACCTTCAGGAAGTTATTTAACTGCTCTGTGCCTGAGTTTCCCAGTCTGAAAAACTGATAAAACAAGCCACTGTGAAGATTAATTTATTAATGTTTATAAAATGTTTTGAGATCCTTGATTGGACAACGATTTATTGAATTATCGTATTCAGAGTATCAGAAGTTCTTTACAGAATGCTGGATTTTATGTACCAATAGTTCAGTAACTGAACAGGGAAATCAAGAAACTATTAGGTCTCAGATACTGCCTAGGACATTAAAATTTTTTTATTGTATGGGAGAGTTTTAGCTGAGACACCAGGCAGACCCACTGCTCTTTTCTAGAGTGCTATAGGATCTTTAACATCCATTCAAAGAGAGACCACAAAAAAACTAAAAAGGTCTTGGATTAACATCTCTTGTAAGGGACTGCAGCTCTAATATAGTGTTAAAAATCTTCAAAAGCAAAAAATAAATGTAAGTGTCCTTTTGGTTAAGAAAAAGAGGGTGTTTTACGATGATGCCTTAATTCTTGTACTTGAGGTCCTTTATTGTTTTTTTAATCATAGGTTTTTGGTGCCAAATTAGCATTTGTAGTAGTTTTGGCATTAGTATTCAGGAATAGTCTATGGTGTGTGTGTTTTATTCCAAGCTAAAATGTGGAAGTGATTTGATGCATAAGTTTACAGTAACACAACTTTAAAGGGTGAAAAACTGCAGAAATGTAGCTGTTAGGACCATTTCCTGACTAATAGGATGGTCTGGTTGGTGAACTCAAATTTAGTTTCTGGTATGGTGACTCTGATAATGTAGTTTGGATGTTAATGTGAAGGTAACCACGGAGGCTGTTGTCTGAGCACAGTTATTACCTCATTATCCATTGCTGAGGGTTAGCGGTAAGATTTGACCATCTGTACTCGTGCAGGGAGGAGGAGGAGAGAAATGGACAATACAGATTATATCTTTCAAAGTGATATGGATCCTGACTGAGTTTGCAGTTCCCTGCAGAATCACAGACCTCCCTGGTTTTGTGTATTCTTGTTAAAAAGAGTCTGCTCAGAATACTGACACCTAGCAATGCTCTGCATAAAAACGTACCTCTCAGATTTTGTGCTGTAGTCTTTTATTAGCTTCCTCACATATTGCTTTAAATTGCTTTTAAAGATAAGCATTGTTTCAACATCTTAAGTTGCCTGGAAAAATGTAAGCTTCCCTGATTCTCAAAAGCAGTCTAGTCACGAACAGAACAAAAATAAATAAATAAAGTTGCACTTACTCTATTCTCAGGTTTTCAGACATAATACTTGTTACTGGACATCAATAATTAATGAGCATCTAGTTTAACGTTAATCCTGGTACAAACAGGCTACAACAGTGACATGGTTATTGCAATTGCTAATAATGTAAATTAATTTGTATTATTGTAAAGAAGAAAGCCATGTTAATTGCTTTTATATTATTGTGTGTTAGGTTAACCCCCCCCCTTTTTTTTTTTTTGCTAATATCTTGGTCCTTTTCAGTCCTTCTGAATCAAAAAGATATTTGTGTTGTGGTTGAAAGATGATGCATTTCTGAGATGTTTCTTAGTCCAGTGACTGCCTCAGACAATCCGGTATTGCCTAGTGGGGAAGGGAGTTTCCTGTTGTTACAACAAAGCCAGCAACAGTCAGGATGCTTGTCTGCCATGGAGGAGTGTCTGTGTTTGGGTGTGAGCTGCATTTCCTGGCTCACTGTTAATCAGGAATCAATTACTGTGGATGTCACAGGCTTTTTTCTCTATTGAAAGTCTCCCTTTCCCTCTTCTCTGCAACATTTACTTTCAGTGGCTGGCTTTATGTAATGAAATCTTATGTCTAAGAGCAATGACATATTTGGCTAAGTCACTGTACTTACTATATACAATTTCTGTACAGCTGAGGCTGGCTCTTGCTGCACTAAAATACAACATTAGAGTAATTGATTTGGTGTATAGAGTAGGTTTTGGTTTAGCTATTACAGGGTCAGTGTATTCATAAGAGCAGGTCAACATGCATTTGGAAATAGGTGTATCCAGAGAGTTTTGGGGAACTTGGGGGGGGGTAGAGGAAGAATTGAGCTCTCCCTCCTTGATGCATCTCCTCACTCTCTGGACTCAGTTGCATATAGTGCTGCATCACACATACACAAACGTGAATATAGACGGCGCTGTATGTCTTGTGCCTGTCACATTTTTAACTGCTTAGCGTGAGTCTTAATACTAAGACACATGCCATTTAAACAAGTGACTGCTTTTAGTGGCAAAAGCCTTAAAGCCACTCACGGTTTAGAGTGCTTTCCTGCACACTTGGTCCAGTATAGTTTAGTTTGTTTACTAAGAAATAAGTCAGTACATACTTATAAGGTTGTACTGACATAGCAAATGAGTCACTGGATGAGTCTTCATTGAACAAGGCTGGGCCTATGAATGTGGGGTCCTGAATTTCCTGGCTCCAGAAAAGGCAACTACAGTGGAATACTACCCCTCCAATTCAAGTTCAGGTTCACCCCCTGCATCGAGTTTCAGCTTTGTCATTTCATCCAAAGTCTAGTAAAACTCTTCCCCTCCTAATTTAGCAGTCTTGGTCTTGTTTTGCATCCCCTGCTGCAATGCTTGTGGCAAACTGGCTGACAGATAATGGCACATGTAAAGGAAAATGTATATATCCTGTTACATTTGTGTATTAACATATTGTATGACCAAGACATGGCCAATTGCCTCCTGGATCTCTCTAATTAAATGTTGTTCCTCTTCCCTCTGCCCTCAGTCTGTCTTCAGATTGTGAGCTCTTTGGGACAGAGAATTAATAATTCTCTCTCAGAGCTGTGGGTGAGGAGGGAATCTGATAGCAGAGAGTATTCACCTCCTGTGACAGTAATATCACAAAGGAAGAAAGGGCTAGCTCCTGAGCTGTAGCGTGATGAACTTTTTGGCACTTCAAGCTACCCTTTTTCAGTCCATTGTCCCTCCCCACTCTGTGTTTCTCTCATCAAAGACTTTAATTTAGGTGCCTAATATGGATTAGAAGCCTAACTTTAGGTACCCATATTTAAACATTTTAACTGAAGTATTTTAAAATAGAAGCATAGAGGTGTGATTATTTTTAAATGTTTCAGCATGCATATATGTAGTATTTAATGTAATGGTCAGATTGTCATTAAAGAGACACAAATGTTACATTCCAAATGACAGCTGCAAGTGAGTCTACCATATATGGCTGCTTTTTAAATACTAAAATAATTCCATTTGCTGGAAAAAGCTCATTTCTTTAGTGCCCTTAGGGGAGTAGCTGATGAAACACAGGAGCATTATCTCTGCTTAATTAGGCATTTTGAAACAATAAAAAATAAGAAACTTTTAAAATGTGTACTCATAGTAATTGCGATTTCATTGAAGCAGAGGCCAGCATACTCAACAAATGGGCCAAGAAATATGTCGAGCCTTGATGAAGTCAGTGTATTGCAATGAAGAAGTTGATCTATGCTCTGCAAGTCCACCCACAAAGCACAAACACGAGGAGGAAAAGCATGTGGCCAGCGACTGAGAACACCAAAAACCTGGGTGTCTGGAGAAGTAGAGACATCCAGGCTTGGTTTTTCTTCTTGCTTTGACCCCCCACCATTTTTCTCTATAAAACAGAGAGTTTAAAAAGGGTGATTAATTGGAGAGGGAGAAAAAGAAACTTGAAAAAGAAGAATGGGATAATTGGGTTGAAGTTAATAGATTTATTTAATATATTAGCTATAGTAAATTTACTTATTAAATTGCCCTGTGATTATTGGGAATGGCTGAACTAATCCTGGTAAAATAAGAAGAGACCTGAAACTTTCTCTATTATTCATCTGAACTCCTTTTGTTACAAAGTACTGAAATCTGTAAAAGAGGCTCTTCTTGTGAGATTTTCATTTTAGTTTTTCAGGTTAAAATGTCCAGATTAGGCTAACAGAACCTTTTCAGATTCACCTAATCCTAATCAGAATACCTATACATGCACAGGGGTCAGAGATATGGATGTTGTGGAAAGGGAGGAAAAAGAAGGTATGTGTAGATTGAAAGGGGAGTTGGAGAAAGCACAAGCAGGAATGAGAATGAGGCAACCTTTTCTTTGCATTTCTTGACTCTTGTGAGATTGATTCTCAGCATTAATTTTCTATCAACGTGGTCGTAAAGTTACCGAGCTCACATAGCTTCCAAGTATGCTTCACAATTCTGCTTTTCAGAACACGGGCAAATCCTACCCTTCAGCCAGAATGAGTGACCAGCCCACTCAGTGCTTCGGATAGTCAGCTGGGCAGATAAGGATCTGAACAACTACTCTACAGAAGGAGGAGTTGCAGCTACATTTGGGTTACCCTCTATGGGTTTGTCTAAACTGTAATTAAACACCTGCAGCTGACCTGTGTCAGCTGATTTGTTCTTCCAGGGCTTGAGCTAAGGAACTATTTAATTATGGTGTAGACACTCAGACTGGAGTCTGGACCCGAATGTCTACACTGCAGTTAAACAGCCCTGAAGGCTGTGAGCCCAAGTCAAGTGACCTGGGTCATCTGTGGGTATTTATCTTCTGTGTAGACATACATCAGAGGTTTAGGACTATGGTAGCGGTATCAGTACCTATCTCCCCTACCATCCTATCAGGTAGATGTAGGAGTCCAGCCTTTTGCTCTGCTCACACAGCCAGAAGGTGGTTATGTGTGGTCATGGTGCCCTTTGATATCCTCCATCTTCACCAGTACTTTAGCTGCAAAAGTGCTGTTACATTTCCACTGTAAGCAGAGAGGGGGGAGTAGAAAGAAGGGGAACAAACAACAAGGGAGGCGGAGAAGGAGCAGTAGGCACTTGGAGCAGTGAACAAAAGACACAAAGTGGGAACCTCAAGCAGAAGAGGAAGGAGATGACCCATGAAATGGGAGGAAATCAACAATAATGCTGTAGGATTTGGGAGGAGCCCAGAATAATTCTCCGGATAGAGGAGAGACACAAGGAGAGGGAAAAAACCAGAAGCAAAGGGCCTGATTTTAAGGGGTGCTGAGCATCCAAAACTGCCATTTAGGTAAATGGGATCTGTGAGTGCTTGCTACCTCAAGAAATCTGGCTGATTGCTTAACTTTAAGGAGGGAGTTATATTCAAGTTTCTCTTGACTGCTTATCCAACTAGTGGTCACAGTTAATTAAATTGGTAACTAAAGAAATACAGAAAAACAACCAACCTCCCACCTGAAATGTTTGCAATCTCCATTTGTGTGTGTGTGTGTGAGAGAGTGAGTGAGTGAGAGAGAGACAACTCCCTCCTAAGCAAAAATGAAACAAAAGCTCTGCAAGAACAACATTTGATCCTGAATACAATGTTTTGCTGTAATTCTCCCAGTCTTATTCTTATGCTGGATATAACATCTAAGAGGATTTCCACATGGAATAAATTCATCTGAAAATTGAGTTCCATGTGCTTTTTTGGCTCTTTGTCTTTATGTTTTGGGAGGCAGAAAGGAAACTGGTTGTATTGTGTATCCTCCTTCAAAGAAACTTAGTATTTCAATGTATTTTATGCCAAACTTTTATTTAATCTTTCATCTTTCAAGTAATTAGTGCTAATCAGCGAAGGCCATGCAGTTTTGTCTCAGTTAGCCCCTGCCATCCAACTAGATTAGCTGATGTTCTGTATGTAGCACCCACTGAATGGTATCCTGATAGCATAAGTCTATGAGACTGCATAAAAGGTGGATTGTGTAGGCAAGTTTGTGAAGATGGTGGTGAAGGGTAGCAAGCTACACCAAGCAGTAAATTAGACTGACAATGAGAAATCCTACTGGAAGCTACAGATGTGATTCACTTGTGTTGGTGTATGGAGGTAGGTATTGTGCCCTGGTGGGAGAGGTCAGATGATGTTTGCTTTGGGAATTCCACCAAGGGAAGGGCCGTTTTAAATTGTGGTTGGGATTCCATAGAGCTGGCAGAGTGTGCCTCAGGTGTGCACAGTGGTATACCAAAGGTCTTTGGCACCAGGGAGCCAAGCCTAAATTTGCAGCCCCCCCCCCCCCCACACACACACAGGGCAGGAGGGGGCCCAGCGCAACTCCCTAGCTGCCTCAGGGAGGGGGAGTCTGTACCAGCGGGGAGCGGGGAGGAGGTGTGAGGCTAGGAGGGTGCAAATGCAGGCTTGGTTCTGCCATCCCTCCTTCTTCTGCTCCCCGCACTTACCCGCCGCATGGCGCCCACCTCTCCTGCTCCAGCGCTGCAGACCAGCGCCAGCTTGAATGGGGCAGCCTCAGTCCCCAGCCTGGGAAGTGGGGTGGGCCAACCCTTCACGACACGGTGGTGGGGGAGGTGCTGAGGGGTGCTCATCAGAGCCTCCTGCACCCCCCGCCCATTGTGAAGGGCTGGCCCGTGCTTACCCACAGCCCAGCACCGTCTCAGAAAGGGCAGCCTCACTCCCCATTCCCCCCGCTTGGGAGGGTGCCGGGCTGGCCCTTCATGACACACGGGGGGCGCAGGAGCCTCTGCCCCCCCCACCCCCCCCCCGCCCCCCCCCTGCAGGGGCTGGTCCAGCCCCGCAACGCGGGGGCGGGCGGGGGGGGGGGGGCCTGACCCCCCCACCCCCCCCCGGAGCCTCCCGTGCAGGGGCTGCTCCAGCCCTGCAACGCGATGCTGGCTTGGAGGAGGCGGCCTCATCTCCCCCACCCCCCGACCTGGGGCTGGGCACTGGGCTGGATCTTCACAGCACGCTGGGAGGCGCTGAGGGGCGCTCCTTAGAGCTCCTGCACCCACTTCCTGCGTGTTGTGAAGGGCTGGGCCGATGTCCCCCCGCCAGGCTGGCGCCCGGGGCCTGCCTTCCCCACCTCTTGGTAAGCCAGTGGGTGTGCATTGCCTTAGCTACCCTTGTCGTGTCCCATCCCCTGCGGGGCCTGCTCCCCGTTTTGGGGAAGATTGTGCTAGCTGGCAGCAAGTCCCTGACAAAGAAAGTCCCGGTGCTCTGAACTATCCCGGTACTCCCTTCCCCTGGCTGTATGGTAGGAAACCTGCTGAGATGTAGGAGGTTGGGAGGCATAGTGTAGTGGATTAATGCATTAATCTTTCACTGCTGATGAACTGATTTCAGATTGGGTTATGTTGCAAGTGAAATGCATTTGGTTTCATCCAGTCGTGATTGTGCACTTCCCAAAACCACAAAGCTACTTGCTCTCTGCTCGGGATAAGAATGACAGGGTATTACTGGTCTGGATTGAGGTGTATAGTCAGAGCTGTGTGTGCAGAGCATTCTTAAGCCTGCTGGCAGAGTTCTTGGCTATAGTCCACGTTATTATCACTCTGTCACTTTCATAAGCACTGAACGTCAGCAAATTCACCCCAGATGATTCCAGTGGATTTTTTTTCCTGCATGGTGAAGGCCCTCATTCAACTTGCCTTTCTTTTTGCAGAACTTCCCCTGCACACAGTTGAGCTGATTTCTGTCTATATGTGGGCTGGACCTTTGTACCACTGTGGTGCTTTTTAGAAATGTAGAGGAAATACACACTTGGGAAGTTCAATTTTCAAGTTTGGCAGATTGGATTGGTAAATCAGGAAAGAAAGGACTTTGTGTTCCACTTTGTAGCGTGCTGAGCTATAATCTACAATTATAAAAGAACATAAACCCAGCCAAGCCCAAGGTTAGCTGGAATTTAGAAAGGTAGCAGTACCTTGCACAGTGGTGGTGTTTGGGGTAAAGGACCTTGTCCATAGCTATGGGCTCTAGTTGAGAGAGTTTCTTGTTTCACAGGCCCCACTCCAAATCCCAACTTGCTGTTTGGCTTAGCATTTTTTTGTTCCTGGTGATAAATGGCAGGATTCCAAATAACCATTGTGTTGTAATTCACTATAGGGGGAGGGAGAGAATTCATTCTGCATAAAGTTTCCTTTGGCTTGGAGACAAAAGAAAAAGAGCAGTTTGGTACTGGCTCAGTTTAGCAAACAGGGAGCCAGTAACTGATCAGCTTATTAATATAGAGAGTTTAAAGAAATTTGGTCAGCCAAAAAAAGCATTTAAAAAAACTTAAACAGAGACAAAAGGAAGGGTAGGGTAAGTTACTTTTGTGTTGGCCTTTAATTAACCGAGGTTCGCATTCTGGATACTTGGTTTTTAGGAACTGCATTGGATCATTTATTTAAGTACTCTCTTTTTGTGAGAGGTGGATCAGCAGTAGGCTAGATGCCATGGTGAATTTAAGTTACCCATCATTTTTCTGGCTACTAGTTAAAAAGAAACCACAGTGAATTTTTTTTTAATTTGTTTTTTATTTTTGTAGGTAAACATTGAACAGAATCCTTTAAAAATATTCTGTGGGGAGTTTATAGCCTGAAGATTGCAGTTAGCCAGCAACAAACTAGCTTTCCTTAACATTCCCAAATAGGAGGGTAAAATTTGTTTTGCACTTCGCTAGCTATTTGTATCCCACTCTCTGTGCACAGGGGGTGGATAGTGTGAGTTGCCCACTGAATGTTTTTCTCTCACTCATGAGAAAACCCATGGAAACGTATCTTGTCAGCAAATAAAATTGATTGTTCTTTATATCATCTGGTTCTTGTTGGCTGAAGAAGTCAGAAATCTTATTTTAGTTTCAGAGACCACATTGAATTAGATCCAGCTACAACAGGTCTTCCCTATCCCCTTGGGTGGCTGCGATACAACATGTGGTGATGGAATGTCACAGGGAGCATGCTGATAAGCCGAGCATCACTTGTCAGCTAAGACTAAGAATCTGATCCCTAAACACCAAATATTGTGAAGAATGTAAGCTGTTTAAAATGTGGCTGAACCTTGGCAGTAAATGCCAGTTATACTTTGTGAATAGACAGACTTAAAAGTATGGGAATATAAACTATTTCTGCAATTAGCAAGTATTAATTTCAGCTGAAATGTCTGAATATCAACGCATAAATCAAGTGGTTGCACTGTTCTAGATGAAGACAACAGAGAAAGGATACATGCACTATGAAAACAGAATTGCAAGCTGTACGCATTTTCTGCATGTTCTGTAAAGCTGTAGTGACAGAGAAAGTGAACTTTGAGTAAAGAATTCCAGAAGAACATCAGAGTAGCTTCATCGTAAGTGGGACTCCTGGATTTACATCATATGTATTTCCTTAGCTGTCCTCAAAGATTCCTCTGTTGCATCTTGTCAGTTATCAGTCTAAACTAACTTTCCATTGGTTTTATTTCTGTTTCTGAATTTTCATCAGCATTACCCCATTTGGTCAAAGTTGGCTAGTGTTCTTTCTGACAGGTCTTTGAACTTGCCTTAAGGAAAAATATACGCACACAACATCATGAGGCCACATAAAGAGAACAACCCTGCCCCCAAATTATAAAATGTTGTCTAAGCCAACCTCAAGTAACCAAGTTACTCTGCTTCTATTTCCTGTTCCACTGTTGACTCTGCACTGGCTCCTGATGGCACACATTGAAATGCAAATGACAGCAGTAATTGGCTGAGAGATAAACCACAATGAGTGAGTGAGCCATGCAGCAGGGAGTTAAGTGGCTAAGTGACAATTATTGCTCTGCATCCTCCAGTATCGTGAGCAGCAGTGCCGTTTGTTCTCTGGTTTAAAGGAGCTGTAACACATTAATTGGAGTGCTTCTCTGTTAACATGTCTCACTTAGCTTCTCGTCTCATTCTGCTTTGGCACAGGGGGTGGGAAGGGCCTTTCTTTGTTCAGTTGCTTTTTATTGTTAAATCTTATTGAAATGTTTGTTGTTCATCACATCCTTCCCAAAGACTAACATTTTGTTTAACTTAAAAGCTGTTTAAAAATAATTCTCAATGTGTGGATATTGTGTTAGCTGCAAGTTGCTGAGTAGGTTTTAGCATGTCTCTTAAACAATAAGGCTTAATTCTTTCAAAGATAACGAGTGAATATGTCAGACTAGTCACTTTATGGGATCCCATATTTGTTTTCCATCTGAAAAGAAATTCTGCCAGCAGCAGGCTAAAAGGGTGGAAGATGTAAATGTATACTTTACCATGTCGGGGGTTTGGGTTTTTTTTTTTTTTTTTGCGCGATATGTATATATATATATATCTTTTAATTTGGGAATTTAAGGATAGCACTAGTCATAGTGTGGAAGGCACTGGATGAGTTTCTCTAATGACTCTGCCAAAGCACCATCTTAACCTTCAGTATTAACAAGTAAAAATGGTCTACCATGTTTATAGATGGAAAATGAAATATCCCTATTTCGCAAATTGAAAAGCTTGGACACAGAAGAGTTGATGAGCTGGAACAGAATCATAGAATTGTTGGACTGGAAGGGACCTTGAGAGGTCTTCTAATCCAGTCCACTATATATACCTGGCAATAGGGTGTAGATGTCCCCATTTTATATGGCCAGTCCTGGTATTTGGGGCTTTCTCTTATACAGATACCTATTACCCCTCCTCCCCCTCCCGATTTTTCACAGATGCTGTTTGGTCACCTTACCTGACATTGATAGGCAGTGTAGACTGACTTGGCCTTTCTGAAACATAGGGGGATGAGAGTGATCAATATTGTAATCTCTGGGTATAATAAACTCCATAGGAAACTAGAAGTAGAGAATTAATGCTGTGCTTAAAGGATTCCATAGACTCTCTTGAGCGAGTATCTCTGAGTGAAGGACCATAAAGTAGAATCTGGATGGATTAAAAAACCTAGGCCATAGGAATAAAAACAAGCAGTAATAGATATGCTATCAGTCTTTGGATCAGAGCAGTGATAGCAAATGCAGAATATTGAGAGAAGTTAGGGAGCCAACAAAATCAACTGGAACTATAATAATGGGTAGCTCCAGTTACTCAAATATAAATAGATAGAAAGTTGTATTGGAACATAGTTTGCAGGGGAAAAAAGTCAATACCATAAATAATTACTTTTTGGAACAATTTATTCTGGGAGCATTCAGGAGAAGACTATACTTTTGACTTCGTCCTGAGTAAAACACAAGATTTTGTTCGGGAAGTGAGTGTGATTAACCCATTGTTTCAGTTACCATGCTGTATAACTAACTTCAATACTCTTCACAGAGATGAAGGGTAGCACCTTGTATTATACCACCATGAAATATGATCTCAACACATCTTTAAAATTAAGGGTGAGGCACCTCAGTATTTGACTGGGAGATTTCCAAGACTACAGGATGCTGCAGAAAGTGGTGTTGGTGACACTGTACCCCAGGGGTGTCAAACTCAATTGGTATGGCGGGCCACATTTACATTAAGTTGAGTTCCGGGGGGCCACGCATAACACACACTACTCTACTCTACCTTTCATGCTCTACTCTCCGCCGAAAAATCTCCCCGCAGGGTAAAATTCAGCGGCACAGTAGGAGAGAGAGGCTCTCACAGGGACTTGCACACTCCACTCTCCGCCGTTAAATCTCCCTGTGGGGTCACATTCGGCGGCCATTTCCTTTTTAACACGGCCATTTCCTTTTTAAGAGCTCACGCAAGATGTCCCACAACTTGCCTGAGCTCCGCTCAGAAAACACTGACAGCACAAGCCTGCGGCCCCGATTCGGACTGCGGGCCAGATAACACAAGCCCGCGGGCCGCAGTTGGCCTGCGGGCCGCGAGTTTGAGACCCCTGCTGTAACCTCTTGATAAGTATTGCACTCAGATACTAGGCTGTAGTGTGCTGTGGAAATGCCTAAGATAGACTGATATTTACCCACTATCTAAGCATAGGGGTGCTAATTGCACTGTTTGGGATGCTGGTGAGAGTCTGTGCTATGCCTCTGTAAGAGGGTTCTCAGAGGTCATCTATAAAGCTGTGTTCTACACTGTCTACACAGGGGGAATCCTCACCCAACAACAGCCATGCATTTTAGAGCCCCTTTATGCCAATCCAACCCTTTTACCTGGCAAAAAGGGTTGGTGTAGGGGATGAAGATTTCACCTGTGGCCTTTTTTGGGTGAGATGTGTACTCAAGATTTTGACCAATTATTGTGGTAACTATCCTATGACACTACTTTCATGAGAATCGGCATTTAACCATGATGTCTATCCCAATTCCAGAGAGGATAATTGTATTTTGCCTGTCTAAATTCTCCCTGAAGTTTCAATTGGAGAAGGTAGTCTTTTTCACTTCCTGTCCTAAACTATCATGCAGCATTCCTGTTTGTGGTAAATAGCTACTGTAGCTCCTTCTCTTCATGAATGATTCACATCAAACTCTGTAGAGTTTGCAAAGCTCTTTGGGACACTTCTAGATTAAAGGTACTATGTACTCATAAGCTATTAATGTTACTGTGATGCCTAGTGTCAAGAAGGGGGATATTAGGAAGCGGGAAGGAAAGCACATCACAACTACCATACTGGAACAGAGCAGCGAGGAAGTTAATTGGAAAGAGCCTGAAACAAGTTAGGAAATAATGAACTATTGAATCTGCATAGAGAGAATTACTCCTCAGCTGGGGTAAAGTGGCATTGCTCCATTGGCAGTGGTGGAACAACACTGTTTTTATGCTGTTTGAGGATCTGGCACAGAAAGTTAAAAAATATTCTGTGGAACTCAGAGCTGAGCTGCAGCATGTTATTGAATCAAATAGCTTAGTAAAATTAAATAAGGATTAGCCATTTTTATTAATAAAAATAACCTTTTATACAAAATTATAAGCCTCATCTTTGTACCTAAGTGAGAAGGAAGCAAAAGGAGAGAAAAATGAAACACTATAGTTAAATGAAAAGGTGCAATTGCTTCTTCCAGCCAAAGAAATAACCTTTATAAAAGGCAAGTCAGCCCAAGTAATGCTAGTAGAATGGAACATAAACTTTGGTAGGAAAGATGGAGACCTAGAAGGATGGATGGAGCATAACTTTCTAAAAGCAGTGTTTGAAAACTATTCTTGCACTCTGGTGTGTGTTATCTAGAAAAAGTTTGAAATGAAAGGACAAATAGGCAAAAACATAGTGATTTCTTCAACAGAAGTATGTGAGGAGTAGGAAATATACTGGAGATCTAATAAACCTACTAGACCACAAAGATACTCAGGAGGCAATCAAAGAAGATGAGAAAATTGCAAAGACACTAAATAGTTTCTTTGCATAGGTCTCTCCTACAGGGAGTGCCTACCTCCTGAGTTCAATATTAACTCCAGTAAAGGTCAGGTATTATTGGGGTAGAGGCATCAAAAAGAGTTAATAAGGATGAAACAAATCAAACTAAATGGTAAGATACCGTTTACTGTATATATTCATCCTTGAGTTCAGAAGAAACTAAAGCTAGAGCTATGAACAAAAACAGAATGATTTATGATTACAGCAACTATAACAGAATACTGGAGAGTTCTTTCTTTTAAAAAGGTGCTTTCTTTTAAAAAAGGGTGGTCCTAGGATTGATGACCCTTATTTAAGTGACGAGAAAAATTGTTGAGAAAATCATTAAAGATGTCATTATAAAGCACCTGAGTTTTAACTGATAGGCACAAACCACATTTAGATTTTAAAAAGGGCTTTTATTAAAGTCCCTTACAAAAAGAAAAACCTAGTAATCATGGTGTGAGATATAAAGTTCTTCTATGGACTAAAAACTGTTTAAGGGATAGAAAGCAAAAAGTACAAATTCTCTTCAGGGAAAATTTTCCTCACAGAAAAAGGTTGAAAGAGGAGCACCCATGGATTGTACTAGGACTGTTCACTATATTAATGACCTAGAAGAAGAGCCAAATAGCAAGATTACCAACATTTGCTGGGAGTGTGACATTATTTAAAGTGGTTAGGACCATAAAAAAAAAAGGTGAGAAACTTCCAAGGAACTAACAAAGGGCCAGATCCTGCAAACCCTTTATGTGGGAAACTCTGATTAAGCTTTGAGGACTTGCGTGATGGAACCTAAAGGTAACCTAAAGGTTTGCCATACAGGAGTGCAGGGTCTAACATACATTGGAGGGCACAATCTAAACTACTTTTACATGGTTTGCTCTCTATGTTGTATTGAATTTTGTTCATTTCATCTTGAAAAAGGCACACTGGAAATACAAAAATAAGAGTCCAGATCAGAGAAACAAAAATAATTGGAGGCATTAAGGTGGAGCGTGGGAAGGTAGAGAGCTTCTATAACAAGAGATGAAAAAGTGCAATACTTTTGGAAAGAAGAGTAAGTAAGTGAGGGGAGTAAGTAAAAATGGCTATCCTGGTGCGGTTGGGTGCACCTTATTAACTCTTTCCCTTAATGCAAGAGTAAGAAAGCACTCAGATTTAAAAGATGTAAACAAGTGAAAAGACCTACTATTTCGCAATGCATGATTAACTTGTGGAACTCACAGCTATGGGATATTTTTAAAGTAAATGTCTTAGTAAGTTAATAATAAGGGGCTAGACCCTTTTAGGTGAAAACTGGTCATAAAGCCTCCACTTACCCCCTCAACCCCTCTTTTGATTACTTTAAATTGTGGATAGGCTTTGTGCTGGCCTTTTGAAAGGGAGTGACCTTTAACTGATGTTAATAAGGATAACATCTTATGAGGGTAATGTGTATTTCAGGGCATAAGCTTGGGGTATTGCATAATTAGATCCATTATGGAGGTGGGAGTGGAAGACTCACTCCTCCACTATTGTTGGTCACGAGGCAACATGGTTTATTGTTTTGTTCCATTGTGACAATTCTTTTGTTTCACTTCTGCTATTCCATTCTTAGGTCAGGGCCACAAGAAATCTGTAGGAAATTTTGCAAATTCTATAAATTTTCCTTAGACTTTGCAGACATACATTTGGAAAGTCCAGGAAAATCTGTGGTACTGCCTGCAGTAAAATATATTCCAGACATGTGAAAACACCCATATGGTGGTTACCATTAAAAAGTAACCATCTTAGCATGCATTGGTGTCTGAGATGCCACAATCCTCCCATATTTAGAAAAGATAACCATGATGAGTCTGATAACTGGCAAATGTTGACTTTTTTGGTGACCACTTTGAGTTTTTGAGTACTTTAAAATAAAATTATCTTTTTTATTTCACCCACTTTTGATTAAAAAAAATAAAAAGATACCATGGCCTTTCAGGGAACTTTCTGCAAGAAAATTCAAAGGGAAAAAGATCTCCCAGTCCTCTCAGAATCTCTTTTCTCATTGAGATGTTCTTGCTTCCCTGACTCATGTGTTGAAGCCTTCCACACCATATTTATTCACAAACAAAAAACTAAGGGTAAGTATGAAAATGTGTTCAGTGGAGTCCAGCTAATACCCCAAAACACATTTGACATGTGTTTATAATATATATTTGACAGGAATTCACTTATTTGCCTCTTAAAAGCTTGTCACCACTGTAGGCATACAAAATATTAACATATTGATAGGTGTTTATGTACAACCACATATATGTGGAATGCTGTTTCATGCAAATCCAACTGCCCTGGGACAAAGCATATTGTTTGCTCAGAAGCAAAATAATTAATAGTCTGGACATTTAAGCCCTGTCCATGCTTGAAAAAATAGCATGTTCTGAAACAATTTTTACATTGTGAACACAGTTTTGGCCAACACAGTTTTACTGGCCTTTTTGGATGGCTCATAACTTCCTTTACAAAAAAAGTTTGAAAACTATTCTTGCACTCTGATGTGTGTTATCTAGAAAAAGTTTGAAGATGACTGTATTGAAAATATTGGCAGAAAAAGTGTCATTTTCTAAGTGTGGCCATTTGATTGCTGCTGTTAGCTTTTGGAGTTAACCATCCCCTGGGTGGGCACCTTCATAGTTTTCTTAGATGTTGTGTTGTCTCTCTATACCACTCAGACAGAAAGCACCACATTATGTTATATTTAGAGGATCATCTTCAAAACCAGGAGAGATTCTTCAGAAAACACAGGAAATGCCAAAAATCTATTTTTACTAGATTGCGTATCCATGCCACCATCTATATTGAATGTATTTCCCATGGCCTTTGTCATGGGCTTCTCTGAGGTACTAATTTATCCACAGGTGTGTGCTTTGTCCACTGGGGAAGAAATGGAGACTTACTGCCTAACAGAAGTTTGAACCCATGTCTCAAGGTGTGAAAAGCTAGTGTGTTTAAAAACTGTTGTACTGAACACTCTTGAACATAAAGGAGACACATTGAGAAAGTACAGCAGTAATTTTTTATGTTGTATTATGCAACTTCCCAGTTTGTTGCTTACATTCATTCAGCTAACCTTATTGGATATCTACTTTGAGCCCTCTTTTTACTGGGAGCAGATCAAGAGCTTTAGTTTAACCCATTTGTTTCTAAGGCGTCTGCTTTCACTTTACTGCCCTTCTAGGTTTCTTAAAGTGGGTCTTCAAAGCAGAATGTCCTACTTTGTAGAAGTGCTGTTGGTAATAAAGCTGGCTGGGTTTATTGTGGGAAATGTAAATCTGATCGAAGGAGCAATAGTTCAAACAACTTCAACTCCATTCCAGAAGAGCCTTTGAGGAAGATACACCCTGTTTACTGAGTTGTGGAAGGGCACATATTACTCATGTCTCTGGTACTCTGGAATACAGGTTTTGTTCCTTTAGTTTTTGGGTTAGATGAAACAGCTCATGTTTTTGTTGTTTGATGAAATCAGATCAGCTATAGTTTGGTGTTTACTTTTGCAGTTTCTCAAACAATAATTACTGACTTAACCCCCCTCCTCCCACTGCTTTCTGATCCTACAGAATATGCATTTAAAAGTAGCTGATTCCCTACTATTTTGGCTGCCTGTAGAGGAATCACATGAAAATTCACTTATACTGTAGATCTATCCTCTTAAATCCTCCAAAGGACCAAATGCTGTCCTCAGAATAAGAGCTGCTTATTTTGAATTACACCAGAGGGCAATATCTAATCCTTTGTGTTTTTTTATTTTATTTTATTATGTGTTACTGTTTTCACACCTGTAATCTCCGAGTCTTCACCTTGGTTATAATTAAACTCGTTCTTTTCAAAAGCAGTGGTGTATGCATATGCTCAGTAGAAGGAAAGGGTATGCTCAGTGGAAGGAAAAGGTATGCTGAATAGTATTTAAATTAATTACAAAGTTAATAATGCTTTGACTTCAATATACCTACTTTAATCAAAGAAAGATATTTGTAAGTGTTTTAACTATTCACAATTATCTGTCCTGTTGAAGATCAGCTAGAATTAAACACATGGAACTTTCAATTGTCAATTGATATTTTGGTATCCTGTAGGTTTAATACTTGTTTTCTTTTAAGCTTCTGTGCATAGAAGTTTTCTAACTGAACACCTTAAAAGCACAGGCTATGTAGGACCTGTTCATGCAGGTGGAGAAAAAACTCTTGCAATTCTAATGCGGAATGCCTTTTATGTGATTCTTGCAGTAAAGAATCTCCTAGCTACTGAGCTACTGTTAGGTAAGTTGCCTTTATAGAGAGCATGCAGGCAGGAGCATCTGGAATAGGTAAACAAAAGGGGAAAAACAAACAACCAAGTAATCATCTGAATAGTGCAGTTCTTAAAGAAACACTGTCAATTTGAAATCTTGTAAATTAAAAAGAAAGATACACTTACTTTCAGCTACTGCACCTGCCCAAGCCCCCCTGCCAATTTGTGGTTTTGCAACCACATTTTCCTATGTCTAAAAATGTTTTCTCTGTTGCTTTATGAAAGACATTCAGTAACAACAGAGGAAATTGCCTACAGAGCGTCAGTGAAACTGACTATACACAAATTGCTGTCAAGTGGGCAAACTGAAAAACTAAAGACAAATATTTTTATCTCTAATCTCTTTCCATTATAGTGATTGTGACCCGTCTGTGCCTAGGGTAGACCACCTGAAAATGCCAAGGCCAGGGCATCTTGCAGAGGGAGAGCAGATTCTGCCAACACTGGTGGGTGACACTGAAGTCAGACTTCCCAACGAGCCACAAACAGTGCTTCTGATTCCCCACACTGGTTATCAAGAAGCTAAAACAAATATACACAGCCTCCTTTACTGCATTTCAGTCTTTGGTTCCCAATCAGCCAGTAGTTCCAGTTAAGAGAACAGTTATTTAAAACTCTATGCTCTTTACCAAAAAGGTTCTCCTGAACCCAAATGACCAGCCACATTACAAAATCATTATAAGTTTGGATCTTACACAAAATACCATGCTGTCAGCCAATCCTTTAGTAACTAAAACTAAAGGTTTATTATAAAAGGAAAGAAACAAAGAAGAAGAGAAATGTTAAATGACTAAAGCAATCAGATAAATACAAATGATTTAAGAGTCCATATAGATCAGGTTTCCAGTAGAATTATGGAATTTGCAGGCTTGCATAGTCCCTCTGGTGTACATGCAGTACCTGGATGGGTCTCAGTCCTTTGTTTTACACAGCTTCAGTTGTAGATGAGGTGATCCAGAAGCAGGTGAAGGCTGAAGGCTAAAGACTGACTGAAGACAAAATGGATGTCATTGTCATGGTGCAGCTGCCTTTTATGTCCTTTGGCCTTTGCCATGCTGCTTGTGGAAATTTACAGAAATAATATGGAGTCCAGGGTCACATGAGTAAGTCCTCATGACTCATAAGGTGTAGCCCCTGGTTCTTTCCTTGGGCTTATTGTACTTTGAGTTCCCTTAATGGGCCATCAAGCAGCTAGTGCTGCAGCCATTCTGTCTGGGATGTTGCCCAGAAACACAGCACAAATTGAAATACAGATACATCAAACCTATCCATAACTTCCAATACAAATGTGACACATACACATAAACAGTATCATCATATTTAGCCAATTATAACCTTTCTAATGGTACTGGATATGGCCTATCTCATACTAATTATTGTAATTTTGAAATATTGATGTTAAATAATACCATAAATGGTCCCCCTAATCCAGCCAGCGACAGAGTGATCATAGGTCTTAATTGTAAGAATTGCAAGTTTAAAAAAAAAAATATCCACAGACAGAAATGTGATTATTTTTTAAACTGTGCCTCTTTAATAGGCACATTTTCCATTTGCCTGATTAAGAATTGAAGAATTTGACCCATTGTTTTCGGAATTCTTAACTATACTGTGTCTTATTCTCCAGTTTCTTCACTCCTATTCAGATTTACTGGTGAAGTAAATGAAGGGTGAATTTGGCATTCCTAGCAGGCCAAATTCATCCCTGGTATAATCTCTTTTGGTCCCAGTAAAACTACATCATGGATTAATTTGGCTTAGGGTTTCTAAACTCATGTCATAGAAAAAAAGAGGTATGATAGTAAAAGAAGGAAGGGGAGCAAGGAAGCATCTTTTTGTTGTTTGTAATAGTACACCATTGCTAACAGCTTTTCCAGTGCGCTCTCATTGTCTTCCTTTCCCATCCTTTATGCTGATTACATTTGTGCACAGGTTCACATATTCTTCCCTGTGAATTAACCATTGCTAGAGAAATATATTTGCACACAAACTTATTTGTAAAATAAAAACTTGGATAATGTTTTCATTTAATGAAAATGCTGAGAATGGATACTACTATAAATATCTACAATCTTTAAATTCTGTAAATTAAAAATGAATTTGGATTACAGGATTTATTTTTCAGGTCAGCAAGGATAAAAAAATTAGGAAAAATTTAATGGATATATTTAACATTTTCTATACGTAATACCTGCAAACAGGAAAGAGACTATTCTACTTAAATTGTAAGCTCTTTGGGGCAGAGACTCATTTTTTTCTCTATTTGTACAGCACCTAGCGCAATAGGAACCCTATTTATGGACCCCAGGTGCTATTGTAAAACAAACAAAAAACAAGAATAGAGCCAGTAGCATAGGTCTCAGATGCTAACTTCTTTTATCCAGTTTAAGAGACTGAGAGTCATGATTCCTAGGTCTCTATTTATGCTACCGCAGAGTTACTGTGTAGCCTTGGGTACATAATTTAAATTCTATGCCTCAGCTTTCTGATTTGGAAAATGAGGATAAGCTTATCTATCTCAAATTGGTATTATGCATCTGGACAAGGTTTTATATCATTTTACACCAATGTAAATGCAGACTAACTCCAGTGACTTTGATGGAGTTATACTGGTATGACTGAAAGCAGAATCTAGCCCACTGGTTTAATCATGGAGCTGAAGCATGTGAACCAGTGTAAATCTGGAGTAAATCCATGGACGTCAGTGGTGTTACATCATTGTAAAAGTGATGTAGGAGGCCATAAAATGTTGCTCATTGGCAATAAGTATATATGGTAGTCACAAGGCGTGCTTTACGAGTATCCAAGCTCAGCTTTGGGTGGAGAAAAAGGGAATAGTGATGTCAGCTGATGTACAAATATCCCAGCAACTAAGACAATAATTAAGAAAGCTTTTAAAATTCCAGGTCAAATTCTGCTCTTGTTATGCCAGTATAAATCTGGAGTAACTCCAGGGACTTTAGTAAAGTTGCATTGGATTTACAGTAGAGTAGATCAGAATGTAACCCATTGTCTTTAAGAAACTTGCTGTATTTAATTAACTTCTAAAACTAACTTTTCATGTGGAGACTTTTTCTCTGAGTCAGAAAAGCAAAACCCAGTAATTTATTCTATATCTTCTGTTCATTAATGTTTGTGAGGTGCTCAACTGCCCGCGGTGATGGGGCAATATTTTTACCTAGCTAGTTAAATAAAGTGTATGTATACAGCAAATCCCCTGTAGAAATGTTTAGTGTATTTAAATCAACAGAGAGGATTTCCACCGAAAAATTAGCTAGGGAAGATATACAGCAGAACTCTCTGAAAAATGAAATAATTATTTCCACAGAGTAACTAGATGTGGGCCCATTATTGGAATCTGCAAGTAGGAAAACTTCCTATAGTACTCAGTAGGGGCCTAGTGTTCCATTTCTCTGCTCCCTTACACCAGAGAAAGTGAAGTTAAAATGCTATCAAATCAGAATGTGGAGGGCAATGGGGAATTAGACCCTATGTTTTTGCTAGCATTAGGACTGCAGGATTGTCTGTATAAGGAGGAGGCTCACTCTCCTTGGAATTGCAGTTGGAACACTGGAATTTACCGAACAATTCAGGACTTTAATCCTACTTCTTTACAAAAAGTTTCACGCTATAGAAATCAACGTAAGCAAGTTTCACAGTATTTCACAACAAAAGACTGGATATACAGTAAGAACTATAGGGGTGGGGGTGTTTGCACTCAGGCCAAATTGTGTCCTTGTTTAAATAGGTGCAACTTCCATTTGAGTCAGTGGAATCTGCAACCTTTCCTCTGAGGTAGAATTTGAATAAAGAAAATCACTTTTTCTCTACTAGTGAAAAGATTAAAAAAGCACCCCTACTTCAATAACTGCATAACTGAGAGTTCAGCTACCTTACAGTGCAGCATACAGAAAAGCAACTGTTTTGCTTTAAATTATTAAACTGACTTAATTCCAACAAAAGGTTAATGAACACATCTACATGCTCTTCCGGTTACACTAAATTTGTGAAACCATCATTAGAAAGTGGAAATATGGCTGTCCCTTCACCAGTGCTTGTCACTGTGACAGGCACAGCTGCATGTTGTGATCCCAGTTCTATACTAGCTACTTTATGGTCACTGCCAAACTTTTAGCAACAAACACTATTCCATCAGAACAGAAGTGCAAGAACCCTAGATACATCTGCTAAGGAAAGAAAACATGCTGTAGTTCTACTTTCCTTAGTTCTCCTTCCATCCACTCCTCTACAATTCACACTATCTTGCTGCTGTTGTTCCCTGTAGAAGCAAGTGGTGGCCCTGCAGCGGCTATTTGAATGTGTAGCTAGCTGGAGCTCTCCCTCCCTCTCCCCGCTCCACAAATGGCGTCAGAGCATGCTGCAACACTGCCCTGAACTTGTTCTATCCAGTTTACTGAGAAGCCAGCCTTTTCCTAGAGATGCATTCCTGTGGCTGCTTGAAACTTTACTAGAGAAAAACCTTCTTGAGCTTTTTAATTTTACATCTATCAGTGAACAAAAGTCAGATCATCTTTCCTTGTGCCTTATATCCCTCTCTCATATGCTAATTCCCTTTGCACCCTTGACTCTCAAAAAAGGAGTCTGTTCTATTAAATGTGTAAATCTTGAGTTTCTTTGCAGGGGAAGCCAAAAATAATAGAGAGCAGAACTTGTCTTTCTGATTTTTACTTTAGCACTCTACCTCCTCCCCACCCCACAGTCTCCCTCCAAATTAAAATCTTTTAGATGAGCAAAGCAAATGGCTGGGGATGGGGGAGAGGGCAGTTCTTACAAGTTTATCTAGCTATCACTTGGTTCAAGAGTGCTACAGTTCCAAGACTAAAATTGGACCAGATTATTCAGCGAGACAAAATAAACAGAACTTTGTTGAGACTTCATGCTTTGTGAAAGTTTGTTCACTGAACCCGGAGGAAGTTGCTGATGGGAACTATAGTATATGTACAGGACAGATGACTAGTCCACTAGCTAGCTTGATAGTTGACCTGGAACACTATTTCTTCCTCATCAACCCCAGGGCAGGAGGCTGGTGAAGACAAAAAAGCTGACCAAATCAATCAGTGGCTTTTTTTCCTGACCCAACTGCCTGATTCATTTTTATTTAGACATCGATATGAAGGCGGGAAAGAAGTGGGCATGCCTTGCGGATGTGGCTATATCTTCAGTAGGTGCTTGTTCACTTGTTCTGCCAATGTATCCACTAGAGCCCTGTGAATGTTTGCATCAATGGAGAAATTAATATAGTGACTTAGCAGGCCTTGCTTACTCCACTCTGTGTGATATAGAGAGAAGCATCATACATGTGCTGCTGTATTGGGAAACAGCTTGATTAGAATAAGTCCCCATGGGCATAGTTGCATGCGTCCGAGTGAGGCCACTCTAGATCACCAAAGCCAACCACAGAGAGGTAATAGGAAATGTTCATTCAGAGGAATAAGGATCAGCCAGAAGAATATGCAAGTGCAATTAGAGGTGAGGACAATCCTGTCCTCTACAGAAACCTATGAATCCCAAACACCTACAGTTATATGTAGACAGTCAAACTGTTAGGCATAATTCTTCTCTGAGATCTGTGACTTTCTAGGGCCTCTTCTACTCTTGGTCCCATTGCTCAGCTCTCCCTGATGGCAAATGGAAGTTTTCTCTAGACAGAAAATGCAGAGAGTGCAGTGGAGATTGGAAATTACTTTACTTTAGTATGGACCCAAAAGTGGGAATGGTGCCCATAATTTAGGAAGATGAATATAAATATATGTTTCCATACCAAAAGAAAGGCACCTCTTTATTTTATTTTAAATAAATAATCCTCTAATAACTCTAATCCTCTTTAGTTGTAAGAATTAGCCTGGTTTATAGGTTTTTGGGACCAATCCTGCCCCTTTCTCACAACCACAGAAAGCTGTGGCCCACCGGAATCAGCTTGATGAAGAAAGGCAGGGAATAGGATTTGGGGACACCTCTGCTCCTTGGTGTCTTCCCTGTGCCTCAGTGTGCAGAGAAAGTTGGGGGCTGTAGATGTGAGATTATGTGGATTACAAAAGGACATTTACCTTCATAGACGGGCAGTGGGTTAACGCTACCCTGGGACAGCACTAGCAGTTCTGGTGTGGTTCCGTGGTCTGAGGGATAGGATTCCTGAAGAGCCCAGTATATAGCTTAGTCACTTGAGCTGCATGGAGAACTTTAGCTGTTAGCAAGTAACAACTTGTCACAGGGGCCAGCCACTAGAGGGAGACATGATCACACACACTCAACCACTCCGTGTAGTATATATACTCCCCCAGTTCCGTAACTCTGAGAGCTCCAGGAGTTTGTCCTAAATGAGATGCTATTTGGTAATGAACTATGGCCGCTTGCACATAGAGACACCAAGTCAGCAGTAACTGAACCTGATACGGTCAGCAAAAACCTCAGGTAAAGGAGCACTCTCCTAACTGTGGGAAGATAGCAGGTTGTATGTTGCTGGAGCCAGCTATGAGGCGAGCATTTAATATTCTGGCTATGTGTTTGTATCCGGCATTCATTACACATGCTGATTCCGGGAGTTGATCCTTTTTTAATTCAGAAGAACCATGAAGTGCTTTTTGTCACTAACTCACTTTCTTTAAGTGAGATTTTAGGTCAAATTCTGCTCAACTCATTTATGTGATCAGTTCTACCAAAGCTGTTACTCATGTGAGTAAAGGGAGCTGGATTTCGGTATTTAACAGGGAAAAAAATTACTTGGTATGAGAAATAAAAAATACATAGTGACCAGGGGCCAGCAAAACAATGAGAGAGGCATGATGTGAGCATCTGGTCCTTGCCTTTCAAGGAATGAAAATCAAATGTCAGAGGAAGTTACCCCTTTACTATCAATCACACAACCAAGGCCTTGCCTCGAAGGTTGACTTATAACCAATAGAGCAGCATAATGTGCTACTCTCTGTACCTGTGCCCTTTCACAGGATGTGTGCCATCCTCTCGCTCCAGCCAAGGAGTAAAATAGGGTCAAGCAGTTCTGTCCTGAGGCTGTGGCATACCAGTCCTGAAAACAAGTCAACCATGATGACTAAGAATTTCCCCAGGAAGCAGATTGGATCCTTAACAAGCAGGTGGTTTATGAGCTGATAAAAATGATCTCAAAGGCCAGGAATCAACTCACAAGTAAAGAATAGCAATGTTCTGCATCTGTGTCTCCTGCTGCTAGAGTCAGAAATCAAACTGAGGGTTTAGTGCAAAGTGGGTTAATACGCTGGTAATTCAGTGCCTACTAGCTAGGAAGCATAATAAAGCTCACATTTCTGGTTTGGTATAGGGAGAATTCTGCAGAAACAGGAATTTTATTACATAATTATGCCTCCTACATAAAGTTTTGAAAAAAGCTACCAGAATTGTGCATCATTAAAATGACACAAAACATGCAGCTGTGATCAGAGTCCTGCATGTGCTTAGGACTGTACAGTATGTACATGCTGTTTGTGTCTTGCAACATTCACAAATTTCAGCTCACTCCAGTTGGAGGGAGGCAACCTGATCAGAATGTGCTGCACTCTCTGCCCTGAAAACTGAGACTCACTGTAAAAACATTTTTTGTTTTACCAAAGATTTAATTAAAAGATTGAAGGGAAAGGGAGTGAAAATACAATTTCTAATTCAAATATATTAAATTCAGACTCAAGCACATTCCTGTTTAGGCCAACAGGGCCTAGGAAAACTGCAGAGGCCATATGAACCGCTCTCTGAGAGGAAGAGATTATCTTGGTTGCTTTGCAGTGACTTCTTTAGCAGATGCGGAAGTGGCATTGATAGGCATCAGTGGGAACTGCATTGAGCGTTTTTCAGAAAGAGAAACCTATTCTGCAGTGTGAGGGTAGGAATGGGGGCTCTAACAAGAGAAAACGTGTGTGTGTGTGCGCGTGCGCGCAGTTAATATTATTCCCATTTTATAGATGGAAACTCTGACACAGAAATATTCAAGTTAGTATTTCCATTCTAAAAAGTGATTTTACATACTCAGCAGGTCTGCTCCCTAGGTGTGCTCAGAGTCCTGACTGCTGAGATTAGTTACCAAAATAACGTTCTACTGTTTGGTACTCCTGTTAGATGACCCAGCTTTGAGGGAGGCATCTGGTTTCTCTTCTTTTTTTTAATCTACTGAATTGTTTACTAACAGTTCAAGAGAGTTGGCAGTTTTTCAAAGAGACATTATTAAGGGCACAAGAGCAAACTATCCCACTGTATAGGAACAATAGGGAGTATGGCCACAAAAAAAAACAACCTGGCTTAACCAGCAGATCTTCAATAATTAGAAACTCAAAAAAGAGTCCTACAAAAAGTGAAAACTAGGTCAAATTACAAAATGAGATTAAACTAATTTGAGACATAAAGGGTAACAGGAAAATATTCTACAAATACATTCGAAGCAAGCGAAAGACCAAGGACAGGGTAGGCCCATTATTCAATGAATGGGGGAAAACAATAATAGAAAATGTGGAAATGGCAGAAGTGCTAAATGACTTTTTTTTGTTTGTTTTCATCAAAAAGTTTAGTAGCAATTGGACATTTAACTTAATGAATGCCAGTGAAAATGAGGTAGGATCAGAGGCTAAAATAGGGAAAGAACAAGTGAAAATTACTTAGACAAGTTGGATGTCTTCAAGTCACCAAGGCCTGATTAAATACATCCTAGAATATTCAAAGAACTGACTGGTGAGATATCTGAGCCATCAGCGATTATCTTTGAAAAGTCATGGAAGATGGGAGAGATTCCTCAGGACTGGAAAAGTGCATGTATAGGTCCAATCTATAAAAAGGGAAATAAGAAACCTGGGGAATTACAGACCAGTCAGCTTAACTTCAGTACCTGGAAAGATAATGGAGCAAATAATTAAGCAATCAATTTGCAAAAACCTAGGAGATAATAAGGTGATCAGTAACAGTCAGCATGAATTTGTCAAGAACAAATTGTGTCAAACCACCCTGGTAGCTTTCTTTGACAGGGTAACAAACATTGTGGATGGGGGGAAGCAGTAGATGTGATATATCTTGACTTTAGTAAGGCTTTTGATACTATCTCGCATGACCCGTCTCATAAGAAAACTAGAGAAATGCAGCTTAGACGGAGTTACTATAAAGTGGGTACATAACTGGTTGGAAAACCATTCCCAGAGAGTAGTTGTCAATGGTTTACAGTCAAGCTGGAAGGTGACAGAGATTAGTTCTGGGTCTGGTTACTGTTCAGTATCTTCATCAGTGCTTTAGATAATGGCATAGAGACTACACATAAAGTTTGCAGACAATACCAACCTGGGAGGGGTTGCAAGTGCTTTGGAGGATAGGATTAAAATTCAAAATGATCTGGACAAATGGTTTGAAATAAATATGAAATTCAATAAGGACAGATGCAAAGTACTCCACTTAGGAAAGAAAAATCAGTTTCACACATACAAAATGGGAAATGACTGGCTAGGAAGGAGTACTGCAGAAAGGGATCCAGGGGTCATAGTGGATCACAAGCTAAATATGAGTCAACAGTGTCACACTGTTGCAAAAAAAGCAAACACCATTCTGGGATGTATTAGAGTAAGAGTGTTGTAAGCAAGACACAAGAAGTAATTCTTCCACTCTACTCTGCGCTGATTAAGCCTCAACTGAATATTGTGTGCAGTTCTGGGTGTCATATTTCAGGAAAGATGTGGACAAATTGGAGAAAGTCCAGAGAAGAGCAAGAAAAATTATTAAAGGTATAGAAAACATGACCTGTGAAGGAAGATTGAAAAAATTGGGTTAGTTTAGTCTGGAAAAGAGAAGACTAAGAAAGTACGGGATAACAATTTTAAAGTACATAAAAGATTGTTACAAGGAGGAGGGAGAAAAATTGTTCTCATTAACCTTTGAGGAGAGGATAAGAGGAAATGGGCTTAAATTTCAGCAAAGGTGCTTTAAGTTGAACATTAGGAAAAACTTCTTGTCAGGCAAGTTAAGCACTGGAATTAGCTGCTTACAGAGGTTGTGGAATCTCCGTCCATTGGAGATTTTTAAGAGCAGGTTGGACCTGTAACGGATGGTCTATAATGCTTGGTCCTGCCTTGAGTGTGGGAGACTGGACTAGAAGGCCGGTCAAGGTCCCAACCAGTCCTGTGTTTCTATGATTCTAAGTTCCTCTCAGATACACAGATGCTGCTAGAGGCCTAATTGAACCATTTTGCTAAACTGTCTAAACATAAAGGAAAACATGTTCTGTACCTTGTAGAGTTTATAATCAAAGTCCTAGATGCAGTAAAGTACGTAAGGCCTTCACTATTCAGGGCAGTACTCCAGCACGTGCTTAATTTAAGTATGAGCTGAAATGCTATCCTGAATAGGGATGTTTTGTTGAAGTGGGGCCTAAGTAGGACAAGAGAAAGTGAAAGAAACATATAAAACATATAAGCAAAGTGCTCAACGTTGATTGGCAAATGTCATGTTACTTCCATTTCACTTTGATTGTTTTTATTGAAATGTGTTGAGGTCAGGATGGGGTGAGAGGAACATAGGAGGGCATGAGTTTAACAGAAGCAATGGGATAGGACAGAGAAAGGAAGCAAGTGAGTAGCAGAGCTGGAATTACAAATCAGGATTTCCTGACTTCTAGTCCCATAGTCAAGGTTAACTTCTCACTGTCTCTTATGTCACACCTCCTAATAAATGCTTTGCAATAACAGAATTTAATCAAGAATGTTGTTGGTAATGCATCAGGCAGAAGAGAATCCAGCTTGCTGCTCTGTTTGCTCGGCAGTGCAAGCAGGAGTAAAATCTTGCTTTTGTCATGAAAATGATTAGATGTGATTTGTCAGATGCCCAGGAGAAGATATGTTTAAAGAAAGGGTGGTTATAGTCACTCTGCTGATTACAACCACACTTTGATGGAAACCCCCCATATTTTTAACAGAGCATTTTAGAATATTAAGACTCCAAATTATTTTTATGTTCCCTGCTTTGCAGGGATCTATCGTGGACTGGGAACTGAGCTTAAAAGCAATTCAGGCATATTGGGCAAAATTCTGATCTCAATTACAGACTTGCAACTCTGTTGAATTCACTGGCGCTGACTGGGTTTAAAGATGGCCAGAATTTGGCCCAATATTTTACCTTTGGCACCTCATTTGTAATAAAATAATCAAGACATGAGTATCACAGATTATTGAGTGCACACAACATGAGGCCACATTCTTCCCTTAACTGAATTCAGTGGGGCTGACGGAGATGTAAGTTGGGGCACAAATTGGTTTGTTATCTGCTTTGGTTTCTCTGGTAGCATTCCTCTGATCATATAATGCATGTTTCTTAGTCAGCTAGGAAGGGTTATTTTTTATTTTATTTTTATTTATTTTTTTGCATATCTGATTTACATGGGAAAACCAGCATGGTCATGATCTTATGCTTGGATTTGATTCCATGTCAAGTTAGGAATGGTGGCAGTCAGACTCCATCAAGTGAGCAACATTTTGTATGGAAGTCACAAGAGAGAATGGAAAGGGTGAAACGCATTTAACTATTTCCCCCAAAACAGCCTCTGCCCAACTCTACACATACACACACAAACACACACTATATACTCTTACCTAACCTGGGAAGAGAGTAGATGGTGGAATCTTTATAAGAAAATTTGTATCTATCTTTCTGACCATTGAAAAACATTTTTCATTCCTGGCTGATTTGGATGAGCTATGTGCTAGTCATTTGATTTTGCTCTGAAGGTGTCAAAAGCAGCTGTGATTTTACAGATCAGTCACTTGGTGACCAGTTAGCATAAACAGGAGGTCAGGAAAATTTCTTAACAGGAAGGCAGTTTGTTTTGTTTGCACAACTCACCTGAGCACAAGTTACCTTTGCCAAGGCTCTGCCTATGCCGGAGATTGAAATGCATCAGTGGACTTGTTTGGTAATACAGTTTTAAACCCAGTCTTAGCCAGAACTCTTTTAAAGCTATGTTAAAACCAGTTCCACTGACATGGTTTAATTCCCCGGATAAGACCACAGCTCATCAGTGCATGCATGGGAGGGTGAAATTCTGGCTCTTTTGAAGTTGATGGCAAAGCTTCTATTGACAACCATGGGTAATGATTTCACCCATAATGTATAGCAAATTGAGAATCAGGCCTAGAACTTTCATTGTTTCCCTTGTCGCATTTCCTTGGTTTTGAGGAAACAGATGCAGCTTTACTTTCGTGCAGTTATTATGAGCTGAGAATAACAATTTAGAGCTGAGGAGATTAAAAAAAATCACACAGACGCTCTGCAATGGTTTGGACAATTCACTGGAGAAATATGACTTGATATACAAAAAATCACAACGGTCACATGATTTACAGATTACACCACAACCTACAATAGACCACCAGCTACTGGAAATTAATAAACTTTGAGTCGCCAATCCTTCAAGTGCCTGACTTTTACAGTAATAAATTCTCTCTCTTGTCTGATCTATGCAATGAGAGCAAAGTTCTGCCACTGAGAGAGATTTAACAGCAGTGGAGGACAGGGCATCATCCTACATTATATTAAAGAGCCCGCCATGTATTTTGCAAAGCATTCTTAACTCTGGAGACAGGCTCTCAGTGTTTCCTGTGACAGTAGTACAGAATGGGAATATTTTCTTTGAGTTGGGCTGGGTCACTTTGGCGCACACTTGTATTCAAGCCCTGTGCTAGGTGTGCATTGTCCCAATTTTGGGTTTTATATTTTAAATCTTATTTTCACATCACAAAGGCAAAGGAGACCTGGATTTTTCATTCCCAGTTTCTACGGGCCTGAATGCAGCCACGTGTGGCTTGGTGTGTGACTGAGGCTGAGGATGGGTAGATAAGATATCCATGTGATAGGATTGTGCTGTACAGTTAAAAGAAATGACACCAGGAGTGGGGCTCTAATTCATAGATGTCATAGTCAGTGGTTGCCAGTGGAATTTCAGACAGTAGTTTCGTTTTGTATTGTTAACTTTCTGTTTTCCCAAAGACTCCATTTTTCTCTGATTGCATTTCTAGTGCTGTGGCTTGAAACAAATAAGTCTCTTTATGAATATATGAGTATGTATGTTTAAATTTATCTGTTCGTGCGTGTGCACATGCATGCATGTAGAAGAGGCCTTATTCACCAACGTACTACCACAGTTATATGCTAGTGTGAGTCACTAGATTGAAGTCAGTAGAGTTAGTTACAGCAGCACAAAACTGGAGTGATGCAATTCAGAATCTGGGCCAATATTTATTATATAACACCTGTGTGTGCATGTACGTAGACACACACACTAACCCCATTACCTTTTTCTTAAAATTTGGGCAGTCTTGAGCCAGCTTAACATACTGATATTTTAGACCTTTGAGAATGTTCCTCAAAGACATCTCCTCTGGATATCTGCTCTACAACATGATCTCTCTGTATCAGGGGAAGGAAGTGTGTAACCTTTTGGTATAGCACAGTAACATATGATGTATTGTCAAGCATTTACTTCCACTACAGTGAGTAATAAACTTTGCGCTACCAATCCTTCAAGCAACTGACTTTCCCAGTACTAACAAACAGCTGTGCTTTTTTATTAATTAAAAAACCCACTTTAATTATAGTATGCAACTGTTAGGCTATTTTTGGTACGGTAATGTGATGATTGATCATGCTTATGTGGAGCTGGAAAAGTGACTAGTCTTTGCTACAGTAAAAATGGAAGGAGGGTGAAAGTAATAGTATAGTTTCATTTCATTGGCTAATTGCTTATGTACTGTGTGTTGGGTGCCAAAAAGAATCAAAGCAAGGATGCCCAACCTTTGCTTATCTGAGGATTTCTTGGCAACTTGTCAGGAGTCAAGAGTTGTACCTAATTGCTAATTATGGAAAGCAGGGTTAACAATTTAAATCCAGAGAAAACCCAGTCCATCCTGCTTCATTTGACTAGTTCTAAAGAACTAGGGACCAACATGCAGGTTGCTATCTGTAATTTCTTTTGTGCTTCTAGACACTTAGTGAGTGAGAGAGGCTGAAATGCCATAGAACAGGTTTCCATTGTCCCCTTCAGGCTTGTATCTGCACCTGTGGAGGAGACTGATCCAGTTAGAATCCAGTCACTCTTCTTTGCAAAGCAGTTTGGAAAATTTCTCTCAGCAAAAGAACCAATTCCATTTCCATTTGGAGATGGACCAGATTCATTAAGCCTTAAGTCAACCATTTTGAACAAGCATTTGTTTAAAATGAGTGCAACCAACAATCATTTCCCCATAGGTCAGACTATGTACAACTAACTGCTCGTGGGGTAGATACTGCTGGTGTTGAAGGGATACTCTCTAGTTTCCTGATGTGGCATTTTCAGATGGAGAATGCACTTACCTGTGAAAACGGCCTGTTTCCAGCATTTGAATTACAGGTGCTACTGAGAGCTACAACCTTTCGTATCATGTATATCTTTCTGTTATAACTGATTATGTAATTTCATTGACATCCAGCCCATATATTGGTGTGCTTGTGCTAATCAAACCTGCAGTTCTTTGGGTTAGTGGAAAAAAGCATTTTACAGGTGCTTCAGCCATTTGCAAGGAACACCAGCTGGTTTCTCAGAAACTCTCACTAAAGCCAGGGACCGTTTCTTTCTCCTGATTCTCTCTGAAATTGTGTGTAGTGAGTGCCTCTCACAACCAGGTGCAGTGCCCTTCTCCAGATGAGTCGGTTACATGAGTGAATGCTCCCAGGAGAAAGGTGCCTGAGCCCCATTTTGTAACAACGATGCTGTGTTATGGGGCATGGGAAGCAGGGGAGAGAATTCTCAGTCCATGAGTATTAGGGTAGTAGTGTATTTCCCAGGATGTTTTTTCTTTAATTAGAAAAAAACAGGTTTCTAGAGGAACCAGACTTACAGCAATGAAGGATGAAATCATGTACAATACTCACCACAGAACAGGTCCTGCATGGGGTGCAGCACGGTAAGACTCTATTCTGCCTCAGCGTGACCTAGATGGATCATTTAAGTCCTGAGAGGCTAGTTCATGGCCCATTCAATGCTGAGACTCTCTGCCGAGACTGTAAACAGATTAGTAATAAGTGACAACTATGGTGGCATTTATTGTGTGGGACACCTGTTCAGTAAGAACTAGATTTAGGCCACTTTCCACAGATGATGCAGAACAGTCATCACATGGTAACAGCTGTCAGTTGCTATTGGCTTGGTTTGGATTTGAATTGGCAATCTACAGGTGATGTTTTTTAGTGAAACAACACTAGAGAGGACATTCAGCTATTGAAAGGGGCCAAATAAAAAGGTATGTTGATGAAGCACAAAATTCTTTATATAGAACAAGTTTTCATTGTGTCACTGAAATTTTAACAAGGTCCTGTTTCCTACATTAGAGATGGCTGAACTCAAAGCCCATTGAAGTCAATAAACTTCCCTTGACTTCACTGGGCTTGGAATCAATTCCTAAATGGCCTTCCTTGGAAAATACTCTTTCAAAGAGAAGCTTTATGGTTGGCGGGATGATCAGGAACATTGCCTTAAAAGTCAGCTTCTATTGAAAAACTAGAGAACCTGTGAAAGAAGTCTAATGGCTAGAGGAATCCCCTACATCAGCCTCATCTGAGTACTTAATGAGATGCGCTTTGCAAAGCAAAAGTTGTATTAGTAAAAAAAAATAGGATCGATTTTTGGTCAAACTTATCTGATGTGATTGTTCATGGAACAATGTGTTGCTAAAGTGTGTATAAATGGGAACTGGTTATGTCTGGATGGGATTATATGTTAAGGTAAACTACTTTTAAGGGAGCAGGAGTGTCTCTAGGCTGTTCTGATGGTTAGACATTTAGCAAGATCACATTTTATTTGGATTACTGCTTAGTTTATTAATGTGTATCATACATTCCGATTAATTTTATTTATATTACCATTGTTCTCCCTGTGGAAGCACATGCCTCCCATTTACTTCAGTGGACAGAACTTGTTCCTCAGGGTAATAAGTTGGGTGAAGGTGAGGACTGCTATTAGTGTGAAAGAGGATGAGCCTGCTGCTCCAGCATGTGACAGTTCTGAAGGCAGTATTAAACAAAATGGCAAAGACAATCAGGGCTGGATGTAAATTAGCATAGCCCCAGCCAACTCCTTGGGCCAGATCCTCAGCTGGCGTGCATTGGTGTTGTTCCATCTGGCCCTAAGTGCGTCAAATCACTGTGAAATCCAGAACACTGTTTAGTTGGGGAAGAGATAGTGATTTATAATAGCCAAGGCTTGTTCTGGCTGATGTCTAGGCCGCTTATAAATCTTTACTTTCTGGGTGCGATGGTAGCACTTCAATTATGCCTCTCTTTCTCTGTTCCTTAAATTGGTCCATTTGGCATTCAGTTCACAATAATTCTCTCAAACACATTATGGTTTCCTGTGACACCATAAATCCTCTTTTAATTTTGGTAATTTGTCACCCTCCTGTTCCTGGTTCAGATTTTCTTTCAGGTTTCTCATGATTTTATCACACATTTGGTATTGGGCTGTCTTTGTTTCTCTTGACCTTAAGTGATTAGTACACTAAGATGGACGTTACTAATAATTCACTTACACACTGTCCTAGAGATTTGTTACATAGGGGGAGTTTCATACTTTTTAGAAAGGTGGTTTTCAAGAGCTGTTCTTCTTACTTGACAGTTTTGTTTTCTTTTTTTCCTTTTCTTGATTGCTGAATTCTTTTCTTTTTAGACTTGTCTGTGCCCAGTTTACTTCCGAGATTGTGTCTTTTATAACTCATCAGATGCTTGATTCAACTAGGTTCTCATAACTAGTCAGGTTTGATCAATATGAGGCTATTGGGCTCTCACACACAACAACCACATTACAATCTTATTCTTTCTTCATCTTGCCAAGACCTGGTGCTTTCTCCCAGCTTTAAATAAAGTATTAAGAACTAGGCACAGACTTGTGTGGCCATAGAGAATGTCTGGTCTGGCTGCTTGATGTCTTGCCTGGAGGTTCATCTTTCCAAGAACCAATTTATTAACATAAAAACTGCATCTCTGTATTTTTCTCTTCAAATTGCGTAGGGCATGAACAGACTGGTGCATTGTTTAACGCTGAGGAAAATATTTTGAATCCTAGAAACAAAGCACGTGTTCTATAAAGTCCTGTTATAATGGCTGTTCTCACTTGAATAAGTGAAATGGATTAACTACATTTGTCTTCTGTGGTGTACCTTCTGCTCAGTTTAATCTCCTTATGATGAGAGCCTAACAAGTCTTCCCGTTTTAACACCCTGGACAGTTTTCCCATAGTGTTAGCACCTGAGATACTTGAGCACGTGCCCATCTTTCCTTCTGCAGCCCTGTCCAATGTAGCATTTTGTTTGTGTGTGCCTGTGTATTATCACTGTGTTCACTTTCATTGTAAATGATGGAATAACAAAGGCGACATGTCTTTCTGAATCAAACAGCCATGATCATTGTGTTACTTTAATTAAATAATATCTCTAGGTAAAGATTGTTTTTAAACTAAAGCTAGTTTTATTCAGTTTTTAGGGCAAGGTAAACAAGATGGTTGCTGCTTGCAAACCTCCCTACAGTTTACTTCAGAAATTCCCAGGATGATTTTCAATGAAAGTAGAGCTCAGATATGGGCTTGGTCATATATCTAGTTGCTAACACGGCTTAAGGTTCCTTGTCAATTCTTTCCTTTTTTGATCTTGCAGCTGTGGACACATTGGACTTTTTGGAATCCCTAGAATTGAATTTGGAGCTTGCAGGGGTAGATCATACTTGCCTGTTTACAAGATTTTGCTTGTCTTGCCAATAAATTGTCATTGACAGTTTTTGTTCTGCTCCATCTGAAATCCATTTCGGTTTCCATTCTTTTTGGTGACTTACATTTTCTACGGCTTCATGCTGCCACTGAAGGAAGTGTATATCCAGTTTAAAAATAATGGATTCCATTGCTGTGGAAATGATACACAGATCTACATGTCTATTACCAGATCTCAGTCCAGTTTCTTATTGAAGGCAATGTCTGGTTGAGATCCAGGCTTAGATGGCCGAATAGCTGGCTCAGTTTGAAACTAAATGAAAGGATATATATTACTGAATGTAGCCCTGTTGTGTAATGTCTGTACAGTAATACCATCTGGCTTGATGAGGGGTGCCCTCACTAACTTTTAGATGGCAAAAGATGTCCCAAATGTCTAGGATCCTTATTTTTTGTTGCTGTTCTCATGCAATACATAGACGGTTGCTCGAGAGTATTATCCACGTTAGACAATTTCTCAGCGCAATGGACATAGATTTTAATTCATGCTTTCTTGACAACTAGACTGGATTATTGTGTTTTCTCTGCTTCAACTCCTTGATTCTTGCAAGCAAATTAAAAAAGATCCAGTTAGGCTGCCAAAAATCTGCCTTACAGAACAGGTGAAGGCTCTCTCGTGTTCTTTATTCAATGGCGTATCAGTTGTAAACTCCTTGCACTGATTTATAAAGCTTTGCGTGGCCTTGGACTGTCTGTTGAATCTGATTTGATACCCACCCACTGATGCCGCTTTACTATAGGGCTAGATTTCACTCTGCCAGTCATAGAACACTTTGCCATTATTCTCCTGCCTTGGAAAATTCCCCTTCTAGGGAGACAAGAGCCATTATTCTATTGAGGTTTTCTAAAAAAGGAAATTGAAGTCTTTTTTTTGGTTTAACCACTTGACACCAGAAGTCTGGCTTTCTCCACTTGTATTCTGTTACCACTGATGTCACATGAGGTAGTTGTGTTATCAAATGGTTCACAATTGCTTGTAATTACATTTTAATGGTAATTTTTTAGGGTTTTTTGGGTGATATTTGAAGCAATTAGAGGAATGAGTGCAGGGCTGGCAGTCAGACATGCAGGACTCTAATCCCGGCTCTGCTGTTGATGTGCTGCATGACCTTAGGTGAGTCATGTAAGCTCTTTGCCTCAGTTTCCTGTATGTAAATTAAGGAAATCGTCCACTTGCATTTCCTGCACCAGGGTGTGTTGTGAAAGTTAGTCAATGCCTGTGAAGTGTTACGGTCATATAGGCCTGATACGCCACTTCTTCATGCGAGTTTTATATTGATGTGACAACACTGAAGTGAATGGAGACACATTGATGTAAACAAAATATATCAGGGTGGAGAATTAGGCTCATAATGCACTGTATAAATGTTAAGTAGTAGTATTCATTTTGAGAAGCTCTCAGAGATACTGTTTACAATATATGCTAGCTTAATAAAGTCACATTGAAGTGCTTCACTTCCCTATCTGTATCTTATAGCAGAACTTGATTGCTCCATGGTCACATTAAATTTCTGAGAGGAAAAACAACCTGCATGTTTTAAAGGCAAGCTGACTCTGTTGCTAAAATTTCCATTTCAAATAAAAATAAACCCCAGCCTTAGAAGCAGTGGAAATTCCTTTGACTGCCTGGAACTCCCATATTATTTACACTGAGAATACCCTCTACTTAACCCTTTCCCTTTAGAGGAGTATCTAAGCCAATCGTTCTCAACCCTCAGGCTGCTTCCAGCGCAGTCAACACACAGATGCGGCCAATGTGACATCCTCAGGGCCATACAAGTAGTATACTGTATTGTGTGGATGCAGCCCACATAACACACAGAGAGCTGCATGTTCAGCCCACAATGATAAATAGGTTAAGAATCACTGATCTGAACAGTTGTGTTGAAATTAGGTGGCAGCAAAAGGCTGGTGTCCAGGGGAAGGATAACTTGTTCAGCTCATGGATGGAAGTATCATGTTACTAACCTTATATGGGCATATACTCAGCTGTCATTTCAAAAGAATCACAAAAAGGGAGAAAGAAAACATGCTTTTGTTGTTGGTTTAGTGTAGCATCCTGTTGCTGGAAGTGTTTCACAGTTGCTGTGCAGGAAGAACTGAAAAGATACATGGTTGGAATATGGAAGAGAAATAGAGACAGTTTTCAAGATGTATTTGTCCCTTAGGTTTTCTGTTGAGTTATCAGCATACATTTCTACTTTTCTTTCTTTCAGTTGGAAGTTGGAAGCATCTAGTCTTGTTTATAAGCAAAAACCTTTTCTTTGGTAAGTTTTATATATATCAGCAGAATGGATGCTGGAGGAAATCCTTTTTTCTTTAAAAAAAATATGTATTGTTTTAGCTAAAACAAAACTTCCACTTTCCCTTACAGAACAAGAATCCTTAGCTCAAAACAGTAGGGCATGGATTAGACACCCACAGTTAAACTGTTCAAGTGTACTGGATATTTGGTGTTCATTTTGTTGATCACTAAATCGCAAGGGATTCCCACTTATTAGGGTAAGTGTAAATAAAAATTAAAAGGTGAGCTGAAAGCAGTAACAGTCTCAACATCAGATCATGGGAATACAAAGTTTGGCACTTAGACCTTTCTGAAAACAAAAATTTAGGCCCTGATTATACAATGTGTAGCGCACACGCAACCCCTGCAGCCATGTGCAGCCCCAGTGACTAGTGTGGACACTATTCCTGAAGCACATTGCAGGACGAGGGCCTTAGTGCTTCTGTAAGGTACCTTAGACTCATAACCTTCTATTCACAGAATGGGTTGTGGCCATCCAGCCTTCCCCACATTGTCCTGCCAATGAGATGAGGCTCTGTCCTGGAAGGATCAATTCTAGTGACGAAATAGTAGATCAGTCTTCATAGATCTTTTGTTAACTTCTCTGTTTTGATTGTCCACACTGTTCCTTCTCTGTGTAAAACACTATGCCATTTTAAATAATAATTAATAATTAATAACAATCATTGTGACATGAGCACTTGAATGGGTTGATACCACCAGCTAACTTCACATCCCTCAGATGATGATGATGACGACATTGACTAGCCCTAACGCTCACATTTTTACCTTTTTACTTTATTTCAATTTTTTCAGTTGTGCCTATCAGTTCTCTAGGCACGAGTAGGAAAATGTGAATTAAAACACCTGCAATGATAAAAAGAAAAGTGTCAAAAAGACAAGCCTTCTAAGCAACCTTCCTAACTCCAAAAGAGACTTCACCCCATCCTCATGCTTCTAATCAACCCTTCCTGCCTCCATTACCTAATTTTGCCACCTTTGGTGATACATAGACCCAGTGAAGACCATGCAAATGAAACTTGGACACAATTACCACTCTTAGGGCTCAATCCAGATCTTATTGAGGTCAGTGAGACAGCTGGTGGACTAAGAAACTATGTACAGGTAAGTAGAAAAGAATAGAGCTTTCATAGAGAGACAGAAAACAGGCAAGCCTTGCAATGTTCCTTTATGTCATCAAATTCAGGCTGTGGCAGGCCACAGGGATGTGGAGATGTGAATTCCAAACAATGTGTGGAATGGTTTTAGTTTAACATAAAGCTGTCATAACAATTCTGTGATACCTTTTGGTTTCTCTCTCTCCTCTCTTTCGTCCATTGAATTAACATGGTTACGACTTAGTTCTGCATGATTCATCTTACATAGGTAACCAATAAAACATGTATATTTAAATTACAGAATCTACGTAAAGAACCACGTTACTGTAAAGGCACAATCCAAATTCCCACAGACTTCAATGTGAGTTGGATTAAGCCTTAAGAGTGGTAATGATGCCAGTAGCTTAATTTTAGTAGGATACTTTCTGTATTGAAGAAGTGTACATTAAAGCTTCAAATGTAAACAATGTCTAAAATTTTAGGAAGAATAGGTAAATTAAAAGAAAAATGGGAGGATCTTTGACATGTACATATTTAGGAAAACCCATAACTGTCTTTAGGGTGCCTGCAATCCAGATCAGTAAATTGGTGCTAGCACAAAAACTAGTGAAGGTCCTGAGTTTTGCCTGAATAAGAGAAACACCAAACTCAGTGAAAAAAGCCAGTGAATGAAACAGAAATAAAAGCCCCCCTAACTCAAATACGAAGTGAAAAAGTAAATTACAGTAAGTGTGAATTTAGAAAAAACAGGGTGGGAGAGAGAGAGATTAAAAACTCCAAATGAAAAAACCAAATAGTTAAATGTGAAATAGACATTTGTGAGAGATGAAATGGTCCATTTTTACCCTCTGCTCTTATGTATGCTCCGAGTGGAAAAAAGGTAAACATGGCCCTTTGAAAATATGTCCAAGGAACACCTTCCATAACTGGGAGAGTTCTGGTTTCTGTCAATCAGGAGTTTAATTTTACATTTTTGTAAAACTTTCATTCAGAAGTTTAGCTGTGCATTGCGGTTGCAGAGGTTGATACTATACAGGAAAAAAGTTTTACAGTTAGATATGTGGCTTCCTCCACACAGCTTTGTTTCTTAACTTAATCTGGAACAGAAAAAAAAGTGAATGGAAGGTACCCACACTGTATGTAAAGTAAACTTGCTTACTTTCTTAAAGGGGCTCTACCTTGTGGATTCCTATTCTTATTTGTCAGCCGTGGTGATTACAATGGAGGATCCTGAAAAAAGGCTACTTTGTGTGCTTCATTTAATTTATTTTGTACTGAATGCTGGAGAGAGAGAGACCCTATGCTTTTGGGTAAAGGTAGCTTCTAAGTCATGAATTCCAGCGCTTTTTGCCATCCTGGGTTCCCTGTGTTGCTGTATTCCACCATCATTCATTCATGAACCCTCAGCATTACCCATATATGAAACTGGGCTAACCCCACTCCAGATAATTTCTCACAGCACCAGCTTGCGACTGGGTAGGTGACAGGATACTGGACTAGATGCCACCAGACTCGGGTCTGATCTGGATGGCAGTTCCTGTGTCTCTATATTAACCTGAGTGACAAATGAAAGCCTCTCCACTAGATAATCTCCTCTCTTCCATAAAGAGAACAAAAACTGCAGTAGATTCCTCCTTGCCATGCCTTTCTCTGTTCTTTCTCTTCCTTATCATGTAAGGAAATGGTGGCTTTAAAAGTAGCTGCAGTTATTAATAATCCTTTTGTAGGTTGAATATTATTATAGCCAGTTGCTCACTCAAGTCTGTTCAGTTTTACATTTTCTTGCCTTGAGAAACAGGTAAATAGGTAAAAAGGCAGATGAAAGTAAACAACTCATTTGTAGTGTTTCATATAAACATGAGCTCTGGTTTCTCTCACTTTTCTTTTTCCTCTGATGCATCACAGTTTATATCCCTTCTTATTTCAGACACCGAGAACACAGTACTTTACAACTGACATTAAATATACGCTCTACCAAGACGTTTTCTGGTTTTGTTGTTCTTGATATACTCTGATTAAGCCCCTACATTTTGAATACAACATGTTGGACTGAGGCTGCTTTCACTGGATGGGATCCTATAAATGTGTGGAGCGCCCACAACTCCCACTGATGTTCAAGGAGGCTCACAGCACTTCTAAAGATTGTGTGCAATACAAGAGCAGAGCTTTTAAACCATTCACACTTGCTGAGCCAGCTAGTATTGCTGTCTGGCTCTTCTGCTGGCTGTTGCTAAGTGAACAGCTCCATATCACACACAAAGCTGAGCCAATAGCATCCTAACCCTCCAAAGGCTGGTAAAAGCTGAAAAATGATAATCTAATGTGCTGTAGTTTCTTCATCTTTTTTTCTGAAGGGGGCTGCTGAGGTGGGAGAGAGAGAAGAGAAAGAAAATGGGGGAGATAACTCCTAATAGCCATTGATATGCTGAGAAAAAATTCATTTTTCCTTGTGAAGGAGAGAGAATGTGCTGCTCCTGTGCGTTTACAAGCCACAGCGATGTCCATTGTTTTCCCTTGTGCTTTAAACTCCAACCTGTGATTAAGAATTGTGTTAAAACTGTTTGGCTGCGGTGCTGTGGTCTGTGTAGCTATCAGTTTTTACTAGCAAGTGCTATGAAACAGGTTTTGAGACTGATCTCTCTCTATCCCAGAAAAAGACATCCAGTGGAATCCATGAATCTCACAACTAGCAATGACCTATTTTTAATCAACTCATAATTATTGTTTTCAGTTACTTATTTATTGAGTGCCTAAAGGGTGCTCAGTGCTGCACAGTCATGGACAGACAACTTGTGAGACATACTTGCTGAAATCTAGTTTTGGGGGGTGGAGGGATGAGTCCAGCAAAAACAGCCATACAAGCTGCTGGTTATTCTGTGTGTAAGAATTAGGCATTTTATAATAACATTCCTTAGAGTGGGATAGGTTATGGCTGACTTACCCACAAATAAAACTTAGGATTTCTGTGAATAAAATGTTTAAGCCACCAGTAACATTTTTTATCTAATGTACATCGTCAACATTTTGTGATATCTGGGTGTAAGTAATATTTTATCTTGAATATCTCACTGTTTTAATTGATCATTTCCACTTGCCCCATCACAGTTCTCTATGCACAGTAACAAGTACACACTTTAAGTTTACACCAGACAAAAAGTCATTTGAAACAAAAACAGGCTTTTGAAAAAAAAATATTTCCCCATCCTGCAACAAACATCATTTTTCATACCCCATTTCACCAGTCACTCTTCTCTTCCTTGATAAAGCCTGTCAGGTCACTCATAGATTATGTCAGAAAGGTAACCAAATCCAGACTTTGACAGTTCATGGAGGTTCGTATGAATTCGATACCCAAACGTATGGACCAAGAATGCTTTTCCTTCAGCCTCCTCCTGTTTAAACCAGGCAGTTGTTAGTGCAACAAGAGGGTTGTTTCTGCTGAGGCATCACATAGGACCCTAATCATTTAGGGCTTATTTGGACAAAAGCAGCACTTCACCCCTCACCTCAAAATCAACAGTGCAGATGACAGAGCACAGGTGTAATGTACTTTCTCTGTGAAACATTGCTTAATAAGTGTGTCTTTGCACTCTGCACTTTCTGAATGGTTTTAAAGTATAGCTACATGTGGAGCGCATTGAACTGATCTAGCCTCTAAGCGATAGAGACATGGATAACTGCAGTGAGGCCTGGATCTGGAAGAAAAGGGCATAACCTTCTTGTTGAGTACAAATGATAGATGGCACACTCAGCAGCTACTATTGTGTGGATATCCAGAAGCCAACAAGATGCCCTAACTGCAAACCTTGAAACAATAGTATAGTTTTTGCCATTTGTTTCGCCCATCCTTCAAACACTACCTCAGTATTGTGTGAGTTGCCTCACATAGCTAGCACTCATCCACACCCCTCTGTCAGACAATGGACAAGTCACTGCATCTCCAGGGTCAAAATAAATAGGTATGTAAAGCTGGATGTTATGAGCACAATGAATCCCTCAAACTGCCTCATATACATGTTGAAAGGAGAGCTGTTAACACTGCGGAGAACCCAGTGTAAAAGCGTACGCAGGACGCCGGGTAATCCATTGCTCTAGATCACCCTCTAGGAACTCTCAGTAATAGAGTCACTTCAGCAGCCCTGTGAACTCTTGATTGTGGTCCACAGACAATTTCATAACGCCATCTGGTCTGGTATCAGAAGGAGCTGGAAGATTTGAATTAGCACGGACACTTCTTTTTTCATTCATCGCCAGAAGGAGACTCGCTAACAATATCTGTAAACTCTTAACATATGCCAAGGTTTAAAACCAAATTGACTGGGATCGCAGAGATCTGAAGGGTCCAGGTGTTGCTGGAGGTAATTTCTTGATAATCTACCCCCCAAAAATGGGATATTGAAGATGGGGCAGTATGGGAAGGGACTTTCTGTGCAAGATATGGTTTCTTGAGCAAGGATCTTACACTTGTCTCTTTAAGAGAAGCTGGTCCCGGTCACTTGGAGGCACTGACAGTCAGCACTAACAATAACCCCTGTACCACCTTGCTGATTTTCATCAACTAGGAGGACCTCCAAAGCATGAAAGAGTAAAATTCAAACAGAGAACAGTATGTGTTTGTACCTGCAAGAACTGATTTAGCTACCAAAAAAGCAAAGTCTTGCTCTGAGTGATCTTATCTGCAGAATAATTTGAAACCTTAAACTAAAAAATACTCAACTCTGTCATCAGATGCAAACAACCTGGATTATTCAATGTTATTAGCCATTCTGAATAGTTCTGCTGATGGAAACTTTGCCTTCTGCGCAACCACAGCATAAATTAAGTAGCTAATTTTTTTCATCTTTCCCTTAAAGCCCACCAAAGGGCCTTCCTCTTCTGCTTCCTGTGCTTGAAGGGTTCATGGGAGTTGGAAATGCAGAGAGAAAACAGAGACAGACGGGAGGAACAGTACTGAGTAGTAACTGTTGTTTCCTCTCTAGCTTTACCTTGCCACAGCTGTGTATTTCATGACAGTAAGAGAGTCAGACAGTTCCGATTTCTTAGTGCAAAAAATAAAATAAAAAGAGAGCTGGACTTCATTTCTAAAGACTGAAATTTGGATAGCTGGTCAGCATGATGTGATGACTTTATGTAGGGTCAATATGGCTTCAATAAATGTTTCTTTAAACCCAAGCTGATTCTGTCGACAGTTCAGGCACCGTGTGGATCTTTCATGTCATTTTGACTTGACATTTCACAGCTGCTGCTGTGCCACTAAGCAGGGACCTGACACTGGCCCTTTTAAGCCAACAGAAACTGTCTGTTAGTAAATATAGGGCAAATTTGTTTAATGCACTGCAAAATTAGCATTGTGTTTACTTCTTTAACTCCACAGTTAAAGAAGTAAACACAATGCTTTTGTAAGATAGATACAAATTAGGGAAACCTTACCACACTCAGTAATCTTGCAATGTGCAATGGAATCTAATGCTACAGCTGTCAATTACATTTAATTAACAAATGACACATTGTCAATCCACAATAGTACAGAACAGGTTTAATTCCCAGTACTGAACAACTCCTATTGTAATATTCTTCTCAAATTAACCCTCCTTAGATAGAAAAATCCTTTGCATGCAGGCACCTACACACACAACCAAGTACATTTATTAACTGAAGAAAAAAGCATTTTGATCATTTCAGCCCTAGCTGTTAAAAAAAAATGGGGGCAAAATTCTCCTCTCAGATCTTCATAGCAAATCTCTGCTCAGAAATTTTGCTACCCGTAAAAACATAAGATACACCTCTGCCCCTGCACAAAGCTCAGGTAAATTATACAGGCGGTGGAGGAAGATGGAATCCACTCCAACCTTCAGCTAGAGCATGTGGCAGTTCTGCTGCACTTGTATGGTTGCTCTTCCAGCATCTGATCGGACACAGTGGCAATGACCACTAAGCATTCCTTTTCTGGGACAATAGCTTCTGGAGTCATGTCCTATCCCAAGCATGTCCTATGCTCCTCTGTCCTGTCACCAAACTCCTCCTCTCTGCTGGGCTCTATGGCACTAGTCCTTGGAATACTGCCCACAGCTCTGCAACCACCCACTTTCCTTCTCAGAGAAACTCTGTGTTCTGTTACCTTGGGGATCTCCACTGCCCCATGACAATAAGTTTGTTTTGCCATATATGCCTTGCTCTCACATTTACATCAACAGGGGGATCCATGCAAATATGAGAGGAGAATTTTTCCCTTGGATTTCGAGTGCTGCTCATTAAAGTCTCCATGTGACGTAGAATGGGGGTTTTTCCCTCTCTTAGAAAGCTCCGTTTTACACATCCATGTCTGGAGCCCAATCTACACTTACCTTTGTGATTCGGTGGCAGTCGATGGAAGATATGCAAGTGACGTAAATCACTTGCATATCTCCCGTCAACTTTGCAGTGTCTCCTCTGCGCGTTCCCTTTGACGCAGTGCTATGCCACTTACCAAGGTGGTTTTCCTGCGTCGCTTGCTGGATTGACTGAGCGCATCTATACAGACTGCTCAGTCAATCCAGAGCAATCAATGTGACGGCGGCTACCGTCAGTGTAGAACCAGCCTGGAGCTGTGGTACTTGTGCTTGCTTCACTCCTGCTGAAGTCACTGGAAGTTGTACATGTGACAGGTCTGCAGGATCCAGTCCTAAAGTTTTACTCTCTACGTGCAAGCAAAAACTCCTGTGGACTTGATTTTTTTCTTTTAGATTTATTTTAATGCCTCTCATACGAAATTCACTGGGTGTTTAAATCTATCTGTCTGTCTCATCTCCTCTATTCTACGGTATTTCTAATGTGACTATCGCTATAGTATCTAAGCACTTTTTAATACACTCCATCTGAAATTCACCATGTGTTTCAAATTTAACAGAAACTGAATGAGAGGAAGGGCTGAGGCAGAAATAACATTTTAAAAGGGTAGATAGAGAAGAGAAATAGGTTTAAATCATCCCAATGGTTGCGTTATGTTACGTACTCCCATTCTCTTGTTTCTAAGAAAGATTTATACAAATGAAATTTTGGTATGCAAATTGAGGGTGACTTTTGTCAGTTCAATTTACACTCTGAACCTAGACCTATTGATTGCCCTGTCACTTCCCATCATCACACTGTTCATTAATCTCTTCTACTTCACCTCCGCCTCCAACACATATTACTCGGGCCTTGCCTATATTAAGAAAACGTGCACTGCTGTAACAAAATTGATGTATCTGTGCTTTTGCAAACCCCAATGTAGACACTGTGCTGGTGCAGAGTGTAGGTTTAACTGGTTTATCTTAATCTGGTAATTAATTCAAATTAAACTAAACTGGACTGTGCTGTTATAGTGTGTCTATATTAGCGTTTTGCATCAGTGTAGCTAAATCAATTTACATACATCAGTGCACATTTTCTTAATGTAGACAAGGTTGCATGCAGTCCAACATTCTAGATACACGGGGTGTAACATACTGCGCCCGACCATTGGTCAATCAATGTAGGTAGCATGCTTGTGGTAATGACCCACATGTCATGTTTTAGAGGATACCTACAAATGTAGCAGTGCACCTGGTCATCTGCGCTATGCTGTACATGGTGGTACAAGGAATTCCTAATCTTCGCAGTGATCAGTTTTGTCCTGAGGCGTGTTATTTGAGTCTCTCTATTTTAGTTTATAGAACAACACATTTTATTATTAGTTATGGATGGGCTTTTCAATAGCACTTAAGGGAGTTAGTCACCCAACTTTCATTGGAGGTCAAGTGCTTTTGAAAATCCCACCATCTAAAACTATCTCATATTGCGTCTATGTTAAAAGGGTCGATCCTTGAATCTATGACATCCTGCGGCAGTGAATTCCACATGCTGTAACAAAGCACAGCATTCCCTTTATATTTTTGTACGTTGTGGGGGCCACTATAATCTAGGGTAGGGCACTTGAGTTCTCTGGTTGCTATTCCTATTTGTCTCACTGTGTAACTGTGAACAAGTCATTTGGGTTATGTTTTTTTAAGCTTTAGACACCAGTTTTCAAACAATTTTGCTTTAACCTCTCTCTGCCTCTGTTCACCTTAAAAATTCAAAGTTTAAAGTCTGTGTTGTGAGGGTGAGTTCATTAATAATATTTATTATTATTGCTTTTGATTTTCATTAAATATAATTTAATTTTTGTGTAGATTGTACAGTCTCTGTACATTTTCTTCACTTGGCCTAACTATAGTGGTATGGGCCACTCCTGCTATAGAAATATAATCTATCTGTGCTTTAATACCACACTCATCACCCTGGCATTTTATCATCTTATTCCTCTGATTTATAATTTACAATAGCATGCACAGGACCCAGTTGTTCCAGGTACTTTACAGACACTCACTAGTTATGGTTGTTGTCCCAAAGATTTTTCAATAACAAGGAGACGTGTCACAAAAAGAGTATGTGTAGTCACTGGCCTGATTTTCCAGTTCCTCACACTTGCATACTTATTTATGTATGTGAAAAGTGAATGTAAAAAGCTACCAGATCAGAAATGTAGAATTTTACGTTCATTTTGTACAGATTTAAATGACTGTTCAAGGTGGAAGTTAGTGACGGATCCGCATTACTTAGTTTCACTCTTAGAGCTCAAAACAGCATTGACTTGGTGCAGTCATATAATTCTATTAATTGTAGTAGTAATGACTTGAATTTATACAGCTCTTCTCATGGTGAGGATTCCAAAATGCTTTCAAATCTATACTCAGTACAAAGAGTGTTAATTTCAAGACAAAAATAGGACTATTTCTGTAGTATAAGATCATCTGTGGCTTTTCAAATATTTAGCAGAGTGAAGTGGATCATTCCTCCCAGATTTTATACAACTGTAGAATTCCTGTAGTATCATATGATCTCTATTAATCACATAGATAGAACTGTCATCTTTGTGGGCTCCACTAGAATTGCTAAGGTGCCCTCTGCAGAAGATACTGTGGCTAATGTTCTCATTACCAACTAATTGGCTAAAGAGACTTCTCTCACATTGCATTTAGCCTGATTGATAGTTTTCTATCACCTGATGGGTGGAATGGACAGCCAAACCAATTATCACAGCAAAGAGTGCTATATACCAGAAGATTGCAGGCAGAGACAAAAGACTTATAAGATTATGTCTAGTCATAGTGCCAGCTGAGATTTTGTGAAACTACTAAATGGTTTTTTTTAAAGCACAGTTTGGATTGTCTTGCTATTTTTCAGAGTTCCACAACTTAGAAAGTTGCTGGTTTTGTAGTTTATCATTAATAATGGGTAATAAAAAACAGAGACACCACTAGATGGGTGGTTAACTCTCTGGCTATGTTTACACTACAGAGGCAAAGCTACTCAGCTGTAGCATTGTAGTGTACAGAGAAGAGGGGGATTTATACTCGCATTTAGGTTGGCTTAACTATGTGTCTTGGGGGTATGAATTTTTTACATCCCTGAGTGACACAGCTAGGTCAGTTTAGGTGTAGACTAGGCCTCTGTAAAAGCAGTCATAATTTTTGGGAAGTTTATACCTGAGTGAGTCTTGTGATTCATAACACGTTGAGACGTGAACTATTCAGACAGTAACCCTTAGACACAAGGCATTAATTCACTCTTTTTTGCTTATTTTCCTTTCATATAGCTCTAACCGTTTGAAGCAGGTTTATGCCATCTGCTTGCGTGGTAATTAAAATGAAGAATCATTCCTTTCTAGTTAATACATTAGTTTTTGGAAGTATTTGTTTGAAATGTAAAGGCCAATTTTTGAGGGGTAAAGAATATGTTACAGTTCCCTAAAAAAACCCATTTCCTGAACCTTTGGGAACATTAATTATTTTCCCAAAGTCAGGGCCAAGAGTTGAAGTGGTTTCTAATTGTGTCAGAATACTCTCTCATGTCTCCAGAGCCTCCTTTCCTGAAGCCTGTCCTCCTTGGTGGCTCCCTCTCAGTAATCTGTTGATTTGTGTCCCAGAACCAGCAGTACAGTATGTAAGATACAAAACAGCTTAACACTACCCCTCCTTCTTCTTGTTCCCAGGTTAGGCTAGAGTATGTAAATCCATGTTCAGGAATCTTGTGCTTGTCACAACCTCAGTGTGTTACAAAATCAGTTCATTGTAACAAATTTTAGTCAGTCTTGTGTGCTGGATATAGAAAGTAAAGTAAATGCTGCATATTCAATTTCTGGTCACCAGCGTAAAGCCTGAATAAAAGAATTTTGCTGGGATGTGGGACAATGCAGTGAGTGGGAGGATAGAATCCGCATTCTTAACTGGGAGGAAGGGTGCAGAGAATACCGATGCAGCTTGGCCATGGCTGCTACTACAATCTATTGGCAGAAATAATGGCCAAAGCCCTCTGTGCAGGCTCCATGTTTTTTGCCATCTCTCCACCATCCAAGCTTACTCTTGGTCTGACATAGCAGCAGTGGAATTCTGCATTCTGATGTGCATTGCTTTGCAGCGTCCTCCTTCATTGACTCTCTATGGCCTGTCCGCCATGTGAATCAGAAACAAAGCATTTATTCTTCACTTTGTTTTTTGCAGGCTTGTGGAGTGGTTAGGGCCAGAGATTTGTTATTTGTTATTAGTTCCTGGTTATTAGTTGTGGTCTTTGTGGTGGTCTGTAAAATAAGCATCCAGCAATAAAGATTACCTCCAGAAAGGAAGAAAGCAGCTCATTTGTAGTGGAATAACTTTAAATAAGCTCTTCTTGAATCATTAAAAATATAATGAGAATCAGAAGAAAAGAAATTTCTCAAATAAAGGCAGGTGACAGTGGAGAATGTAGGTTTCTTTTTGGCTAAGAAAGGAAAGAGTGCACATGCTTTTTTCTTCTTCTGTAGCTTCATGATATGTTCTTAGTCCTTTTTTTTTTTTTAAACTGAGAACCCAACATACAAAGGACATGGGCTCTACCCTAAAGAGTTTACTGTCTGAAGAGACATAATAAGTGAATACAAAATAAGACTGTTCCTAATGTTAAATTATTTAGAACTTTTAACACTTTGGGTTTTTTTTGGAGCACTAAAGGTGGTTGAATGAAAAGAGGGGGGAAGAATGTAGAGGAGATGATTCTTCTGATCAGTCTCCAGTGCTCCTATGTGGCTGGCCTGCAAGGTGTAGGTTTGTTTTGATCTGGGCTAAAATTTCAGCCAATAAAGGTTTGTATGTTTGTGTCATTCACCTATTAAAAATGGAACAAGATTATCTGAAGATTATGTAGTGTGAAAATAGCTTCTAATTATTACATATAAAAAAGATTTTTTCTTTATTTCTGAATCTAGTTGAGTTTTCATTATAATCCTCTGTCCAAGCCTATTTTTCTTCAGCTTTATCCTCACTTTAGTTAGAACTGTGCTTGCACCAGCTTTGCCCAAAACCAGTTTTAAGTACACTTCTGCTGGCAGCATGATTCTAACATATTTATCAGTACATTGAAGACAGGATTTTTTTTTAAAGAGAACTGTGCATGATTTCTCAGTACAGATGTAACGAGTTCTGAAACTAGAAAATAACTGCTCAAAATAATACAATAGGCCTGTCATTGGGTATAATCACCTCCAACCAACAGCACCACATCTTTAATAGCCTGAGAAAAGAGTGAAAAAATATAAGTGTCCTCGGTTACTTATTTAAATCAGAAGGAAAGGGACATTGAAGAGGCTGGCATGCACAGAGTGAAAGTCTGTTGTCTCTGAAAGTTATTTAAAAGTAATAATCTCTATTTTAATAACTGTCTTTATAAGAATTAGATTAATCTGATACATAAAGCTGTTGTCAGATTTTGCTCTCATATACGCCTGTCCAGATTGAGAATAACTCTATTGACTGCAGCAGGAGTAACTCCAGATTTATATGCTGAAACTGAGATCAGTCTGGCCCTGATCATTAATTTAAAATATACTAATTAGTTACAGTGCCCACCATAGAGTGGCATGGTATTTTAAAAATATACAAGATCCCTGAGCCCAAAGTTTACAGTCTAAATTACTCAATCAGTCAACAAGTGTGAGCAATTGGATGTAATAAAAGGTCATGTAAATATGTGGACAACACTTATCTTATAGTAAGTAATTCCAGGATGTTTCTTCTTAATTTGTATGTTAAATAATATAAAATATTAGCATATGTTTTACTGGAGGCAAGAGAAAGGGACAGTACCAGTGGAAGACTAATCAGTTGAACAGAGGTATTTCAGTCAAGCAAGGTGGTTAGGCACACTGGATCACAGAGGCTTTTCCAGGCACAAGGGATGCTGAGCAAAATGGTGTGGGGATGTTAGTGGGTAAAGGAGGCAAAGGGCTTATTAGGGCAACACACTACATATCTTATCTCTTTGTTAGATCAATCTGCGAAATCCAGAATAAAAATGTCAGCTGATGGCTGTGACAAGACCTGACGGTGCTCCTTGAACTTCAGCATAAAAATGGTTACAAGGAGAGCCCAGGTCATCTGGGGTGAGGCTAGAAGAGCACAGGGTTAGCAGATGCAAGGGGAGGCTATCTAGGGTAAAGGGTGGGTAAGGGGGGTAAGGGTGGGTCCCCTCCCAGTTTGCTTAAAAGTTTCCAGTAGTTGATACCAAATGAACTGAGTTCCATGTCTTTTTTATTAAAGCAAGCCCTGAGGAAGGGGATTTGGACTGAACTGTAGTTTGCAGCTTTATTTGATCTTCTCTGGCTGATGTACCTGCCCACTGGCTTACAGTGGTGTTGTCAAATCTCCAACATGTCATCCTACTGGATCGCTAAGTAGCTCCAGTGTAACTTAAGCCAATTACATACATAAAAACATGTTTACAGATAAATTACAATGCTAAATATCCATGCTATCAGGGCTGGCTCTAGGGGTGGGTGAGCAGGGCAGTTGCCGAGAGTGTCAAATTCCAAGGTTCATGCCACTGTACTGCTTGGCTATGTGTTGTTGTGTTTTGCTCCACTAATAAAACGTTTTCCACCCTGGCCAGCAAAATACAAAGAGCAATTCCCGGCTGCTGCTGTTCATTTCAAGTGCAGATTTCACTCCAAATTCTTTGATTATATTCTGTTTGGGAACAGTTATAATTTGATTATTAAGACACATTTTCAGTAAGAAATCGTCAAATATAAGTACATTCTCAAGTATCAGGCAAGAGACAACAGCTGGATACAGACAGACCAATGGGGGAGTACAAAGAAACAGCGAGACAGTATTGGTCAGCATGGTAGGCAGAGGTCTCTGTACGCCAGCAGCTAGACTATGGTCAAGTTTTTTGTAGGCATCGCAGCAAAGGAGAGCTTTGAGGAGGAATTTGAAGGAGAACACTGATGTTTATGGGAAACTCCTCACACCCATGAGGGGCAGCATGGGAGAAAGCACAGAGGTGCTTGTTTGAAAATGTAACAAGTGGGTGATGAAGGCTGGCATCATGGGCTGATCAGAAGTGTGAGTTGGCCTCTTGATACTGAATGAGAAAGAAACTGGGGGATATGAAGACAAGTAGCTTGTCTGATGGGATACAGAAAAGGGGGCCAGTGAAGAGATGTAAATAAAGGGGAGACATGGTCAAAGTGGTAGGCTAGGATAATGCTCTTCTTTATATCCTTAATTGGATTGCATTGGCCTTTCCATTTTAAGAGCTTTTGATGTTATAATAATGAATTTAGCATAAACAACGGGCCAAATTTATCTTGTGATTAAGCTTACTGAGCATTTGGCATATATTTTTGAAACTACAGGGGGGAAGTGATTTGATGGAGGGGAATATCTTTACCACTTGTGCATAGAGTATTTCCCAATCTATACTGGTATTAGGGGAGAAAGCATAATTTTTCCTAGCTATAACATAGTCTTGGGAGTCAGACAGTTTGGGGTCTTGCATCTGTTAAATATTTCTTTGGGCAAAGTCACTTCTCTTCTCTGTTCCTCAGTTTTCCCATTTGTAAATTGTGGAGGCCATATTTACTGTTTGTAATGCACTTTGACATCCTTGTGGTGATGGGAGTACAGAAGTGCACCCACCACATTGCTAGCAGCAGCACAGTCTTCCAGTGAAGGAGGCTGAGGAAGAGGGCTGAGATCAACAGCAGGGGAGAGAAAAGAAGAAAAAGAAAGATAGCTTTGGAGGAACATTGGTTGAAGAAAGAGAGCTGGGGTGGAGTGGAACTAGTGAGGAAGAAACCAACAGAATTTGGAGCAGGGAGTACCACACAAAGTGAAAGTAGGTTGGCCTGCTGGTCTAATGGCATCTCATTCAAGATCAGGTCTGAGGTTGATCTTGTGCAGGTGTTGGGAACTGAGCCCTTGTGCTTCACACTGCTGTCTGTCCATCACTTCTAGCCAGTTAAAGAAGGAGCACCAAGGGGCTCTACATCCATTCCTCTTCGTCTTAAACAGTGAATGGGAGTGTCACTGTTACAGGTCACTTTTGAGGATGAGAGAGGATAAAAGAACACTCTTCCCATAAACGGGGAAAGGGAAGAAGAAAAAAACCAACAGAGTTGGGGGAGAAGAGAAATATGGGAAAAGGGACTAGTAGAAATAAAGGGTTATTAGGGAAACGCTTCACAAAACCCAAGAGAAGAGGAGAGAACTGAGGAAATGGAGGAAGAGAGGAGAGAGACATGAATTGCTCACTTTTATGGGACTGGTTAAATTGGACTTTTTAGCTACCAGTCTAAGCTCCCCCAGCCTGAAAGACTGTGGTATGTGGAGGAGATTAGAGGAGGCAGAAATGAACCTCAACACCTACTGCATTTCATTTTATCTGAAGAAAACATAATTCTGAGTAAAAAATCAAATCTGTGACAAAAGAAGTATTTACATTGATTCATCTGCCTGTAATTTACAGAAAATAATAAACTGATGGTTTGCTTATTGCATTTTGTGAAAAAAATGCATACAATTGTTAGACTAATGTAAAAAACGGCATTTCAATAATAATTATGGGTATCTTGTTTCAGTCATGTTTTAGAAACGTGTAATTGAAGTGATAGATGTAATGTTTATAAATAGTATTAGGGTTACTAACGTAATAGTGAGTAGTTCTCTCATTTTCTCCAGTTTTTAGTTCTTCATTTTCCTAATGCTTTAGTTTCTAAGATATCTAATTTGTAAGAACCTGTTGCCAACTGCATGCACTGACATGGCACGCTTTACCATCTTGCTTTGTGAGCACACAAGCACAGTTCCTTGCTGCTGTAACTCATGTGTGTCATGGGCCATATAGGGGATGTAAGGAGCAGATGAACAAAAAAATAAGAAAGGCATTAGAGAACAGGTTGTAAGCAGTACGGGAAATACATGAGTGACTGGAAAGTTTGATTTTTGTGGGCATAAGTGTAAACCTGGTGAGATAATTCTCACCACTGAAATATCAATATGGATGGGTGCAAGCTATAGAGGGGAGATAGAAAGGGAAGATTTAAGAAGGCGGGATGCCACGGAATGTCAGTTGTATTTACAAATTAGCAAAATGAAACTCGATAATTCAGAGGGTAGCTGCAAGGATAAAACAAATCAGAATATGGAGTGTGGTACCTAAATACTAAAGATGCCCAGGACTGAAGAAGAGTGGGAATGAAAAATTGCAGACTCAGCTGTTGGGAGAACTTGAAATTGCAGTTTACTGTATTCACAATAGATGTGAAGAGCCTTATTTTCAGCCATGCACTTGTGCCTGGGAAGTGTCACATACACATAAGTGCAAACATTATTCATTTTTTTTGCCTGGACAGGTGTTAGGAATATTCAGATATTAGAATTTGCACTAACAAAACCCATTCATCCTAATGAGTTTCCAGGTGCAATTTTTACCACTTACGTTTCCCCACATTAGAATATTTCAGTGTGCACATAGGTGATTGCATTTATAAAGTGGGGTGAGCATACCTGAGAGTTAATTTTGTGTGTGCTCACGTGGAGGTGGTTGAAGCTGGCTGAAGGAAAAAAGAGTGACCGTGGATTGTATATGTCCACTGCAGCTGTTGGAAAGAGTTTCTTGTAGGCTATACTGAATGCTCACTTTTGCCTTGACTTTTGGACCAACAGCGTTTGAATATTTTGTTACAACTTTAGGGAAGCAGCTGCTGCCTCTTTAATTTGCCATAAGAGCAGATAGGGAAGTTCCTGGTTTTTAATCTCCAGTTACTGGTGATGTCTGTCAGGTAGTAATGAGCAAACTTGGTATTTTTGTAAATATGCCTGAAGAATTTCAACAGAGTTCTAGCCTCATTGTTCATTTCCTTGTTTTTAAGTTGTGTGGGTTTTTTAAATGTGACAGGTGAGTATGTTGTTGTAATTTAGTAGCCTTTATTTGTTTTTAAACAAAATTTTTGTTTCTGGAATTTCCTAGAGTGTTTTTTTCCTTGCAACTTACTTTTTTTTTTCTTTTGCATAGGTAAATGTAGGTATAATTTAAAAAAATATTAAATTAATGTTAAGGCAGAGTCAAAATATCATTAAGCTAAAAAAGCAAATGGAGCCAATCTAATGATGGCTGGGACTCAATGGACGTATTCCTCTGTTAGCTTTGGAATAGTTGCAGAAGGAATCTGTGTGGGGAAAATGCATTGTCTGTCACAATATAGCTGTAAGAGCTGTGGAAAGCACTTGATGAGCAAGGACTATGGACTAGCATCACCTAACCAAACATTGTTGGGTTTATTATTGAAATAATTTATTAACGACAACAGGGGCTCTTACTCTTCTTTGTCAGCTTCACTGACGGAGAATCATGACTAGTTTTCAAATATCGGCAGTGTCTTAGACATTGTAGTGTTCTTGCCATTGAAAACAACCCTTTACACAAGCCAGTGTCAAAGTCTATCTTATGTATCTGTTGGCATTTCTGCATTTATAAAATGTTTATCACTGTGATACTAAACTGTGAGTACTGCATATGGATTAACACCACCAGTGAGACAGACTAAAGGCAGTCATTAAAACTGACTTTTTGGATGTAATGGGATTTCCTTGGATTTATAGAAGGAAAAAAGGAAAGTCACAAAGATGTAAAAAGTCAAACTTTTAAATCTTTTAATTGGAAATTTTACTTAATATATTTGGATGTTCAGGACACATTCTAGTTATCAAGGAAACTTTGAAATCATAAGCATTTTTCACTTACTGTATTTTAACTTTTTGGTTCTACAAGAGGGATCAAAATCTGCCCTAATTATGGAGAAGTTACTGTCATTCCATAATAAACCTTGCAGAGCCAGGGCCAGATTCCTAGTCCCATAACTCCAAAAACAAGGCCACCGCTACTTTAACACAGGAAGATTTTTGTTACTTCTTGGTAGAAGTCCCATTTGTTCTCTCTAACAGCCAGTAGAGTGCACCATGCTCAAATGTCCATAAGACCAGATCCTCAGCTGGTGTAAATCAGCAAACCTCCATTAAATTTAGGGCTTGTCCACACAAGGAGTTATTCAGGAACAGTTATTCTGGAATAACTCCATGTGTGGACACACTTATTCTGGAATAAGTGTGCCTGGTTCCTTATAGGTCAATGGGAGGTTTCATTGCCAGCAACTTCAGTGGGAACTGTATCAGGCCATGATAGCTCCATTAAGAACTTAAACTAATCAGGAGCAAGACATCTCTGGAATAAGAGTGTCCAGAATAAGAGTGTCTGCACAAACAGCTGTTCCTGAATAACTCCAAGTGTAGCCCTTAATGGAGCTATGGTGCGCTGATACTGCGTCTGCTGAAGTCATTGACAAAGAAACTTCCCGTTGGCCTCTGTGATTGTATTGGGCTCATAATTCCTATTAAAACAGGGTTCAAAGCAACAAAAATCATTGTTCATTTTCTTCAGATGTAACCAGCGCATGCATTTACAAGGAGATTTAATTGTTTCAACATTTTAAAATTATAGTAACAAGCCATTTTTTGAACTGGAGGGAGACAAAAGTTTGACAAGTCAAAATTTCAATCTACATAATAATATCCTGTAACTCAAAAGAAGTGTGATCAGTTTTCTTCAAACTCTGTAGAAAATTATCTCTTTTGCCTTCAGAGAGTTTTCATGACCAACCAATTTTCTAAGACAAAGTAGAGGATAAGATAGAGTTTTAAAATGGAAGCTGGTTGCAAACTTAAATAGGGAGAGGCTACTGTCTCTCCATAATGACTATATTTTACATGGGATTGATCCATGAGCAACTCCCCTGAGTTTTAGGCTGTGGAGGGGCTAGAGAAAGTAAGGAGGGCATCTGTAGATATGGTACATTATCTACAAGGGCAGATAAAATACACAGAAGTGACTATTGTATGATTGTGTCCTTTTAAAAGAACTTGAGAACAAAAATATTCATTTGACTCTCAGTACAACATAATGACATAGATCTTTTGTATATCATCTTAAACGTTCTTCTTCTATGGGCATAGCTGATAATTCAATTTCAATGTCTACTAAAGCAATCTCCAAAAGCAGTTAAAACAAAAGTCATTACAATGTGTATGTGATACGGTATGTTTAAAATCCTAAGAATGTGCTTTAATAAACTTCCACAGGCTTTCCCTTTCTACAACAGCAGATAACAAAATTTACATTTCCACTGTATATAAGAAACTGAAAAGATTAATTCCCGCAGAACAGATCCTGAGGACCATTGTTTCTTTGCATGTTGAGAGGTGTTTATAATTTATTTGTCAGAGAAACCCAGAAGCCACCTTCAGAGGTGAAATTGATTGTATTTCTTAAAGATGGAAATAAGGATCCTATGACTGCAGAACAGCTGCGTTTCTCTCTCTCACTCTCTCTCTGACACACATACACACACACTCTCTCTCTCTTTATGATTTTATGTGGCCACTGTTATGCTGGCCACTGTTTGTATAAGGCCACTTATGTACGCAATTCTTGCCTAGTGAAATATGGAAGTGGATGAGATTGCACAGGTCTTGTTAATACTTAACACTGAATAAATAAGGCAGGTCAGGTCCATTGTTGTTACTTACCTCCAAATGCAATGAAGCAAGGTTAGCTGACAAAGGTCATGTGAAAAACAGTTCTCCTGTCTCCAAAGGGGAAATCTTCTGAAATAAAAGATATGGAAGTACTAGGGCCCTGCACCCTTGAAGATTGGCACTGTCCAAATAAATTATATTGTCCAACTGAAAAGCTGTGTGTAATGAATGATTTGCAAATAAATTGGGAACCAAGATGCAGCTGCTGGAACCTTGCAATGAAATAGTCTCATAACAGTGAACTTTATTTTGAGGCTTTCATCTACTAACTTAACTTTTTAACTATTTTGATTTTTTTTTAATCATGTAAAAATACTAGTTGGGCCAGAGTTTTTTAAAAAAGTGGAATTGATTGGATTTTATTTTCCTGGTACACAATAAATCGCCTTTAAATGTTTTTGTTATTTTCTTACCTCTTTGATAAGTCTGCTGCACTTTGATGCCCACTCACCTACAGTGATTGTGAGGTCTTTGTTGTCATGCACATGCAGTTTGTGACAGCTGTTTGGAGAACAGTAGAACAAGTTATAGCATCCATGGGAATTTAAAGCATCAGAAGTGAAACATCTAGTATCATGTATTGTATTAACTTATTTCTGCTAAGCACATTTAAAAGAATGTTTGACCTTGTCTTCAATTCCAATTCCAATCTTATTCAGTAAAATTCATTCAAAATCAAAACTAAACTGCAGCCACTCCCTCCCCAACATCTGACCAGTCAACCCACCCTCAGAAAGAGAAGTTCTGCAGAGAGCCTGTCTTTAAATTTTGCCCACTTTGGATGGACCAATGAGAGGAATGAGTAATGAGTTCTAAACTGAAGGCCACTTACATTAAGAGACTAGTCTCAGGACAATAAAAATGCTGCTGATTTCAGTGGCATGCCAAACTATAAACCGAAACCCCAGGATTGGAAACTATGATGACTGCTCCATATGATTGTGAACATGTGTCTGACTTCCACATTTACATGGGGTCTGATCAAAATAGGGCCTTGTTTTATCTGATTTCACAGCATGATTTTAATTATGAAGGTCTTGGTAATTGAATGTGGAGTAACCTTTGTTCTATTCATTTCCATAGCTCACCCAATGAAACTATAAAATGAGTATATTCAGATGATCTAGTTTGTGTGTCAGATTTCAGAAGACCTGCTGTATAACGGGACATTTCTATAATGCAACAGCAAGGTGGTGTGCCTAGGTTTTCTTTGCTTTGTTTATTTATTTTTATAAAAATAAAATAAAATATATTCACCTTAGGTAGCAGAATTGTTTCCTAAATATCTTGAGATCTCCCACAGAATCTAAGCTTTTGTTTAAAAAAAGTTGTAGTATTTCTAGTTCTGAAGATAAAAATCCAAATGTAGATTGTTGCACCAATTAGTTTTGCTGAATATAAAGTATATCATTGCTCAAGTTATAGAGTAATGCTTTATAAAATACAGTACAATGTAAAATTAAGCTCTTCAGGGCAAGGCAAGTCATCTTAGGGATTGTCTACACTTACAGTGCTGGAGCAGCGCAGCTGCATAGAGCTTAGTGAAGACGCTATCTATGCTGACAGGAGAACTTCTCCCATCGATGTATGTACCCCACCTCCCTGTGAGGCAGTAGCTGTGTTGATGGGGAAAGCCCTCTACACTTCTAAGTGACATACTGACATAAGTTTGTCGTGTGGACCAGGGCTTACTCTATTGATAATACACGGTTTACATTCATAAAGCTGTAGAAATGATACATATAAAAGCTACACTTATTTCCACTAACTTTATTTGTTTAGGCCTCACAGTGGTTTCTAGGGCCTGACTCTGCTCCCATTGACACCAATGGGAAACTTCCTAATGACACCAGTGGGAGCCAGATATCTGAGGTAGGAAAACTAAATTACCCCCACTTTTGGGCGGGGAAAGCTGAGTCTCAGAGCAGTTAAATGTCTTGTCCGCGGTCCTACAGTGCGTTAGAGTGAGAAACAACAAGGAGAACCCAGGTATCCAGACTTCAGAGGTTGCACTGAGAAAAAAACATGATACTTTACCAGGCTCTACTTACAAAACAACATCTGCCCACTTAAGATGCCAAGATGAGATGCCATTCATTTTACTTCTGCCTCTCTCACCGAGGTGATGGGAGACGAGCCAACATGTGCAGGTTCTGTTTGGCAGACTTCTTAAACACCTTGGGGCAACTTTACGCTCCCACTCCTCAGCTCAATCAGCATGTCGTATAAAGCAACTTGATGGGTTCAAGACAAATCCATTGACTCACCTGTTCCTCTGCCCACTCAATCTGGGTCCAGCACACTGCCTCTGCACCAAGTAGATAGACATCAACAGTCCTGTGTATCACACGTATTTATAGTCTTGGGGGTCCTTTTCAACTCAGGTCTTAAATCCTAAGTATACAAAAATCTGCTTCAGTATGATCCCAATAGATAGCAAAGATTCACAGGGTGGAAAGATTTGTGTGTGCTAAACCATGATCTAGGTAAAGCATGTGCTGCTGAAATTCATATACTCAGAAGGACAGTTTAAGGTGGGTTGGTAGCTAATGGAGGGAGGGGACAGTATTCATTGTGTAGGTAGAAGCTGACTTGAGATAAAAGGCAGAGTTAAGGTTGATCTCAAACTCTGTGAATTTCCCCAGTTTATAGTATCTAGGGATTTTTAAAGACCTTTCTGTTAGTGTTATTTTAAAGGACATTACATGATGGTTATATAAATGTCTCAATCTTAACTCTATATTCAGAAAGATTTTTATTTCCAGCAGCTTACTCACTCAAGTGCTCACTCTTTTTCTCTTTATTGGTCTATATAGTCTTTTCTAAGCGTTCATTTGGTGCCTGGAAAACTACAGCAATTTAAGAGTTAAGGTTTCCATTGCATCCTTAACTCTTGCAGTTGTACTTAGCTACTGCAGTATGGTACATGTGGAACATTCTGTTGGGTAGTAATCTCAATTTGTTCCTTTTTACAAGGCATGTAATTTAAATGTACCTTCATCTCTCACAAACCTGGGATGAGTGTTATCTTCCTGTTTGTTACCGGAAATTATTGACATTAGCAATGTTCTACCTTCAACTGAGGGTGGTGAAAAAGACTTTTGTTATATGTCAAAGTATCACACATTTTTTCAGTTTTCCTCATCCTTTTTATTGCAGGGAAGTCTTTCATTGTGGCCTTGTCACACATTTAAAGGCCAGAATCACCAGTTTGGGCTCTGATGTACTGAGCAATAGATCTCAGACCCTGCATTAGCTGATGTAGTCACAATGGCTATAGTTAAGGTTGGAGTGGAAAACTGTCCTCTGATTTTTTTTCATCGATTTTGTAAGTTATAATGCAGCAATAAGCACTCTTTTTTTTGGTTGTTAATAATTTAATTGCATTAAAGGTATAAAAAGCTTTGCCCACTTTCATCCCCTCTGCAGTTTGTTCATGTCCCATATTTATTGAGACAACCTAATTTCCCTGATAGAGGGAAAACATAATTGCTGTTATTTTTCATAAAATAGTTAGTGTTAATATAAGTTGAGGACAGATAGAAAGAGGAGTTCTTGTTGAATGCTCATCATTAGAGTTCTGCCTAGGTGACGTTTGGAGAGCGCATTGCCCTCTGAATACTCATCACATATTACACATTCAGAGAGGACTGATGGGCAGACCTGATGATTCTTGCATGCAGAAATGATCTCTGCACTGGGCATGCTTCCTTTTATCTGTTGAAAGTGAACTGGAAGGCCATCAGTCACTATTTCAGACATCAGGAACTGCTCAGAAAAGATAGTGTTTTCATAATGTGAGAGAAAACACTGAGGTTTCCACGAAAACCAACATTAGTTGGAATTTTTAAAAGAAAATCTCACCTGATTTTCTGTGTGGCTTTTCTTCTGTCTTCTGCCCTCCCCCCCACAACATTTACTATAATTACAAATTACAAGCCTGAGTTCTGTCTAGTTCCTTATGCTGTGCCCATCATAGTGGGGTAGCTTAGCACCCTGGGACTTCACTGAGAGAGGAGAGTTGCAGCTGAGCATTTACAGGACCCAGCCCTTTGGGAGCTAAATTTGTCTACTATATTACCTTTTGCTTGTATATGTTTTCCATTGAAACACAGCTTCTTGCCCTGCTTCTACTTACCTTTCCTTATGCTGACTAAGGTATTTGGCTAGTCACTTACAAATCTGCAGAGAAAGACATGGTACCTGGTATTTTCTTACAATACTGATTCGGGGAAACTGAAGAGTATGAGAGAAAAACAGTACACTTCAGGCAAAACAAATGGAAGCAGATGCCTTCCTATCCCTTCCCGTACTTCAGATGATAAATTGTCTCAGATTAATTCCTCCTTTATTTCATGTTTTGTTTGTTATAAGGCTGTGGATGGGGACATTGTAGTTAGGAGTGAGCCAATGTTTATTTGCTAGTCGATTGGATGTTGATGTCAGATTGCTAGGCTAATGCACATATTTCACTGTAGTCAAGGTCTTGGGTGTGGGGGAAGTGGATAGGCATCTTAGAATGATCTAAAGACTTAGAAAGAATTTGGGAGGGAACGATTGGGGAGCTATGTCTGGAAGTTGTAAGAGTGGCATTTACAATGTCATGTTATGTTGAAGCAGGGATACAGGAGGGTGAGGTTTCTATCTTTTCCGAAGCTGTGGTGCCAAAGTAGCACATACACAGTTCTTTACTTTTATGTCATGATCAGGCATGTCTCATGAACAACTTCAAAAAACATTCTCTTTAGAAACAACTCTGTGTGCATGTCTTCCTTTGTTTTTTTATGTTTATATATTCTTGCAAAAAAAAACAAAACGAGGGCAATTTGAATTAGACTGAATGTTCCACCAAAGTAAACTATAAAATGCAACAAACACTCAGATAAATCCTTCATTATCCCATCTCTGCTCCACTCATGGGTTCTCACTCATTTTCATTCTCACCCTCAGCTGCCTCCTCTCCATATCCCATATATCTCCAGCCTCATCCTAAACAACCAAAATCAACTTTGCCCGTGCTCAATACCCCTGACCTGTAGTTTGTGCTAAAAGAAGTTCTAATCAGCAATTCAGATGTGTGAGAAAAACTGCGAGATTTTCACATTGTTTGAAAGTCCATTCTCTGATTTCATAAAAGGTGTGTATAAACTAGCAGTAATGTTCACATTGAAGTTAAATTAGCAAAAAATCAAAGAGCGAATAAAAACCCACCTTAAAGCAGCAATCTTAAGTCGTTCATGTATTCAGATTTTGAATAGCATTTATTTGTCACAAACTAACTCAACAAACAAGAAATATGGAAGATAACTATTTCTTTTAGTTAACATTCTATATATTGGGGTAAGATACTGGTATTTACATTTTTATAAATAGTTGAAATATTATAAACATTTCAATAAATGGCAGTTTTTCGTCTTAGAAAGCTTTAATTATTAGATACATTTTGAGGTTTGCGGTTTAGAATGTTGAGGTTTGGCATTTAGATGGATGATCTATTTTGTGCGTGTGTCTGTGTGCAAGAGAAGGAGAGAGAACACAAGAAGTTCTGGTTACAGACTACCCATGTCTACACTGCAGCTGTGATCACATGCCTTACAGCCTGGGCAGACGGATCCATGCAACCTCTGCTTGTGCTGGCATGCTAAAAATAGTAGTGTGGATATTGTGGTACAGGCTATGGTTCATGCTAGCCTCCCGAGTCCAAGCCTGCCCTATCTCCTGAGTCTAAGCTCAGGTAGCTAGCCCATGCCATTGCTCACACTGCTGTTTGTAGTACAGTAGCTCGAGTGGAGGTAGTTTTGGTTTGTCAGTGTGGATGAGGTGGTGCACTCCCAGCTGCAAGGTGGACATACTTTTAGGGACTCACATGGCTGTAGGGTTTTCAAAGAAAAGTTATCTTGGTAATTGTGGATCTAGAGGCTTAAACAGTACAGCAGGAAATGTGGAGTTTCGCTTTTTTTTGCGGACAGACTTGATTGGGCATCATCTTGACTTGCATTTTTCTTTTTGCTTGAAGATAAAGATTTATTTCTCTTATTTAGCTCCCATCAATTATATTTGTTTATTGAAAAAAGACAGAGACCATCTAAAATGTGGGCCATCTTTTGTATTGCTGTAAATGTGAAGACCAAATTAAATTGCTGTAACTCATTAAAATGATACAAGGGTGTTACGCTATGCTGCGGCACTTGGTCATTGCGTGATGACGATGGAGACATGATATAATGACACCACATCATAACGTATTCAAATAAACGCTCCTTGAAAGGACCTTTCTTAAAGCATTTTATGGTTTGTGTATTTAACCCTATATATAAGTATGACAGGACCTGATGAAAAACATCTTGTCCCTTTTTCTGTAGAGAGAAGAAACATCAATGCTACATGGGAGGTGCAGAGCTACAATGTTGATTCCTTTAGGCAGCCAGTTATTTCCTTTTCAGCAGAGATGAAAGGAGGAGAGCCCCTCAGAAGGGTGCAGCTAAAAGAACTGACAGGAAGTTTTATCAAGGCAAACTCTGGGAATATCCAGCCCAGTACAGAGCTAGTTCCAAGTTTATTTTGACCTGTTTTGAAATATGTCCCTGTTTCAAGACTTCGTTGTTTGAAATTAAATCACTGAGGGAGCTGAATAAAAGAAATGGCCCAAAAAGGAATGAATTGTATAAGAATCTCCCTTATGCATGCTAAGTAAAATGTTCAAAGTGCTTATGTGACTTAGGAACCTAAATCTCATTTTCAAAAGCAACTTTGGGATTTAGGCTCCTAAGCACCTTCCATATTAAGTGAGACATAAGTTCCTAAGTCACTTAAGTGCTTTTGAAAATTTTACCTGATACATTATTACTAGTTGCAAGCACCCTTTCCCACTCTTCCTCCTTAAAATAAGCAGCAAGAATTCAGAGGGAGGGAACGAAAGGATGTGTAGAGTAACATTCACTGGGACGACTAAGAGGACTTAAGAGCGGGAAATAGCAGCTCATAATGAAGGAGCCCATAACAAACTGATACGGCATACCATCTGGCAGGATGAACTTGGGCTCCATACCTGGCACCGCTACTTCTTAATAAATATTTATTGATGCAACCTCAATAAAGAGTATCAGGAGTATTTTATAGCAATTGGCCTTCACCATAACATAGAAACAAGTAATTTAATAGTAAAAGTCGCAATGTCTACAATACACATTAATACCCGATTTATGCGTGCACATGGGTGCACACAAACAAATCGTATCTAGGATCTCTTTCCTTGCTTTGGCCTGCTAGGTTAGGTAATACAACCACTGCAGTGCTTGATGGCTCCCTTTAATTACCATTGCAGGGAATGGACAAAGAGAACCTGTTGGACAGCTAGAGAGAACTTCATTGCTTATATTTGTTAACAGACTGACCTGAAGAGAAGATAAAAGCAGTATTCAGGATAGTCCTGTAACTGGGGAATAAAATACTCCATGGCTTCCTTTCTGGGTACACACAAATATCAGAGATTTGTTTTCTAGAGAGAAGCAGACTTCCCTGTCGACATAACGTGGCCACACAAGCACTTATGCTGGCAAAACGTACATTGCTCGGGGGAATTTTTTCACACCCTCGAGCAACAAAAAATTTGCTGGCATAAGTGCTAGTGTAGACAAGGCCTGTCTTTGTGTTTGGGTTTGAAGGAGATTAAACTGAATCTTTCCTCTCTCCTGATCAGTAGGACACTTTAATGGCTGCGTTCTCCTTACAGATTACAGTGAAGCTCCCAGTAATGTTACTGGACAGTTCTGTAGTCTTTTCTCTGACAGCATTGTCCTGAAGGTGATAATTTTGTCAGAAGAATGCCAGGCCCAATATATGGAGGAGAAAAACATTGCAGTGACATTCCAAATAAAACAACCCTGTAATCAGGCTTGCAATTATGGTCCCTGTTATGGATCTCCTCTCCCAGTGCCTTTCTAGTCTTCTGGCAGAGCTTTTCAGGGGATGGGGAGGGGAATGGTCTGTCCAGCCCTACCACAACATTCCAGAAGAGAGTTCCAAAAAATGGATCATGTTACCAAAAATCCAGTAAAAAATCATCTTATTTTTACATGAATGCAGGAAATAGATTGGGCTTAATTCACACTTTGGGGCATTACTGCTCTTCATTCACTGGAAGACATTGGAAGCCCTCAATGAATTAAACATCTGCAGTCACGCTGCAGTTTCTCTTTTCTGATTTTATATTTTAATGGTCTCCAAACGTTTCCCATTTAAGCCAAAAGTGCAACGTTCTGGGAGCCTAACAGCCTCCGTAATTTTAATAAAGTGGAGCAGTCTGAAGCCATTCTCATGTTTGATACCAAAGCATGGCTCAGGTAAACTAAAAAGTCCCAGTAGGCAATGTGGCCTATTAAGGTGGAGGATCATGGGTAGTCGCATGCAATCCCAGACATCTTCATGGCCCCAGTTCACCACCTTATTAAAAATAAGATGGCTGCAGGATTTAGTGGATTATATGTAGGAGCCCCAATCTAGTTTATTTGAAGCATTTTACAGACTCTGAGAGTACAAGTTGAGCAGTCGATAGCACTGCTCTCAGAAAAACTCGTGAGGTTCAATTGTAGGAGCATTTGTAGTCCACCCAAGAAAATTACAGGGTGACTTGCAATCTTCATTTGCAGTTTTTGCTGAAATACTTTTTATTAGACTCTGTGTTCTATAGATGTAGTGTTTGTTGTACTATTCTAGACATGTGGAACTTCCTGCGTTGCACCTGCAATTCTGTGGGCACAAATAATTGTGGATACAGTTTTGTACCCACAATCCTATGTAAAGGAAACTGGTATCATTTGGAGGTCAAACTACCTCTCATGAAGGTGCATCAAGATAGACTGAGTGGAAGGCCCTGATCCTAACTGGGCCCAGAGCGTCTATTTTACTCTGTTTGCATTTTAAATAGTAGCTGTTTAAAAGGATGTACTGTACCTTTAATTCTTTTTAACTTTAAGGCAGGGAGATTGTTCATCTGTTGCATTTTGGATTTGTCCCATGACTCCCCTTTATGATCCTCACTCCCACGTGCTCATCCTGTCTGTGTCAAGGAGATTGCAGATATGCTACATGTTCTGTCATTCAAGCTGTCTCATGCCTTAAGATTAGTGATTGTCATGGCATTTCTTGCTTGGGGTGGCTTGCCAGCCCCTGACATGCCACCCTGCTCCAAAGGCATCTGGCTGAACGTGGCCTGGCTGTGGGAAAGGCTTTCTCATAATGGAAAAATTATTTTAACCTGAGATGACAAGGGCTACTTCCTAGACTAACTTGCCCGTCATTGAGAAGGGATGGAGGAGTCAATAGCACTTGTGTTGCTGCTTTGGTCACCCAGGTGGCTGACAGGGAGGAACTTCATATTCCTTTTTTCCTTATTTTCTTTCCCCTTCTTGATTTGAACAGTTTATTCTTTTCAGACAAAAAATGATTTGGGCTATTTTTTGAAGCAGGGTATCCGAAAACAAAATGGTCCTTTGTTTATGAACAGCCAAAAGCCACAAAAGGAAAATGAATATCTGAAGGAACAAGTTGGAGTGGTGCATGTAAGCGGAACCATGCCCACATTTAAAACTGCCATGTGAACCATAAGAATCATTTAACTGAAACATTTTACCACCCATGGAAATTGGCATTATTTATCTGTCTGATGTGCCACAGTTGTTGATGATTGACCCGAGTTAGAGGACCAATGTAATTCTGGTGCAGAACTGAGCAGTATCCTGTATTTAATCCCATGCTCCCAGTGTACTTCTCTGAGCCTTCATTGTTTGCCTGTGAATATCAGGGTGTTCTTTGTCTGCATTTGCTTGTGTCATAGCCTCAGTATTCTCACTCATCTTCTTATTTCTGTCTCCCTCTCAGAATTTGCGAGTGTTATGGTGATGTATACATGCAGAAGAGGCTGTTTTAATGAGCTACTGGGAAGTTAGAAGGCAAGGTAGAATTGTAGAATTGAGAGCAAAGAATGGGGGTGGGAGTTTACAGAGGGCCACTGTATTCTTTAATAGATTCTTATTTAATTAAGAACACTTCTGGGGGTGAGGGATGGGGGGGCTCAGTAATATATCAGAGAGCAGCAGAATAGTTCTGTTTAGATTCTTTTTCCCCAAAGCATTCTGGGATATCTATCTATGAGAGCTGCCTTTGTGCTCCTGCTTTACGTGCCATGGTTAATAAAGGCAGGACAACGATGATAAATCCATTGTGAAATACATAGGTATTTTGCAGTCTGCTGAAATAAACTCTTTTATGGTGCACTATGAAGTGTGATTCCACTCTGAATAGTGACTCTCAAAATGGCATTGTAGGGATTCCATGTTTGTTATGCCCCCTTGATTTTTGGATCAGATTTGCTCTGTTTAATAATAAAGAGATGTTTTTATTGCACAGCTGAAAAGTCAGGTATCTGCTGAAGACAATCATTTTGTCCTTAAAACATGCAAGTGAAGCCATAATTTGACCTGCAAATGTTTTGATGATGATGAATGCTATAAGGAGGAAAGAACCTGGTCTGATTCTCAGAATGAAATCCTTGCCCCATTCAAATCGATGGGAATTATCCTATTGATTTTAATGGAATTCACCCCCATGGCTGATAGCTGGGAAAAAAATCTTATTTTTAAACTGAAGAAATGGATCTGGAGACATTGAGATCTCAGTTTTCCCACCTGTAAAATGGGTATACCAATGTGTGCTTAGTTCAGACACGTTGCGTGGTTTTATTAATGCATGTGAATCACATTGTGAATTACAGGTGAGTGACAGTGGCCAGTAGACCACTGATAGTGCAGTAAACATTTTAAAAGAGAAAAATGCTACTGATTATCCGAAACTGAAACAGACAGTCCACTTCCCAAAAAATAATCAAACAAAACACTCTTTGTCTTTCCCCTCAGATGTGGGGGGGTTTTCAGTGAAATAGACTGAAAAGACTGACTCTTTATTACACAAAACTTCATCAGTTCAGATACGAGCTCCTTTGGATTTGAACTTCAAAAGTTTGGAGGATTGACAGGAGGTAGGGGCAGGCAGTCAGATAAAGGGTTTTGGCCCATCTCATAATTATCCAGTATATTATCTTCCAAAACATACATAGCCACATGACAGCAGAATTAGCTCTTCAGATGTTACAAATACAGTAGCAATATTGGACCATATTTGCGCTAAGCGTGAGAAGGTTCGGTATTATTGAATTGAGTGTAGCTGCACCTACTTATACCATTCTGACTCTAGCTATGCTTTGATTACCATTGAACATATGCAATAACTTTTAAGATTTGGAAGGGGAGAATTTTGGAACAGAGTTCCAGGGACACTGTCGACTTGAAAGCTACGAAAGTAGTTAAAAGCAGTTTCAATTACAGCTGCCCTGAGTCCCCACTGCCAATTGTGATTTTACTGTCACACTTTCCTGTTTTTAGATGTTTTTCTTCTCCCCTGTTGCCGTCTTAAACAAAACAGAAGAGAGTACCTATAACTGACTGAACTGGGGCAGCAGTGAAGGTGGCTGTACACCAAGTTTGTCTAATCCATTTCAGCTGTAATAATATAAACAAATCAGTTATTTATGACAATAGAAGATGAAATTTCAAAAAGAAGAATAGTTAAACTGATGTCATCCCTTTAATATATAATTAAGTCTTTCATAATCTCTTTAGAGAACAGGAGTTGGTTTATTTTTACAGCAACATTATTAGATATAGATCCCAGTGTTGATTGACAATTTAGTTGTGTCAAAAATAAGATTAAGTGGCAGCTGTGGGACACAAGTAAAAGTGCTGGATCACATTAGTAACATAATTTGTGGTTTTACAGCAGCAGTTGCTTGTGCCACTGAGACTGAAGTTCTGTGCAGTTTTAACATAGACCCTAATTTGGGAGATATAGAGGATTATAAATTGGTAGTTTTAATTCATATTACTCGGTAATTTGTGATTACACGGAAATTGTGCCCAGCTGTAAAGTCCATTGGTGTTTGGACTAGTACTAATGGCAGATCTGAAACAGAACGAGACACTTTACCTGTGACCCACTGTTATGGTTGCTGTGGTACTAGTATTCTACAGCTATATTTTCAAAGGTGCAGTTGTGTTCATGCCTGCCTTGGGCACAGGCAACCTCTGCGCATAATACAAGTCAAGTGTGTCTCTGTATCGATACATGGCTCCAGAGGAGATTTTCTAAATCCAAGCTTCCTTTGATTTTCCATGGGCTTTAGGTGCCTAACAGCGATTTGTTCCTTGAAGATCTCTTTCTCCAGTGCACAGTATCCAAACCCTCTAAAAAGAGTCGGACCCTGTCTGAAACCAAATTGTTCTTTCTGTGTCTGATTTAAATGACTTCTTCCTCCCGCTTGTATTTAACAGACATCCATGGTCGTTTTCTCTTGCTTTAAATACAGCAGGCCAGATTAATCAATGACGTGAGCGGTGTGACACAGTAGAGTAATGTGGCTCTCATAAGCGCTTTTTAAAAAAAAGGTAACATTTCCTTTTTAGCCCTTGTCCCTTTAATTCTCCTAACACTGGCTGCATGACAGAGAAATTTACTTATTTTATTTTGCAGTTTGAGAGATGCTATAGAAAAATATTAGCAGACACTACTTAGCTATGTGCCTAATTTTATTTACTCCAAGAAGTTCTGTCTTTAATCTCATTGACATTTCAGGACCTCACAGGTTGCGTCTACACTGCAGCTAGACTCGCAGTTGGCCCGTGCCAGCTGACCCTGGCTCACTAAGAGGCTTTTTAATTGCAGTGTAGACATTCGGGTTTAGGCTGCAGCCTGAGCTCTGGGACCCTCTCGTTTCACAGGGTCCTAGTGATCCAAGCTCCAGCCTGAGCCTGAAAATCTACACTGCAATGAAACAGCCCCTTAGCCCGAATCAATTGGCACAGGCCAGGTGCAGGTTTTTAATTGCAGTGTACCCAGAAAGACCTGGCCGAAATCTCAAAATGGCCTCTTGAAAAATGTCTGCTGAGGTACTGCGATGTCTTCTAACGTGCTGCAGACAAAGGTCTTTTCCTCAAGATATTGTTGGAAATAAATAGTACAGTAGAACCTCAGAGTTACAAACACCTCAGGAATGGGGGTTGTTTGTAACTCAGAAATGTTCCTAACTCTAAACAAAACATTGGGCTTGTTCTTTCAAAACATTGACTTAATCCAGCTTTGAAACTTCACTATGCAAAGGAAAAATGCTGCTTTTAACCATCTTAATTTAAATGAAACAAGCACTGAAACAGTTTCCTTAGCTTGTCAAATATTTTTGGAACTTTCCCTTAATTTTTTAAGTAGTTTACGTGTAATGCAGTACGGTTCTACAGTACCATAGTACTGCATAATACTATAATACTCTACGGTGCAGGCCAGTAATCTTCCATTAAGATGGATATAGGCCCCAATTCAGTGCTATGTCAGTACAGAACTCTAGGCAGAGTTTAGAACTCCCTTTTGTTGGGATTTTGGGCAGCATTTAAACCCCTAGTGCAAGTTTAGTAGCACTGAGGGCTGCCCTAATTGGTGCCCTAGGCACCATGATTCCTATGGGTCTTGCAGCAGCTGGGGAATAGCCAAGATATAGGAATATCTCAGAGTCTATCTCCTCCCTCTCTTTTCCCCTCCTGCACCTGAACTGCCATTGACATGCTCCTGGTGCCAAGGGATTGTAGAGCTGACAGAGCTGCCTCTGCGCCTGCTGGAGAGACCATTGCACTAGGGTTAATCCCTGATGGGCCATCAGGAAATGCAGACTTCAGCTCTTGGTGTGGTCTGTTGCCTTTGATGCACATTAGGCAGTATGTCTTGATTCTGTGTCTGCCATATACCTAGGCTTGATCCAAGCCCATGGGAGTTTTGCTTGATTAGATATTTCAGGATTGGGCCTGGAGTTTAGAATAGCCAGTGTATGGTTTTGGCATTTCTTCCTTGCCCAGAAAACCTTGCCCTATCCAAGCACTAATGTCCATGTAGTAACAGAAATAGCCTCTTCATAACTATGTAGGTGTTTTATTGGGGCTTTTACAGGCAGTTTTAGTTATTTCTGTTTGCTGTTTGGGAATGAGCAGAGCTGCTGATGTATCGTCTGCCAGACTTTCTTTCTCTTGTATGCGCTGTTCTGTTTAATTTGTGCTCACATCATCATCCGTAGAATTCCATCTGGTGAAGTTAGTTGCTCCAGCTAGTGGTGGCCTTTCATTTAAAGTGGGTAAAGGTGTCTTCAGAAATCCACTTCAGAAATACACTTCTGAAATCCACCCATTCAAGGGCAATAGTACATCCCCATGAAACATCGCAGCCAGTAGCTTACAAGCGTCCACGTATCCAATCTCACAAATATAGATGCAAGATGAAGGAGGAACAACAACAGGATAAGACGTTGATCCTTCTGTGATAGTGCTGTAGCTGTGTAAAGGGGAAACACTGAAAGAAGATCATGGTGTAAAGCCCCTATTGAGTCATTTTGTGTAATTACTGAAAAAAATAAAATAGGTGAGAGAGCAGCCTGGAAAAAATGTACGGATCTAATATGTCATTTTCACAATGCACAATAACTCGAATTTGATATGAACATGATATCTATCTCCACTTTTAAGGAGACACTAGATAATTCTCGAGTGCCAGAGCCACTTGAACTTCTCACTTGTGAAGATAAAATGTCATATCAAATCTTAGCTGCCATGCATTTTCTTTATAGTGTCAATGTATATGGAACCTGGCATCTGACCTAAACACTACACAAATTGTACTGGTTTGAACAAACTCTCAGGCCAAAAATACATTATAAACTTACATCAGTATAACGACGTCACTCGGGGGTGTGAAAAATCCACACCCCTGAGCGATGCATTTATACTGACGTTACCCCCCGTATAGACAGCATTGTGTTGATTCCATCTAGTAATGATGGAATAACTGTGCCGACGGGAGAAGATCTCCTATCAGTGTAGTCATGTCTTCGCTGAAGACACTGCTCAGTGGCACACCTGCAGTGTTTTAAGTGTAGACCTGCCCTTTTTAGGGGTCCAAAATATTTCAGTAGGGATGATTGTTTGCTTATATCATTAATTATTAAAGTACCTGTCTTTAACTCTGGGGACTTAACTAAATACAGCATGCTGATTAATTAATCAGTCGGGGTAGACTCTCATCCACCATTAAATGTTTTGCTGCCCTTCTCAGATGAAAGTCTGACTCTGGGCCCTGAAGGCTGACAGGGTTCATCTCTGGTGAATCAGTGGAGAAAATGATTTTCAGAATCATTCCTGCTGCCAGCCCCCAGATGTTTATCCAAACAAGCAACCCCTATCTCAAGCAGCTGTGCTGCTTTCAGCTGCCATGGTGGCGCGTGATGAGAAGCGCTGCCCTCCATTGCGTCTCATTAACAGACATTTTAAAGTTAAATGTTAGAGTTAAAGCATGATGTCATGAGTTTTGTCTGGAAGCAATTAGCTCAGTAGAGCCACGGGGTATCATTGGCATCCCCAGAGATGATAAAGCTGCTGTAGTAAAAGCTTCCTACAACTCCTGCCCTGCAGTGGAGGGTTCTTGTGTTGGCTAGCTCAGCCCTCAAGAGGGTGGGACCAGAGATGCTCTCATTCAGCTCATCCTCAAGAGAGCCACCCTCTCTGATGGATTTGCCCGACAGTGCAGCTGCCCCCGCTGGCACAGGGGAATACAGATTGTACCTTGTTGCACTTGCAGGGCGAATCAGGCCCAAAGTGGTAAACTCACTTAGCAACTAAGTACTATTTTTATCTTTAAAAAGAGAGCATATCCACTTTGAGATTCAGATTTAGGCTCCAGCTAGAGTAATCACTGCTAAAGTCCAAAACTACTGCAACAGGGGAAACTGCGGTTTTGGTTTTGTTTTAAATCTAAATAAATATCTTTTTTTACTTGTTTGATTTTAGCCTCAGTCTACTCAAATTCTGGACGTCGTCACCTTGGTCTCTGCCGAACCTTAAGTGAGAAACGTTCTTGTGAGGTTCCCCAGTAAAACAGACAATACCTTGATCGCTGACCTCCAAAATGCAAAGGGATGTATCACTGCTCTGTCTTAATTTGCTTCTGAGATAGATAATTCCCCATGGTTATCAGGAGACCTCAGAAGACAAGAAGGGATTAGGTGATGCTAGGTGGGAGTGATACCTGACAGAAGCCGCTGTACAGTAACTGTATCAACTGTAAATTTCAAAGCCCTTAGACCATGTGAGTTGCATTTGATAGATTCTGCAGACCCCATTGACGTCTGAGAATCAGGGCAGCTTGGCAACACTTCTAGAAAGAACATTCATCCTAATCAGTGAGACAAAGCTTTCAAAGGAATCCAGAGGCAGCCATGTAAATAAACTACTCAATATGCAAAACTAGTAATATATTCTAGTACCGGGAAGAGGTGGATGGCCACAGTAGGTAGGTTGCTGAAAGCTGTACTGGGTTCTTAAACTAGTCAGTTGGGGAATAACGTGCGAAAGATTAGAGAGGGTTGTAGAGGGAGGGAAGTTTTTTTATTCTTAATAATTGCTTAATTCACTCAAAATATTAATTGTCAAAGACTACCAAAGCAGTTAGCAAAGGTTTCTGTTTCCTAGTGATACAGAACAAGGGCTGGGTGTTCTCTCCTTGTATCTTTGGATTGGGCAGATGGAGTGAATGGGACAAGGAGTGGATTGAAAGGGTTGGGTTGGTTTTTTTTTTTTATTGAGACCTGAATGATAGAATAGAATAATAAATTACCAGTAGTTGCCTCAGAACAGCCTATAGATGGAGCAGGAACAGAACAGTTTTATACACAGCATTGGCAAATTACAGTAAAACAGCAGTCTCCAGAGCCTGTTCTCAGAAGTGCCTGGCTAAAGAACTAGTTGGGAAGTCATTACATCTTGTACTGTACAAACAGTCTCATTTGTTTGATATTCCTTTCTAAGAAAGGAAACCTTCAGTGCCCCATATTTTGTCTGTTTATGCATTTTAAATGCATTTATTGTTTGGGTGTTTTTTACGTTATATTTTGAAGTGATTTTAGTGCTGATGAAAGGTGTCAGACTGACAGCCCTAGAGATTGAAATCCTCTGTGTATGTTTATTGTGGTAGTGTCTAGAAACCCCAGTCATGGACCAGGACCCTGTTGTGCTAGGCGCTGTGCAAACAGAACAAAAAGTAATCCCAGCTCCAAAGAGCCTACCATCTAAATATCCACAGAACATTGGCAATAATAATGCAAGTTTCTCCATACTGCCCCACCAATCTGCCTCACCTCTGCTGGAGACCAGTTATAGAGGTGAGAGCATAACTCAGACTCCATGGCTCTTTAAACTTGGACCTCTCTCCTGAGGGTGACATCACTTGTGGGTAGCAGTTTCTGTGTAGTAGACAGCTGTACCTTAGGAACTACCTAACACTATGCCAGTTCATTTCACAAAGGCCAAATTTCATGTGCCTGAAGCCATATATCTTTGTGCAGTGAACTTACCAGTTCTTCTAATTAACCATGGCCAGGCTGGATCAGCACTTGCATAGAGATTTCCAAGGATCACCAAACCTCTGCTGATTATGATGTTTGGTGACAGTTCAGTGGGTGAAACTCTTCTTTTGGAATCTGTATGAACTAGTGACTCAGCACGATAGGCGGAGACAAGATATGAAACTGAGGCTATGAAGTCTTGTCGTTGTGAAAGATACTATGGCAGTTTTTCAAGAATAGGCATCCCAGCATCATCAGCATCATATTTAGCACTTTTTGAAAAATAACTGAGCAGAATTGTTAACAATACAAGTTTATTTCTTAACTAATTAATGAACCCTCCCTCACCTGCGAGGCAGTTGGCTAAGGATCATTGTCTTCATTTTACAGATGGGTGAATCCTGGTTAAAAATCCAAATACGAGTAACTGCATTCTATCTAAAATTCCACTGCAGTTTCCTTTGGAAATAGTTTTCTCACTTCCTAGCCTGTATGCTGGTACAGAGTTGCTCTGTGTAAACTAGTAGTGGATGAAATGATCTCTGAATACAGTTTGTAAAAACATTTTTTGGTGCTAGAGAAATATAATTTCTTATTTTCTTATTATTAAAATATAAAATGTGTTTTCCAGCAAACTCCTTGTGTTCAACGGAAGCACTGCTATAGAACGTACACTTTTCCGTGGAATAATTGTTACAAATTCCCTCCTGGATAGTTACATTTTGTAATCACTTGAAAGTTTTTTTTTTTTTTTTTTTTTTTTTGAGTTGACTAAATGTAACATGATTGTCAGAATGGTTCTGAGTTGTGCTCCAGATTGCTGACTGGTCCCTGTGGTTGGCAAAGCTGTGGGGTCACTCAGACTGTTATTATGGGACCGTCTGCCATATGGCAGAAGGAAGAGATACAAAGGGGACCAGGAGGGAATAAGACCATATAAAATCAAGAGCCCAGCTGATTGATAGCAAGTAACAAATCAGGAATTAGGCCTCATCTGTGTAGTTTTTGTATTGATATAACACTGTCTGTTATGGATGTGAAGTGATTTGATCTTATCACCAAAATTGTTATACCAGGGTAACCTCCAGTATGGGCACAGTTATACTGGTATCCAGTGTCTTATGACAGTATAGTTTATTCTTCTTCCTGTATGGGAATAGCTATATTGGTATATTTAAAGTGGTACAACTTTTGTGTGTAGACAGATAAGACCTTAATTGTGAAAAGATACCTAGAAGAAAGGGAGTTTAGAGTGAGGCGTGACAGAGTTAATCTGCAGCTCTGGATGCCCAGAACAGAATCAGAAACATTTGGCCTGGTTCTGTTTTCATTGACGCCAGTGTCAAAATTTTATTTCCCTCCGTCAAAAAAACTGGAAGGAAAAAAAATCAATATTTCGTAATAATGATCATGTTGATGAAGCAAAATGTTGCTGGTCAGAGATCAAAAGCCTGGGAAGTGACGTCAGACTAGACAGGAACTGGACTGTATAATACACAGACAGTTGAAGCAGACATGTAGGGAGGAATGGGCTTTTTGCTTCCTGTAACCACTCACTGATCTAAAAATGAATATCTGCTCATGTGAAACTGCTGACACAGATACTTCATTTATGCTAGAACATGTGTAAACTCTGTAATTCTGTGGGAAAAAGTTTGCTTAATTTTACATAAACCTTATATATTAATAAAATGAGGAAAAAGCAGTTTTCCTTTCAGGTTTTGAAGTTTTAGCTGGTAGCTCCCTCACATTTCATCTTGCACTATGTGCTCATGTGTTTTAAAACTGACAGGATTGCAGCCCCCTAGGTTGATGGTGCAGAAGTGCTAAGTGCAGTTGATCGGTATCATTACTAGTCCCTAATAATTGATTACTGTCCATAGCGAAGTTTTCAGAGCAAGCACGGAGCCAACAGCAATCACTTAATCCATCATGCTTGCATGTTCTTGTTCTCCTGAAATCTGTCAGCCATATAGTTTCTGACCACACCAGGCAAATCACTGATGACTGCTTTACGTGTGCAGATACAGTGTACCACTGTGTTTCCTCTATTAACCAGATGAACTGTCTGCTGTGTACATTGGGAGAAAAGCAGAACTTGTGTTCCATTAGGCCATGTGGATCTGTTTTCTCTTCCTTTTCATGTGGATTTAGTGGAGCTTTTTAAACATAACATGATGCTCTAATATTTTGGTGGTATTAATACTAATTGAAAGACTCAAGATAGGTTGATTAGAATAAGACCTCGTAGAGGTGTTTATAATTCAGATATTTGAGATGTGACTAATGAATAACAACCACAGCTAATCAGTTTTCAAAAACTGATTGTAATGAGCAGAAAGGGGGGAAAAGTAATGACCTGTGCCTCTGCTAATCCAGTATCTCAGTAAACCATAGTGATGTTTCCTCTGGACCAAAACAAGTATTTGGCTTGGGCTCTTAATTTTCACAGAAAAGAGATTTTACTAAACCAGTACTTAAAGGTTCATTACAAGTGACCAGCTGCCAGTTGTGACCTTTACATTTAGGGCAGTCTTTCATTGCTAGAATTGTTTGAAGACACACAGGTCATCATGAGATCTTGTGACTTTTTATTATGGGTTTTGTTTTGTTTTTTTAACTGAATTTTACATTCATTAAAGGTATCAGACTGATGGCAATGAAGACTTGATGTCCTTTTTCAGCAGAAATGGTACAACAGGAGCAGCAGTGCATGTTTCCTACAGTGGTTCTCCAATGTTTTCCAACCTTGACCTGAGCAGGGCCTTTTCTAAAAGTAAGAGAGGGTACAGCAGAGCTCTTTCTGAATCCATTCAGTCCTTTGCCTCTCTGCTGGGATGACATGCTAATCATGTGCTAGAGTGCTGTCTTGAACAGGGATGGACTTTAAGCATGTGCTTAAATGCTTTTGTGAATCAGAAACTAAATCAGTAGATGACCCCATTGAAATCAATATAGTGATCCATCCTAAACTCTAGTGAGATCAAAATGAGGCATTTTCTCTTTTTCTCTCTGTCTTTCTCCTGTATGCCCAAACCTCTTTCAAGAAAAGTGGTGCTTTCCTGACAAGTTCTTAGATTGAATGCTGTTTTTACAGGTTCATATTTGTGTCCATTATCAAATCATGCTCTCCACACTTGCACAAGTAGTTCCTTTTAAACCATTGGGACTACTCATTGGACGCAAACAGAAATAGGTCCCTTATGGTGGGGTTCATCTGCATATCTCTTCCATGTTATAAAAACCCATTTTTGGAAGCTCCACAGAGTTTTCAGCCTATCAGAAAGTTTTCAGGAATCCATTTTTATCATTCGACATAGAACTGTCATAAGGTTTGTCTTTAAAATAATAGCATGGAACATAGCTCAATATGGGCATGATGATCAGGTTCCTCTTTCAACAATGAGCAATGTGGTTTCTAAATAAAGTTCCTGAGGGAAGTTTGTTGTACTTAATGCCTCAAGTGCAGGGGCGCAGAGAACACCAAGAGGTAGGTCAATTTCTATATATAATATATGAAGGGCTGATCAAATGTTTTCTGTCAAAACTCAATTTTCAGCTAAACAAAATTTTTCATGAAAAGTGTCTGCTGTCCATTGAAAATTTAGACCTTTTAGCTAAAAACACAGAACCTGAATACTCTTGTTTTTGACAGAATCTAAATGTTCAGCAGGTGTGCCCTCCATACACCCAACGCACATACAGAATATTCTTAGGAGAAAAAAATATTTTGCTTTTATCAAGCACCTTTTCCTTTATGGAAAGACCATTATAGACCTAATTAAAAATTACATCTTTTCTATTGTGTTTTGAGTCATCCTACAGAATTTAATGGAGAATAATTGCCAACTTCCTAAATGACACCCCCCCCTCAGCATAGTAGATGAGTGCCTCCCAAGTATCAATGAATATCCCTGTTATAGCATTTTGTAGGATGGTTCACCAAACCTATAGAAAGAACATGATTCTATTAATTCCCTAGGACTTTAGAGTAATTTCTCTAAAGCATAATTGTTTTCATCTTTATTAAATTCTGTATATTTTCCATAAGGGCTATCTGAGGATTTCAAAGTAGCGGTTCAAACATGCATTTAGATAAACCTTACTACAGACCTTTGACATATATATATATATATATCGATAGCCCCATTTAAGAGATGGGTAAACAAACACTGAGCAGTGAAGTGACTTACCCAAGTTCACACACTGACTTAGAAGAACAAGAAAAAGATTCCAAGAGTCTTCATTGTGAAGTCCCTTGTTTTAACCATAGTCAGAACTGTTACACATACGCTTGTGAATATTAACTGTAAATCTATCACTATTTTGTTATATCTCAGACCAAAAAAAAACCTGTTCTCATCTGTCCATTGTCTGTGAGACATATAAGCCATTACATTACAATGTGTGGTTATTCAATTCTGTGCAACGTGAGGTAGTACGGCATATATCTCTAGGGCCTCGTAAGTGCCGCTTCGTTGGTTGTAATCCCTAAACCAGATTCTGCTCTGAATTACACTGTTATCAATCCAGAGTTTCTTCATTGGCTTCAGAGACATTGCTCTGGATTTCTACAAGTGCAACAGTCCAGAATTGCCCCTCCAGTACCCATAAGGAATTGGAGAGCTTAATTTATCTATAAAGAGTTGTGTATTCCCACTGATGTATAGGGGTTTTTTTCTGTGTAACTCCTTTCAACATTGATGGGATTTCAGCGTGTGTACCGCATGCACTGATAAAAGGATAAACATTTTTAATATTCTGAGGAAGACTTTGAAAGCTAATACTGCAGTACTTATGCTCACAAAATTCCCCTTGACTGCTGTTCAAGTTACACATGCTTTAAGAGCCACAGGTCAGGTTTAGTTAGAAGTAGGAATAAAGATTAAAAGATATTCTGCAATGAAATGTATTTTTTAAAATTTACATCACAGCTTTTGAGAGCTGTGTTGTCAAAGAACTTTTAATATGTTTATATTTTAACAATTTATAGCCCAAATCAGAAAGTCAGTGGAAATATTCACTGCGAGCACTACACAAAGAGTATAAGTCTACTTTATGGGGACTGTACTGGCGTAGCTACATCACCATAGTTATAACTGTGGCATAAAAGTGTAGTGTAGATGCAACCTACACTAACAGATTGGGGGGGGTGTTCCGTAGGTGTAGGAACAGTACCTCCCTGAACAACGGTAGCTAGGTCGACAGAAGCATCTGCTTCTGTATTGTGGTTAGGTCAGCATAGCTACATCAGTCAGGGATGTGGATTTTTCACACCCCTGGGCAGCATAGCTACTATGTTGACCTACATTTTAAGTGCAGACCAGGCTAAAGGCTATGTTTACTCTACAGAGCCTATACCAACATAGCTATTCCAGCATAGCCCCCTAATTTAGATTCAGGGTATGCTGATAGAAGGAGGTTTCCTGCTGGTGTTGGGACACTACCTCCTCAAACAATGTTCGCTATGCTGGCAGACACATTCACTTGGGGTTTTGTCATCATAGCTGTGTCAGTCAGAGGTGGGGGGGGCGGTTTCTGGCCCCTGACCCACATAGCTATGCCGATGTAAGTTTTAGGTGTTGACCAAGCCTCAGTAGGAAGGCCCTGCCTTCTATTAAGATTGTGCAATATTGATGTAGTTGTATCAATGCAAACCCCCTAATGTAGACATGCTTAACTGGTGCAAAGTGGAGTTTACACCAGTGTAGCTTACTTCAGTATGTGACTGGATTAAGATACCTTTTGGGAACCCCTTCTTTGTGGTAACACAGCCCCTCTATTTTAAGGAGTTACAATGGTGTAACTACATCAACAGTTACACGGGTGCAAATTTCCTTCCAGTACATAGGGCCTAAGTTGTTAGTGAGACTCGGACTCCTATTTATGGAACGTTATTGGGGGAATGTTGTTAACATGAATTCCTAGCAGTGCAGTGTTACAAAGAAATAGACACGAGTCTTCATTTTCTGAGTGAGGGCATCAAATGTGACATTTAGAGAAAGAAGCAGAAATGGGGAGAGCAGAGGACAAAGGGAGCAAACAGATCTTCAAACAGATCTTCCTTCCCTCTGCCTGCAGTGGGGTCAAGAACAGAAAGCATTTTTCTTTTCTTTTTTTAAGCAGCTTCCTTAATTTATTTGTTGCATCTCCTGACAGAATATCTATGTATTGATGATCACAGAAAGGGCCAGTGAAACAAATCATGTAATTTATTTTTCAGTTGTGCTCTGCATGAGAACAAAGATCAGAGGGAGCAGGTTTGTTTTGGGGGTGGGGGAAGAATGCCTTTAAACAGGCAGCATTTTCACTCCTCATGATGGCATGGATGTGTAAAATAGGCTGAAAAGAGGGAGACTGGAGCCAGGGAATACGGGGAGGGGAGGTGGGTTTGCAGATCATTAGTCATTTATTTGCGCAGCAAGCTTCTTCCTCTGCCCATTCAGCCAGCTATTACTGACTAGTGAAAAGTCACAAAGCCCTGTCATTAGTGGAATCAATCACTGCAGGGCCTACAGAGAACTCTCCCGCAGCCTCTCATTTACTCAGCTAAAGAGCTCAGCGCTGCTGTCTGCGGCTGACTCAGCTCCTGTGTCTGCTCTGCAGCCCTCTTCAGCAGTTCTCTGGGTTTTCCTTGCCCACTCCCTCTACACCTCCTCTTCATGTTGTCTATTGTGTGATGCAGTTTGTGGATTCATTGTGCTAGCTGCACCAAATAGGCTTTTTGGCAGCGAGTATGCTGCAGTCTTTTAAAATACTCTCACAGAGTCTCTTGCGTGGTGAAAGTTCCCCCCCACCACCATAATTAATGTCCATTTGGTTTAGACTTACCTCAGTGGGCGGGCCCCAGTGACATGTAAGTAACATCATGCCCTGTCTTATTTCTGCCCTCTCATTGATTGAAAATGAGAGTGATATAAGGCAGCATTGCCAACATAGCACACACATTTACCAACACAGGTACCAAAAACTATTTTCCCCTAAACTCATTCATTTTTGCGATAGTTTTGCAAGGCTGGGGTAAAAGAGTGGGGCAGGAGGTAAGTGAGGGCTTCTCCCATTGGACCTGGGCATCTATATCCAGTTAAAGATGGAAATTCAGAGAAACACAAGGCAGGTCTACAGTAAAAAATTAGCTTTTATATTATTTGTTGGGGTGTGACTATTTACAATACTTACACCAGCAAAAAGCCCTAGAGTAGATGCAGTTATACCAGCAAATAGTCCTTTCGCCAGTATAGTTTAAGAAATTCTCTTTTGCTGGTATAAGCTGTATCTCTGACAGCAATACCAGGAAACCCTTTCTTAGGGTAGAGCTGGCCACAGATTCTGCAAACCATGTTTTCAGATGGTGAGCTAGACTCTTTTCTTATTCTTTCTTTGTACTTTTTTCCTTTCTAGTAGTGACTGAAAGACTAAGCTCGTTTTGTGTTTACATCTACTTTATATTCTTCTCTAAAGAGGATGGATGAGACAATATTATATTTTGATCATCTGTTAACCACATAAGCAGATTTTTGTTTTCTGTGTGATTTCATTTGAGTATCAAGATAGTTACCAAGATGATAGGTGCCTTATAATTGCCTAAAATGAATAGATGGTGTTTTTTTAAATAAAAAATTGCATTTAAAATTCTAAATGCATTTAGGCCTTTGGAATTCAATGACACCTGACTTACAGTTGATATTACTGTGCACGAATGGGGGAATCTCTGATGCAGTCATTTGCCATGATCCAATTCTGAAAGAACTTTAACTGTACAGAAGTGGGAAACCACACAGAATTCAGAAACCTTTCAGAAATAGTTTTATTCTACATATGGCTGGTGAAGAAATTCCATTAGGACTGTAACTGACAAATTCATTCATGTAAATAAATAGTGAGCTCGTCTTGTTAACATTCCTGTGAACAAGAGATGATGCCAGTGAAGTTAAATGCTATTCCATAAAAGACAGAGGCAGGAATGTGTTCCCTTTGTTTACCTTTGATAATACAGATTCCTCCTTTTTATAACACAAAAAATCCTCCAAAGAACCCCAAAGAACAGCTAAAATTTACAGCGCCCTATGAAATGTTAATGGGCCAAATTCTGCTCTGTTACAGGAGCATATGTCCTTAGTGTAAGTCTCAGATAAGCCTGTCTAGACCTATAGCGATGTAGCTGAGAGCAGAAGTTGGAGCTATGTTACAATACAAACAGTAATCATATATGAATACATAAAAAACCCAATACCTGATATTAGGGACACCTTCCTTTTAAAGCAGCAAAACTTCCATAAATATATACCAGCCCAGACACAAAATCTACTCAGTTGCCCTTTAATATGATGTGTGTGATTGAAAAAAAATATGATAGTTTACTTGTACATCAAGAACATTATTTACCTTGAGTGGGTGAGTACAATTTTGCAAGTCTGTACTAACCTTAATTTAATTCCCCACTCATTCCCCAGCTTGACTTAGTCAGTTACTATTTTAATGTAATTTGTGCTGGGGGAGGTGCCTTGTTTTTGCTTTTGATGTATTGCTTTCAGCTTGTGTAATGGCAAAAAGACACCAGCAATATCATGTTTTAAACATTATCGCTCACGTTAATCACATTACTTTGCCAGACATTTTTCACACGTCTCTTTACCTCCCACCCTTTGAACTGTAAGTTTCTTTCCTATGAGTCACACTGTTGTGTAGTGTATGTAAGCAGGTGTGCTTACTGGTAAGGATGTGCTAACAAATTTTAATAGAGCTATCCTGCATAATTTAAAGAAGAAAAAAAGAGAACACTGTGTGCGAGGACACAACTTTCTGAAATGCCAATCTTAAACCCTTTGCTCCAGAACAATGGGTACTATGGTCCCCTCCACAAGGCACAGAGATTGAAAAAGTGTGATAACTGCAGTCAAAGAGGGCAAAATATTACAGGATAAGGGGAGCAGAGCCTATGCCTCCCCCTGCTCCTGGTTGATGGAAGCCCTCTATGCATATGCTCTTGGGCATCAAAGGGAATTCAGTACATCTGCTGTAGGTGCCCTCCCACCCCCTTAGAAACCTGCAGTTTCCTGTGGGTTTCCCCTTGTAAGGTAATGCTACTCCTTGTAATATTCATTTCTGATCTCTGCTTCTGTAACTCCCTCAGTGGGAGAAGGTGGTCTGTGATTATGGACTGGAGTCTAATGGGGGCATGCTTGCAGAGCCAATCATGCTGGCTGAGGAAAAGGTGGCTGATGTCACACAAAGGAATTAGTTGGTGTGCTGGTGACTTAAGAGCCACAGGTTTGGGGCCAGGATTCCTCATTAATACTCTTGCTGTGAATAGTTGAGAGCCTGAGTCCTTTATCCCAAAGGAGGCTGCTGGTCCCTCTCCCTGCAGGGAGGATATGTTGGCTTCTGTGCACGAAGGTATTCAATTAGTTTCCCTCCTTTATGGAGTTTCTGGGGGGCGGAGGGGTAATGGGGGAGGGTAAGGCCCATTATTTTTATTTTTTAAGTGGATGGGTTTTTTTGTTTACTTTAAAATATAAACTCAAGGACTAGGCCCTGACACTGCTATGAGCTGTCTGTGGAGGGAACCCCATTGACTTCAGTCGAAGTCTTTGTGGGCACAAAGGTCTGCCCCTACAGAGCTCATTAAGGGATCAGGCCCTAAGGCAGTATTGTAATAATAGGCTTGGGAATCTATGGACCTGGTAAAAATTTTAGTGCCTCTGTGGGTGCAGGATGGTTGGTAAACTATGGTAAGGAGTAAGCAAACGGAAATAAATAGATTGGGATAGGAAGTGAACAGTAGTGTAAAAAGAAAGCACAACATTTTGAAGTGCTCTGAATATGTAAAATGAATTTTGACCTTTCAACATGTTAGGCCAGGTTGCTTAGTTTATATCGTCTTATTGTAATTACATAGACCATTGGGTTGTCATAAAAAAAGCCTCCCACACCATAGAAGGGGTTTCTTTTCAGTTTTCTGGAAAGAGGAGGCAATCCTGAATTTTTTCCTCTAAAAATATGCAGGATCTTAAATTCAAGACAACATGAAGCTACAGTATTAAAGTTCTGGCACTTGTTTATCTCTGTTTATTTTGGTGTCTGTCGCCTGTAATATAATTTGTATCAATAATAGTTGTGTACCTTTGTCGCCTTGCAAAAAATTAAGGAAGTTGATGATCTTTAATGGAATGAAAGAAAAAATTCAGACAAGGCCTACTATGATTTCTGGGCCATATTCTTAGTTAAATTAGTGTGTATGTGGAGTTGATCCATTGATATTAGTGGAGTGATGTAAATGAGAGTAGAATCTATCCCAGTGTCTAGGAAATCAAATGAAAATCAAGCTTGATAAAACTAAATTTTGGCTTTAAAGTGGAGACCTCTTATTTGTGACATAGTTTTGAGTTTGAAAACTTTGACCTCTCTTTTTCATCACTCCACTTATCAGCAGTCTGATATAAACATGAAAATTGTCTAGCTGGACCAGACGAGTGCCCCGTCCAATCCATGTCCTCCAACTTTCTTGGTGGCCAGAAAGAGGGGCCAGATTTACAAAGGTGTTTCGAAGCTTCTTGTAGCACACAAAGACAATGAGGACATCCAAGTCTGTTGAAAAGGCGAAGATATCTCTACCCAAGTCTGCCAAAGTATTGGAGTGTATTGAGTACTTCAAATACCTGGGTAGTGTGACTCCAAGGAACACCAAACATCACTTAGAGATCCAACACAGAATTATACTCATGACTGCTGCTCTAGTGAAAGCAGCAACATTTGGAGCAGCAAAGGTATTTCCATGAAGTGTAAAATGAAACTGCTGCAGACTCTTGTCTTCAGCATATTGTTATATGCATGCGAGACATGGACACTAAGGAAATAGGACATTGGGTTTTTCTACCTTTAAACTGAAATGCTACAAGTGATTGCTGCATATTAGCTATATCTTGCATACAACTAGCGAGGAGATAATCAGCCAAATTTACTGGGTAACTGGAGTGACACCTGACATCCAGATGATCAGACAAAGAAAACTTGAGTTTCCATGGAGGAAGATTGCTGGCTAATGACTCTCATGTGTTGTGTTGGCTCTTCACTGTGATGTGACTTTATGGTGCTTTGCTTTATGTCTGTAATAGGTGCCCACTGGGATTTTCAAAAGCTCCTGAACATGTTAGGTGCCCAATTCCCACTGATTTCAGTGAAAGTGAGATGCCTGGTGTTTTTAGGCACATTTGAAAACCCCATTACCTACCTATCTGCAATTGTAGGCTTCTAAATATCTTCAAATTCTGCCCTTAGGTGCTTTGGAGAAAGCTTAAAAATCCTCATAATAAAAAATTATATAAGGAGATGTCTAGGGAGAAAGCTTTTTCCTGCCCAGGCAGTTAGTGGTTGTCTTCTGACCTGAAGTGTGAGGATTGGGATACCATGTAAATTAATAACCCAAGTAGTAAAACTGGATATTTTTGACATAGATGTTTGATTCTTTTAAAAATCTTTCTAAGAACATTGCCATAACAATATACTGTAGCAGTGAATTTTGTAGGTTAATTATGCATTAGTTTTAAACGTGTTGCCTTTTAATTAACTGGCTTTCCTCATTTTCTGCCGTTAAAAAAAGGAGCACTTGATAGAGCTCTTCTAAACTATGTATTATTGTATATGCCTGTATCATGTCATCTCTTATTTCACTCGTCTCAAACCAAATAGTTATAATCTTTTAAAACTCTCTTCAGATGGAAATTCTTCCGTAGGTATTATAATTTCTGTTTTGCTATATGTTTTTTGAGATGAGGTAGAGATTATCCAGGTTTGAGGGTTTACCATAGATTTATATATAACATTATAATAATTTAATTCTTACTCTCTTTCCCTTTCTTAATAAAGTCTAATGTCTTGTTTGCGTTTTTTGGCCACCATTCCCTGCTGAGCAGATGTTTTCATTGAGCTATCTACATTTATGCCTCGATATTTTTCTGAGTGGTTTCAGTTAATTTAGAACCTATCGATGTGTATGAGTACATTTGTCTACACTAAATTTCATCTGATCACGGAATATCTCCTCAGCATCATTTGGAAATGATAGTCATTGACTGAGGGGGAGAGAGAAGATGGAAATCAAATAGTTACACCATTGGCTGAACCTTTATTAAAAGACAGGGAGGGTTATGCAGACTCTGTTTGAAATGAGCCTTCGTGTTCCTGGTCCCACTTCTTCATTCAGCGGGTGTTTTTTCTTCAGATAAAGCAGTAGGATTAGGGAAGGAATGAAAGAAATTTCCTTTGATTTCTTTAATTTTGGAAGAATGTCAGGTGGAGGGACTGGGAGGAATCCTAAATGTTGCCTGTCTCAGAACTTCCATTTGTTTAGGCAAAGTCAGGAACCTTGTTTTACAATGTGTCTGGGGTAGATTCAGAAACACTGAGGGAGTGAAATCAGCAGAACATGTTTGTGCTAATTGTTGCTTGACCCTTATGGTGACAGTTCATTAGCAGCTTTTTCAACATGCAGGAAATTTTGCAGACATTCTAAAATACAGAATTAACACATTTGCTGATATTTCTGAGGTTCCTCATGAATTGGTTTCTTTCTTTTGTAAACTAAAAGGAATAGCCATTGTCAGATTTTGAGGAAACCGTATCTTTATATGAGTCAATATTCAAATTTCAGGTATACTTGTATAACTCTGGAATAAGTCCCTTGAATTTAGTGGAGTTACTCTTGAATTATCGCAGTTTGGTCATCTGAGCGGAGGGCTTTCCATGTAATGAACTCCAGTTTTGAAGAAATACAATGAAAAAGTTTAAAGAACCTAGATTTTCAAAAGTGACTAGTGATTTTGGGTACCACAGCTTTGGATGCTCAACTTGAGACACTTTAAAGACGGATTGATTTTCAGAAGGCTCAGAGAGCATCTGCCCTCTGAAAATCAGAACTCTTTAAAGTAGTATCTCCATTTGGGCCCCCAGAATCACTCGTGTTTGAAAACCTGGACCGAATTCAGGTCTCCTACAGATATACATCAAAGTCTAGGTTCAAGGACACTGTTGTGTGGGTTTCTATACTATAATTTGTCCTTTGAAATAGAAGATTGCATTCCTGCATATTATCCCATTAGTTTACATGGGTTTAGTTTTATACATTTTGAACTTCTACCCCCACTTCTTCCCCCTCCCCAAAAAAACAAACCTGGTGTATATCTGGTGTATTCACTTAATTAGATTGACCTTATCGAGAAGGGTTGAGCTTGATTTTGGACACACTACTGTGTGCTTGCAAACCAGTATCATACTTGTTTTTCCATTTTGTGTGTCTACAGTTTTCTTTAGTCAGTCATGGATCAGAAGGAGAAATCATTGGCCAGAAAGTTTAATTCTGCAAACTGATGGGCTGTAAATTAGCTGTTACCGCCCAAGAAAGAGATCTTGGAGTCATTGTGGATAGTTCTCTGAAAACCTGCCCAATGTGCAGTGACAGTCAAAAAAGCCAACAGAATGTTGGGAGTTACTAGGAATCATTAGGAAATGGACAGATAATAAGATAGTAAATATTATGATGCCACTATATAAATCCATGGTACGCCCACACCTTGAATACTGTGTGCAGTTCTGGTCTCCCCATCTAAAAAAAGATAAATTAGAATTGGAAAAGGTACAAAAATGATTAAGGGCATGGAACAGCTTCCATATGAGGAGAGATTAAAAAGACTGGGACTTTTCAGTTTGGAAAAGAGGTGACTAAGGGGGATATGATAGAGGAGAAAGCAGGCTTAAAACAAACAAAAAGAAGTACTTCACACAATGGACAGTCAACCTGTGGAACTTGTTGCAAGTGGATATTGTTAAGGCTATAGCTATAATCAGGTTAAAAAAAGAATTAAAACAGATTCATGGATCCATAATGGAATGATAATTGGTTATTAGCCAATATGGTCAGGGATGCAGCCCCATGCTCTCAGTGTAGCCTCTGATTGCTAGAAGGTGGGAGTGGACAACAGGTGATGGATCAATTGATGATTGCCTGTTCTGTTCATTCCCTCTGAAGCACCTAGTATTGGCCACTGTCGCAGGTTACTGGGCTAGATGGACAATTGGTCTGACCCAGTATGGCCATTCTTATATACTTATGTACTTATTTACTGACCTGAATTCAGAAATCTTTGTTTGCATTCTAAACCATCAGAAGCCTTACTATTGCCATGATGGTGTTTGACTGTTACCAGAATGAATGATATTAAGACATTAATAAGACAGACAGTTCATTTTCTAGGAAGAGTAGTCCTAGCCTGGTGGAAATTTCATTAATATTGCTTAGATAAATACCTACACATTTAGGAAATTTTTTTATGCATTCTGGGCAGAGCATGGCAAAATAAAGCCATGATATTTCATATATATCCCCTTCACGGAAGAACAAACCTATCAGATGAGCACTGCTAACCTCTACTTTGATAAGTAGTCAGAATAAAAATCTTCTGAATAACTTCTGAATGGCATATGTACAGGAGTATGAATTGCATTCACATGTTGTGGACAACTTTTAAAGGAAAAGTGTATATGTTATTCAAAGGGAGTTCCTCTGGTTTGTTGGTGTATTCTGGTGTTTGATATAACAGAAAATAATTAAATTTTTATAAAGCAGGTTCCACTTACGTGTGCACAGTTTTGCTTATGCAAACTCCTGTGTACACAGGTGTTGTTTTTTGCTTGTGAATTCTCTTACAGTCACTGTAGATGTTCGGCAAGGTACTTGAAAAGTGCAGGTGCGTGTTGGTGGGAGTAAAGTTGCACAGTCACAAATAGAGTCTGGGTTGAGGCCCCTTTAATTATGAAGCCCAGTCTATCAGGGATAGGAATCTCAATTGTAATCTTGGCTCTGACACTGATTCTTTCTGAGGCCTTGGGAAAGCTACATAACATCTCTCCCTTAGTTCTTCTTCAAGTGATGGTCCCTATATGGATTCCAGATGTAAGTGCGCATATGTGCCAGGCTCTGGATCGGAACTGTTCCTAGTATGCCCTGGCAGACCAGCTTCAAGAACCGTGCTTCATGCCTGTGCTTCTTCTCTGTGAGCAATGAGCACCAACGTTGCCTCTGTTGCCTCGGCGAAGTTCACACCATCACCCACTGCTCCATCTGCCACTCATTCCCGCCTTGCACTCGGGAAGCCAGAAAACTCCGCCTCCACTAGTATCTGATGGAGGAGGCTATGTGCCCACGTGCACAATCGAACCGGAGGATCCCTTGGAACGGCACTTATCACTGCCAGTGAGCTCCTGGCTCCCTTCCGCATGCCAGTGCCCGCAGCACCACTGCCACTGCAGAAGCACCATACACGTAAGAAGCATAGCCATGGGTATAAAGGCGGATCCCTGATGGGGACGACCCCTAAGTGCAGCCACCTTACCTGCCATACAGATCCTGCACTGATGTGTGGTTCCACTATCTCGGGGGGCTGCCGTTGCCCAGCAACCCATCTGCTTGGCCCTACTGGCTGTCTTGGGACCCTTACCGGTGCCATGGTGTGCTGACATTTCCACCTCACTGGCGATCCCCTGCCCACGCCACGCCTCCTTCTGTCTATGATGAGCCACACAGTGCTCCCATTCCAGCAGCACCAGTGGTACCGCCAGTCCCCAGCATGGCCTCCTCATCCCCAGACAACATCCATATTCCTCCCAGTCCTTCTGCTCTGGACGACCTGGGACAGTACCAGGACTTGCGTCACTGTGTGGCGATAGACCTCAACCTTCCAATGGAGGAAGTCTAGGATGCACAAAACAAGTTCCTGGACATTCTCCAACCTTGACATTCTTCTGAACTATCCTCCCAATCCATGAGGCTGTTCTCAAACCGGCCCAGGCAGTCTGGCACACCCCCGTGCTGAACACTGCTACTTCATTCTGTCTAAAGGTACAGAGTTTCTGGTCACCCCACCCCCAACTTGCTTGTAGTCCATGGTGATCAAGCAAGCCCAGTAGCAACACCTCAGGGCCACTCTCTGGACCAGACAGCAGAAAAGTTGAGCCTTCTGGGGTGCAAGATTTACCCTCGTGTGGGTCTCCAGTTCCATATCGCCATCTTGGCGAAATACAATTTCCTTTCTTACTCCAAGTTGGCGGCATTCTAGCCCTTCGTTCTGGTGGGACAAACAATGGGTGTTTCAGGCACTGCTCAATGAGGGGAAGCTCATTTTTAAGGTGGCCCTTCGAACTCTGATCAACACCACTGACACTGTTTCCTGCACCCTGGCGTCCAGTGTCATAGTCCACCAAGATTCCTGGCTCCAAATATCCAGCTTTCCTAAGGAGCTCCAGACCACCTTGGAGCACCTCCCCTTTGACACCCACAAGTACTACTGCAACAAGACAGATGAATCCCTGCACACTTTTAAGGATTCCCTTGGTATCCTGCAGTTGCTTGGCATCTATGCCCTGGCTCCTGCCCACCGGCAGCAGAGATCTACTGCTAAGCTGCCTATCAACTCTACTTCCGATGCCTGCAGCTGCAGAAGCCCACCCACCATTGCCCGTATACCCAGTGACCCCACTATTCCACCTCTGCCACTTTGGCCCCGCTGCACCATCCATCCAAACAGCCATTTTGACCCCCCTTCAAGACCAGTGAACCACCTCCCACCTCTCCCATGGCACCCCAGATCATCTTCACGGGCCATCTTGCCCTCTTTGCCCACAGCTAGGGCAAGATCACCACTGATCAATGGGTGTTGGATGTCCTCTGTCAGGGGTACTTGTTCCCCTCTTGTCATCCAGCACGACCTACTCCATGAGGAAGTGTGAACTCTGCTCTGGAAGGGTGCCATCGAATGTGTCCCCCACCATTATCATGGCTGTGGTTTTTATTCGACATCCACCTGATACAATGGAAGTTCCTCCATTTCACAGTGTGGCACTTCCACTATCCGTTCTGGGTCCTCCCCTTTGGTATTGCCACCACTCCTTGGTCAGAAATGTCTTTGCTGTCATTGCAGCCCACCAGAGTAGATGACCATCTACTAGAGCCTGCTACCAAACTAAATGACAGCACTTTGCCACCTGGGCACACCACTACTGATGCTTTGTGGACTCCATCTCCATTCCCATTCTCCTGGACTGTCTTGTCCACCACCGGCTGTTGGGCCTCACCCACTCCTTTGTCCTCCTGGCAGTGCTCAGTGTCTTCCTCCCCGCTGTGGATGGTTCTTCTGTCTTCACTCATTTGACTACCTCCTGCTTCCTTTCCAGCCTCCTCAATGCTTTTCCATCAATATGGAAGCCTACCCCTTCTTGGGACCTGAATCTCATCCTAAGTAAGCCACCCTTCGAACCCCTTGTGACCTGGTCTCTCTCCCACCTCTCCCTGAGAGTGATCTTTTTGGTGGTTATCACTTTGGCAAGATGGGTTAGCGAGCTGGTAGCCATGATGGCCTACTCACCCTTTACTATCTCCCACAAGGATAAAATCTCCCTAAGACTGCACCCTTAATTTCTCCCTCAGGTGGCCTTCTTGTGCCACCTGAACCTAGGGCATACACTTCCCAGTGTACACCTTCTATCCAAAACTGCATGCCTCCCCCAGGGCACAAACACTGCACTCTCTTGATGTCCGCTGGGTGCTGGCCTTTTATTTCCAACACATGTGCACCTTCTATGCTTCACCCTGCCTCTTGCTCACCATCTCAGAGTGCTGCTGGGGCCACGCCCTCTCCTTGCAACGCTTCTCTAAATGGATCTTCCACTATATTGCAAAATATTACTCTTTCACACAGTTCTCTGCCCCTGAGAGTCACGGCAAACTTCACATGGGCTCATGCTGCCACGTTGGCCTTCCTCGCGAATGTCCTATGGCAGGACATTTGGAGAACAGCCACATGGTCCTCTGTCCACACCTTTTCTGCTCACTATGCCATCACCTCGGCAATGGTGCAGACACAGCAGATGGTCATGCCATCCTGTAGACCAGCGGTTCTCAACCTGTGGGTCGCGACCCCGGCGGGGGTCGAACGACCAAAACACAGGGGTCGCCTAAAGCCATCGGAAAATACATATTTCCGATGGCTTTAGCCGCTGAGAAGTCGCGCTACCATCTGTAGCAGCGCTATTCAGCTGGAACGCACACCGTTATGGATGCGCGTTCCAAACTGAATGCCTGCGCGCATGGGCAGACGTGATTGCATCATCTGTCCGGGGCCTAAGGGGCGGGGGAAGCGGGGGGAACGCTCCACAGTCCATAGCAGCGCATTACGTGTGTCCGGCGCTTGCTGACGTCATCAGTTTTGAAGTAGGCACCAAAATTATTTTTTGGTTTGGGGTCACCGCAATATGAGGAACTGTATTGCGGGGTCACGGCATTAGAAAGGTTGAGAACCACTGCTGTAGACCATGACTTTTTGCAAGTCTTCACATCCACCTCCACGCTGAGCACTGTTCGCTACTCTCCCACATCTGGAATCCATATAGGAGCCATCACTATGGAGATTACTTATTGTAACTGGAAGTTCTTTGAGATGTGTGGTCTCTATATGGATTCCAATCCCACCCTCCATCCCCTCTGCTGCGGACTCCATCGCTTGCAGATAAGAGAGGTCTGGAGCGGCATCAACCTGCACAGCCTCTTAAAGTCTCAGACAGGACACACAGCTGACACACATGCGGGTCAGTGGACACACCTATGAACAGTTCTGGCTCCAGCACATGGCGCACATTTGCACCTACATCTGGAATCCAAATAGGGACCACATATCTCGAAGAACCTCCAGTTACAGTAAGTAACCTCCCCTTTCCCACATCATCTACTTACCTCAGTGTTGTTCTGTAATGAGTAATGTTTTGTTAAAGATTGCAAAGCTTAATGAAGATAAGTGCTACATTTTAATATTTTCTTTAAGAACCTTGTCTGCAGTTCTGGTTTTACCCTTCTCATTTAGTGTTTCAACATCTTTTTCAAGTTATACTATCTGAGTTCCTGCACATGCTATAACTGGTGTTCAGCGTCTTTATTATTAAGTGCCTGTTCCACTAGTTTGGAATGCTAACCAAGCTATCAGATGGTCTCTGAGATGGAAGGTCAGCCAGGAGAAACATGGACTGTGCTGTGCAACAGCAGAAAATGGGGGTGAGGACCAAATAGAGAAGAAGCATGGAAAAGGGAGGCCAAAGGATGCTGTGAATCAGCACGTCCTTTCAGCAGCCTTCACTGGATCAATCTGGTATCTGTCTTCCTCTAGTGGAAACCCAGGAAAGGCAGATGACAGCAATACCACCTGACCGCCTTGTATGTGAACCACTCCCTGGCATACAAGGAATCAGGCTGGCAGAAAAAGATGTCATTTGTTTCTTCTTTAGCCAGCTTCAGTGAATGTGGCTCACCATGTTCCCCACTCTCAGGTCTATAAAATACTGCTGAATTTGGTATCAGTATGAACATGATGAATATCTGTTCTCCACTGAAGGGCACAGAGCGGTGCTGGCTTGCTGTTGTTCTAGCTCCGATATATATTTAATATATTATTAACTCACCTACCACACGGGGTGGCTATGAAGATTAATTAGTTAATGTTTGTACAGCACTTTGAAGATGTAATGCACTATTAGGCTTTAGTCTTTGTTTGATGCATGAGCAGAACTCTCGTTAATGCTAATGGAGGTTACAAGCATTTCTCAAGCAGAGAATCTATAAATGCTAAGTATAATTACAATTATACATTATATTTCACAATATTATTTGATCAGCCTTTTGTAATTTAACTTCATTATTACTTTTTAACTCTAACTTGCAGAAATAAAGCTTGTTCTCAATTTTAATCTGGCTTTCACACACAAGCTGCAGAAGCTAAAATGAGCAAGGAGTCCTTCCTAGTGTTGCACTGTCTTCCTCTCCCATTTGTATCTCTTGTATCTTCTGACCAGAGGTACATTTCCACATTCTACAGTTGGTTGGCAGACAGGCCTTTCTGGCTAAGAAATCAAATACACAACACCTAGCACCAGTAGTATTTGATTACTGCTAATTACAGTGCTGTCACATAGAAGGAGGAAAGAAAGACGGCTGGCTTTGTCAAATAGCAATGAAGTAACCTGCTGTCTGTCTACTGACTTAATGGCTTTAATTGCCAGCACATAATCAAGATCTGGTGAATTTGTTTGAACATATCAGCAGGCACCAAATATTTCAATTAAGATCAAGTTGTGTAAGTAGTTTTGCTTTAGCTGGAGCTGAAACAGTTCTGAAAAAGTCCGTTTGAAACTCATGAAAGGGCACTTGTAGAAGGACAGTAATGGAGCTGTAACCCAGACCCTCAAGCTTTAAGTAACACCAGTACCCTCCATTGTATCCTTGTGGGAAGCTCTATTTTTTTTTTTTTTTTTTGGTTTTTTCATTTAAATTGGTTTCCTCATCAGGATAACCTTCACCAGTAGAATCCATGTGCTGTGGCCTTTTTATGGCAAGGAACACTTCCTGCAATTCATTCTGGACAAAGTCACGCTCAGAACATCTCTGGGTTTCACATCAAAGGTGGTCTTCCCCTTCCATGTCTAGGAAGAGATAGCTCTTCCTTTTTTCTTACCCAAACCATCCCACCAGGACACCCTCTTTCAAGAAATCAGCTGCTTTCAATGAAGCTAGTGCATATTACACACACACACAAAAAGGACTTTGGGTGGGAGCCACCAAATTATGCTTAAAGAGCAGAATTTGTTCCAAAGTGTTTAAAGCCACTTTATCTAGATCAAAGTCTCCATCAAAGAATCTTATTCTATCTTTGAACACGTTTCCTTGAAGGATTCACGCCCATTCTACCAGGTTATTAGCAGCTTTATAGACACAAAGGAACAGGTCCTCATGAAGAAATCTACATGGGCATGACCTGGACCTCCTTTCACTCTTTCACTAACCAGTATGTAGTGGCTTTTTCTTTTGGTTGCTGGATCCTGCAGATTGTCCTCACTGTCTATATTTTATTTAATCATAATTTTAAAAAATCCATCCTTTCTGAGCTTCTTACAAAGCTTTTACCTGTTAGGTTAAATGGAGAGACAAGGTAGGTGAGGTAATATCTTTTATTGGACCAACTTCTGTGGTGGAAGGTACAAGTTTTTGAGCTATACCAAGCTCTTACTCAATTCTGGGGAATGAAATCAGTGTGTCTGAGCTAAATACAAGCTGGGAGAGATTGTTAAACATTAGGGTTAATCCATGTTGTAGGAGGCTAAATGATGTAGGAGGTTAAAAGGAAACCAATAAGCCTTCCCTGTTATTTCTTCTTCCATGCCTATCATCTCTACTGCTCGATACATCCCAGTAGTAAATCTAGTTTGGATGGATCTGGTGGATGGATACTCCTGGCAATGAGGCATCTTTGCCTTACCTTTAATAGAATTCATCAAACACTATGGAGAATCCCAGCTTTTTTTGTTTGTTTGTTTTAGTCATAGGTCCCTGTTTCCATTTTTATAAATTCCTGCTAGAGCTGTGGGCACCAAGTGATCTCTCAAAGTTTATGCCAAAAAAGAAAAAATACACCTGTTCTCTCTAGAGCTCAAGACAACAAGACAGCTCAGTGGTTACAGGTAGCACAAAATTGTCTTAATATATGTGTCTAAGCCATAGATTGCCACTAGTACACAATCCATTGGGAAGTTCCTCTCAGATGCAACCAATGGGAAAACTCTTATTTTTATGCCCTTTCTTCCTCATTTTCCATTGTCTTCCTCTGGGCTGCACTGATGAAGATACCAGCATATTTTTTCTTTCTTTCTCAGTCAGACAAACAAGTTTCAAAATCTTACTCATGTATTTAATGAGGGTATTCCATTCCTTTTGTGGCTACCTTCTTCCCCTTGCGGATGACTGGTGGCTCTGCCCCTGGTTCCGATGGAGTTCCCAAATCTCTGTGGTTTGAGGAAGTGCATGCTTTTATGCAAGCAGCAGCAGCTTTGCTATCCTGAGTGCAACTACACCAGAGGTAGAAATTATAGAGAACAGGATAAAAAGGCTAGTGTAGGCCCACCATTAGTGGCTATAATTCCTCTCTTCAATGTGGGAGAATTGGCCATTGTAACCTGCATTTATCAATATATGTTTATCCAACAGGCCAGAGTTGTGCAGCACCTGTGCTCTAATTTTCTTTCAAAAATGTGAGCCCCTTTTGTTGTCATGAGGATACTGTTTTACTCGGCTTTTCTCTGAACCCAAGAAAGAAAAAATACCCTTTTGGAACATGTTCTGTGGGCTATGAATGACAAAATTCTACCTATATAAGAAACTGGAAGGCAGAAAATCCAAATCCTTTTTGTTAATTCTGATGGGCTTCAGAAGAATCTACCAGCCTCTTACTTAGTTTTGGCAAAGTCAAATTCAGGCTTGCATTTTCTTCAGTGGGAGCTGGCTGTGTTCAGCAACTCTCAAAATCAGTCAGTTAAAGCCTAAATATAAAACAACCCCACGGTGCAGAGATTGGTAGGTGATAGTTAGACTCAGAACTACAGAAATGCAGATAGTTAAGCTGGAGATTGCATGCCAATGTCTTTTGTCCGGAGGGAAGCACAGTTCCCATTCAGTGAGTTTGGAATCTGGAAGTCCACCATTGGTGCTGTGTTATCACAAGTGTGCAGGGCCATTAATTGCATTCTGCTACAAAGGACTGTGAGTCTTGGAAGTGTGCGTGAAATAGTGGATGGTTTTGCAGCAATGGGATTCCCTAACTGTAGTGGGGCGATAGATGGCATGCAAATCCCAAGTTTGGTCCCAACCATTTTGCAATGTAGTATATCAATAGAAAAGATTACTTCTCTATGGTACTGCGGGCATTTGTGGATCACTGTGGGCCTTTCACTGACATGAATGCAGGTTGCTCAGGGAAGGTGATACACGCATCTTCAGGAACACTGGTCTGTACAGAAAGTTGCAAGAGAGACTTTCTTTCCATACCAAAAGATTCCAGTGAGGGATGTTGAAATGCTCACAGTGATCCTGGGAGACCCAACCTACCCTTTACTGCCATGGCTCATGAAGCCTTATACAGGCAACCTGGATAATAGAAAGGAGCACTTCAATAACAGGTTGAACAGGTGCTGAATGACCGTTGAACGTGCATTTTGCAGACTAAAAGTTCACTGGCGATGCCTTTATAGCAGGTTAGACCTAAGTGAGGAAACTATTCTCATGGTTATAGCCGCCTGCTGTATGCTCCATAATATTTATGAAGCTAAGGGTGAAAAATTTCCCCCTGGGTGGAGCGCAGAAGCAGATCAGCTTGTGACTGAATATGAACAACCAGATGTCAGGGCTATTAGAGGGGTACAACAGGGGGCTGAATCAGGAAGGCCTTGAGGAACTGTTTTGACAATGAGCATCAATCAGGTATTTTTGTAAATAAACCCACACTGTGCCATGCTATGACTGCTATCCAGTTTGCACTACATATCAATGTGAGGTTCAACTACCATGTGCAAGAGACACATAAAGAGTGCTTGTTCTTCACAGAGTATGTCTCTATTAAATAACAATTATTCACAACACATGAAAAGTTGGGCTGGAGAGGAGAAAGGTATGAGGGGCAGTCTGAGCTATGACAGTTGGGTATAAATCCATTTATCGTTCTGGAAGCTTTTTGAAGGGGTGGAATGAATGGGGTACTGAGATGAGCTGGGAGTTTGGTAGGAATGTGTGGGTGGAGTTTGGGGAGGGCATGGAAAGCAGTTCTATACTGGCTGCAAGGGAGCGAGCATGCATGAATTCAGTCTGCAGCATGATGAGTGACTTTAGCAGCTCCATTTGCTCTTCCATGGCTTTTATCATGCACTTGTGACCTACCGTCACTCACTCCTGGTTTTCCCTCCTGTGGTGTCTATCAATTTTCTGATTTTCGGACACGATGTGTCTCCATGCCTTTTTTCTTTTTTTTCTACCTCAGAGGACTGGGGGAATTCTTGGAACATCTCCTCTTTGCTTCTCTGTGGTCGGTTTCTATCAGCTGTGTGAAGGGGTTTCCCCTCAAGAGCACATCTGTACCAGCACAATAAACAATGAACAGAAGCGTTATTGTGAGTGCTATAAAAGCATTGATGCATTACTGTAAAATACACCTCTTTCTCACTGTCCCTTGGCAGGTGCACAACTTGACGATTAACCAGGGCTTGGTGAGTTGTGCCCAAAGGGAGGGGTACTCAAGCTGGGGAAAAGATTCTGGGTGGTTGTTTGGGGTATTGATGCAGGTAGATAGAGACAAAATTTCAAATTGTGCCACCATTTTCCACAGGCGGGCAATATCTCACTCCTGCTAGGGTGGGGGGATGCTAGGGTGCATCTCCTCCATCTAAGTAGCTTCAAACTGGATTCCTACGCTGCTCGTGTGTTTACTGCTTTGGTCCCTGCACAAGTGATTGGCGCTGGAAAGTTTCCTACAAAGGGGGGAAAAACAGAGCAGCTCTGCCAAGGAATCTCTGGCAGAGAATTGGTGAGTACCTTCAGGAAAGTTTCCTAGAGATCCCTCTGAAGGATTCCCTTGAAATCTTGCTATGCATTAACACTTTTCCACCTCACTGCCTAGCTGAACAGGGGAATGGGAAGCACATGCAAATACATCTACTCTTGTGCATTTCTATCCTTTCAACCAGCTGTATAATGCAACAAAGCAAAGGACAACTGTACCTCATGTAACGGAGCAGCATCAGCTTAAAGGTGATTTACCTTAGATCCCCTCTCCTGCATGCCAGAGCTGGAGGGCTGGGACTGGTTCGAGCCTTCTGGAGTTGAGAAGAGATCCTGACTCCCCATGTCAGCAAACTACCAAGTCCTCTGCCCTTCTTCCTCCTCCAACTTGAATGCCTCGTCCACGACTTCTTCATTGTGGTTGAATCCAGTGTCCACTGCATTCGGGCCCACAGAGGGATCCACGGGCCTCTTGGTGGTGGAGGTGGGGTTGCTGTTGAGGATGGCTTCCAGCTTCTTATAGAAGCAGCAGGTCTTTGGCTCTGCACCAGAGTGATGGTTTGACACCCTAGCCTTTTGTTACCCCTGCTGTGGCTCCTTGCTTTTCACCCAGTACTGCAGCATGTCCGTTTATAGTCCTTTTCTACCATTAAACGAGAAATTTGACTGTATGTATCGAAGTCCCTTTGGTTGGAACAGAGCTTGGGCTGCACAGCCTCCTCTCCCCAAATGCCAATCAGATCCAGAAGCTCCAGTGTGCTCCAAGCAGGAGAGCATTTGGTGCATGGAGCCACCATGGTCAGTTGGGAAGCTGATATGAGCTCTCCGTGCCAACCAAGCAGGAAGTGGAATTTCAAAAATTCCCAGGACTTTAAAGGGGGAGGGGTGAATGGTTGCAGGGCAGCGGAGTTCAAGTTGATGGCCAGAGGGCTCAGGATGGGCATTGTGGGACATTTCCTGGAGGCCATTTACCATAATATAACCAAGTGCACGGTGTCTACACTATTGCTTTGTCACTAAAAGTTTGGCAAAAAAAGCTCTATGCCTCTTCTCCAGGTGATTTTATTTTGTCACAAAAGCAGGAGAGTTGGATCCTCGGTGGAGAGGAATTGCAGTGTGTATAGCACCACTGTTTTGGTGCAAAAAGCTGACTTTGATCAACAAAAGTCTCTAGTGTAGACCAAGCCTAATAGTGTCACAGCTAAATACAATATCAATAGATTATTTAGTATAAGTAGTTAGCACATACTGAAAGGGACCATACAAGGTGAAGTGACCCATTAGCACCCCTGTAGTCATAGGATAAAAAATGGGGGTGGTGGTTAGTGGGTTACAGATTGTTTTAATAAGCCATAAATCCTGTGTCTTTATTAAGACCATGATTTTTAATGTCTAGCAAAATTATGAATTTAAGCTCCCAGGGTCATCTTTTGAAAGTGTTGTGTAGGTTTCCTTTGAGGATGAGGATTGATAGGTCAGATATAAAGTGATCGCTTTGTGAAAAGGGTTAATCCACAGGTGATATGGCATTTTTGTCTTTCATCATTTTACTGTGTGAGTTCATCTGAGACAGTAGTGATTATCTGGTTTCACCCATATAATAGTTATGGCGGCATTTAGTGCACTGGATGAGATACACCATATGTTGTGATAGGCATGTGTAGGAGCCACGAATCTTGAAAGGTGTGTTGTGAAGGGGTGTTGATCATTGTACCAGTGGAGACATGTCTTCAGGTTTTACATCTGTTGTTTTGGCAGAGTCTGATGCCACTTTGAGTTGGTATGTCCTGGTCTGTGGGCAGCTTGCTTCTGATGATGAGCACGGAGAGGCTGGAGGGTTGTTTTAAGGCCAGAAGAGGAGGTTCAGGAAAAATTTCTTTCATGATGGGGTCCCATTGAATATGCATTGTAGTTGTTTGATGATGACCCATGTGGGTTCCAGTATGGGGTGGTGACAACTAGGAGTGTGCAGTCGGGGGGGAGGAGAGGTGGAAGGGGGCTATTTCTGTCTTAAAGTAGGTTATCTCTGGGTATGTGGGTGGCCCATTCCATGATGCAAGCTACTTCTTTGGTGAAATGACCTTGTTTGGTGAACACAGTTTTGATTGTGTTAAGATGTATATCGCAGATTTTCTCCTCAGAGCATATACTTTGGAATCTTGGTGCCTGGCTGTAGGTAACAGATTTCTTGGTATGTTTAGGGTGGTTACTGGGTCTGTGAAGGTACGTGTTGTGATACATGGGTTTCTTGTATATAGCTGTCTGTAGAGTTCCATTATTGAAGCTGATCATGGTGTCCCGGAAGTTGATGCTCGTGTGGGAGAAAGTTTAATGGATGGTGGTTACTGCAGTTGTAGTGGAAATCTTTGAGGGAGATTAAGTCAACCAAGAATCAGTTTGTATTACAGTAAGCCATGGTAGGCTATTTATTCTTAGCTTATTTTAAGTACAGATTATCTTCAATATTTAAGTCCTCTAGCCAGTTTTACCTTTTAGAAGCCTGGTGTGGTTTGGATTTTAGGACTGTCAGTAAATGTTGTAGATTGTATGCCTGGGACAGAGAAGTGCGTCCTCAGAAACTCATGTAGGCAGAGGTGTGTCTGCAAATGTTTTCTAGAACTACCCTTGTAGCTTCAGAAGTTGCATGAATAGTAGCTATGTGGAAGTCTGAGTTTCTTGATATTCCTCTTTTATATAAATTAAAATAGTAATCCTGAAATGCTTTTGTTTTAAATAAATTTCAGTGTGTGTCTGTGTGTAAGGGCACATGCACGTGTGTTTTGAGAAATACAGTAGCAGGAGATAGGAAGAGATTTTTACCAAAAAGCCTGCAACAACTAATATTAAACTGGTGTGCATTGGTAGCTATTGATGTCAAATTCTTCAGTATCCATTCTCACATATTGATTTTTTTTAATTTGCATTTTATTTTTGCTGCTACAGTCCTTGTTTGATGCCCTTACCTAGAAAACTTAGTAATTTTCCCACATAGTTAATATTCAGATATGAAAAATCTATTACAGTTTAAATGATGAATAGATGCTAATTTATACATATATACTTGTATTCAGAATGCCTAATTAATGATATTCTGTGTCAGTCACAGATATGCAAATGATTATCTTTTGCAACACTATTGTAATTGTATTGCCCCTGTCTGGCTTAAATTTGGGGGAATGTTTTAACTGTGGCTTAGAAAAGGATGTAAAAGAAAACAAACAGCAAAACAACCAACAATTATTTAATTATTCATAACTTTAAAATGTGTGGAGTTGAGATCATAATGGTAGTTTTAGAAATCAACACTGGAGAGACAGCAGGAAAAAGAGCTTAATGTTTTCTAGCTATATCAATCTATCATTGCATGTCTGGTATATTCTCTTTGTTTATAGGCGTGTCATTGACAAAAATGACACATTACAAAGCAAAATACCCTGCTTCCACTAACCCTGCAGTGGAAGTGGTGAAAGGTCCTCTGGTGTGATGGAATCATGAGCAACTTCCATGGACTAGACTAAAGTGACCACATGTTCTACGTTGTCTGGCATGTTCACGTGTGCCAGATGGGCCTGGATTGACAGGGTCAGTGAGCTCTGTCAGCCGAATGTCAGCTTGTCTAACTAGTTAAAGCACTAGTCGTAGCTCATGGTCTTCATGGGGGTGAAATTCAGCATTGTGCAGCAGCTCAGCACAAGCCTTTTGCACCGCTTTAGTCCCCTTATACTGTGCATCTATACAGAAGACCATTTTGCCCAGAGCACAGAAAAGCAATAATTTCTTATCCCTCTTTCATTGCTACAAAAATGTAGTCAGGTACAGTGGACTAAAACACATCCACTACTTTTCACTCTGTTTTGTTTGTAAGTATCTTTATGTGAATATTTATGGATCCATAGCTATAGAGATCAATCATTTGTAAATGTTGACTTTGGATTGCTTGGAGCATTACACTGAAATTGAACCATATTTTCAATCCTTTATGTGGGATTCGGGCACAGTAAATCAAAGGAGATCAATTGCTATGTTTCTAGTGTCTTTGAACAAAGATGGTGGTGTGTGTCCTCTAAAGTCACTCTAAACACAGCAGATTCCATATGATTACCTGCCATGTGTAAAATAATTTCTGAATATATCTAATTGAGGTCTGCTTATCAAAAAACATTGGCATCATCATTCATTGTCCTCCCATAAAAGACTGTCTATTTTTTCCTTTGGGTGTTTGAGGGTCTTCAGAAATAGGATATTCACATTACCGGGATGGTGTGCCTTAGACTAGTGGTTCTCAACTAGGGATATGCGTACCCATGAGGGTACACAGAGGTATTCCAGGGGTACATCAACTCATTTAGATATTTGCCTAGTTTTACAACAGGCAACATAAAATGCACTAAAAAAGGTAGTACAAATTAAAATTTCATACTTGTTTATACTGCTCTATATACTATACACTGAAATGAAAATACAATACTTATATTCCAATTGATTTATTTGATAATTGTATGATAAAAATAAGTAAGCAATTTTTCAGTAACAGTGTGCGGTGATACTGCTGTATTTTTATGTCTGATTTTGTAAGCAAGTAGTTCTGAAGTGAAGTGAAACTTGGGGTATGCAAGACAAATCAGACTCCTGAAAGAGGTACGGTAATCTGGAAAGGTTGAGAGCCACTGGTTTAGACGGATTAGACAGGAGGAAGATACTGGAACACAATGTAGGATTCCTCCCCGCTCCCCCCATCTTTCCTTTCCTTTGTGGCCATTTTTCCAGGTTCTAGATGAGCATAAAGGATGTTTGCCAACCTGTCATTCTAGACCAGGATTTTCCTCGTTTTTTTTAATCTAAGGAGCTAAGAGCTGTGCTTGGAACAGAGCTGTAAACTCTACTAGCTGGAGGCAGACTCCCAGTCTCATGAAGTGTCCGCTGGCCTGAGTCTTTCACATGGCAGTACACAAGCAACACTGTCAATCTGAAAACACACATCTCCGGGATTTGTGAGGAGTTTACAGAACTCTGCGTTATCAAATCACGCTTCAGAACTGATCCTCTCAGTTCTGCTCTGTGTTGTAAAAGCCTAACTAGTGATGACCTGACTCAGAGCAGTAAATCAATCTAATCTGCACTGCTTTGCTCTTTCTTTGCTAATACAAGTTACGACCAGTGCAACGTAGGCACCTAATAGCCCCATGACATCAAATGCTTCCACATCATGGAACGTACTATTGAGTTCTCTACAAAGGGAGTAAAACATAATGGGGGAATTTTGTAAGAGCAGAATCGAGTCTGTAAACACTGGAAGGATCAAGCATTCTCTGTCCAGCAGTACTCACAAAGAAGAATGAATTTCACTCTCATTCTGCATTCTTCTCTTTCCCTCTGCGGAATCTGGATCTCATACATTTGTAAAAATGCTGATAGTTAAGTATTTGTTGTCTTTTTTTTTTTAATGGATTGAATCTATAATTGGCTGAAACCCCTTGAGTGTGTATTCAGGTGGCAAGGCTTTTCTGCTGCTTGTCAGTTATTTGAATGCCACATGGTATGTGTATGTATCACATAGATAGTGCGTTGACCACTTTTGGCTACTTTGTTCTTCATATAGTCATGCCCACAGGCCCTGAAAAGATTGCAAGCCTAGGAAGACTAAGGAGCACAGACATTAGGCTTTCCAGAAATTCCCCAGGTTGTAAACATTAATACCAAAGAGCCAGTTTCTTGGAGGCTCACCTAAACGTGATATATTATAATCATCATAACAGAAATGGAAAATGGAGAAATAACAAAACCCATGGAGAAGCAGAAACTCCTGTGCATGGACAACTTTCTGGATGTGCTGTTAGAGGTTTCTATAGTGAAGCCTTGACAAACAAATGGGCCATTTCCAGTGAAATGGTGAGAAAATCCTCTTTTGGTTTTGATCTTTTCCATTTTGTAAAAGCAGCTCTCTCTGACCATGGGGTTTGTAGGAAACAGCAGTCCTTAGGCCTTTGTTCCATTGGATTGTGTCATCTACCCAGCAAAACTACAGAAAGAGGACTTGTTAAGTTTTGCCTCCTCGGCCAGTTACGCACAAAGCCTTATTACTCCTACATTAATAATATGTATTTTTATTATAGATCTTTTTTTTTAAATAAAAATAGCTATTTACAATTTGGATGCCAGTTCTCATCGGATTACAGTGACTTGAAAGTGGGTCATATTTGGGACCTAAACTTTTTGATAATTGTCCTTTCAGTGCTATACATGTCCATGTTAATTACACCCTCGCTATTTTCTGGCACTCTTTTTGTTTATGTTGCTTTCAGTTTCTGTTTTTTGAAAATTGGGGGGGAAAAAGTCCTCCTGTAGCAAAACTTGGGAAGAGAAGTTCATAAAGCTTCTGGAAAAGCAGCACAGCCCCGTCTGAGCCAACAGCAGGGAGAGAAATATAATGTTTGTAGAGAGAATGGCTCCCTCCTCCTCCACTTTGCATGCGTCAGCCACAAAAATAGCAACATCAGGAACAAAGCTCTGTTGGCTAATAAAAAAGGAGAAAAAGGTGATGCTGTTCCAAGCTGCACTAATCAAATCCTTTTCCTGTGATAATCAGGGAACCAAGTTAGTTGTAGCTGCAGAAGTACAAAGTTCTGGCGTTTCCACTTCTGTTTCTCCTTCTTGCCTGCTTGCATTTGCTTTGTGGTCACTTTTAGCCATGTCAGCATGTTGAAAATTGCTGACGGTAAACACTGAAGGCATGCATGCATGCTACTGAAGAAACCACAAGGAAAACAGCCTTGGGTAAATGGTGGATTTGCTCATTGTGACATGTTCACAGCTCACAGGCAAAACAGGGAAGCTCTTGCAAAATGTAAGGCTTGGGATTTTTTTTATGGGCCACAACCTAGTTTGCTTTTCTTTGTGGGTGATGATATGTGCAGTAGGAGAGAAGATCATTGTGTATGATGTTATAAAAAATGAGAGGCATTAAAAATTCCCATTTGCTGACATGGGCTGTTACAGCAGCAGTGTATACAAGCTCCTATTATTCAGGTTATAGACTTTGGTTGTCTCTGGTAGGCCATTGAGTGGACCCAAGATAAAAATAGAGCTCACAGAATTCTGTCATCACAGTCCATGGCTGCCTTCATCTTTACTATGGAGATGAATCCTGCAGCACTACAGATTGCTCGGATCAATGTATACTGCATGCTGTCTATCGTTTACTCCCTTTTGTGTAAATCAAGTGCTTCTTTTCAAGCTCCTGGCAAGTTGTCACTGTGGCCCTTAGTTTTACAAAGTTTGGGCTCCCTGAGGTAGGGCAAAAATGCATATTGAGATGAGCGTTTTTTTGTAAATTGACTAGATGACAAGCGTGCTTGTACTATGGATGCGTTCAGCCTCCGGACGAAAATGGGGAAGGGTGAGAGACAGCTCTATTGCCTTTATTGCTTACTGTTGTCTGGGCTTTATATAGCAATGTAGATCCATCTAGCAGGGAGCCACAGGGCCCCTGCCTACACTGACCCGGAAATGTAATGTGTTTGCTTTAAAACACCACTGAATTGCCTCAGGCTAATTGAGTTTAGCCAGTGTACAAAGCTTAGTTAGTCACTGTACAAAGGGCCAACAACCTGTGTTTAAACTGACTTTGTAAACCATTTCCAGCCTAGAAACCTGCTTCTGATGTTGCTTACACCAAACTTCCACTGCTGTAACACCAATGTCATTGCTGATATATATCAGGGTAAATGAAATCAGAGTTAGGCCCAAAGGCCCCACATCTCAGCTGCATTTTACAGAAGGCATAAGCTGAGGTTTGGGGGATAGGGCAAAAGTGGTTTTAAGTCATGAATTCTGGATTTGGCTGGGGTCATGCTTCCCTCCTTGCCTGTGGACCATTCCAGCAGCCCAAAATAATTGAAGCACAGACTGCTCCAGCCACTCTCCAGTGGCATAAAGCCTGGACTAAGGCTGAGAAGCTGAGCCAAAACCCCTGAGTTAGAACTCAAAGCAGATTCTATCTTCTTACTCTGGATTTACACCAGTGTTACTCTGTTGTGGTCCCATTTAGATTTACAGTTGTAGTGGTACACCTGAGATCAGAACCTTTACAGGGATACACCTGAGATCAGAATCTGGACCTGGGTTAATTTAGGGATCTATACAACAGCATGATTTCCAAACTCTTTGTAAATCTGTTCTATCCTCCTTCACACTAGCCAGCCAAACTGCATTTACACTGAATTAGCCTGAATTGGTTTAAAACTGTGCTTTAAATTTTTTCAGTAAAAATTATTCCCAACCTCATGCAGATGGAATCATAAATGCCTTGCCAGCTAAAGTTAAAGTGCCATGTGAAACAGCAGCTAGTAGCTTGGGTAAGAGATTGATAATAGAGAAAAAGTCAAGGGATTTGTCTGCCCTTTGTCTGCTGGATAGGCTGTGCGCTTATGGCAGAGACTACGCCTTCCAGCTTGTCTGTATAGTGCCTACCACACTGTAAGTGCTATGTAGATAATAAGGAAAACAAAAAATGCTTCATTTCCTGACATTAATGTTTACACTAAAGCCCTGCTGTGAAGTACCCTGTATTTTTTTTATAAAGGATCCAGTTGCTCATTGTAAGGGGGACACTTACATAATTTTATAAATTTCACTGAAAAAAAATGTGCGTTTTGTACAATGAGGAGACGTCTGCTATATTTAGAATAAAACTTCATGCTCCCACTGTCAGGATGTGAGCTTAATTATAGCATGCTGCAAACTTTGCTTTTGTAAAGGATATTTTGCTGTGCAGCTTACTTCAGGTAGAGGAGTTTTGCTGCTATTTTTGTTTTACTTTTGTAACAGCAGCCGGAATTAAAATGGATTTAGTGCAACTTGAGAGGAATTCCTTCAAGAACCAAAGATAGCAGCCTTGCTGTTTACAATAGACTCTACTTTCAGCTTTTTTACTAACTGAAATAAAAGTACCTTTGGGGGGAATGTTGATTACTGTAGCTGTATGCTCTTTCTTTCTTTCTTTCTTTCTTTCTTTCTTTCTTTCTTTCTTTCT